>OY365806.1:57489654-58136281 GCA_959347315.1 Bimastos eiseni | reverse complement strand
GGCAGTCGCTAAGAGCAATAACATCAAAGCAAAACAAAAAACCAAGGCTAGCTTGTGTATGTGCGATACAATGCGTAATGTTTGTATATCTAATATAACATTTAAGTGCAGTATAAAATCGTAATTGCTCATCAAAATTCATTCTTCCAAGTTAAACATTTTTTAATAAACGGCAGTGATCCTTCGAATGATAATAAATAGGTCACTTAACTGGGTAACTAATTATATACATTGTTAAAAGTTTAATGATGATTTAGGATTAATATTTTGATTGTACTTCAAATGAATCCACAGTATAACTTCTCAAGTTTCAAGAGCATAACATGGGTGTGATAATTATCTTAAAAAAATCGTAAATTCAGTCCCGATAAATAACAGCAATTAAAACAGAGTAGCTGAGAATAAGTTGGAGTAAAAAAGTCAAAGCACATGTTCGAAACGAAAGACTAATGCAAAGTGGAACAGCAAAAACGTGCAACAGACAATACGAGTGTCAAAAGAATATGCAACAGCAGGCAACTATGTCAATGCGAGGTGAATATTAAGGATAATATTTATTACGAAGTGTACGATATCAAGTGTCGACAGTGAAGTGCAGGTACGACGATAGAATAAAGAAATATCCATCCGACAACATAGGACGCATGTGAAGGACAAATTCAGAGGACAAATTTACATAGGACAAGACTAGAGAATAAACTTCTGAAGGAAAACGCAGAGGACGCAGTCAGAGAGGACAAATGAAAAGGACAAATTTATGACCGACGTCCGCACAATAATCCACTTTCTTGAGAAGAAAAACAAACACTAGGGGCGTAGAGAAGAGATTTGTGGCTTAAAATGCAGAGTTTGTTCAAGGGAGAAAATCGAAGTGACCGGCACTGATTTGTGGTACTCCTGCACTCAACTGCCCAAGTGACCATATGGACAGTTAGCAATAAACGGTCGGATGATTGGTTGCAGCTCAAGATGTCCTCTTATCGTTCGAAAGAGGGTTCGTCGTTAATGGCGCCTAATAAATCATTCTCTGAAGCCTTGACTCTGTTTCAGTTAACCGGCGAATTCACTCGTCGTCATCCGTCATAGGTGACTTAATCGACTGAACGCATGACGGCCACTTATGTCTACGCAAACACAGCAGCTGTGGTGTCACCAACATCCGTTACTATAGGCAATTTTTGTTCCCTGCTATAAGTGTATCAGATATAACTTAGGTTGGAGAGGTTTCTAAGAGCTTCAGTCAGGATATCAAAGTCGTCGTTATAACTTCAGCATTATTGCCCGACCATTACCAATGGGAACTACTTTTAATACCAGTATCTGAAATAATAATTTAGATGCTATATAAGTTGCTTGTACATCTTCTTAAAATACAACTTTGAGTATTTTGTGCTTTAAATATAAATGCTAAATTACATTTTTTATACTTTTATTTACCATTAATATCAAATAACAATGCAGTATTTCATGTTGCATCTGTTAGACCATATGTAATTATTATCGGGCCATGCATTCATTCAATAGCCATCGACAACTGGCTTTCCTATTGCAAAATCAGTCAAGACAGTGCACTACAGTATTCGTTTAATACCAAATTATCCAGCTGATAAGACCACCGCATTATTTACATTAGACACAATCACAATAGTTAGTCCGAGACGCTCCAGATCATTAATCGAGTCTCCTTTTTACATTACGTGCATGCATGATGCAGCTCAAGGTGCTCTTATGACGTTGTTGTCATCCTTCTGCGGCAGAGTAGGCTTATGTCCATAAATACGGCCTACGCAATCGGAGTTTGTACCTATTGCTAAACAACTCTGGAAGTCGGCTGTTTACAGTGTTTAGCACATGGCGTGTTGGTTCCAGTAGGCAACCCTAAACAATTAATGGGCATCAGTTGATTACGACAGCTGTTTCGCAGTCGGGAAAGAGGGAGGAAGGAAATCACAGCGTTGCATCCTTCCCAGGAGCTGCTTGATTCTAGTTCTAGCACGAGCGAGGGTGAACCCAGCACCAAGCCAGTGAGGAATGAGGAACCCAGTTAGGAATGTGACAGTCGTCAGTTTTGCCCCACCTTTATTTGATATAATTACATGTGTGCGTGTATGTGTGCAAGCATGCTTGTATGCAGGCATGTATGTTTGAGTCAACATGAATGTGCATGTATGTATGTATGTATGTATGTATGTATGTACGTATGTATGTATGTATGTATTTATGTATGTATGTATGTGAAGACACTGTATAGTCCTATTATATGCCTATTATATCTGGACAATAGGACTGGATAAATGTTTTTACTGGTGATCAAAATACTATGCTGAAAGTTTGAGCATCAGTTTATAAGATTCGATTAATAACAATTACAATTTAAGTAGCGCCGATACATGGAGAACCGTATGTGATAAACTTAGGCTCAAAGTAGGTCATTTGTGCTTGGTATGTCTATTTAAAATACTTTTTCCTGAGAAAAAAATTTGTACTTGTAAGTTTATTCACAATACTTGTGTTTTACAATACTTTGTGACCTTGCATTTAAAATTCTTTTTTGTGACAAAGTATTATTTTATACTAGTGATAAAAATACTTCAAACAGTACCAGCATTTTCCCCATCACTGTCGACCCTAAATCACGGCGATTATCCTTCATTACAATACAGCCATGGACCATGGATCAGAGCGTGACGTCGTTAATAACTCGTCCTTGTCAACAGCAAGAGCTTTAGTCGTTAATCGTTGGCATTTGGTCAGTCGGCGGAAGTGACGAACCGTCGCATGACAATACAACGGCGTCACAACGATAACGATTGGTTGATGCCGTTGTCATGGTGACGTAGACCCGAAAGCCTTAAAAGTTGCTTTCTAATGTCTGGAGACGAGGCTGCTTTCAAGAAGGTCGAACTCAGCACAAAAGCCTTCGTCCACGGTTCTCTCTTGCGGATCTAAATGCCTTCCAACGACCTATTCAATTGTTACCATTCATGGGGAATATGTGGGATACTTTCACAACCATAATTATTTTCACTTGCTATTAGCATAGGCCAATGTACGCATATTTAGGCTATGGATAAATGTAGGCATATAATGCAAGTATCGCCATGCACATACACTGCATATATGTATGTATAATATATACAATGTATTGTGTATGAAAAGTTCAAAAATAACAGCTGTTGAATTAATGATAAACTCGTCTACTTACTTACTTATTTCCACAAGATATGATTATTTCTGAGTTTGCGGATTTTTTACACACACAGAGGGGAGTCGAGGGGGACAAGTCCCTTCACCTTTTACAGAGAGGAGACACGTTGTACGTTTTCACCCCCTACATTTTCTACCCCTCTCATTAACTGTTCCCCCACCTTTCAAACGAGATCACCGCCTCTGTACGCACATAATTTGCACCAGCGTTGAGAAATGCCCAGTGCCTTTATGGCCAATATACAATCCAATAGTCTTTCAGTCGTGAATGAATTTACGCTGTATTTGAAGTGCATGATAAATTACCCATCTGAGCAAAGCCAGTCTTAAGTCGCAACACACGTTAGTGAGATAATTGCAAAAAAGGGATAAAAAGTAATTTTTTTCAATTTCTTGTTTTTGACAGAAATTGATTTAAGCACTTAGAAACAAAATTTGGTGAACAAATTAAATTTTTAATGGCTTTTGGATACCGTTGTTTTAAAAATTAATTTAATGACTTCTTATAATTTGTCATTTTCCCGCCATTAATAGCCAAGCTCAGCAAACTTGGTTTGATTATTAGGCCCTATAGAGACTGGTGAAGACAACAACCCTAAAATACTGACTTTGAATAATTGCGATTAAAGAGTACAGTAACATTAAAACATGGATTTATCAACTTCTACTGCCGTTAGTAAATACTATGTGAATCAGAAATGGAAATCGATGCTAGTTGTAATAATCTTTAGTTAACTCTACAGTGTAGGACTACTCTAGTTAAAAGGTGACACGGTCTCTATGCGTTGACTATGACTCTAAAATAGCCAAACATGTGCTGAATAATATGGAGAATATTATTTCGCTCCCATTCTGAATATTTTAAAAATGCCAGTTGCTACATACCGATATCTGGTCTAAATACACTTACAAACTCATCCGTCGCCGAACTGTCCGGTGCCGAATAGTCCGGCGCCAAATTGTCCGGTCACCAATATTGGTTAGCGTAAAGAACACAGGAAATTAGGCTCTCGTGAAGTGGAGCTATATAAATGTGTTATTACAATTGCAATCAATAAGCACCTGCTGATTTCCTAGAGAGTATTGAACCAAATGATCTCCTAGACACCGACGTTTAATGATATGCTACAATGATTACGCGATCGTACAGAAACAAAGTCATTGTCGTTGAAGATGAAGGACGCCTTTCTACAACGCTACAATCAATTAGATACAAACCATTGGAATTGATCCTTACCTTTTTCGACGGATCTGAACAGTTCTGATTTCTTCTGGAACCAGGGCATTAGGTCGATTATTTCCCTGTCTTCTCGACGATTGGGAGGCTTCGAGATGACGCTGATTACGCGATCGTACAGAAACGAAGTCATCGTCGTTGAAGATGAAGAGCACCCGTCTACAACGCTTTCCGAGTAAGACTACGGCAACTTACTGATTCACCAACCGCTGCGTCTCCGGTTGAAGCAACGATTAACTATTGGTAGCAACGCCGCTCGACCGATAAATCCTCCAATACTGGCCTTCATGCAACGCTTCACTTTCGTACGCGGCAACTAAAAATAAACAGACCGTCAATGTTTCTGCTTCAGCCGATCATTAAAACACAAATGCAGCCTATATTTAGTCATCATCAATCTATCTGCTAGATTGCTTCAGTCCGTTAATCACACATTGATAGCCTACATTGCTCATTAGCTAATACATTTAGCTTCTGAAGCTCACCGCTTTTATGTAAATGCGACAAACTGGGCAGAAGAATACCACAGGCGATGTTTCTGGACTGAAGGGTTTTCGTGCTTGTTTAAAAAGATTTTATTAGAGACATATGCGTCAGATTTTACCTAATTAGACCTATGTCTCTGAAACCAAACTTTTAAAAATACAAATCTGCCAGTTCAGATAGGCCTGTTTTAAATAATACAGCTGAAAAAGTTTCAGGTAAGAACTAAGAAGTCCTGGCGCGGACTGCTCAGTTTAACCATGATCGCAAATTACAATAATTAGTCCTGCATGCACCGCGAGCAACCGAATCGTCACATGTAAACATCGGGTTCAAAACAACATGACCTTGCACTCACTGTGGCCTAATCGCCATATTGGAAGTCCAAAAGCTATTCATTATTATGCAATTGGATCATTGAGTGAGAAAAACAGAATTCTAACTCGACACAAACTCTAACAGTCATTGATCCGTCTACCCATATATTGGTCACACATTAATTAAATTTAAGACTTCGGTTTTTTGCTACGGTCTGTGTGAAATTTCTGAGGTCGACTGTACTCAACGGATAGAACACTTTCGTGGTTGTCTGCTAGGAGTGGTTAGCGCCTGTGGATAAGCTGATTACCGCGACTTCGCTTTTGTGGGCGCTGTAGAAATGTTGAGATTACGAAAGATTACGATTACGGTTAGTCTATGCAGATTTTGTGGTGTAGCGGCATGACTACCCTTTGAATAACCCCTTTGATTTGACGCAGCACACGTTAACGAGCTGGTGCCCATGGCTTGGCTTTTGAGTGGCGCTCTAGAAGTTTGGATATTACAATATTCTGTGCCTTGTAACCGGAGCGTCGCTGGCTCAAAAGTAGACCCCAAGCCAAGGCGTATACCCTCCTTGGAAAGTCCATAATCGTCTGTGAGAAACGCAACGGACACCAACTTCACTCATCTCATCCCCGAGTGGCATGTTAAATCAATTATAGGAAAAACGGATGTATCTATAACCTTATATGCTATGGTTGTATAATATACCCTTCGACACAATTTGGCCCAAAGACTCTGAACATCTTTGCCATTAGCCAGCCGTCGACGGGAATCCATTGTTTGGTTCCACGCTTGTGACTCTATCAGCGTATACTGTGCACTGTTTTGCTAACTGATAAACCTGGTAGTATATTCGTTCTTAACGACATTTAACATCAGATTGGTTAGCTCTATAGTAGATTTCTTGAAGAGGCGCTACATCAAGTTTGATTGATTCTAGTTTCAAGTTAACAATTAAAACGTCGGGATGTCCTTAGTGTTCGAAGAACAAAGTGGGGTCAAGTGGGAAACAAATGTCGTTTCCAGAACAGGTACAAAGTAAGGTATACGTATCTATAGAGACAATTGACGGTGTTCGGTCCTAGGAATTCGAATTGCATGAGTGAGAAAGAGGAGGTACTGATGTAGGATTTTGGAAATAGTTAATGATGGCTGAAATGCGATGTTCGCTGAAACAAGAAAACAAATGAGGATTTGCCTAATCTACTTTTTGCATGGTTCGCATGAACAGGTTTTATTCGGATAGAGCTGCGTCATGTGAGATCCCAACAACAGATTTCACTTAAACTGATATAATATATGGATATATAGGGCATACATGTATAGGCTATCTGAAAATCCTTTTTAGAGTCTATATATAACTCGGCCCTAGACTGCACTATGCCAGTGCCAAGTCTCAATCCAAGATCAAGGAGGAAGGCGAAGCTAATGATCTTTCCTATTATACCATGTCGCCAAAGTGAAACTACACACTACTATCATACCATACATAGATAAAGAAAGACATAATATATACAATTTCTGTTGATACATTAAAGGTCGAAAGGCCTGAGATGCGGATGACTATTGAAAGTACAACAGTTCTTGTAATAAAGTTCTTGTAATAAAGATTACGTATAGTCTCACCAGAGATTCACCTGTATAACAATCTCAATGAAACGCAGTTCGTCTCCTTCCGACTTCTCTGCAATTTCTGATTTCGTGGCTCGTCTTTCCGACCATACGACCGACCGACCGACCGATCAGACGGACTCTCATCAACATCCAGTAATAGTATATATAAATATGTGTTAAACATATGCACTAAATATATGTGTTGTATATATATATATATACAAATGTTCCTGGGCGGTAGGTGGAGTATGCATGACTATATCTGCACATACACGGCCAGACACATAACTATAAGCCTATGTATATGTATATTTGCCTAAGTGAAAATTATAGACCTATATATATATACATATGCACGTATATATATATATGTGCTGGGTATACGGTTTCGTCATTAACGCCTAGTGTCACTCGTATACGTTGGCTATGACTTTCAACAGCAACATCCCTACGGAATCAATAAAAAATTATATATGCGTAATAAGTCAAGATGTCTAATGCCAATTATATTACAGAATAACAAATATAACTCACGGAGCTGCATATAAGGCAGACAATGAGTGCAACGTCGTCTTCTGTTAGTGTGTGTGTGTGTTTGTATGTGTGTGTTTGTGCGTGTGTGTGTGTGTGTGTGTGTGTGTGTGTGTGTGTGTGTGTGTGTGTGTGTGTGTGTGGATCAATAATCGTGTCGTTGTCCGTGTGATCGGTCGTCTGCCTGAGACCCTTTGATTGGCATCGCAGTCGGTGCTTTTTACAGGTAAACCACCCCCTCCTCCTCCTCCTCCTTCTACTCTAATCAAATACGCCATTTCAAACGCCTCCAATAGGCGCGACACAAATATATAGACGTCCAATCGATTCATAGTGTTTATACCAAACAGTCGTGTGCAGTCAGAATCACTAAGACCCACAACCATCTCGTATACGTCTAGCCATAAAACCAAACAGTGGGTGGCTCGCACACAATCTCTGGTTTGGTGAGTATTACTATTTGCACTATATTCATTGCGTAAGGCATCGCATATTCATCGCACTGTTCTAAAACACACACACATAACAATGTTCATTTGTTTGTGAATCAAATATTATCTTATCAGATGTGTCGTATGCAGAAATACAGAAGAAACCAATCGAAAACGAAAACGTAGTTTAAAAATCTCAATGCGATGAAGGAACAGTTATTTGACAATTATAGCAAATCACCATAGCCGACTCTGTTTAATGGTAAGCTGAAGGTCACATCATCTACCCTTCACATTGTTATCATCATTGTCACCGGGCATTCCGCTTATCGGCTATTTTCAACCTTAACATGGCGCCTTGGTAGGCCGCTGCACTGAGCCGACAAAGTTCTGGTAGAGGAAGCTTATTCCGCGGGTGTCTCCGGTAGTTTTCGACAGCTGGCGTCCAGTCTCGGACAAGAAGGCGAGACCCTCCCTCACTGTTGACGATTTCTACTGCAACAGGTATGAAGGGTTATATCCTCTCCAGCTCCGAATGTATCTTGTAGTATTAGTAGTGGTGGTAGTGGAAGTGGAGGTAGTGAAGTGGGAGTAGTGGTAGTGAAAGTAGTTGTTGTAGTAAGCGCCGCTGCATGCATTATGACCGAGCGTCAACTGATGGTGCCGATCAATTGAGCAGAATATGTTCAAGTAACTACAGAGTAGCCGACTCGTGAGTAACTCGAGCCTTTATCCTCGCTTCTAATAAGGCGAGTACTCCAACTAATACGCCGCTGTGTCCTATATCGTCTTGCAGTAATTAGTTTCGCAGTTCGCGGGTGATAAGACAGAGTTGGAGCCCTCTGTAAGAGAGGCAGAGTTATTGATGGCGCATAGGCTTATTGTTACTTGGTACCATTAGCCTACTATCAATATGCTATTAGGAGAGCAATACGTGCCTGGCAAGCAGCGTGAAACTAGTTAAACAGAACATAAATCGATCAGAATTATGTACATTATTGGCTTTCTTTTCTTCGCTCTAGAATCCTCAGATACCAACTGTTGCTCTGTAAAATGCAAACCATTTCAATTATCTGCAAAGCCTTGGATTTAAGGCTAATGCCTTGGATTATTGTGTGAGCGTGGTTGTCCAAGTGATCGGCTTTTCATTTCCAAGACTCGGTGCCCTGTAGACACTCATGTCCATTATCGTTAGAGAGCGAATGAAATCGACTATTTAAAATTATTAGTAATAATTTAAATACGATACATAGGCCTAATGTGTGTGCAGGCCTAATGTGTGTGCATTGTATTCTAGGTGAAATCACAGTTGTGTGGAATGTTAGTGCGCACAGCCATTATCATGCACATAACAAGTTGAAATAGAATCTGCATTGATGAAAATTATTCATTTTTCGGCCTAAATGGAAGTTGAATTGATGCAAATAATCGTGTTTAATTGGAAGATGGATTGATGAAAAAAAGTATGTTTGAATAAAAGCTGTATTGATAAAAGTATCAGCATAATAATTAAGTATATTTAGAATTATGTGCATTATGTATTATTATTAATTATAGAATTAAAATGAAATTATATGTGGGGCGCTTTTGACGGTGTACCGAAATGGAGTAACATGATATTATATGCACATGCACACGATTGATTGCATGCATATATATATAATATATATGCATGCAATCAATCATATATATATATATAAATATAATATATATATATTGCATATATATATAATGCTCATAGTGCTAATTTATTGCTCATATATATACGAGCATTAAATTAGACACAGATAATGTCAAATTTCTATATCGTCTCCTAAGTACCTCATAAAAGATCAGTCTAAACGACGTTAAAAAAGTTACAGGGAATCAAGGTTTTCCGATAAGCGAATAAGGTGCACATAACTAAGTAAGCAAGCAAGTAAGTAAGAATATTCTTTATTATACTACCAGCAGACGCACAGTAGTTTACATAATGTATAAACAATAGAATCAAATTAAAATAAGGTCAAAGAACATTCTCATATTGAAAGTACTCTTGACAAATATACCAACACTAGCCATCAACAGAAGCTGCAAATAGACAAAATGTATCAGCAATAGGATTCTAACAAACCAGTCTTTCAGTCTCATATGCAAAGAAATCTTGGTAAAGCTGTTCAATCTGTGGCTAAAAAATACCAGTTTCATATAATTATATAGTGTAATTTCTAATTTATAATTAGAAGAGTAACCGGTACCAATCCCCTGCAAGCATGTTGAACCCTCCGATGGAGCCAAAAATGTATTGATAGTAGGTATCAAATTCATAATTTCTGGACTATGTGACTCAACATTTATGACACACTGCTTTAAAGACTAGTTCTAGCAGTGCACCAGATTATTAGCGAGTCTTTCAGATACATGTCATTGGACGATCAGAGCCCGGTTAATTATCAGGGAGACTAGGAATATGACGTAGAACATCTACTAAAATAAATGCATACCTGATCGGTTAGAGCGTCGGCCCGTAACACTCAGTGTGGGCTGAGTGAGAGGGTTCGACCTTCGTCCGAGGATTCAGTCACTGTGTAGGGACCTTGAGCAAGTCTTTCGCGCACAATTGCTCTGCAGTAGGCCTACAACTGCAATTGCGCCGTCGAGGCGTGTGCACTTCTGAGCAAAAGACGTTGGAAGGGCGACATCAAATTTCAGGAATTTCATACACTCTGTGGCGAAAGCATTAATCGAACGGTCATTCAACATCGTCGAAAGGCAAGGCGTTCTTGCTGTAAAAGTCTCTATCGCCTAACGCCGCCAGATGGCGATGCAACAGACACAGATCAGATTTCATTTAGGATTTCTTTCTTAACGCATAGGCCAACAAGTCATGCGCTAAACGCCTAAACCAAACCATCTGGCAATTATACCGTTTCGATTACCGCTGGAGCATCATGCTGGTCTCCCTGATGTGACTTTTGCGTGGAAATTTCTCTAATCGTCCAATGACATGTAACTGAAAGACTCGCTAATAATCTGGTGCACTGCTAGAACTAGGCTTTAAAGCAGTGTGTCATAAATGTTGAGTCATATAGTCCAGAAATTATGAATTTGATACCTACTATCAATACATTTTTGGCTCCATCGGAGGGTTCAACATGTTTGCAGAGGATTGGCACCGGTTACTCTTCTGGTTATAAATTAGAAATTACACTACATAATTATATGAAACTGGTATTTTTAGCCACACACGAGAAATTTAGGATATTTACAAAAAAATTTGGTTTCCAGAGTACGTTCCTTCCAGAGGTGTAATAAGGTTTTGAAAAGTGGGGGGCATAATTGAAATAACATTGTTCCTTCCCATTTTTTGGAATTTTGCCTCCCCAGAAATTTGAAAAAGGGGGCACAAATTATCTTAACAAAAGTCATCTTATAACGCCATTGGAGAAACATAAAAAAGAACAGATTTGGAGGGCACATGAGGGCACTGAGCACTAAAACTGGAAGGGGGAGAGTGCTATGCCCCTTCACTTTTGAAACTGAGGGGGCGGTGCCCCATCTGCCCCCCCGCTTGTTACACCTCTGATTCCTTCTATATCTGTTACATGTATTTTCATATTTGTAACGGAATTCGGTAGATGGAGCCACTAGAGAAAACTACTGAAATATCTGTTTTAGGGAGTTCTTGAAATCATCATTAACGCACCACGATCTCAAAACCGTAACAGCATAGAATCTATAGAAGCTGAAATGAATAGCCTGCGGTGAATATCTTGGCGAACAACCATACGACATCGAAAGTCTCCATTATTTTAAGGGCTATATCTTCTCTCAGATCAATGAACCTGAACATGTTTACATGGATAACCAAAAACTTAAGAATTATAAGGTAAGTAGAGCGGGATCTACCTTCACTTGACGCCGATCGCTGTTAATAGCGTTATCGACTTTGACAAACTTGCAATAGAAATGCTTTGTACAGTTTTATGACTAAAGTTTTTTTATCCACAGATCTGACAAAAGACGATAAACTGGAACCACAGGTCTACTACGCGGGATAGAATTACATACTGTTGAAATAGACGTTTTGTTTAAAACTCATGTAACAAAACGGTTTTATATCCGCTAACTGATTCTCAAAAATTTCTAACACTCCGTAATAACAAAACAACAATTTGTGGATAACGCATTCACGACAGTATTCTACTTCTTTTTGCAAGTTGAATGTGAATAGCCTTACGATTTAGCTAAAACCCACGAAAAGTCTAAGTATATGAAAATGCCAGCTTCAACAGAGACCGGAATGACGAGGCATTTCAGATACATAGCCTACGTTACATGAAGCTCGAATTTCTCACTTCGTGTTACGAGAAAATCGTTAAACCTACAGCTCAGTCTATGTGCTTACTTGCTGCACGAACTCCTAGGTATATAAGACAATAGACTCCAAGACTATTAAGATGTACTGCATCGCAATGAACACATCGATCAGTTAGTGAAGAGATTGTGACTGCCAAGGCTATATAACGGAAAATGGCAAAAGACAGAACAACGGTCTCGTCATCGTTTGCAACAATTTAGATGACGATCTGTTTGTCAGATAGCTGTGACGAAACAATGACGTAATATCCATTTTCAGAGAATTCTGTGACGTTACTCGATTCGCCGACGTCGACGATGGCTCCTTTTTCGAGAAGGTGTTGAGAGAAGTCTCTCGGACTGATTCCTCCGATGTGTGAACTGAACTGATTGGTAACCCACTCAATGAGGTCTATCCCTCGAAACAGAGTCTGCGGCGATTCCAACGAGGCCAGGGCTCGTGACTGCGTCTGCTGGGCCAGGTGAACAGCGTAGCCTTCTGTCGTCGATAGACCCTCGAACCTCGGGTCATACGGCCATGGAGGAATAGGGGGAGGAAGATGTACGGGGAGACAATCTGAGTAACTCGGTTCTGGTTCAAGGATGCCCGGAAGCGAGTGACGTCGCGAGTGAATGGATGAATGGTCTTCAACGGGGTTTGACATCTGATAACTGGATCTCAGTTCGTTTCTCGTCCGGTCACTTCGTCTTCTGGCACGATCCGATGGGTTTGAAGAACGGATAGGCATGGCCTGAGCATTGATTGGCCGGGTCAACGCATTTATGGGCGGGGCTACGATATAATTAGACGGAACCATAATGTTGGAAGACGAGTCCATTTTGGATTCTCTTGTTGGTTGGCAGTAGTTTGGATGGACGTAGGTCAGTCTTGCCAGTTCCTGCGGTCGGTGCACCCCTTCCTCTCTGATAGTCTCTTCGAGATCTTCGTTAATCGAGGCGCTGCTGGTGACGTCCCAGAACTTCCCAAGCACAAGGTGGAGTGGACCTCGTTTCTGCGCCTCGGACCTCACCGTTCGCAGAGCACCTTCGTTGGACATCTTCGTCAGGTCCTGCCCGTTCACCTCGAGCAGACAGCTTCCAGGGCGGATCCGTCCACTTTCGAAGGCTACGCTGTCCCGTCTGACGGTCCCAACGAAGATGCCTTGATCACCGTTGCGATTGCGGTGACCCACGATGGATATCCCGAGGCTGGTCCCGGCCTTGGCAAGGTCAAGGACGACTGATTCGGTCCTCATGGAGAAGGTAGAGTCTATCGTCGTATCGCTGGCATCAGACATTCGACGCTGTGCGGCCAAGTGCCTCGACACAGAATGTCCACTCCTCGGCCGAAGTTTCTTCCTTTTCTTCTTGAACTCTACAGAAGAGGATATGCTGCTGATATCTGACGTACTAGCTGACGTCTCGGCGTAGGGATACTTTATGTCGTCATGTAGTTCGTCGCCAATGTTGAGAGCGGTCATCTTATCAGTCATGTGAACAAGACCCTCTGCCGTCAGTTTGCCTAACGACTGCCGATGACAATCTACACACACAGACGCCAATATGTTATAACATAATTTAAAAATAACATATATTCCACATTTATACGTGTTACAACTGATTTCATTATACCATCTGAAGAACAGATAGCCTACCGCAATAACTGAGCCCCATAAAATACTATTGCGTAGACTCCAAAATACTAAACAGGACCCGTAACATCACTGACCTCCTTCGGCATTGCTATATTTATATATTATTATTTCTGTCTACGTGCAACGTTTTATGAGATACTCGAAGAGTGTCGAATTGTCCAAAATGAACAGGCAGATGGTTCAGCGTTCAATGTAGGCCTATTTTATATAGATATCTGGGCGACAGTTTTCAAATTTAATAATTTTGTCATCAAAATGCAATCTTATGATTCGTTACTTTGCACTGAAATGATAAAATCCTATAGATTTACAATGGAAAACACCATTGACAATTAGTATCAAGTAGGCTAGTGGCGGTTCTATCTTGTACGGAATGGAGTGGCCAGAGGGAAATAGAGGCGGCACATCAAACAGATTTTCCATAAAATTTCTAATTTGACATCAAAAATACATCTATGATGTAGCTAACTATACCTTTTGGGATGGCCTCAGCCTTTATTAAACGGACTATTTCTAGAGCGCCGCAACGAAGTCATGCTGCTACAAGGGCGCTTTATTGGGGCGACTATAGCCCCCTCTGACCACCCATAAGAACCGCTGCTGGCATCATGACTATTAGCCCCAGCGCAGTCCTTTTTGACCGCAAACCGATGACAACTGACACATAGTCACATATTTGGTCTCGTCTCGATAGCCACAGGTCATGACAATGTAACTTGACAACAAGGTGTACGATTTGAATCGCCCATTGTCGGTTGCAAGTGTACGACGAACAGACAAAATCATAAGACAGCCTAATTAGCCACAGTCTGATATCGTGAATAATAATTATGGGTTTCACTTTTGAAATTCATTGGCAAGTAAATTATTTCTTTGACGAATGACGGTTGGTTTGAACGATTTGAACGTACGTCAGCTTGAGAAATTGCTAGACAATATTTCAAGACATTTTAAATGTAGCCTAATACTTGAGGTCGACTCTATAGATGTATTTTCAGAGATAGCGCCTCTGATCATTACAGTAGTGCTAAATAAGTAGACCTAACTATCCCGACGCAGCTTCATGAACCTTTATCTAACCTTCCTCTCCTTCCTTTTGCTTTCCGATTTCTCTTCCATCTCTGTCTCTTATCTCCATCTATATTTTAATGTATGTGTCCTATAGCTTAAAAACTGACGGTCTGTAATGAATACCAAAGACGCCGTAGAACCATGCACTTTCCTATTGATGTATTAGCTTAGCGTTATTTTATTCTTAATGAATTACTATAGACTATATATATATATAGTCTATATGTACTTATCAAGATATCGCCACCAGTTTCATGTGATCTAAACTAACTCTGTTGTTGTAGGCTTATGTTTATACTACGTATGCACCAGGTATTGCTAATAAACACCATTTCTCAGTTCTCATAAATATATTAGCATCTCTATACAGAGCGTCGTGTAGTTCTGAGGCACACTGTCTGCTTCGCGCCAAACAGATTTATGAAACTATAGACGAAAATCTGACACGAAGTAGCCCGACCATTTAACTTTGGTCCCCATTTTCATTTGACATAAATTAGAATCAAATTAAGACTGATAAAAGGGAAGTCGTTAAATCTCCAACGATGACTGACATTATGTCAGTGACGTAGGCCTACCAATAGTTCGCGTGTGGCCTCAAGGCGGAAGCGAGTCTGAAGACCAATACTAAGTGACTAAGTCTGTATTACAAAATATATATCTGAAACAAACTAGCGAAAATATTCTTTGTCATGTAGCCCCTATTAGGATGATGGGGCGCGAAAGCTTTGACCATGGTAGAACTATTGTTGTTACTGTTGTTAGTGAAGAAGGTTGATCACATGGAGCCGCCGCTGATGACGAATTGCATCGTCATTGACAAAGTCGTGATGAATATCATCGTAACCTTATTGATGAATACGATAAATCAGCTGCTCAAATTATGAAAGCTTATATTGCTGTTACTATAATGCATATAATTGGGGCTCAGGCCTATTGCTAACAATACTTTTGCGGACGGATTGCGCCGGAACTGAGTCCGGAACCTTTTTTAATAACTAATAAATCAAATTGTGGTTGTGCCAAAACTCTGGAACCTGATATAAAACTTAACATATTTGTCCCCCAAAGATTCCCTCCCCTCTGTATCGTACACTAGTAGCTTTACCGTTGGAATTGAGATTGTTCATGTAGTTCGATGGATGCAGATACTTCGGCGATTGTAAATACGACTCTTCGTATTCCGTGACTGCTGATACTTTCCTCAGCCATTTGGCGCAATGATCCATCTTATTTTCCATCTGGCTACCTGGAATCTCCGGTTCTTTCGTCTCTGCAGCAGCAGCCCTGGCATCCTTCGACCTGTGGATCATATCCGACCCATCTTCCTTTTTGAAGCATTTTAACTTCGGAAGACACGCCAACGCCATTCCGTTTCTGTCTCTTGCCTGTCGTATCACAAAAACGAACGAAGTTATTCCTTTGGAGAGTTAAGCATATTTACTTCTAATGCAAACTGCTGTCGTTATCAGAAATCACGTGTAATGAAAGAATGATAGGTGTGAAAATTATTATTGTGAACAGTGATGACGACAAAGTCGTAACCTTATTGACGTATACGATAGATATGCTGCGCAAATTATTAAAGTTTATAATGCTGTTACGATAATGCATGTAATTGGGGCTCAGGCCTATTGCTAACAATACTTTTTTCGTACCTCATGGCTCCAAGAGGACCAGCCAAGTGAACAAAAGTTAAAATAAAAATCAGCTTGGAAAAATCTCTTGAAATTTATCGGTCATCTCAATTTAACTGTCTAGACTATTCCATATTTTGCACATGCCAGAAACGTAACGCTACGCTATAAACACTAAACAGACAGAGTGCATCAACTTATCAACATTTAAATAGAAAACAACCTTTGTGCGTTAAGGTAAGGGTGTTGGTAAAATGCGAATCGGCGAACTGCGAACCGGTAAAACGGGAACCAAAATGCGAACCATAGGCGCGAACGAATCAGGTTAAGGCATCGTGAGGGTCGGTTAGGGTCAGGGTTGGCATCGTGAGGGTCGGTTAGGGTTAGTTTAGTTAATAGATAGGGTTCAGGGTCATAGCTAGTGTCGTTTACAGATAATTGCCGAAAACATTTGGCCGCATGAATAAAACTGTAAATGGCAACCATAGGCGCGAACCGGTCACGTGACTTTTGGCAGCCAATCGAAAACAAAATTGCAAACGGTTCGCATTTTACCGGTTCGCAATTCGCCAGTTCGTATTTTACACACATCACTTAAGTAATGGTCAATTATTTAAATAATATAGGGATCAAATAATAATTAGAGATTCTAACGTCTTTATTTTTACCATTCGTTACGTACCCGTATTTTTAACTAAGCAGAGATCAACATTTATTATCTGTACAATAATGAAGTTTTAGGTAGGCCTAAATATGCATTAAAAAATTCCTACATTTATATTTATTCTTGCTGCTAAAACTTTTCTGCATAGACCACACTTCAAATTATGATTGTCTTTCATTTAGCCTATCTATTCATTTGCTACTCGATAATTCATTGTGGCGATATGATTGAGGTCACGAACAGTATATAGGCCCTAAAGACTAAGTCTAAAAAGAATAATTAAGAGAATAATCGTGAACTCCTTACCTTACGTGATATGATTCCTAACTACTTCACTTATACTTACGATTTAATACCTTTTCAGTCCTGCCGTAATGTAATCCGTAGAGTGCTCCTTTTCTTTACAATGGAAAGCTTTAACGTGCAACGACCTATATCTTACGCGTAGGCAAAAACACGGTGAGCGAAAGCAACGTTAATTTAAAAGGCAGTCAGCCCAAAGACGTTTGCCCATCCGAATGAATCTCCCTCTGTTGCCCTCTATTTCCCGTACGACAGTGTACGTTCCTCAGAGGTGTGGCCTACGAATTGAAATTGTTGGCACGCAGCTCCACTCCTGCAGGGTACACCCTGCAGGTTATAATTGTCAGAGGACAACTCTACAAAGTCATTGTACGAAAATGGTCAATTAGCCTGACACAAGTTCAGAGACTAAAGTTAACCTGACCTATTTAATACCCTATATAAATCATACTAAATGCAGTACTAATGTATGGGGTTTCCTTCTGTTCTTATCCGACTGGGGCTGTTATGCCGTGGTGCATCTATACGCCCCACCCCATTCATATATCGGTAGGCCTATCCTTTTTGACAGGAAAGTGCTTCCCAGTTTAATTGCGACGTCGCCTTTATCTCGAAATCACCGCGAGGCTCCATTGTCTCATTCTGTCCTATTCTGTTTGCCTGTGTGTCGGTGTGTTGACCTGTACAGAATAAACCAGATTCTGCGAATCTGGTTTATGGCGTCGACTGTGAAAGGTGAGAACACGTAGCTACACCACCTTTAATTGTTCGAAGCATCAAAGCGCGCGCAATAATTTACGACTCTGGTTACACAGGCAGAGCAAGTTGCCCACCGCTATTTGCCAATCATATTACACACATCGAGTAGGCCTACCCATCTACCATCCACTAGCCTTTCCAAATGGACCCACAGCTATTCCCGCCTCGATCGACGCACGTGAAATAATTCACCTAAATGTATCGCGTGACTGAGTGGCCTGCGAATTCTGCGAGAGGATTTCGGCTACGGATGCGTGAATTTAATGAAACAGTCGTACGTTAGTTTAGTTAACGACGCTTCCATGACAAGGAGGATATGCGTAGAATTGTTGACTCATTTTACAAGTCTAGAGACTCCACTAGATTCTCGTTGGCCATTAGAGGTCCACTAGGCGATATTCATCGTGGAAGAAGAGCTGACCCGATGTGCGCTTCATTTTCGTAACCGGGCAGGCTAAAACTAGGGCTATTAAGCTTTACATGGTGCATGGTGACCTACTGTTTCTTGCCGTCCTATCTTCCCAGCGACCGTGCACAGTCAATGTAGTCTTTTTTAACCGAAACCTCCTCAGGTCCTATTGGTGGAACAGCAATTTCCATACTTCTTCCTTTAGGTGTTGAACCCCGTCAGCCAGCAACAGTTTCATTATATAGCATCATGAATGTAAAGAGAATTCTTATAGGCACAGCGTCCTATACAACTCCTCCACCGCCCAACATGTGGCAGTGCTAGTCCCAAGCCAGGAGAAAGAAGGAGGGCGACGCTAATCATCTTTGTTATGACACCGCGTCGTCGTTAAACAGATCATGAATATGTCCAATGCCACCTGGGCTGGTAGTTATGAAGAAAGGAATAGCCTACTACCGCCATATCTCCTATTCGCGAATACGTACTCCGAAAATAAAGATACGCCTTGTATGGTATTCGCAAAGGTTGGAGTAGGCTACGCCATGGAATAACTTCGCCAGCAGACAGAATGGCGCGGGGAATATTCCTGCAGACGTCATTATTTAAGTGGTTATAGGTTAAGCGCATGTGCAGAATTATTTATAGTCTACGTCTAAGAGTGGTCTACGCGGTCAACTTGGTAACGAATGAAAACAATAATAATAATGGAGTTTTGGTGTCGTGTAATCGGGTGTTTCGTAAAAATTCAGAGCGATTATGACAAAAAGCAGTTGGCTTGATAGAATAGTAAATTATAACAGATAAATAAATACTTGGCATAAAAGAAAAGTGAATTATAACAGATAAATAACTATTTGTCGGAATATAGAAGTTTCGCGATCAGTTGGCGAATTTGTCCGACACCGGTAGGCACTTTAGATGTTAATACTCCATATTTAGAGCTAGACATGGCAAAGTTGCAGAAAGTGGAAAGACGAGCTACAAAAATTATATTGGGCTACAAGCCACAAAGAAAGGCTGAATAGGTATACACTAACAACATTGGAGGTTACGATGAGCAACGGAGCCCTAACTGAAGCCAACAAGATTGTTACTGAGAAGGGGGCTGTGCACTCGTGCAGTCACATAAGTTTTTGGGATTAGGAACGCGTCTCGGGGACATTGGCATGAATTACTTAAGAAATCGAAAGGAGCCCAGGCATACATGTACATTCTCAGTTCGAGAGTTGTAGAATGGTGGAATAGTTTGGATGATAGTGCTGTCGCTGCTTTTAAGAGCAAGCTTGGAAAATTGGGCTATTATTCTAATCATGTTCCAGGTCAAATACTGCAGTGGTTCTAGCACAGACTAAAAGTCTTTTGAACCACTTTTAACCCTTAATTGTTGTTTTATACTGAGCCTTTAAATAAGCCCTCTATGGTTTCTATTGACACTGTTTGCCTACTTTAAATTTATGACCTATATTCAATTCATTCAAGTAGTTTTCCCAGCCTGAGACTAAATCCTATAAATTATGGTGACATTTCTAGTTGTGTTGCCAATAGAAAATTCTATAACGCATCAATGAGCTAATGAGCACATCTCTATCCCTGACAATTCCATTTTAGCTTTATTTTGTTGCCACGAGTTATAGTCTCACAGAGCAAGGGTTTAATTTGAGGATAGACTGGATAAAACGGTCGGAGAAGGAACCAATTAAACAAAATCAACGGTAGGCAGGCCTAACTGCCTTATCCATGCTATATACAGCATATAGGCGCGACCCTTCGAATGCAATATCGTCGGGTGCGGCGTGAAATTTTAACATCTTTGACGGCGAAAAAGAGGCGCAGTATAAATTTCACCGTCGGTGAAGGCGACGGATTAATTATAAAACCTCTTAAACACTTTTTGACGTCCAAAACGTCGTCGAATGCGACGAATCACAAGCGCTGCCATCTTTGCTTACATCGCCGGTGCGCTAGGCGTAGAGAGGACTTACTCCTACCTCAGAATTGGAGTAGACTTACACCTAGCGTAGAAGGCTGCGCTGCTCTTATAATTACCAACATAACCCACTACACCGGCGTAGGCCATTTTATGTCGGTAGTAGAAGATACGCCAAGCGACATAATTATGGGCCCAGAGGTGTAACAAGGTTTCGAAAAGTGGAGGGGGGCATAATTAATAAAAATTGGGCGAAGCGCCAGCATTTTTTGTTTGCCCCAACTTTTTAAATTTTCCCCTCCAGAAATTTGAAAAAATTGGGGGCACAAATTATCTTAACAAAGTCATCTTAAAAAGCCATTGGAGAAACTAAAAAAGAACCGATTTGGGGGTACATGGGGGCACTGAGCACTAAGACTGGTGGCTTTGCCCCCAGTTTTGAAACGGGGGGCGGGCAGGTGCCCCCTGCCCCCTCGCTTGTTACACGCCTGAATGCCACATACCTCACAACTTATCAGAAAATACAGATGGAATCATGTCAGAGTTCTATCAATTTTTCAAAAATTAGATGCAGAAACCCTGACATTGAATGATGATGACGAGGAGAAACACTGGGAAGGGAAAGGTAGTGGGTGAAATAATGGAGAGGAAGCAGAGGACTGCTGGAGGAGGTCTATAGTCAATGGTGCCATGTCGGATACAGCTGTCAGCCGTGTCTCTCTGCTGCTCCGCAGTCATTTCTCAATCAGCGGATTGGTTGGTCGCAATGTTGATCGCGGTATGTGGCGGTTTCGAATGGCGGTTGGTCTGAGGTTGAGTCAGTGTGACCCCCATTGATACCTCCGTGTGGAAGAGGCACCCAGAGGACTATCACTGCTTCGTGTGTAGGAGAGCCTATGAGGATGCTCTCTGCTCCACCGTGTCATAAACGACACTGTTTAGCGAGCCCTCCTCAAGGCTGAGTGCTGCTGAACCAGTGGCTTCACACGTTGAATCTACACCTTAATGGAAACTACGAAGAGTGCGACGTCCCGTACACCATCGATCGGAATGCTCACAGAAGAATTTCAGCCGAATCGTCCGCAGCAAGTGCCCTGAACTCGGAGTCGACTGCACCACGAGGAACATCGTCCAGATCTGCAGAGGAAGGTGGTAAGATGCATTGGTGAGATTACGAATCGTAAGATTCTTTAGAAGACAGCAACTGACTCTTCTTTGACCGAAACATTACAGCTTATTAAATCTATATATAATAATACCTAGATAGCATTGCAGAATATATAACTATGCACATATAGAAACGTTTCAGAACTTGATATTGCATAACATTCTGTAAATAAATTGCGTATATAAGAATTTACGTGTGTAATTTAAGCAAAACTTTAAAAAACCAATGTTAAAAACTCATATTAATGTAAATATGCATTGTAGTGTTGTAGACAAAGAGAATTAAAGACAAATGTAAGATCAAAGAAACTGCCGTGAGATGTGAAATGGAAAAATTCGAAAAGCCCGAAGGTAAAGACATTGGTAAACGAGACCCATAAGTGAGTCAATAATATCGTAAGACGTCGAACACCATTGACGTCATAAGACGTCTCTAAACTTGTTCTTCATTAATATTCTCAAGGCTGAAGTCTCGAGGACCAGGGAGCAGGTCGACCTCTTCCCCACGGACGACATAAAGCCCGATGGGTCAACTCTGATCCCCTAGACAAACCGGAAGTACTTAATGTGGGATGCTACGACAGTTGACACTTTCGCCACTGAACATGGACCTCCCAGGCTGGCTTCGGGGACTGCCTCGGAGCAGGGTTGCCCGCCTTCTCTTTCTTCGAACTGGTCGCCATTTATAGACCTCGGGTCGGTTCAATTCCTCAGCAGTAGGCCTACACTTCTTTTATAAGTAGACGCGAATTGTCTTTTCTTTCACAGCGTCTTCCCGTTTGCTTTGAGCGTTGTAATCTGGTCGTTTTCTAGGGTAGGGAGACCGATACTAGTTGTAACAATTTACACATTTAAGTGACTTATGACCGAAATGTTTGTCTAATTACAAAATGTCCAATTCACAATACATTAGCGAAATCCACCAAGAAAATTTATAATTAGACAATGTTTCAAGAGAGTAGCTATTGAATTAGAAAAGAAAAGCAATTTGAAAATTATTTAAGTGTTAACAGCTTGCCAAGGGCATGAGGTGAATTGTAACACAATATTCGATATTGGGGTAGGTTGCAACGATTGTACGACATTTACCCCTCGAAGAATTGCCCACCCCCGATTTTGCGTTGGACATTTGTCCCGGACAATTGCCATGCAAATGTTGTTGCGGCAAGATACAAATCAAAACCAAGCACAGCCTATAGTTTGTAACGGTGCTACAAATGCTAACACGCCTATATTATTGCGATGCAGTTTAACAAACATGCTTCGCATTGATCTCCACTAAGAAAGAATATCGTTTGCCGAACCTGGGACTAATATGGAAGGGATATGAAGCCTCAACGTGGTAGCCAATCAGTGATCGTCTTTTCTGATGCACTGCAGGCAATGTCTGTGATCGGCTAAGTAATGAATAAACTGACATCCGGGTATTCGGAAGAGTAAATTTGAACGTATTATCACTGAAAAGATCATCTAAAATAATGCTACTTCAGTCAAAAAACTTCTTTTCAACACATGTTATTTTAACTTATTTATATTGCAAGTTCTTTGTACTAAGTCAATTTAGTTGTTAACAAAAACAAGCGCGACTGCTGATTTTTACTCCAAAAGTCCCTGATGTAGTCACAGGCATAATCTAGATCAATTACCCAGTTTTTGGTAGCTTCATATCCCGTACATATTAGTCCCAGGCCGAACGCACTACGAGCCCAACGAAAAAATAGGCCTAGGTCCACATATGAAAATAACGTACTTCTAGTAGTGAAAATCAAAATTTAGAATTATAAAACAGATGCCTGAAATTGCAGTAATTGGTGAAAGGTTTAGCATAACTTCTGTTGTTAACAAGACTCCTTCGTCACTACAATTGTGATGGTGTGTAGAACGACTTATGTTGGTTCTCTTAGGTGAAGTACTACTTCCAAGCGATCTTGATCTTATGCTTGACTTAATGCTTTGACACAATTCACTCCTACATAATTTGTCTCTATCAAGGGCTTTCAAATGATTATCAAGATCAACGCTATGTGTAAAAATTATGTCACAAAATTCACTTTTGTATGGCTCTCTTCCAATGTGTGTTTCCATGTGGAGTTAGAGATCAGCGCTTTGTGTAAATACTTTTTGACACAAATTTCAGTCATATAGTTTTTCTCCACTGTGAGTTCTTCCTTGGCGGATCAGTGTACACTTTAATGCAAACGTTTTGCCACATAAGCTGTGTTTGTAAGGCTTTTTGCCTGTGTGGGTCCTTCTTGAATGGTAACTTTGAAGAGCCTTTGATGCAGTTTCCTTGGCAAAAACTACACTTAAACGGGTTTTCTCTAGTGTGTGTTCTAGCGTGGCAATTCAGGTAAGTTTTTGATGCAAAGGCTCTCTGACATAAACTACACTTGAATGGTTTTTCTCCAGTGTGGGTTTTTGCATGGTAATTCAGATAAGTTCTCTTGGTATAGGCTCTCTGACATAAGCTACACTTGAATGGTTTTTCTGCAGTGTGGGCTTTGGCATGGTCATTGAGATTAGTCTTCCTGGTATAGGCTCTCTGACATAAACTACACTTGAACGGTTTTTCACCTGTGTGGGTTTTTACATGGCGATTCAGATGAGTCTTCAATGCAAACGTTTTCTGACATAAAACACATACATATGGTCTTTCTCCAGTGTGTGTTTTTTTGTGGCGATACAAATTAGTTTTTGATGCAAAGTCTCTCTGACATAAATTACATTTAAATGGTTTTGCTAGACTGTGGGTTGTGGCATGGTCACATAGATTAGTCTTTGACGTATATGATTTCTTACATAAACTACACTTGAATGGATTATCTCCAGTGTGAGTTCTTGCGTGGAAATTCAAATTATTTTTTGTTGCAAAGGCTGTCTGACAGAAACTACACATGTACGGTTTATCTCCAGTGTGGATTTTTGCATGGTAATTCAGATAAGTCCTCTTGGCATAGGCTCCCTGGCATAAACTACATTTAAACGGTTTTTCTCCAGTGTGGGTTTTTACATGGCAATTCAGGCTAGCCTTCAATGCAAAAGATTTCTGACATAAAATACATGTGTATGGTTTTTCTCCAGTGTGGGTTCTCATAAGGCAATTCAGAATATTTTCTGTGCAAATGCTTTTTGACAAATTTTACACTTGTGTGGTTTATCTTTTGTGGGAGTTCTAATATGGCGTTTCAAAGTAATCATACGTGTAAATGCTTTGCAACAGAGTTTGCAGTTGTATGGTTTTTCTACTGTGTGAGTTCTAGCATAACCGTTCAGCTGACCAATAGATGCAAAGGTTTTCTGACAAAAACGACACATGTACGGTTTTTCTCCTGTGTGAGTTATTCTGTGAGACTTCAAATAACACTTCATTGCAAATGCTTTATAGCATAAACCACGCTTGTATGGCCTTTTCCAGTGTGAGTTTTAAAGTGAATTTTTCGTTTGACCATAACTTGGTGCAAATGTTCTGTTAGAAAATAGAAATTTGAATTGTTTTACTTCGTTTTTGGTTCTTGATGGCATGTTAACATCTTCAGCAGAGTAAAATACAAAATGAAATTAGTCTTTTCTGGATTATCTACATTACCGTGGTAGGCTATCTGTTTTTATTGCACTTAGCGAAGGAGTACCATATACCGATAACAACACTGGCAACGGGCTTTCTGAAATTCTAGAAGGGTCTAAAACCGAAAATTAACACCCTTTATTTCAATTACCATATTAAACAGCTAATGGGATGGACATAAAAAAAATATAAGAAATTCTTATATATTATTATCAACCACATTTAGCTTTATGTCAGGATGGTTACAGGAAACAAGATTGGGAGTCAGCCATAAATAAATTGATGATATAACGGCTTTTAGAAGTTCACAAGATTTCAATATTGGTAAAAGTGGCCATCAAGGTATTAGAAGCAAATCAGGTATGGTGCTTACTGAAACTGCACAGAGTTCTCGAGAGGAAACCATTAAGTACACCAAAGTGAGAACAGTCGATATATGGAATAACTAAATTCTAACTAGCAGCACATAGAGAATGGATTGTTTCTAACATACAGCTAAGGATACGAAATCAGAAACC
Organism: Bimastos eiseni; assembly: GCA_959347315.1. Classification (NCBI taxonomy): domain Eukaryota; kingdom Metazoa; phylum Annelida; class Clitellata; order Crassiclitellata; family Lumbricidae; genus Bimastos; species Bimastos eiseni. The sequence continues at coordinate 58,110,441 of OY365806.1, read as the reverse complement.
AGCATACTCGACAAATATACTAAACTTGTCTTAAATGGGTGCATAAAGAGTGATTTTATACGACAGGCACAGACAAAGATCATTAAAGTACATGTGTGCACCAGAAAAATACCAAAGGATTATATATAAGCAATCAAGTTCCCCATTACAAATAAAAAGAAAAAGAGAAAGAATATTTTAATTGGCAACATGCAATTAGGTTACCAAGGTCACATAGGACCCATCTATATAATTTTATTACAAAACCAACTGAATTTTTAGATAAGAAATTCTTCACTGCAATAGTTTTAGAAAATTGCAATAGCGTGACTGACAGAACTTTGAGGCAACACAACCGTGGCTTTGAGCCTCTTTAAAGCGATATGTTGTTTCGCCTCAGAATTCTGTGGGCCACTGACCCATAAAAGATGGAGTAATTCCAACCTAGCTGAAGATTCTATGAAACCACTTAAAATCTATAAAATGTTATGCTACTCATTTTTAAACATTAAATTACATGTGCATCTTACTAGTAGTGAGCTATCTCAGCACTTAACGATATCTGCTATACAGGTTAACTGTTTGCTCTTATTTGTAATTGTCATTATCCCTATCATTATTTTATTACCATTACTTTTATTATGACAATTATTATTATAATGATTGTGTCAGTTATAGTGATATAGCTCAATTCTATACATTGATGACATTATTTTCTATTTTTATTCTGTTTCACAACCTTTCCTACGCCACCTCGATACCCCATAAATATGCATGGAGGTGGTGTAACGGGTTCAACTCTGCCAATTAACGCATCACTGTCATTAAACACAAAAAGGAATGTTGACTTAATGACAGAAAACACTAACTCACTTCAATCAACACATTATTAACAAAAAGACTCTTCCCCTTGTCAAGCTGAACAAAATGGCGACAAATAAAAAGAATAGGCCGCAACTAGAAATCGGATATTGACTCAAGATTTAGAAAAATATATTATATAGCACAGCATTATAGTGGGAGCAGTAGAATGCTAGCAGTAGTTTAACAGTAGCAATGACAGTACTAATTATAGTATAGTTGACTAGTAGTAGGTGGAGAAGTAGCGACTGTAGCGGCGTTAGTTGCATTGATAGCTGCACAATAGGAATCGACTCCGTACCGTGTACATTGTTGTACAATATACATCTCAAATGCATTGTGCTCACGACGGCGTGGCTAGATTTCCGCCAATCCTATTGGACTCACCCCAACCAAAAATACTGTATGATTACAAGTGCAATATGAGCGAATGATGACATGTATTTTACAGGAGTCGAATTTGACTGTGTAGCAGCCATGCAAGACGCCCAAATCGTTCTGCCTCTAATTAAGTCAACGACGCCGTCTAGCGAATGAAGCTCTAGTCAATCTTATGGGGAGCGATAATCGAACTCGCTTCCTTCTGCCCTTTACGCCAGTGTAATCCGTGAAACTCTGTATATCAATCAATCAAGCAATGTAATTTATATAGAGCCTCTTCAAGATAACTATTCAGAGGCGCTCCCGACCCAGGCCCGGTGAAAAAGGAAAATTTTAAGAAGTTTATAGAAAGAGCCAGACAGGTCGCGGGGGAGAGAGCGCAGGTCAGATGGGAGGTTGTTCCAAACACTGGGACCCACAATTGCGAAAGCTCTATTCTGCCTGGTGACGGTATTAGCATGTGGAACCACAAAGTCGCCTCTAGATTCTAGAGGAGGAGCGAAGAGATCGGCGACCAGAGAAAGCCGAAGTTAAGATGGACAGATCCCTAAGATAGACAGGCGCTGCGGCGCTTTGCCCACGACACAGTGCCAGACAATAGAGGAGATCCTATATTGAATGCGCTGCTGAACCGGAAGCCAGTGAAGGACATCCCGCATGTACGTAGAGATGTGGCCATATTTAGGAACACAACCAAATCAAGCTGCGGCCCGTGAACCCCCTCCAAGGGTTGCAATCGGACCTGCTAGCAGGGAGCCCACAGAAGAGAGAGGAACAGTAATCTAATCGATTATCTATAAAGGCATGAGCCAAGGTGGCAGCAGAATATGAGGAGAGAGAGCGCGGGAAATAACCCGCAACTGGCGCAAGAAATAATAGCAGGAACGAGTCAATGCCGAAATATGCTTCACAAAAAACAGTTCTTGATCCAAAACTACCCAGATCCCTGACACAGATGGATAATACAAAGTTAGGGAATTCAGCAGACAGGCACCCCAAGTCCAGCTTATTCAACTGCTGGCTGGTACCGAGCCGGCGAGCTAAATATATTGAGTCTTCTGCGGATTAAGTCGCATTCGATTTGATGACATCCAGGCAGTTAGGGCATCTGTAGCTTCAGACATTGTTCGGACTGCAGAGGAAGCTGATAATTAATGCGAATACGATTGAACATCATCTGCGTAAGAATGGCTCATAAGAGAACAAGATGCGAGTAGGCCTATAGTAGCAACCAAGAAGACAGTCAACGAAGAGGTAGGCTGTGATCAATGGTGTCGAATGCAGCGAAGATGTCAGAGTGAAATTAATAATAATAATCTTCGTTTAATATAAAACTGGCAAACCGCAGTATAATTACAAGTACAGCATGAGTGAATGATTACAAGTTATTACAGGAGTAAAATTTAGCCGTCGGCAGCCACGCAGGGCGCCCATAACCAGTGTTCTCTCTAATTATTTATAGATAGTGAGTGCAAGAAATTTTGTGTGTGCAACATTTTTTAAATGATTCTCTCTTATAAATGTGCGCTGGTCCGAGCTGAATGCGATGAAAGTTAAATTAAGATTATATCTAAGAGTCTATGGTGATAAGTTTTGATAACCTAAGTGCTCGCGGACATGCGCACATCTTAGAGGGAACATACTGCCCATTTATTACGCTATTCATCTCATTTTTAACACCCCGTTCCGTTCCATTGTTACGCCTTGCTTTTGGCTGACGGCAGAGACCAGTTTATTGTATAGAGAAACAAGTATAGGTGGGTTCTGTGCTGTGACTATTCGTTGAACCAGATTGGTAATAGTTGAAGAATGAGTTGGAAAAGAGTTTGTTGCCGAGTCTTTACGTTATGGCAATTCTTTAAGATAAGTTAGGCCTAGATAGAAAGGAAAGATTCGACGATATATATAGTCCTTCATTAGTTAAATAATTATATAGGCCGAAGCTGAGCACGGTCTGTTAGCCGGGAACGTAGGCCTATGCGCGAGAACACGGGCAATATACAGACAGCGCAGACATGAATTTAGTGTTTGCACGCAATTTTTCTACCTGTTTAACCAGGACAGAGACCTTAGATGGCCCATACTTATATTGCATACAAAAAGAAATCATATTTTAGGATTGCCCTGTTGCGCTCCGTTCATTCTGTGGACTCACTCTCCCATGCGTAGACCTGCGTAGCCCTACATATAAGCTCTGACCCTCTCTCATGCAAATTTTAGCTAGCTCTATCTATTATCTATAATATATTGATTTCACCGTAGGCTATTTATTTTTGGTAGGCATCATATTTAGCAGCTTATATTTGTTAACTGCTATGAAGAAATATAATACTAACAATACTTGTATTTTAAAAAGTTTTAATGCTACATAAAACTGATTGAACAGGATTATGGTTCGTGATTGGGTTTGGAGTTTTGCTTTTAATATTCCGTAATGTGGACATCATGAATCATGATTAGACAATTATATATGCGTGCGTACACATTTTTCAGACCCCCACCCCAGCAATACACACCGAATGCAGAATCGATGAAATTCGAAGTCCCTCTCTGTCGCTACGTACGTAATAGTTTAATGTGGATGAACCTTACAGCGAAAGCAGGACTCAAATACGGTGTGAGATTAATTAAGTTGCTTATATCCCCAATATTTCATAATTATTATAACGTTCTACAGTCTACAGCGTTATCCATTGTTTTAGGGGCAATCCCTTTTTGGAGTGTCCATGTGTGACAGATGAATTATTTTGACCTGTTCTTCAAAGTTCCCTAATCTATTGCCATCGATCTGTTGCCCCAAACCCAGACCCAAGTCTCCGTCTAACTTGCTAAATATCGGGTATGAGCCGACAGTGGTTCAAAGAACTCACGAATGATATACTACGCCACCTGTTTGATTTTGTCACAATACTTGCACATAGGGCAATTCAAGCGCCGTCTCATCCTAGAAGGTGTTTTCGTACTCTGTCGCAGTGACAATTCTAGACTAGATGAACATTTTTTCATTCAGCGAATGCGTGTATTAAACTTGGCTTAATGTTGTGGCAAAGGAAGCTACGGCAAACACCGCAGGGTAGCGTGGCCGAGTGGTCTAAGGCGCGGGTTTTAGGCACCAGTCTCTTCGGAGGCGTGGGTTCGAATCCCACCGCTGCCAGAGACATTTTGCAAAAGACATACATGTATGATCCTAATGTCTCTCAGTATTGCACAGGAACAGTTACTACAGTCGATCAAAGCACACTAGACTTCGAGTATAGGCCTGGCTATTCCATCTACCGTCCAGCTCCCTCTTCCAGGTGTTTGGCGACGTTTAGGTTTGAAGAAAATGTCTCCAATTAATTCTTTCAATAATTGTTTCGACGGCGGCTCTAATTCCGTGCTTTTCTGTGGATCTTCTTTTACATTGTACTGTTGTATACCCATGCCTTAGTTTGTCTTGACCGGATCCGTACTTCCTCACAGGTAAACTTATAGTCTCCGTTGTCTATGCTGGCTACATGTACATATTTTGATGAAGCCTTGTTTGTGGTCTCTAGATATACTCAGAGAAGCTGAGCGATATGAATTTCGGATTGGTTGAAGGAAATAGTAATGGGACAGATGAATAAATGAGTGAAAGGATGATAATAGCAATGTTGAATATAAACACCGCCGTCGTTTAACTTTGTGAGGTAGCGTGGCCGAGTGGTCTAAGGCGCTGGTTTTAGGCACCAGTCTCTTCGGAGGCGCGGGTTCGAATCCCGCCGCTGCCAATATCATTTTATTTCAACAACAGTAGGCCTACTGAGCCTTCACAGTTCTTAGCCACTGATTGCAGGTACTGCTAAGGTTTTTACTGCAACTTCATTTATCCATCCCCGAAAGACAAATTCGACAATCAGTCAAATATAGGCCTATAGCAAATAGGGATAAGCCTACCTAAATTCAAGCAAATTTCTGTCGAGGTCAACGACCTCTGTTGTCGTAAGCTGGCGTAAAAACCTGGATCCTACCTAAGTCATCATGTGATAGTCACTGATGCTTTTCAACATAGGCCTCGACCGACAATGGCTCTACATAAATCGTCCTATTATTCTTGTTGTTGTGTAAAGCTCTGCTTGTTTTTGTCTCTCCTCGATTTCGGCGGCGCTTGATGACCTTCCTATTTTGCAACTAGTCGACGTTTGTCATGCATTGGCTGTTAGATATACAGCGCAGTGAAAACATAAAAATACAGGACACCGTTGTTATAATTACTCAGTCTTGAATATGAAGTTTAGATGAAATCTCTTGTTACTAGTTTTCATGGCTGCTTCTGCAAGACTATAGAGTTCGATGAGCTGTAGGATTAGGCATAAAACTTTCGCTTTATGTCTATGATTACACGTTTAGCAAGGCTCGCCATTTCACCTAATCGGTTTAATGCATACGTGAATTTTCATGCGCTATATATATATATATATATATATATATATACATTATATATATGTACTTGTAGCTATGAAAGTTGATGAGATCTTCATAACGTGTATAAGTTTAGTATGCATAATATAGACAAGAACATGTCGGCATTGGCCTCTATCCATTTAATGGATACCCACTTCTCTTCGCTCTATAATTTTCTGTTGAGTAACTCGCATTGGCAACGAACGCTTCTTACGCTGTGAGAAGAGCTTTAAAAGATGACCAGAGACAATACAACAATGCGAAAACCGCAAAAGAAAACATCTCCGAATCACATAATTATCGTCATGACCGAATTATGTCTAAGCGAAGAGTTTAACATAGAAGCGTATACATCTTAACAAAGCTCCGAATACACAGATTGCATGTAGTCACTGGATTTCACGGCGAAGAACTGCAAAATAAATGCCCGTGATTTTCACGCCTTTAATCGGCAAGCATTTTGCGACCTAAAAAACATCACCGGGAGTGTAGCATTCATAGCAGTCAACAGTTAATAGTTAATATCCGAATCCTATAAAACAGTCCACATTTAGCTTCTACAGTCGAAGTAATAATAATCGTCAATTGAATGATCGATACTGTAGGGTCCTCATAGTCAACATGCTTAACAGTTCGATAGGCGACGATAGCAGAGACCAAATATGATGACCAGCGACAATAAAATCACAGGCACACAGCAAAAGAAAACATCTTCGAATCTTATAATAATTATCGTCATGACTGGACCACCTGAAATTTTGAGCAATATTATTGATCTTTATTAAATTCATGAGTTAAATGTTGCAACACAAATGACTGCTAAAAATCTGAGTTCGTGGTTCAAGATCCTCTGTCTGTTTTCATTTTAAATGTTGGGAGTCAATGAGGTCAACTATAATAGGCGTTAATACTCGCCGAGTCCATGAGTGGAATCCAAAAATCTGAGCTTCAAAATGCTCTTCCAAGTGGTTTTCATCTAAGTATACTCGATGGAATAATAACTTGCAGTTTTATGCAGTAGCTCATAGATTCAGTCGATTGCATCGTAAACTTGATTGAAACTCGATGATCTATTCAACTATGATCATCGCAAACTTTTAGCAGAAGGCCTAGGCCATGTCAAACCTGAGCTGATAAAATAATAGCCACCTATTACAGTTAACCGACGATCTCTCTGGAATCTCTACCACTGGAATATTTTCCTACCGTCACACATTTATTAAGCGCCGCTATCCAAAGGAAAATCGTAAATTGACGGCGTTCAGCATAATCGTGAGTGAAAGACTTGCAAAATGCCTCTTTATAAACAATAACCATCGAAGGTGATGGCCAAACGAACGCTTGGGCTACTGCCACATTACAACGCCAGCGCTCAACCACTCTGCCACGTCGTAAACTTCGCAATCTTTGACATGACTCCAAATTTCATGCAATCTGAGCGATGTATCTTGGCGTTTCATACATATCAATTCCCAGAGGAACGCTAGCATCCTGAAACGAGAGTCGATTAGCTAGGAGTGGACTGAACTGCGAGATCGAATCAATTACATCACGCTATGCAGCTGTACTCTAGTTCACAGAGTATTTTGCGACTAGGATGGAAAGATGTCGTTGTAGGACGGGAAGATGTCTGTGTAGGACGGCGGCCTTTCATCCGTGTAGGGCGGTGGGTAGACGGTGGATTGGATGATGAAGCAGGTCTCGGCGGCAGAGGAGGTGGCACTCCTCCCCGGTGGTACTGCGTTGACCGTTTGAAGAACTCGCAGCACAACATCGTCATTGATGCGTATATTGTCCTCTAGACTCGACGGTGATAAGACAACGGTTGCCTGCTGTTGTTGATGTTGTTGCTGCTGCTGGTGTATGCTGCTGATGTTGGAGACGGACTCTCTGCGATGCGGCGGATGATGACGAGACCCGATTGAAGAACGAGAACTTCGCGACGAACAACTGGCGTCTGAGATGGAATCAAAAATTGAAACATTTCATTGATGAGTTTTGTTGTCTCATTAAAATACATTTCTGTTGCTGTACATGAAAATGTACAGCAACATGTACCTCTTCGAAATGTTTCAGCTTTAGTTAAACACGAGCTACGCCAGAAAAGATTTATTTCTTGTTCAGTTCAGTTGGTCTGCTTCAGTTTCAATTGGACGGTGTCAGTTGGGCAGTTTCAATTGGACGGTTTCAGTTTCAGTTGGTGCGTTTCAGTCGGTTAGTTTCAGTTGGTCAGTTTCAGTTAGTCGGTGTCAGTTGATCAGTTTTGGTATGTTTAAATTGGTCAGTTTCAGTTGGTAAGTTTCAGTTGTTCCGTGTCAGTTGGTCAGTTTCACTTTTGGTACGTTTCAATTGGTACGTTTCAATTGGTCAGTTTCAGTTAGTCAGTTTCAGTTGGTCAGTTTCAGTTGATCGGTGTCAGTTGGTCAGTTTCAGTTGGTCAGTTTCAGTTGGTCAGTTTCAGTTGGTCAGTTTCAGTTGGTCAATTTTAGTTGGTTAATTTCAGTTGGTCAGTTTCAGTTGGTCGTTGTCAGTCGGTCAGTTTCAGTTTTGGTATGTTTAAATTGGTCAGTTTCAGCTAGTCAGTTTCAGTTGGTCAGTTTTAGTTGATCGGTGTCAGTTGGTCAGTTTCAATTGGTCAGTTTAAGTTGGTCAGTGTCAGTTGGTCAGTTTCAATTGGTCAGTTTCAGTTGGTCAGTGTCAGTTGGTCAGTTTCAGTTGGTCAGTTTCAGTTGGTACGTTTCATTTGACTTGCTGACACTTACTGCTGGTTGATCTTCTGTCGAAATGAGAGTTGTTACTGCTTCTCCGTTGTCTCCCTCGTCTTCTTCGGACTTTCTGGTAGATAAATAGAGCGATGGCCATCACGAAACAAACGAACCCAACAGGAACACAGACGGACAGAACAGTTCTGTTGCTGCAACCAACAACAAACTGTTGCTCAAACAGGAAGAACACACCTCAAGCTAAAATTAATCAACAAATAGCCATAATTGTCGTTATCTCAATTATTAATCACTCATTCATTTATAGTTTATGCACTCATTCATTCATTGTGTGAGGTTTGGCCAGTAAGGACCATCTACTCGGAAGTGCTTCCCACAAATCCCGGGTAACAAACTTAGAACAGTTTGAATGTTGGAACAGTTATTGTGGCATCAGAAGTTTCGATGCAAATTTCTGTCCTGTCAGAGATCCTGGTAATATGCCTACAGCGTAATTTCACAGATTCTATCAGACTAACCTTAATCCTGTAGCGACGAGAGAGTGCACTAGAAACTTGTGGGAAGCCAATCCAGCTCATTTTTACAGTTCTATCATTTCTCTGAGTTTTCTAATGACCTTCGATTAAAAACGATCCATGGCTGCGTGAGACAAGGGGGAAGAGAATTATCTGTGTATCTACTTTGGTTGTTGAAAACGGCAACGAAAGACTGGATAGTATATAATTGTTGTAATGGACGACGAAGGCGGGCAGGTGAGATGATGAACGATTCAAGCAATTGATGGTCATCGCTTACAAAGTGCCCAGTGATGGACAGTGAAATCCGTCGCTGATGTCAGTTGTTATCTTCAGCGTCTCGTTGGTACAGCAGTCAAGGCGAGCACCGTAGTTGCAGCAGAAGGATAAGGTGGTTGCTATGCGACAGTTGACCGGCTCGTGCTCCGCTCCCGTCTCATCGCAGTAGCTCGGGCACTCTTCACACTTTTCGTTAACGGCTGATGTACGTTCAACAGTTGTACGAACCAATAAATGAATGGACCAATGATTATGTGGAGAAATGAACGAACAAATGAACGAGTGAATGAATAAATGAAGGAGGAAAGGAAAACAGAAAGGAAGGAAGGATGGATAGAAAGGAGAAAGGAAGAACGGAATGAGGAATGTTATGAAAGAACGAATTGGCCAACTTAATGAATTCACAAATTAATATATATTTAAATTAATAATTGAAAGAATGAACGAACAGTGAACGAAAAAGATGAAGTCCGGAATGACTGAACGAACGAATGAGTAAATAAATGAATAAATAACGGAATTAATTAGGAAATAAAGAAAGAACGGACGAACGAAAGAATTTACCAACTCAAGCTTGACCACATCATGCAAATCGGAAGACTGTTGCCTTTGCTTTTTTTTCCGCATCCGAAATCTTGGACAGACTCCTGATAATATTCTCGCTTTCTCAGACCATTTCTTCTCTAAGCTAATTAGCTTCTGCTAAAGGTAGTAATGGGCCGTGTACAGGTTATGTACGCAGCGAGGTGAGGGGGGTTTCGAATTTCGGCAATTTTGCGTACGGGTGCGTACTGTGGAGGGAGGCGCATGGTCCAGGAAAATATGTACGTAGGCCTACGCGAATTTTACTGTCTAATTATGACGTCCACATTACGGAATATTGAAATCAGATCTGTGTAAACCCAAAAACTTTTTAATGCTATTGTTGCTGGTATTTTATTTCTTCATAACAGTTAATAAAATTAAAGCTGCTAAATATGATGCTTAACAAAAATAAATAGTCTACGGCAAATTCAATGTCTCGTAGATCTTTTAGCCATTTAACCTTTGCACTGGGGGAGGGGTAGAGCTCATGTGTACGTAGGCTAAGCATGGCGGAGGGGTCCAAAAACTGTTTAAGAAATGTGCGCGGTGCAACAAGGGGCATAGGGGAGTCCGAAAATCCGAATTTTTGCCTATGTAATGTATGGATTGGCCGTAATATACCTTAAGACAAGAAACGTCGGAACCTCTTCCTCCAAACAAGTTTCGGTTCGGCGACAAACTTCATTGACAGCCTAATTCGCCCCAAAGGTATTTAACGTTATCGTTAGGAATTCACGTGACATATTCGCCATCTTCTATATTAGACATTGTGGCTTTATTATTTAGGTTCACTGATGTTAGGTTAAAGTCACGTGCATGTCAAGGAATCTACAATAAATATTAGACGAATGGAACGAAGCAAATATTCATGTAAGCGTTTTGCTTTAAACATAGATGTCGCCCCAATAGAAAAAATGTTGCATCTAATTTTAAATATGATGCTTTCAACATTCAAACGCTGTTTCTTACTTTTGTTGGCATAGTAATCCGTCAATTTACCTTCATGACAAAACGTTGGTGAATCAGCTTTTATGTCAACAGGATTTGAAAACGTATTGCTCCCGATTATCGCCCCAAAACTAGTGGCACGGCGTTATAAAGGGACTTTTCAGTCCTGTGCTTAATAGGTCTTTACTTGCATATATAGGGTTGAATATACACTCTGTCCGGAAAAAGATGCCTCTTAGAAAATAGGGATAATGAACTAGTAGATATTCATTGATTTTAAAATTTCAAACCGCATAATTAGTCAATGCTATCAATCATATAATTGGATAGTTAAAATATAAAAGTCATCTATCAAGATGACTTCTCTTTCATGAAATTTCAGGTTTTAAGGGATGCGCCAAGAATTAACCAAACAATATCCAAAAGCTATACCTTAATTTTATTTTCATACTTGAATAACACTAGGCCAAAGGTGTGTTCAAAGTGTCTGGATTCCGCCTCAACACAAGTGTCAGGAAGCATGTGTCATTTGCCAATGACAGCATCATTGACCAACTGAACGAAATTTTATAACCATTTTGTTTAAAAGAATTTAATTTAAAACATCTCCATGACGTCCTTTTAAACAGAGGCTATTCATAAATTACATTTTTTTGATAATTTCCTGATTGATATGGTTTTGGAATTTGACAAATCAATGATCATCTGCTTGTAGTTTTCATATTAGGCCTTCCAAGAGGAGTTCTTTTTCACGGAGACAGTGCATATGAATACCTACACATATATATATATATAGTTGTTAGCGTGCGTAGGCGTGTGTGCATGTGTGTAGATGTATGTGTGCGAAGCCCAAAAACCTGTCAATCTATTTCACGACAGGAGGAAAATCTTCAGACGTCAAAGTGCACGCTTAGGTAGGCCTACATTTATATTGGCTACAGCGCATAACGTAGGCTCAATGGAAGAGATAGTTCATTAACTAATTGTTACTGCGATTGGCTGTTCAAATGTACTCAAATGTACTGCAAATAGTCTTGAATAACTTAAATTAATTTAACATAGCTATGTATGTATGTATGCATGTGTGTGTGTATGTATGTATGTATGTATGTATGTGTGTGTATGCGTGTATGTACGTATGTGTGTGTATGAATGTATGTGTGTGTATGTGTGTATGCATGTATGTATGTGTATGTATGTATGCATGTGTGTATGTATGTGTGTATGTATGTATGTATGTGTGTATGTATGTGTATGTATGCATGTATGTACGTATGTATGTATGTATGTATCTATGTATGTATGTATGTATGTATGCATGATTGTATGTATGTACGTATGTATGTGTATGTATGTATGCATGTGTGTGTGTATGTATGTATGTATGTATGTGTGTGTATGCGTGTATGTACGTATGTGTGTGTATGAATGTATGTGTATGTATGTGTGTATGTATGTATGTATGTATGTTTGTACGTATGTATGTATGTATGCATGTATGTACATATGTATGCATGCATGTATGTATGTAGGTGTGTATGTATGTATGTATAGTATGCATGCACTGACTATATTGCATTTAGGTAAGCCTATCTCGTAAAGCGCCGAGTTTGAGGCTAGTGACTGAAAACTACATGTATGGGGCCGCCAGATGCTTGTACACAATCTATTAATGACTCTGATATCTAGCATATACTCTGACGTATCATATGCCTTTCCAGTAACAAGTGCACTATTTTCTTTTATCTCAGTCCTTCAAGCAACTATTATACTGTACAACAGAAAACCTTGACATGATATTTGGCAACGGTGACGCAACAGGCAAATATTATCTAAGAAGAATGACGCATTCGGCAATCGTGGCTTGATGGACAAATATGGCAATCATACAACGTGACAACAGGTGACCCTAAACATGTCACATTAGGTGACCATAGCACTTAAGCCAACCATTGAACTTCAGGCAACCATTGGCAAATCGTACAATGGATCCCGATGTAGAAATATTATTGAAAAAAAGGAATACTTGTGAAGCATAATTATGTGAGAAGGTAATATATATATAGATCTGTTTAAGTATTTATTGTACACGCCAATTGTATACATTGAAGAAATTGTCCCGCAATACGACTGCACTTCTGAGAAACATAGAGCCCGAAGTATGGCGCCATATAAAAGCTGATAATAATAATTATGTGCTGTGCGTTGTGTGTAGAATATAAAATGCGATTAGCAGCGTTGATTGAATTGGACGATCGTCGTGCTAATCACCTGCTGGACTCATGTTTTGGGTCAGAGGCCAACATCAGATGTCACTACGTACCAGGCTACGGGCGACACCACCTCATCATCCTTATCTCTTCTCGTTCACTGTCCTAATAACGAGTTCATTGAAACCGATACAATGCAGACAGACGAAGACGCAGACAAGAGGAAGGTCACAGATAGACGGAGAGAGCTTCGTACTTTAGAACCAACAACTTAAAACGCTGCTGTGATAAGGAGGCAAAGGCTCATAAGATTCTTATCTCTGCTCATCTATGATGTCACACGGGCCTCAAGCCATACACAGCCTTTGTTATCACACGTGTGGTCCTGAGGCCTGCGTATAATCATAATCATCATAACCACTACCACCAATTCCTGATACCAGCCCTTTGGCAGCGATGGGTAAGAATAAATGACCACCAGTGTCGTCAATCATCTGTCAAGTCCATTGTTCCCCTTAGTGTCAGTCCAAGCGATGTTACGTCTTCATATTATGTGATCGACCAAGCGCAGTATTGAATCTATTGATCTGCCTTTGTAGCTTTATCCTTCGAATCTTGCATGTAGTGAATGCGTGGAATTCGGTCAACTGTCATTCCATCTACCTTTTCAAATCATCCGAGTCTCCGTTGAGCAACAGAGCTATTTGGATGTCTATCGTTTGTCTAATGTCATCATTTCCCATAATCTCGAAATTCCTGCGACCTTCCGTAGCCAACCTTTCTCAGCTTCTTCTCGCATTATGCCATTATCCAACATTCCGATCGGTTGTGGCATCGTCTCATATATTAATTTTTATTTTGGGTTTTTTAGTCAAATTTCGGCTTCTTCGCATCCAGTTGCGAAGTTCAATTACTCCTTGTGAGCATTTATTGCTGTTCTTCGCTTATTAATCCTTACAGATCAACAAATTGCTTCACTTGCTCAGTAGCTACTCCTTGGATGTTGATTTGGGGAATTACGACCACATGATGGTCACCGGGATGGCAAAGATGACGACAAAGCTGATACCAACAACGACTATGATTACGACAACATTTAAAACGATGATGATGGTGGAGATAATGATGATGGTAGGACTGTAACCTTGTTGAGAGGCAAAGCTGGTTCTCTGAGCGACGCCAAGTTTTCCCCACATGATAATTGTTAGTAGGGTCGTCAGCCTGACCGCGTAGGACTCGCCTCCCAGCATGTCGTCATCTTCTTACTACTTAATCGATGAAACCGAACGCCACGCACTTCGACAACCACCTGTGTTTATTGACAGACAATGTATCATCAGTTGCCCTGTTCCAAATGACACACGTGCCAACTAATGGATTATGGCACCGTGGCACTTCGCAAATTATAGTAAATATATCAAGTTTGTTTGTTAGAGTCAGCGGATTGGACAGTTGCACGGACAATGTCAAGTGTAAGATATTGTTATTGTCAAGTGTAGGATATTGTTATTGCCAAGTGTAAAATATTGTTATTGTCAAGTGTAAGATATTGCTTTAACCACGACGCGTCACAAAAGAGATGAATAGCGTCGCCCTCCTCCTTAATGACTGGCACTACGAGAAAAGGCTACGATAGTGGAGACGCTTTCTATTCTCAAGTGACATCTAATAACAGCTTGACACTTTTTCAAGAGTCATGTGACCACTAACTATTATTCGCGAAGTTAACTAGAATCGACTCCAGAAATCCCATTTAGCTTTAATAGGTTACACTTCTCTAGAAAGGCGGTAAACTGTATGGATGAACAGATTCCTCAGCTGAGATAAAGTAACAAGAACTATTCAAAGTCTAGTATACACGTACTATACGACTCATCTCTACGTGTATGCGGGTGTCAATGGATGGTGTCCTGCTTCGTGTGTGCAACTGCCACTGAATAGAACTCTATTAGAATTACTATACATGGACCTATTTGTATTAGAATTTTTGAGTTTATTGTACGATTAGTAATGTTCTTACCTTAGAATTGCGAATACATACGTAAGAAGATTTATATTGTTACTACGAATAGATGTAAAATACTACTCGGATGATCTAATTACCTATAGCAGAATAGTTAACGCTTTGTAAATATGTGAGACTAGTCAATAGATTGGTACAACCGGTAATGGTTATGTTTTATGCTCCTCTAATGGTTCAGCTGTTGTCAGCGCCTGTAGGCCTACGCTTCAACGCTGGTACCATACATGTATTTCGCTTAGTTGTATACATATATACTAAGCAAGTAGGCAATGTGAAGTGTCAGCAAGCCTATGTCTGTCTCTATCTACGACTGCGTTTCTGCTATGTCTATGTCACTGCCAGTCTGCCTCTGTCTCTGTCTATGTCTATGGGTCTATCTCCGTCTCTGTCTCTGTCTCTATCTATGTCTACGTTAATGCTATGTCTATGTCTCTGTTTCTGCCAGTCAGCCTCTGTCTCTATCTCCGTCTCTGTCTCTGTCATTCTGACTGCTGCTGAGTGCCATATATCATCCCATTGCACTGAATGTTCGTCGACTGCTTGGTCTGCGCATGCGTGCGAGACTCATGATAGTGGCCAATGGCGTTCCTCTTCCTATCGCGAAGCTCTAGCAGTTGATCTTCATTTTGTCTCTCTCCGCACATGTCTCTGTGTATCTGCGTATGCGGCCACGTGTATGCGTCCATGACTCTAAGTCTAAGCATGCATTTACCTATGCATATTCATGCATGCCTATATATATATATATAGAACATATATATATACAAATATATGTGTGTGAACTCCGCCACTCTTTGCACTCGGGTAGCGCCAGTCCCAAGCCTCGATAAAGGAGGAGGGCGACGCTAATGTTCTACGTTATAACACAGTGTCGTTCAACTGAAGTTATAACAGCTACTTACATTATTAGATGGTATACAGACGATTGATCACTGGACGGTTGATCACCGGACGATTAATCATTGTGGACGATTGATCACCGTTTTATATACTCTGAGGTTCTACGATGGACCTTACCGTTTGGTGATTTTATCTTTTATAGCGGTAAATACGACATTTCTCTTTCTACCTTATTAATTAAAATGATCAATGTGTACCTATAAATTAATCTTTGTAAGCATTGACAGCAACAGTGATAAATCGTCCGATGATCAACCATCCAGTGATCAAACGTCCTAGAACCTTATATATTTACATACAATGTATGCAAGCATATAAGTAGGGCTGTACCGAATATTCGCTTCGTATTCGCTTCGGAGCCGAATAGTGGGTCAAATAGCTATTCGGTATTCGGCCGAATAGAAGCGGTCGGACCGAATACGAAGAGTGTTCACGTGGCAACTGTTTATGAACAAGCGGCGGCTGTCATATATCGAGTGGACTGACCACGGTATCGCAGTGTCAGACGTCTCATTTCTATGTTTAGTTAAATTAATTTCATTACAATAGTTTACACAGAAGCAGAAGGAAGCAATTATTACATGAAGTTTACTGTTTATTTTTATTTATGTACTAAATTTAGTGAACTGAAACTTTTGCTCACATATGAAATTTTGAAATTTGTCGGTAGACATACTTGTACACTATTCGTATTCGGCCGAATAGTTGGTCCAATAATTCGTATTCGGCCGAATAGTTGGTCCAATAATTCGTATTCGGCCGAATAGTTGGTCCAATAATTCGTATTCGGCCGAATAGTTGGTCCAATAATTCGTATTCGAATAGTGACAATCACCTACATAAGCTTTTATTTATAAGCTATGCAACTAGCTTACATGTAATTATTATCGGCTATGTAATTAAGCATTCACGCATGCATGCATCTCTGCTGGTGTCAATGTATGTATTTGCATATATCTACAAATGTATATACACATACATGCACAATCTGTAGATAAGTATGCATACATGCGTCATGCATGAGCTGTTAATCGACCGGTCACGCTTTACCCACTTTTCGTCCCTCTGGTGAAATGTTGCTGACTCTATAAACTGGTTTCCGTGTCATCATGTTGACCGAAGCAGATGCTCTCTATAGCGACTGGATGATAACTCCGCTTTCCTCCTTCCTTTTAGTCTTCCTTTCTCCTCTGCAGCAGATCTGAAACTTTTGATGATGTCACTCCTCTCGGTGTTGAGCTTCTCGGATAAGATGCTCAGTCTATCCGTCAGCTTCCAGTCCTTTAACATTGGTCGCTGTCTTACCCGTGTCCTCCTCTTGTCCTCCTCTCGGTCAGTTTGCCTACAACTAATGCTATCAGCAGTGAATCTCATACTATGATATAATTTTTTTATAATCGATTCATTTTCTCTGTTGCTACCTTATTGTAGATATGCCCTTATCAGCGCCTAAACGTTTGTCGTTCAATTAATGCTTTCGTCCTCCGCCAAATCCACATCTTAAAGACCTACGTCATTCAGTCGTTTGACCTTTGTCCCTTCCATTGGCAGTCTTTTATACCCGATCATATCGCGACTAGCATTGAATTCTCGAGAGTTTAAAAATAAACCTTTCATAACTGTGTAATAGCCACCGATCGAACGCTGGAGAGAGAAATTCAAGAGGCGTTATATAAATGCTCTGGCTAGTACTCTGCACATCCTGAGAGTCCTGATAGCACGTGGAATACAAGCGAACGAGGGCCCTCACATGATAACATTTGCAAGCACAGTTGCCAAACTTCTCCAACGAGGCCCAGCGTGGTGGGGCTATACCGCAGCAGTTGACAGAGTCTGTCTGGAAAAGGTCCTCGCGAGAACGTCCTGCATGGTCTGGATATCAACCTGAAGACTCAGGGGTCGTTGTTGCGATGGTGGAGTTAGCCGACGAATGTCTGGACGGGAGGGGGGGCCTCTCGTGAACTGCGGTCGGTCTACCCTCCAGTTAATGTTCAAAGCCATGATCTGCGACCGCGACCTCGACCTCATGACCTTCTGCTGTCCCACAGAGACGATAGAAATTACGTCCCCAGAATTCTACTTAGGACTTCTTATGTCGTTTTGTTGACTATTACACGATAGGCCTAATTTTTGAAGAAATATTGGACATTGATTTAAATACCTAGACTAATCTAAATCGTCATCGGTATTATTCCACTGTTTATGCTCTAAGTTTACTGCCTGTAATAAGCAAACATTATTACAATTACAACTGAACCTGCAGACTTACGTTAGTATTTTCTCAGTCAAATATCCGTTCCACGTTCCAAGAATTCCAAGGTCATGTGGATCACAACGCCAAGACCGAATCCTTACATCCATCCATCCAAAATGATTATTTTGCTTCTTTGTCTGTCTGTCTGTCTGTCTGTATTTCTGCCTGTCTGTCTGACTGTCCATCTGTCGATCTGTTTTCCGTCCGTCCCTTTATCTGTCCGATTGGCTGCATTAATTGTTTGATAAAACATTTGGAGATGTCGCTGTTACGAACCGTTCGCATTAATCACTATGCTATGAAAGATACGAGAGCCGCGAAGACCCGCATGTGTGTATGCATAGGTTGTATACTCTCCAAGTAGGGCCCTACATTTAATCGACGAACCACGTAATACCAGGAGCTGTGCTCTTCATCGAGAGATGATCGATGCTCCAACGGTGTCGCTCCAAGAGGAGCTTACTATTTAAATGACAACCATGCTGTTCCGCAGCGCTCGTGAGTAAGCTTGTGCCCTGCACTGAGATTTAAAATGACACCTTAACAGTTAGGAGATTATCATTAAGATTAGGATGGTGTCGATCATCGATTATAAATTTTATTTCAAAGGCTTTTTTTAATGGAAACAGGATTCAATGGATGCGTTTAAGCATCGCTACCTAAAAGTCAAGTAGACCATCTGTAGAGATTGAAGGAGGCAGAGGGTATACGTTGCGTTGTCGAGTGTCTAGGTTGAAAAGATGCTTGGGCACTCAAATTAATTATTTATTGGTGTAATCAAGGGTAAAAAGGGTGGAATTCACGAATCTACAATGGTGTTTCTATTTTCAGTAAAATTGTGTTTAAAGCATCTTGTGACAAGGTTTCTACGAAAATCTTATATCTGCTTATAGCTCGTTAGCTTCAAAGAGTAGGCCTAATAACGTAATCAAATAAGACAAACGTTGTATCTTATAGCACTTACAAAATTTCACATAAATAATTGTACAACGTGTCTTTACATGGCTCGCATATAGCACGATTAAGCCTTTTGATATCTAGCTCGATTTGCTAATACAAAAGCTTCTGAATTTCTCGGCATCTTATCAGAGCGTATAATTATGATGGATGTCTGTTGCAGTTTGACCACGATGTCATCGTTTATCCCGATTATACATTATATCGTCCGATAGCACCCACGACCCACGTCCTATCTAGATACGAATAAGCCCACGCAATAGCTCAAAGGGTTAATCTATCTTAATTAAAATATATATTGAATTGCAAGTCACGACAAAAGTCTGAGGCTATTGTGGTACGCTTATAAAATCTGTAGAGTAAGATTACTCGGAAGTCCTTCTAAGCATAGGCCTACATAGGCCAATGGAAAATTATTTAAGGTCATCAACATAAGTTACGGCTTATGAAAAATACAAAGAGATATGACTCACTGATAAAAATCATTTTGTCTATTTAGATCGCACGAGTTCATTTGATCACATACAATCAATCATATATGAGATACAACACGTGTTGTGTCACTCCCACTCAGACCATAAAACAAAACACAAAATAAGTAAATAAATTTATTCAATCAAACAATCTATCGATCTATCTATCGATCGATCCATCGATCAGTTGATCGATAAGTCGATCAATCCATTCATCAATCAACCAACCAATCAATCAGTCAGTCAATCAATCAATCAATCAATCAATCAATAAATCGCTAAAATTTGATATAGAGCTGCTTCAAGAAATCTACTCAGAAGCGCTCCCAGTCAAACATCAGCCAGATTAGACAGATTTCAGTGTGGAATTGTACTGGGATGGAGCGTTCCTTGGCAAAAGCAGAAAATCCAATGGGAGGCTATTCCAATTAGTCAAGAACTGGAGCGAAAAATCACGATGCTGCATCGTGAAGGTACGACAAAATTTAATTTGTAATCAGCGACAATGCATGGATACCATCATGGCCCATGGGGTATACTAACTAAGTCACTTAACGGTCAAAGCGGAGCAGGGATTCCAACAAGTTAACTATAGCTTATGGCAAAAAAACTATTGAATTCGACATGAAAGAAATTTCTGTACAATTTCACCATAACATAGTTCCTTCTTTGGTCAGCAACGACTAATGGCAAATCAAGTCAGTTAGCAGCTGTAATATAATGTAATGCAATGCAATGTAATGTAATGTTATCGAGCATTTATATGGTGCCCTTCAATGCAATGAAATGTAATTATTTTATAGCGCATTTTCAAGATATCTACTTAGAGTCTCTCTCCACGCTGACCAAGGTGATGCTAAGTGTCACATGATCGAATAAAAAAACATGTCAGTTAGCAAAAAACTTAATATACGTGTAAGTACTGATGCGCTTTTCATGAACCTTTCCAGTGTGTGTTAAGACTATGCTAAAATGCGTTATTATATCGAAAAGTGTTAAACCGTGTTAGTAGTATTAGGCCTACGAGTCAATAACTAAGAGTCATACGATTAGAACTAATACTGAGCTATACAGAAACTGGCGACAGTGTAACTGTGTTTATAGATTCCAGATCAAATTCATTAGTAACAAAAGTGTCAGTCTGAGCGCGCGAAATATGTAGGGAGAAAGATGAGGTTATCGTGACCGATAGGTTCTTTACTACAATGTCATTCTTGTCACATTCAAGTGCAAGTGAATTAGTTAGATTAATTAGGCTCATTTTGCAATGTGAATGCAGTCTAATAATATGCAGGCTAATGCTGATATCATAGGCCTATATTGACTCCATGGTTCTTGTCTTCCTCAGAGGGTTGAGGTCTTGAGGAGAGTCTTGAGGATCCTCCATCAGACGACGATCCTCATAATCACGAGAGTTAAAGATGTATCTTGTTGATCGGAGGATCATTAGATCATCCTCCAGATATCGAATCCTGGAAGAGATCATGTGATTGTTTTTTTTACGTAAGCAAGTGTATGACGGCGTGAATCCAAAATCCTTGTGTTCTACACTCCACAGTGAACATTTCACACGATGGAATGCTAATACTTTACACACAGGTACGAAACCCTGACCTACTACTTAGCAGTAACCTTAGCATATTGCATACGAGGTCATCTCTGCCTATCTTTCTCGCAACTGCTGCGTCTCGGTCTCGGTTAAGACTTCGTTGGTTGACGACTGGCGCTCAGGGCATCTAGGGCCTCAGACGTTTCGTACAGCCTAAGCCAACCGTGAAACAACACGCAATCTTTTTCATTTTTTAGATCTCTATTGAACCTTCATGGCAATACAAATGGATAGTGCAATTTGCACTTTTAATATTTAGTAACGCGAACGATGATAGCAAAAGGATCTGAATAAAATTGTCTCAGAAGAATACTATAAACGCGACAGATTCTAAAAACGAGAGTTCTGTTATTGCAATCGTCGACTACGATGATGATGGTGATGAAGACGACTATGTGGACGACGATGAGAACGAAATGATAATGATGGTAAGGGTGATAAAGATAATGATTATTAAATTGATACGATAGCGACGATGATAATGATAAAGAAAATTATTTTAAATTGAAAATGATAGCGATAGTGGTGGTGACAACACAGGGTATAGTCTATCGCCGTGGTTTGATCGTGGGTGTGATGATGATGGCGACGACAATGATGACATGCTGATGATAATGCGGACGATGACGGTGATGACGATGATGATGACACATTGATGACAATGCTGATGATGACGGTGATGATGATGATAATGACGACAATGGTGACGACGATGATAATGACACTAACAATGATAATGACACTAACAATGAAGATAGTAATGATGATGACGACGACGACCATGATGATGCTAATGATGACGATGATGATGACGAAGCTCATTCCGCTGATGATGATGATTAGAATGCTGACGACGACGAAGACAATGATGATGATGATGATGCTGCTGCTGATAATGATAATGATGACGATGATGACGATGATGAATTGATTTGTGAATTGTACACTGACTGTGCCTTCAGATGTTCTGCCACTCCCTGGGTGTCGCTGAGATCGTCCTCAAGGCCCTCAACTGTTCTCCACTACATGTCACCCTCTCTGGGAGATTCGGGGAAAGGTATCTCATAAACACAGTGGAAGAAGATTCCCTTCCGTATTAGTTCCAGAGTAAACCCAGGCCAAAAACTGAAATCGGCTCCCTTTCCTACATTTTCATAGTTTTTAAGTTTCATACGTTTGCCTAACACGACAGAATGACAAGATTTTAAGCAATATGGTCTGTTATTTGATAGATAAGATTATGGTGTAGTTACATCACACGTGTGCAATTTCAGCCTGCCTATAAATGTACCAGACCTCTGTGAGTCCAATCTATAGACAATTTGCATTAGCAGTTCCAACATTCTGGAGGGGGTTGTGGTAAATAGCTTTGTGACTCTAAGCCACTGTTTGTATATCTACAATAATAAAAGCGGTATGGACAGCCCTCTACGTGACCATGCAATATACATATCAGTATATACACTACTGTGTTTATATATAGAAGTATCATTTTATATATATACTATTAGAACATAGCACACGTATGCTCTACACGCCAGACTAAACCCTGCGAAGTACCGTTCCCGGCTGTTCACGAGTTATCAGCCCGGTCAGGAAAATGCATGTCGACCTCACAACACAGTCGCCGCCTCGACGAGCGTCATTGGACCAATCGAGTAAACTGGTTTTGAAATTTCCGAATTGAAACGCAGACAATAAAGAATCTAACTAATTATTAGTTTGTGCATTTCTGGAGCATATTTATATAATTTTAGAACCTTATCGCAATTGGCCAAGATGACCGTGTCTGTTATTATCAGACACCGTATACAGCAACACTAAAAATCTAAAGATATCATAACACCAATTATCCCCTCCTCTTAAAATACCTAGTGTAAGCTGGTGTAAAATATAAAATGTACTGGGCATCGTCCTTCTAGATGACCTCAGTAGGGGAGGAGCAAGTTGCTCGTGTACAGACTGTATACAGAGGGGCCACGCTCGGTCTGTTCTCCGTTCTCTCTCAGCTTTAAGCTTGAGTCTCAACTCTTTCCACTCGGCCTACCCACCATGTCCTGCTTTTCTGACAAACTGGATTTCGATTACAGCACATCCAACTTGCTAATGATTCTCAACTACGAATGTACTCAGGAGCCAGCGATGCCTTATGCGTTAAATTATAGAGCCACAGAAACTGCAGTAATATAAATTTATTAGGCAAAATAAATACAGACATAGAACTGCGATGGACCATCGCATATCACTATTATAGGCCTACATCCATAGTTCTCAATAAATTTAGATGCGCGCTTAACAAAAGACCAAGTGATATTCACCATTGTAACGAACATTGTCCAAACGTTTCATCGTTACGTCATAGGCCTATCTAATACGTCACAGTTATGCACGGTGTAAATAAGAAGAACATTAGGATAGGCCTGTATTAGCCTACATAAGCTGTTATTTGTGGTACGATCCGATTGCATCAGAGGCGGATTTAATAATTTGTCGCTCTTCGGCCAAGATTTCTGTATCGCCCCTCCCTAAATTGAAATTGCGTAATTGTTGAGATAACGAAATCAACAAATTTTCACAGACGTTATATTGTAGGAAGAGAAACCGGTACTGTTTCTATTGAAAGATGAAAATAAATAAGCAGTATTAACTTAGAAAGTGTATTAGTTTCTATATTTATTATAGTATGATACAATGATTAATCAATTCTTCCCTTGTGCCACAAGGATCAGTGCTTGGGTCATTACTGTTCGTACATTTTATTATTGACATAGATATTGGGATTTTATCTAAGATGTTTAAATTTACAGATGACACAAAGCTATGTAACGCAGTGGGTGATGAAAAAGAATGATCTAAGAAGAATGTTCAGATCCTTTTTATTTGGAAAGTGCTAAGCTACAAGGACACCAATCCCATCTGAGTGATTGAGGCGAAAAACTCGATTTCAAGTGTCAGGAAGGCAAGATCTTCCCCCTAAGACTAAAAAAAATCGCCCCGACGTCATATTGGAGGCATTTGCCTCCGGAACCTCTGTCTGGACGCCCCTGCTAAGCAATGCACACAGGGAAGGGGAACAACATATTATGGCTAGAGGCGTTTTAAGATGGCCATTGAATTCTATGGATCCAATAGGCCTACTCAATGTTGCTTGTATTCGTCAAAAACTCAAAAACATTTTAAAGTAAATTAAAAATTTTAAGGAAAGACATTTCAAAGTACATGTCGAACTATCCTACTGTCTAATGTCCTCAAAACCTATTTTCATGTCAGCTGTTCCTACAATTTAGACCTATAGTAATAGTTATAGGCCTAATACTGCCAAACACCAACAAACAAGGTAATGTTTACTAGATATCTGTTGCACAGATATTAGACGGAGGAGTAAAACAGGTTATCAGTGACATGGTAATGTAAAATAGCTGAACATTTATTTAGTGTCTCTATTGTAGGGCCAAGACTGTAACTAGCTGTAAATTCCGTAATGAGAAAGCGAAGAAGAAGCTGTACGGCTCTGACACGAAGCATCGTCGAGTTCTGAAATAAGAATCAAAGAAAACGTGCACATATCTGTTCATATAGCGCATTTTTAGGATATCTATACGCGTTAGCCAATTTAAAATTGGTTTCTACACAAATGCCGTCTTCTATATATAAATGCATGCGCTGTCAGCATCAACTATTAATAAGCTGGTCAGTTCGCAGCATAGAGACCTACGCCTATTCTTAGATTCGCCGTTTCTAGTGCGGATAATATTTCATGGCGCGGTCTAATCGGGCCTTTCAAATGCCCTTAGAGAATAGAGACTAATATGCTATAAACGAACGATTGAAAATTCGGGTGGAGAAGTCAAAGAAAGCACGCATCGAGTGAGATCCAGTTGGAAGGCGCACGAGCAGTTTCTCTTCCATATATAACACTATGTAGACGATTAAAGTCTGTGCTTGCCACTTGCCATTGATAATTCACATATATAGCTGAATTGGACAACTGATGAATTATTCACATCGAGCAAGACAAATCCATGTGTGAGTATCGATCGGCAAAATGTCTGCGAGTTTCTTTCATATGTATTTGGCTAAGGTCTGCGCTTCGTGCTGACATGCATGTGTTTCCGTTGATACTAGTGTGTTTTCTTCAGGATTTAAAATCAGACATTTAATTTCATAGTTCTTAGTAGTAATGGAAAAGGTAATATTCTAACGCATTAAATCAAATCATAGGTACTAAATTTACACTGACCAAGGGCTTTGATCAACCACAATATTTTAAAAAAATGATCACCTACCGTGCGCAGACTTAGGCTTTGATTAGAACATTCACTTACAGGTCAAATGTCGCGAGAATTTCCAAAAGTTTCGAGGACTCATCAGTTTCGATGATGTGTCAAAAAGGAAAAAAATTATTTTCTTGTATATATAAAATGAATAGACCAGAAAATATTTTCACAGTTCTACTTAAGAACATGTCACCCCAATATAAAATGGAATACTCGAAGAAAACTGTTATTGAATTAAGAAAAATTGCCAAACAGAGCGGTTTGGTTGGTTATACACGACTACGAAAAGCGGATTTGATTAGTAAAATTGAAGCCCACAGCGTACCCTCACCTAATGTTAGTTTGCTTGACGCACCTGTCCCTGACATTGGAATCCCAACATTCAAACCCGTACCAGCCACGACAGTACGAAAAATATTCGTTAAGACTAAATCAGTGATTAATAAATTCGCAAGGTGGATTGAAAATTATATACCAAAAGAACCAAAGAAAATAGTGAATGACAAGTTAGAAGCACTGAGAGCCAAAGTGAATTCTATATTCGGTAAAATTCCTATGAAAACACGTGAAATAAAAGAGACGGCCGCAGCTATCAAGGGCTTTACGAAACAATACACGGTCGAAGGAGCAACCGGAATT
This sequence comes from Bimastos eiseni, assembly GCA_959347315.1. NCBI lineage: Eukaryota > Metazoa > Annelida > Clitellata > Crassiclitellata > Lumbricidae > Bimastos > Bimastos eiseni. The sequence goes on along the minus strand of OY365806.1, from coordinate 58,084,403 downwards.
GACGCCACATCTTTTCTCAAAGCAGCCCAACCACAACTGGAAGACCTTTTGCCTAGAAATCGACAGTCTAAGGCCAATTTTGTCCTTACCTGCACAATGGAGCGTGTAGATATGAAATCCGGGCAAGTAGATACCAGGGATTTTCCATTCGTCTCTAAGACCGAAGTTGTTTTAAACTCTACCAACCCGAGCGAAATATTTAATAATGCGAAAGATAAAATCTTAGAATCAATGGCAGCCTTCCAGATGCAAGGTAGTAATTGGAGACTTAGAGCGGTTCAAAAATTAGACATTAACACAGTTGTTTATAAACCGCTGAAAGGCAGTTCTTACATTCCACTACCGAAATGTTTAGCGAGTAAAAAGGGAATTATTAATATGAAGAACGAAGACGAAGAGTGCTTCAAGTGGTGTGTAACGAGAGCCTTAAATCCTATCGCGAGAGATTCAGAAAGAATCACGAAAGAATTAAAAACACAATCTGAGGAACTTGATTGGTCTGGCATCGAATTCCCAGTAGCAGCGGATGCTAATGTGATAAGTAAGTTTGAGAATAAAAATAATATTAACATTAATGTTTTTGGTTATGAGAACGATGTTTACCTATTCCCACTATATTTATCGAAGCATGAGAGCGATTTCAGTGTAGATCTATTACTCATTTCTGATGGAGAAAAGAGGCATTATTGGTGGTTAAAGAACTTTAACAGATTGATGGCGGTACACACAGACAAGTCCATTAATTCGATGCACTATTGTAAAAGATGTTTGATTGGATTCAGTAGAATAGATTCACTACACAGACACACCGAATACTGTTCCGAACACGACGCTCAAAAGATAGAACTTCCAGAACCAGGAACTATGCTGAGTTTCAAAAATTATTATAGAAAGATGAGAGTCCCATTTGTCGTGTTTGCCGATTTTGAGTCATTAATAAACCTACAGACACTTGTCAACCAGATCCCAACATGTCTTACACCAACAAATATCAAAAACACGTCCCTAGTTCCTTTTGCTATTATATAAAATGTTTTGACGATGACCTATATTCGCAAGCTCCCGTAACGTTTATAGCGAAGAGTGAAGACGATGATGTAGCTCAGATATATATAAACACTCTTATAGATAATATAAAAGATATTTATAATCGATTTAAATTTCCAAAGAAAATGATATTCGGAAAGAAAGATCCGGCTCTGTACGACTCGACTACAGTTTGCCACATATGCGAAGGCGAACTGGGTGATGATCGAGTTAGAGACAACTGCCACCTCACCGGTAAATTTAAAGGCGCCGCTCATACAATCTGTATTCTAAAATATAAAGTCCCCAAGTTTTTCCCAGTATTGTTCCATAATCTATCCGGTTATGACAGTCATCAATTCGTAAAGAAATTACGAGGTGATGATAACGAAAAGATTAACTGCATTCCCTGCAACGAAGAAAAGTACATCTCATTTAGCAGAGAAGTCGTGGTTGATAAGTTTGTAAATAAAGAAAATAGGGAAGTAGAGGTTAAACGTGAATTACGTTTCATCGATAGTTTTAGATTCATGGCGTCGAGTCTCGATGCTTTATCGAGAAATCTAAGGAAAGATCAGTGTAAGAATCTAAGCAAATACTACTCTGGTAATCAGCTCGATCTCGAAATACGGTATGATGTATTCTGGTTCCGTTTCTATCTTCGTTTTCATGAAAGTAAATGTCTTCTGTAGGATATTCTTTTCCAACTTGTCATGCAATGGCCCCTCGAATACGCTCATGTAATACTCTATCCCCTCCGGTGCCTCTACTGTAATTAGGAAGAAATAACCCCATGTTCCTTCATTAGCGATTTCAGTTCTGGGAGTTTCATTTTATAATAGAAAATATTTTCTTTAATATACTACGTTCATCTTCTGGCCGTCTGATTGGAAGTTAACAATTTATCTGAAATGACGACTGCATAAGCTTCCGTTCCAGCAGGGATCGCAGCATTGAAAGTAGCCTTGATCTGGATGTCGACAACTGATGACTTTAGCCGTTCAGATTGCTTACTTACATCAAAAACGAATAGCGGATGTAGGTCTTTGTAGTCAGCTGGAGTGATGTTGCTCTGAGTTACCAACTGGTCCATTCCGAAGAATTTTTCGCTAAAGGTCGCCGCGTCTCCGTAAGCTCTAAAAAATTGCTGATTCGGAAATGAGAGGTTATAGTCGACTGCTGGATATCTATCCTGGTTCATCATCACATACATGTTCTTGATATCACAATGATCGAAAATTTAGCCTCTTGATTACCGCTTCGATTCGTTTGAAATCCAACTATGATATACCTCGGTTTTTCCGGTGATGTCTTTACGCTAAGTCGTGGTAGATACAGGAACCGTTATAGTATCGCAAAGATGGACTCGATAGGCTACTGGTAACGTTGCCTTTGCCTCGATCGTTTTATACAGCTGCACTCTTTCCATGTCAGACCCTTGAACGGGCTGCATAAACCATGAAATTTTAGTGAGGTTGACTTTGCCGGCCGCTGCTGCATTTGCCCTAAAAATAGCATCGCTGTCAGGTTTGCGAACGAGAGTTAAAGTCTGCTTCATACCGTAGACTACCTTATCATAATCCTCACAGAATCCAAAAATGTGCTTCAGAGGCACGATGAAGCTAAATGTACCCTCTGCAGTTGGTTTCCTAATGAGATACGCCTGCCTTATCGCGAAACCCGTGTTATCATTTATAACAGCAGTTGCGGCTGTGTCTTTAGTCCATAATTGGTTAAGTCATTGAGCAAGAGCAAAGTCGTTGGGATATTTCAGCAAGCCTAGCATAGTTGTGGCTTGTCCGCGATGAAACACGCTCTCTATTTCTTGATTCGATAAGTAATACGACATTTGACTGAAGCGATGCATGAGGTCGTTGTTGGCTAAAGCTGCAGCGTCGACATCAACGTAAAAGGTTCCATCCGCTTTAGTCAGTTTACCTTCAAATAGCAGGTATGACTTGGAGGGATGGCTGAAGATATCTTGAAGTTCGATATTTATGCGAATTTCCCCAGTGTTAAGATTCGACCCCGCCACTGGTTCATATTCATGAAATTCATATCTTTCAATTCCTTCGTCTATAATAGTATTTTCAATAAATCTTAGAAAGATTTTATTTTAAGGAAATTTCATTGCAGATCCACGCACCACATCTCGGATCGAAATGGCACCGCCGTTACCAGACAGTAAATTATTTATCATCACCGAAGGGTGGGGATATATTAAATTATGTAACGTTTCCTTACTCTTTTGACTAAGTTTCGTATTTCCATGGGGAGTTATTAACCCCTTTAACAAATCCTCGCTTCGTTGGCTAAGTACAGGCGGTTGTGGTGTAAATATTTTTGCCGCTGCTTTATCAACTAATCGCTTTCCAGCATTAATAGCAACGGTGTTACCAACATCTTTGGCCTTTTTTCCAATCTCCGTTGCAGTGTCTTTCCCAGCACTTAATGCGGTTGTTGCTACCTGTCTTGCAGCATTCGAGGATAACATTCTTTTGAAAAATCCTGATATCGTGTCAAATATTCTAGCGCCTCCTACGACGTATCTTTTAGCAAATCTTCTCTTAGTTATGACAATCATTTTATAATTGCATCATTAAATTTTTATGGCATAAAAAATTTATCACATTTTGCCTAAGTGACTCATCGCAGATACCGCCTATCTCGTTTCTTAATCCAGTATTTCCCGCTATGAAGCCAGCCCTTCGTAGTTCCAACATATCCATTAGCGCATCGGGGTCTTATGGAAGAACTACGGCCCCTTCGTCTGTTGAGAACCTCCCTTTCCGCATTGAGAGCAGTGGCTTAATGATTTTATTATATTTTAGGCCTCTAGACGATTTGGGCTTATTCGGATTATTATGTACATACAAGGCGTCCGTCGATTCAAGAATTTTCAAGTACACGTCCAGATCGTTTTGACTGAATATCGACTCGTTTGGTTCCTTCATCGTCATCAATTCCCATAACCCCGATGTTCCCTTGTAGGTGTTATTACCAATAGATATATCGTCTCCTTCGATTGAAATTGGATAGTTTCCGATGAAAAAACCCCCATCTCTAGAGTGCATTACGAAGGTCGTGTTCGTCAACTTTTTATTCGCAGCGTTTTCTTTTGAATATTTTGTGGCAATATAACCTAATTCTAAGGTTCTAATATCTGAAACGGGATTGTCCGCAAACACGTCTATTGAGGGATATTGTGGGAATTGAATCGCTTTCAACGATGTCGATAGCGATGCCGGCAATGCTCGAAGAGCTGTAGAAGTCGCCGTAGTGCTTTCCTCAATCGCACCTATTTTTTAGATAGTCCAGACTGCGAGTCGATTATGGGTTTGTACGCCTTTATCAATTCCCGCTGAAGTCAAATGTCCCCTAATTTCTCAGATAACGAGTCTTGTCTAATATTTTGCTTTATCTTGAGAAAATTCTCAACGATAAAGTCTCGTTTGGCTGAGTCCTGATTTTTTAGAAACGACATTTTTAAGTTGGAAACATAATATTTAAACGTAAAAAACATATAACGTAAAACGTTAATAAACGTTCACTTTGTATTCAATTCGTTTTGCCTAAGTGTTTCGTCGCTTCATCTCTGTTGATATATTGGTTTTACTTCTAACCTCTTCCTTCATCTGATTAAATTTCTCGAATTCACTTAGAATAACAGAATATTACGAGTCTGAGTTATTATTATCATCCAAAGCTTTCGAAACAAGGTCGCTGATCGAATTGAGTTTCCCTTCAGCTATAGTCCTGATCTCGCATGTGTTTCTTGCCGCAGCAATAATATTCGGCGGACTTGGGTGGATATCAGAGATAGTGCTCCAGCTCCGGAGGATAAAGATACCACGATAGTAGCGGCGGGTGTGGCTACGACGGAACTTAGAAAAGTTACACCTAATGCGCTGAGTCCCGAAGACGTAAGGGTTAACAAACCTCCCAACGCTTCAACAACTTTAACACCCTTTTGATATTTTTTACAGATTATTTCTCTCTTTTCACGTTCTCGTAAGATTTCCTGTTGAATTTCAGATATTTTCTGAAGGCGATAAGTGTCTGCTTTGTTCAATTCCATTTTATAATACCAAAGAATATTTTTAAAATGGAATTCAATTTTATTCGTTGACGCGGTAGTCCACATAACATAACGAGTCTCCTTTGTTTATGGTGACAGTCCCAAGATCTCTAAAATTCTTAATATCGAGTAAAATTTCTTCCGCGAATCCAGTAACGGTATCGCTTAGCAGGCTACACCCCGCTTCTATAAATTCCGGATGGAGCGAAATTTTACACGATCCTTTCGTTATTCGGACACCCAAGCCTAACGGTAAAACAACCGTCTCTTGTGAATGAATAGTTCTCGCTTCTTGAGCAAAAATTCCCACCTTAGGCCGCCCATTTGTCTTTGCGGTCTATACTTGACATCCCACATGCCTTCACACACCTTCCACCTGATGGATCTCGGTTGAGTTCTTACTTCTGGAACAATTTTTGGTTTCGTCCACCCCATTTTATGAATTGGAAATAGAGACATTTTATATAAATACAATATTTTTTAAAGTAACAATCCGAGAAGCGGAATGTTTTCAAATGGTGAATCTGGTCCTAAGATAAGTCCTTCCCCATTTATAAACCCATTACCTCTGTTCAGATACAGACCTTCTCCTACGCCGTTTAATCCAGATCCTTGGTATGGCTTCACGTATAGGCCCTGCCCTTGTTGCACTATCTCGTAGTTTTTACCTCGATTATTGACATATATAGCCCCACCCGTTCCGGTGACTTTATCAATGACTTTAGAACCAGCCGCCGCACCTATTCCAGTTAATGCACCCGTTGCTAAGCTCGGTAATACGCTAGACAGTAGGAATTTGCCAGCAGTTGCAACAAAAGGTAAAATTGCGCCGATAAAGTCGCCTTCGACTTTAGCGTTATGTATCAATTGTGTTTTACTCATTTTTATAGTCACGCCTTTCCCATCATGATACGCTTTAGCTAGTTTATTGAGTTGTGCTTGGGTAAGAGCTAACACATGCTCTCCGTTTAAATCGCTGTGCTTTAATCCAATACTGACACTTGTTCCCGCTTGTAGCGATCTTTTAATTTTATCTTTTTGTCCTTCTGAAATATTGACTTTGACGTTTGTGTATCGACTCATTTTATATAAAACTACAAAAACTTTTAAGCTTCTCTAATATGAAACAGTATCGACAATTCCTCTCCTCGCAGATTAAATAGATTACCATTCTGATCGGTGAGAGTCGTTTCCATTGTCGAAATCGTGAATAGGGTGATTGGAAGATAGATCAAATTTCTCGGCGTTTCAATTACCTTATAGCCAGGCCCTACATTATGGATGAAGGAATATATAATGTTATCTGTATTTCCGCTGCTATAGGATCCTCCGATGATATCGTTCGCTACCCTCAGATTAGTAACACTCATTATGTCTACTATATTGTCTGATTCTTGGTACCCTGCTGAATAACGCCGTCTATCGAAACCGAGGACTTTTCCGATAGAGTTCAACGCCCAAAAAACAACCATGTAATTCTCCGCTATATGTACAACAGTCTTCAACGTATTGCTGTTTGCTTCTATCTTAATATTGTATTCTTCGTTAACCTATCATAATGCTCGTTTTCTTTCACGATTCTCTGGACGTATTGGTTAATGTCTGTAATTTCATAACAGCCTTCAAGGATGGTTATAGTAACCCACATACCTCCACCATTCGGCGAATACGAAAAGCTGTTGTTAGTATCATCGTTGTTTTGGAATGAAAAATATGTTTCCAGATTGACAAGAGCCATCTCGTACTTTTTATCTTTATCGAACTGAATCAACGGATTGAATCGAGTCCTTATTTGTGAAGTTTTGTCACTTAATAATATGTAAAACGATGACTTTGGCTCTGTGTAACGAGCTATCCTTTCGGTGGTTGTCTGCAATCTTTTGTAGATTCGAAACCATTTTTAAATTTGTAAAGATTTATTTATAATGGAATGTAGAATTTATTGAAACCGCATCTATACTTTCCGTCATTCTTATTACTGGTGTGATCTATCACTACAAAGCCGTGAGGTTGCTTCCAGGTTGTCTCGCATAGTTCCTTAAACTTCTGCTTAGGCATGTCTGTACTCACGTGGTCGTTGTAGATGGGGTCAATATTTTTCAGGTCTTGAGGAAACAAACAGATAAAGTTTGCATTCTCTCTAATTGTCTGTCTCGGTAGTTTGAAATAATTCTGTGCGAGATAGAAACAGTCGACGTTACTGTGTCTTCCTCGGATGTAATAAGTCTCGCATTTATTCTGCTTTTCTAACTGTAAGTCCTCGAAAATCACCAGGTTCTTCTTGTCACGGTTCAATTCTCTCGGGTCTGGCACATCCTCTGCTGATTCGAAGAACTTGGAAGATTTATCAGATTTTTTAACTAATTGTTTAGCCATTTCCTCAACGATGAATGCTGGTGAAAGATTTTGTCTCATGATCTCGACTTGAATATCAAATAACCCAATGATAGATTCTTTAGGTAGTTTTTCTTCAAATGCTTTTTTCAGAATTTTATACTCTGTTTGAAAGAGAGACCGTCCAAATATTTGTAAGTTGTCATAATCTAACCATTCAGGTTGTAGAAGTAAGTTCAACAATAGAGTCGTCTTGCCACATCCAGACTTTCCTACGATTAACCCTGTTATACTTCTAGGTAAAAGAGGATTATTGGATCTCTTAGATGATATGTCGTTCCACGATGAATCTTTGACTTCCATTTAATATAAATATATATAATTTTAAATAAAAAGGATGTATTGCGTAAAGTGTAAAACTCATACTGAAACAAAAAATATTCAAAATGTTGTAACGAAGAATGGAAAGTCAATGCTTAGAGGCACGTGTGATGCTTGTGGAAAAACAAAGACACAATTCGTGAAAGCTGTAGAAGGTGGGGATCTAGTTGGGTCTCTAAATTCAGTAACTAGCGGTATTAAATTACCACGGGCTAAATTTCCAGGAGAGATTCATTTACCGGGCCATCAGTTTACTGGTCCTGGTACTAGACTAGATTTGCGGCTGAATCCTGATAGAACTCCAAAAGATTGGTCTAAACCCGTTGATAGAGTCGATAACGCTGGATATTATCATGATTTAGCTTACAACCAGCACACTGATACGACTTCTAGGAATGTAGCCGACAGAGCAATGACTAATGAATTAAATAATATACCTAATCCTAGCCTACGGGAGAGAATAGAGAGAGCTATAGTCAAACCTATATTATCTACTAAATCTAGTCTCGGGTTAGGTTTTAAAAAAGCCTAAAATTACAACCCGATCTCAAATGGACCAATCAATTAGCGAATGAATTGCATAAACCTGTAGTAAGGCATTTTAGAAAAAGGAAGGTGTACGTTGGTGGGATAGATGAAATTTGGGCTGCTGATTTAGTCGATATGCAGTCGTTCGCTAAAGATAACGATGGCGTGAAATATCTATTAACCGTCATAGATGTGTTTTCCAAGTACGGGTGGATCGTGCCGTTATACGATAAGAGTAGAAAATCTACAGCTTTTGGTTTCTTGAAAATATTAGAGAGCGGTAGAAAACCGGGTAAGGTGTGGGTGGATAAAGGAAAAGAATTTTATAATAAAGACGTAAAGAATTTGGTTGAGTTGTACTCTACTGAGAATGAAGAAAAATCCTGCGTAGTTGAGAGATGGCACCGGACTATGCGAAAAAAAATGTTTAAGTACTTTACAGCTAATTCAACAAGGAGATATATCGAAGAGATATATCGAAGCGTTAGGCGATATGGTTAGTAATTATAATGAAACAAGACATAATTCTATTAAAATGAAGCCCGCTAAAGCTAGTATGAAAATGAACGAGAAGGTTGTTTTTATGAATTTGTACGGTGATGAGATTTCGGAACCTATTGTACCTAGGTTTTCAGTCGGTGATAAAGTTAGAATAACTAAGAAAAAGAATATATTTGATAAGGGGTACACACCTAGATGGATGGAAGAAGTTTATACAATATCCCAGATTCAGTACACGGATCCTCCAACTTATAAGATTACTGATTATAATGGAGAAGAAATACAGTGCTCATTTTACGAACAGGAGCTACAAAAAAGTACTCAAGAAATATTTAGAATCGAAAAGATTGTTAGGAAACATGGGAAGAAATCGCTGGTGAAGTGGTTGGGTTACCCTGAATCACATAATTCGTGGGTAGATAATGAAGATTTGGTGATCATGAAATCATCCCTGCAACAGACGCATTCGGTTTACGCAACACAAATGAAATCGCTGTCCATTCATAGCCTTTTTTTCATTTTTTCATATGTTAGCAGCGTGTACGGAACGCCAAAAGGGCCATACGTATGCCCACGCTATTTTTTAATGACGTGGGTTCCTGATTAGCAGCAGCCGTATGAATGTACCCATCGCGTGACATTTCGTCAGCTTAAAGAACATTCTAGAATGGCGGGGGCGTCGTTGGGTATATAAGAACGCCCTGTGACAAGAAAGTTGGATAAGTTTGTCAGAAGCGTGACGGACTTGTCAGATCAGGCTGTGAACATGGATGCTCGTGACGAAACGTTCGAAGATTACATGCAGGGTCTAGTAGCAGAAAGACCTAATAACATAAAAGAGGGACATACAGGGATAGAGACGGATGGAGAGACGGAGATAGAGACGGATGGAGAGACATCAAGACGAACGGACGAACGGTTAGACACAGACATCAAGACGGATGTGTTCAATTTGTGCAGGCCTCATCGTCCGTTAAAACAGAGGTTCATTGTTCCATCGTTTTCATACGTCAAGGTTGTTTGTATGTTCCCATCACATGATATTTGGATGTGAGAGATAGTACATGGATTACATTTTACAAGGTGCGTGTATGGTTCTTTTTTTTGATTATTCATATGACCTGTATATGGATGTTCTAATCAAGGTCTAGGCTTGTATATATATATATATATATATATATATATATTATAACCGATTATGGCGACGGATAGCGTTTCGACTAAAGGTTTGTGCACGGTGGGTGATCATTTTTTGAAATATTGTGGTTGACCAAAGCCCTTGGTCAGTGTAAATTTAGTACCTATGATTTGATTTAATGCGTTAGAATATTACCTTTTCCATTACTCTTAGTTCTTACTTGGACTCGTTTTTCGACGACTTGGACTTGCTGATCTGCTGCGTGTCTTGCATGGACTGCGAGATTCATTCATTAGGACCGCTGCTGCTGTTGCTGCTGCTGTCTCCGAGCGATTGGGACTACGCCTGCGGAAGGCCTACAGTTCAAACAGAAGCATAACACGTAGGACTATGCATTTCGTCTCTAAAAGAAGAGTTCATATTATAATTTTTGTCGCGAGTTGCGATTCTAACATAGGAATTGTTCTGAAACATTTTATAATAGCCCAGTTTGTATCCTTCACGCTGGCGTTGCGTTGCGTTGCATTGGTAGCGTGCCTCCGAGCAGAAATTTTGAAAGGGCATTTTTTTTTACTATTTTCTGAATGAATGAATAGATGTAACCTAAATATTGCACATCGATTTTAAATCGTCATTAGAAAAACAAACATCTTTTATTCAATTTCTCTTCTATTACACAAGCAAATACACTCTATATTGCACTTTTATCTTCATTTAGCCTATAATGGGACAGAAATGGTGCAGGTCCTAGGTCCTGTACATACGGTGATTGAGGCCCTGGCCGTGTGAGCTTCTCCTTTGACGAGGACCTTGTGTTCCTGCATGAGACAAGGCCACACGTGGTAGGCAACGAGGCCAGCCTCATAGTCTGAATCATAGCTACGGCGATACCTGCCAACAGACAAGCGATGACTGACCATAATCATCTCAGATACATGTAGTTATCTAACCGAGCGATAGGCAGACGTCGGCTGCGGAGTACTCATGAAATGGTCGCTCAGTTACCAGTCGTCAATTAGCGTAATCCAGGGTGTGAGAATAGGGTTTGTGGTTTGATGCATTGGGAGATGATCAATGCCATTATGATACAATATATAATGTGTGGCACGGTGGCTGATTGGTTAGAGCGGTCGGCCCGTAACGCTCTGTGTGTGCTGAGTGAGCGGATTCGACTCTCGTCCGCGGCGTGAGTCACTGTGTAGGGACATTGAGCAAGTCCTTCGCATACAACTGCTCTGCATTACAACTGCAGTTGCGTCGCCGAGGCGTATGTGCACTTCTAAACTTAAGTGTAAGAAGGGCGATATATAATAACAGTTGTATTGTATCGTATTGTAATAGAACAGAGTATCTAGGCCTATGTAGTTTTTAGTAAATCGCATTAGTGCATTTTATGTGTGAGTGCAACTGAGCTGTAAATTAACATTTGTCTAGCGCCTTTTCCGATTAACTGACGAAATTATTGCGCTTGTCAGATGAGAATAGTAACAAGTCATTCCTGTGAAAACGAAAGCTCTACCGAAACAAATATTTTAGACATTTTCGTGTTTTATCTACCAGTCAACAATTTCGCTATATTATATAGATTAAAATATGTGGATATATGGATATATGTTTGTGCGCTTGTCGTGTAAACACACCAGTGCGTTGACTCCGTCTTCCTCGTCGATTTCGTCAACATCGTGCCTATGCCTCTGTTGGCCCTTCGCTATGGAACAGCCTTCCTGCTGTGACTCGTGCTGCAATCTTATCTAGTAGCACAACTGTTTCTGCTCGTTTTCTCAAGACTTTTCTTTTCTCTGGGGGTTTTTGGCAGTGGGAGCGCCTCTGATTAGTTTGTACTGTGAGAGGCGCTTTATAAATCCGTAAATAGAATAGAATAGAATAAAATCGCCATATGAATTTAATTCCCATATCAGTCAAACATCTGCACCATTTGGTTTAAAGAAGTCAGAAACAACTCGTTGTGGCCTTACTTGGAACTGTCATAGAGCTCGAGACTTCCGGCTGGCGCCAGTTCCATTGGACGCTCGAGGGCATTCATGGCCCATGCCAACTTACACGCTTCACGGATGAATGAGTGAATGACGACGAAGGACACTTCTGGGGACAGAGAGAGGCCAGAGCGATGGTTGAGGCCACGAACAACGTCCTAAAAAAGAGAATCAATAGAAAATGTGACTGTTCTAAATGGATGATGTTTCTAAGTTGACGGAAGAACTCGACTATAGCAATTAAAGAACTAATATAACATTCTGTGCACTCAATTAGGGCCTACGCTTTTTGAACTCAAAGAATAAAAACAGTCCCTTAAGCTATGTGAGAGGCGGTCACAAGCATTAAGTGTAAGCGACTTCACTTTCTTAGCCTCGGCTAGTAGTGGCGGGTGATCAAACTTCTCCCTTGCCGTCTCATATTCCCACCGACAGAACTCAGTGAGTTTAGCCTACTCGTAAAGGGTGACTTGACTAGTAGGTGCAGATGAAACAGAAATCTCGAAACAAATCTCTACTGAGGGTAGTATTTGAACCTCAGACTTTTAGGCTGACCCATTATTCCATCTCGCTTCCACAATTATTGAACCAGAAGAGAGGATTCGAGGTTTCTATTAGTCATGGATCTCTAGTTAAACCCTCAAAAGACGCCGCGAATAAGTCAACGATTATCTGCATAAAAATGATGATGGTTTGAACTAACGATTTTTATGAGTTAATGTCTGCCTGTTGATTCCTTATGAAATTTTGCATTTCGGTCTCTTATAGGTAGGCCCTACCGACCGGGTTGTGGCACCTTGTGTTGTGGCACCCTTCGGTCGGCTGTCAATTGACTCCTGACTATCCCTCTCACGCGAATTTACTGCTGTTACAACTTGGTCCCGAAGCTTTGCCTATGTTGGAATCATCAGCTGGAATCATCTTTCTCGAAAGCTGCGACTTGAGCTCTTGAGTTTGCCCCTAGTTTCTTGAGCGCCTGTTTACAAGCTGATAGTTACTTCACTGGTTCGTGTCTATAGCTAATTAGCTATGAGTTCTTTCTAAAGTGGCGCTATGTAAATATCAGATTCTAATTACAACGAGGAGAATACGTTCATCGTTATTGTCTTACAGAGGACATTGCAGGAAGGTCGTAGCTGTCTGGATGTCGGTCGATGTAGTCCTGGACAGCGTTCTCCAGATTCTCTGGACCAGAGTGAATGGAGCAGAGCGTTGATCGGATTCGCATCTTCCGTTCAAGGAAGGCAACACGAGCAACGGAAAACGACTCCTTCACAAACGGAAGAAAGGAAACGAACGCATCTCAATAATCACTCCAATAGAAATGTTACTAGTTTTCCATTGAGCTGTGCATGTGCAATAAGATGTCTAGTCTCTTAAATTATACAATAAGCTCAATTAGTGCCTTGAGCTCTTGCGGTCACGTTCTAATTTTACCTCGAGTCTGTTACCTTTGGGTCGGGAACGCTCCTGTTGCTGCTGGATTGGCCACAAAAAATTGAGCAGCTGTCTAGCACAGAAAGAATGAGCAAACCACTAAATAACACGTAAATATTCAAGCAAGTATCATACCGGATCCGTATTTCTGTGTGTCTGTGTGCGTTTGTGCGTATGTATCTTTGTATACCTGCATGGCAGCGAAGATGATTTTGTGGACTAGTTCTTCATCGTCCGTGTATCTTCGTAGAACTGTCTCTGCGTCCAATCGTCCAATGGTCGACAGGTCGTTGAAGGCATTGACCAACTTCTCTGTGTGCAACTGCGCAACATAATCGCCGCTCTTGTACGACGTCCTCACTCTCAGAGTCTCGAGGTCCCTTCCGGTCCAAACAATAAACAAACACGGTGTAACCAAGCGATGGAGGCTGGCAAGAAGAGATTAATTACTGTAATACATTGAATCAGTAGAGTACTCATTGAATAGAGCATAAGGATTAAGGAAGATGTAACTTCAGTAGTTTGTGACTTGGAACATAATGGTTCCAGAGGATTGTATGGTGGACCACATAATATTCTTGCTTTCCATATCTAGTGATAATATATTCCGAGGTAGGCCTACTTATGTAGCAGCTATACAGGGAAGTTGGATGCAATACAAGTTGTACAATTCAGCTGTCTTTGATATTACCATCATTGCAAAGTTTATAATTATGTACACAGTGCAAACACAACGCCATTGTAGCGTCATGACTGCGTTAAAGCGCTTTAGAAATGGTCCGTTTAATTAATAGTAACCAGAACCATACGATAGCTCGAGCACCGATGGCGTTAAGTAATTATGAGTGAACGTGAGTGAGCAATAGGAAGTAAGGAACCCTTGCTCTGTGGGTTACAGACTGAGCAGTAAGCAATCTAACAGATCGGCTACCATGCCCGATGAGATCTTTACTACAATACCAGGCATGTTCAGTGCAAGTAAATTAGTCTAATTACTATGCGATCACCTGAAGGTGAACTTCAGTAAGTTAATATTGATTCGACGGGGCCTGTATACTGACTCAAATGTTTTTGGCTTCCTCAGAGGATTGAGGAGAGCGGTATCCTCCATTAGACGACGATCCTCATAATCACGAGAGCTAAAGATGTCTCTTGTTGATCGGAGGATCATCAGATCATCCTCCAGATATCTAATCCTAAAAAAGAATCAACGCCTATTGTACAACACATTAACGGCCATCACTATAAGAAGAGTTTTGTGGTTTAATTCACATTCGTGGAGCCAGAATTGCAGCAGGATCAATGATATGTCCAGTCTAAGAGAGGAAGATTCATTTTTGTTAGCGTCGGACAAGACTGATCGCTGTTTTTTTTACAAAAGGATGTGAAGTACAGCGTAAATCCAAGATCCTTGTTCTACAATGAACGTTTCACACGATAGAATGCTAAGAATTCAAAGGTAAACTTAAGTAGGTTAATATATTGATTCGACGGGTCTGTATACTGACTCGAAAGCTCCTGGCTTCCTCAGAGGATTGACGAAAGCGGAATCCTCCGTCAGACGATCCTCATAATCGTGAGAGCTAAAGATGTCTCCTGTTGATCGGAGGATCATCAGATCATCCTCCAGATATCGAATCTTGGAATAGTTTCTCTCATAATCACGTAGTGAAAACCTGATGCTACTTAGCAGTAACCTAAGCTCGTTCTAATACAACGCTCTATGAGGTCCTCTCTTCTGCCCACCTTTCTCGCAACTGCTGCATCTCGGTCTCAGTTAAGACTTTGTCGGTTAACAACTGGCGCTTCAGTGCATCTAAGGTCTCAGATTTTTCTTCCAACCTGAGCCAAACGCGAAACAGCACATCATTATCGTCAGCGTCATCGTCGTCATGATGATGATGATTATTATTATTATGATCAATAGTAATAATAATAATAATAATAATAATAATATCGGAAACGACGATAACAATGATTGTGTTCAATATGGCGGTGGTGGTAATGAAGGTGATTGGTTGGTCGTTGTGGCTTGGTCGTGGGTGTGATGATGATAATGATGATGGTGATGATGATGACTATGATGATGATGGTGGTGGTGATGATGATGATGATGATGATGATGATGATGATGATGATGATGATGATGACGATGACGATGATGACATGTTAATGCTGATTCTGCTGATGATGATGCTGATGACGACGACGATGATGATGATGAAGATAATGATGATGACGATGATTCGCTGCTGATGACATGCTGATGCTAATGCTGATGATGATGATGCTGATGATGATAATGATGATGATGACGACGATGATGATGATGGTGATGATGAATTGGCTGGTGAAATGTGCACTGACTGTGCTTTCAGTTGGTCTGCCTCTGCCTGGGTGTCGCTGAGATCGTCCTCAAGGTCCTCAGCTCTTCTTCTGTACATGTCACCCTCTTCCGTCAGCTGACGGTTCTTCGTCACCAGATCGGAAAGAGTCATGAGAGAGCCATTGGCTCTGACGGCCACCCCTCCTGAGAGAGCGACGACCCCTGCAGCGTGGCTCAACCAGGGCGACAGGCGCTTCTTTAGGGCTTCACTACAACCGTACCTCCCACCTGTCGAAACAACAAAACAATGATTATAACTACATTCTTAAGGCCACTCACCTCATCCCAATTGACCAAACCATAAAAATTATAAACTGTCTTCAATTTACGATGAACCTTATTTATTTACATAAATTGTCTATTTTATATATATTATCATAATCATCCGTTTATACTTTACTTATTATTACAGGCCTACGGTGTGTTGAAAGTTAAAATTAAACGAAAATTATTATTAATATTGACTCTAACCAGATATATGACCTAAGGACTTGCCGAAGGCTCTTGCGCAGCGACCGCGTTCAATAGAGACTCGTGCCCGTAAGGTAATTTACAAATTTCTAAAGCGCCAATTGAAAGCCAAGCGTAGGGCACCAACTTATTCACGAGCTCTGCATCAAATTAGAAGGGTTGTCCAAAAAATAATCCATGGTAGAGCGTAGTTCGGTTCGTATGCTGCAGGTACAAAGCGAGCGCTCAACCTGTTAAGTGATTGGTTGACTTAATTAACTAATGATCGACTGTACCAGTTTCTGTCAATTTACTTTACGCGGTAATATATGCGGTAAGATCTAATCGCCTTTCTCTGTTCACTTAGTCCTACTATTGTTGAACACGTCTCTTATCTAACACGATCCTCCTATGTTCATCTAAGGCGCTTTCGGGTCATTCGTCGTTCAGTCTCCTCATCCACCTTTACTACTTTGGTTCATGCTTTTGTGTGTTCTAGAATTGACTACTGCAATTCACTTCTTATTGGTCTTCCTAAGGTTTGTCTATAGATCTCCTCTTCAGTCAGTAGCCTACACTTAAGACAGCTGCCAGACAGATAGCTATACTTACCCGTTTCTCTCGCATCTGTACCTTTATGTTTGATGAACGTCACTGGCTAAGACTCCACGCTCGCATATAGTTCAAAATTCTCATTCAAATCTTCAATGCTCAGTGGGGTCTTGATACCTGGTTGACGCAATACTTCGGTCTCATTCAGCTTCCTCCCTCCGTCTACTTCATTGCTTCTTCGGACTAAAACAGCTATGGCTCAGTCTCGATCTTTTTCTTCAGTTGGTCCCTCTCTGTAGAATGCGCTTTCTCAATCTGTTCGCTCTGGGATAATCATCTATCTGGCAGTCTCTCATCCTCTTTCGCTTTTCTCAAAACCTACCTCTTCTGACTGGGCCTTGCGCACTGGCAGCTCTTCTGAACGATTCACCCTAATAGAGGCGCCTTAAAAAACTTAAATACAATACAATACAGTACAATATGATCTAGTGGATTCGATCGAGAGAGCGATATTGAACCTTCGTCCGCTGACATCCAGAGAAGTTCGATGAGTTGACTCTGTGCTGCGGAGTTGAGTTCGATAACTTCAAGGCATCGCTCGACGTTCTGGTCGAAAGTGTTGTACTAAGGCAAGAAATTACAAAGAAACCACTCAGCCAATCAAGTTTTCCCTGTGGTATTTGTAACAGAAGGTCTGTAATAGGAAAGAAAATGTAACTGGAGAGAGATGGAGACAGCCAGAGACAGAAATCACAGACAGAATTGTTCGGTTCGTTTTTATTAATCAAGTGAAGGTATGTGAGATAGCCTACATCTTGGAGGCGTATATGCACTGATTTTAGGTGTTGGCCTAGTCCCTGAATATCCGATGAAGCCCACATTGACCCCTACAAAGATTCCTCATGTGTCCTATATGTGATCCCATATATGGGCATTGGGCATGCTGGTGAGAGTAGGCCTAATATATAGACTACGCATCTACTTAGAGATTTCTGTGCCCAAAAAAATGAAACCGTTCCCTCTCTTTCGGAATATTTTCTTGAGAAACGATTGTCAGAATTTCACAGAGGTCTGGGTAAAGAACTAAAGATGTTTTAAAACGGAATCTTCTAGAGGCACTCTCTTCAAATAAAGGTTAGCCTACATGTAGCCTATGCATCACCATATGTAGCAACCTTCTTTGGTAATTATTGCTATTATTGCTAATTATTGCTAAGAAAGGTTAATGTTAGTCCTGCAATGTGCGTGCATGTCTCACTGTCACTGGTCTCTTTAATAGAATTTTCTAAAGTAAGCTTAGGCCTACTCTTGATTTGGGTGTTACAGCAACTCCTGGGAGTATTACACTGATCACGAAATTACCTAAAAATTTGACCATCTTCCGAATCAATTTTTTAAGTGCAAGACCTATAGGATAATTTCTAAAGCATAATTGTGACCGCGCATTGAAAGTGTTCACTTTTCAGATTAGAACAGAATACATTGATATGATTCTGTTGGGTGGAACTGAATAAGAGTTTCCATCTGAGCTCACAGACTGCGTCTGAGAAAGCCTGGAACGTGCAATACAAGTACAAATGTTTCCTAATTATTGTAAAATAGTGATCAGTAATATTTGCGCCACTGAGACAATTACAAAATTGCAAACTTCTGAAGATTTGCCGTGAAATCGTGAAGACATGGCAATGATTGAAATCATAAGGAAAACTCACGCTGTAGGAGTCTAACCATCGTTCCAGTTTCTTCTGGAGGATGTAGAAGCTTTCCACGTCGACGATTCTTTGAAGCATGTGCTTCATTTTGTCTCACCTGTACAAGCGAATTAAACTACTGACTACAAATGTCTTTATTACCGATTCTCTCAAAATGATCCGTTTTGGCTCAACTGTTCCAAAGGCGTCCAACCACTTAGACAGAATGCAAGTCCAGGCATGACGGGTCAATGGGTCGTGTCATGAGAATGGGTGACGAAATATTCACATGGCAACACTGTCAGGTGCTATCTAGTATCTACACAGTGTGTGGACCATCGGTGAAATGAATGCTCCATGCGTGGCCTGCGGTGGCTGGTCTAGTTGCCCTGCACGCAATGTAGCGCTACGAACGACCAAAGCCCCAAGACTCTATTGATCGTCTAAACGCATGCGCAATGACTTCCAGATGAGAACCAGTGTGTACGATCAATCGAGGATATATTATAGGCCTAAGCTTATAGAAATTACGTATCAAGACTGTAATAGGTTTACAGCCAGATTCACTTAATTTATATCAATCACCAGCAAGATTCACTTGACATGTAGATTGGCATCATGCCGATCATTGTCATAATTATTTTATATGCACCCAGAGGCGTAGCTAGGGGGATCAGAGGGGGACATGTGTCCCCGGGCGCCGAGCGAAGGGGCGCCAAAATGAGGATTACAACTTTTTTTCTTTTATTTTGATTCACACTAATTTATCCCAACTAAGTTAGTAAGATTAAATGTTGTCACCCTCAAATAGCCTCATTACCAACATGTTGTCTAGCATGATTTTGGCCCCCCAATGACCCACTGATCAGTAATCATTCAGGGTCCGTAAGGGGCGGCATAATTATCCTTGTGACGCTCGTCACTCTGGGCGATGACGCTATATAAAAGTCATCGATCGACAGCAGAAGCGTAGGAGGACTACGGATGAAAATGTCTACCTGACACATGAGATGGGAGACATCAATGGGCTTCGCCTGAAGCAGACGGCTTCAATACCGACACCAAGGAATATGCAAATATCAACGGAGTGTCAAGCAGCGGAACGCAACACCTCGAGGCGAACGCCTGCCCCTACCATCTTTACGACCCACAGACAAGAAACTCATGAGTCAGTTGAAGATTTGGCCTGGACCGGGTTCTTGACACGGATCGTGAATAGGGGACAATTCCGATACGAACGGCGCAATCAGTTAGGCGGTATAACTGTAGCAATGGAATTCAATGACGCTAATAAGGCCCAGCCTTATTACATAGCATCCGCTAGTCAAACAGTAACTGGACGCCCCTAGGAGTCTGACGTTACGCTGGGGACGCCAAGACCCGACCAACCAGAGTTTAGTAATGGTTTCTGCAGGTGACCTGTCGTCCAATAGAGATACGAGTTTTGCGTTTGGGATGGCGAAGGAAATCGCCTCTAGAAGGATTCATATAGCATAGCAAGCGAAGGAGAAGGAGCAGGGACGGAGAGTCGCGTGCCTGAGGCGGAGTAATCCACGTACATGCGGAATCCAGGTGTGGAAGCCAGGTGACTAAGACAAAGAAGACAAAGAAAGATCACACGCGGTGAGTCGTACACGTGTTTAATATACATTTGCAATTAATATTTCTGTTACCGTTTGTTAGATACTAGATTCAACTGCTTTGTATATTATATTATATGATCGTCTCTAAATATTGCGTTCAAAAATTTTAATATTGTATCGATCGAACTGTTGCTAAATATAACTAGTTTTAGTCTAATTTATCGATACTAGTTTAAATTAAAATTGTGTAAGCGCATTGTATTACATTGCATTGTCTACTATGTAATCGTCCCTAATCTTGCGTCTAGATATCTTAAATACTAAATACCCTATCGATATAACTGTCGCTTAAATATAACTAGTCTTAGCATAACATAACTGTACTAACCTAGATTAAAACTGCGTACGCGCCTCTCGCTGGACATGAGTTCTAGCGAGAGACCCCTCGCCTCCGGGTCTGAGCCTCGAGCTCGACCCGATGCTGGCACGCCAATGGACCTGACGGTGCTGACCCCGTCTAAAAAACGGGCGAGCCGCAGTGACGAGTCCGACGGTAGCGGAAGCAAAATTTTCATTTGCACAACTGAGTCAGAAAATTACTCTGACGATGATGGTAGAGGGGCCGTGTTTAAGACCGTCACCAGCAAGGCAGAAAAAGCTGCCAAACGCGAAAAACTACGAAAAATTCGCAAAACCGAGGTAAATCTCGACTCTTACCGTAAGGACAGTAAGATTACGGTCCAGAAGCCGATGACGAAATCGACAAAAGCCCCAGCGAGGCGGAACCTGCCAAGCGTTCCGAAGAGCGCCGAACCTGCCGCACTGGTGACGGCAGCGGAGAAGGCCCCTCCCGCCCATGTGACAATAAACCGGTCTGCTGAGAACCGGTTGTTCATTGAGTTTATTGGCGTTTGTTTAGCTAAAATTAACGCTCCACTGGTCAGGGCGGAGCTGAACAGAGAGTTTGGCCCCCTGACAGTGGATGTGCCGGCCCCGTCTGCAACGTGTGTGCGTGTTCACTTGGGCGGACCTGAGAGCAGAGCACACAGGGCTCAACTGCTCACTACCACAGACCTCTGTGGGTACCAGGTCATAGTGTCCGAGCCACGTGAAGTTGTGAGATACAGAGGCAGGTACGTGCAAAAGGTAATAAAAGGCGTATCCATCACCTTAAGTGATGCCGATATTTTTAGCAGCCTGGAGGGTCTGGAAAACCTCCGTGTAGTCAAGGTAGAACGGATCCTTAAGATCCAGAATAAGGTAAAAACCCCAACCACGGCGGTGAAGATTGAACTGGAACCTGGTTCAGTCCCACCTGCCAAACTGCATATTGGCTTTCTAAGTTTCAAAATGTATGATTACATACCAGCACCTACACGCTGTTTCTGCTGTCTGTCTTTCGGCCACGTAGCCAAATTTTGTAGGAAGAACCAACGATGCGGGATCTGCGCCGGCGACCACAAGCACACCGAGTGTTCGAAGCGCGAGCAGCCGAAGTGTGCAGCCTGAGGCGGCCCCCATCCTGCGATGACTAACAGCTGTCCGAAATACACGCTGGCCAAGGCCGCTACCACCATCAGCGTCCAGGAAGGGAGGCTGTACAGCGATGCCCTTCGGACTGCTCGCTCACGGAAGAACACCACGGAGGCTTCCGCGACAAAGATGACTACGAAGACGACGGGAACAACGGCCGGTGCGGTCAACACGACGACGGCGACAGCCGGTGCTCCGAGCGCCGGGGGGAGTGCTAAGGCGGAGTCGGAAGGCTCGCGTCCCTCTGGTATCCCAGTCCGTAAACGGTTGCAGGTGAACCCACCGACCGCGCCAACTCCTGTCGTGCCCGACGGACAACAGGAGGAGGTGGCGACGACCGACACCGGTAGGGTACAGAGGGATGTGCTTGACGCTCTGAACCGTGCCTGCACCCTGTTCGTCGGAGCCATGGAGACTAACGGTGGCGCTATCTCTGTCTCTAGGATGATCGAGATCCTAGCTACCACCATCCAGGCCGTCTTCAGGATTCCGATTGAGCAGGTGTGCGGCGCGATGACGACCGCCTACTCGCTCTCCTCCGGTGCCACGAGCGCCGCGTCAGCCACTGCAACCGACAGCCACCATCACGGACCTCCAAATACTCCAGTGGAACGCATGTAGCCTCAGACCGCGCGTGGGGGAGCTGAAGCACCGCATCTCCGAGATGCGGACACCGCCGACGATCATCTGCATACAGGAAACGTGGCTGAAGGCTAACATCAAGTTCGAGCTACCCGGCTACACCTGCGTGCGGCATGACCGAACCACTGGAGAGGCTGGAGGAGGAGTTGCAACGTTCGTCAAGACCGGCATCGCCTTCTCAACGACCAGCACCACCGACGTCCCGGAATCGATCACCATCACCCTCGACGGACTACCAGGTAAGATCAAAATTGTTAACGTCTACCACCGACCACGCCAAACTGGAAACCCTCTGCCACCGGACATCTACTCTCGAATCTTCCAAGACAGGTCAGCAGTCATTCTGGGAGACTTCAACGCGCACAGCACGCTCTTTGGGTGCAGAACCACCGATGCACGAGGACGCCGACTAGAGGACGACATGGAGGACAACGCCTTCGTCGCCCTCAACACCGGCGCGCCGACCACCGCCAGCCACGCCACCGGAGCTGCCGGCCACCTCGACCTTGCTATGGCCTCGACGCCCTTGGCACGGAAGTGCACTTGGACGGTCCTAGACGACTCCATGGGAAGCGACCACTCTCCCATCCTCATCAACATCGAGGAAGCAGTCCCTGTCGAGCCTTCATCCCTAGGTGGCTACACCGAAAGGCTGACTGGACGGCTTTCAAAGACGACTGCAGGGCAGAACTCACCGTCGCACACATCACCGACGATATCGAAGCGAGCCACTCCAACTTCCTCGGCTCGCTGCTGGAGATCGCCACGCGGCACATTCCACGATCGAGTCCTCCCAAGGAGAAGGTCAAGAGTGTGCCGTACTGGACCGAAGAGTGCACACGCCACGTCGAGGAGCGCACAGAGGCCCGCAAGAAGATGCAGAAGACCAGGCACCCGGCGGATGCTGAAGAATACCGACGCATCAAAGGAATCACCCAAAGAGTCATCAAGAACGCGCAGAAGATCTCCTGGAGAGACTACTGCACCACGTTGAGCGACAAGACCTAGCTCGGAAAAGTCTGGGGAACGATGAGAAAGATGTCCGGTGCGAGATCACGACCGGCCATACCAACTCTGAAGAAGGACGGACGCTCCTACACAACAAACCAGGAGAAGGCGAATCATCTTGGGAGGTGCTTCTCAGATGTCAGCAGCAACAGGAACCATACCGTGGAGTTCCAAGAGCGCAAATCCGCCTTTGAGGACGAGCACTCGAAGGAGCTCCATGGGGGACAGCTGCCGGCAGACGACCAGCCCTTCAACGAGCCTCTCACCATCCAGGCTCTGAGAATCGCCCTCCTGCGCTGTAGAAAGGACACGAGTCCAGGAGAGGACACCATCACCTACGAGATCCTGGCCCAGCTTCCGCATCCAAGTCTGCTAGCCTTGCTGGAGCTGTACAACGCGGTCTGGCAACATGGACGACTTCCGGCCTGATGGAAGAACTCCATCGTTGTCCCTATCCAGAAGCCACAAAAGCCAGCCTACGACGGAAACTCTTACCGCCCCATCGCACTGACATCCGTCTTGTGCAAACTAATGGAGCGGTTAGTGACCGACAGGCTGACCTGGCACATGGAAACAAATCACCGCTTCAACAAGCACCAGTCGGGCTTCCGCAGACTGCGAAGCTGCCAGGATCACATCGTCCGCCTTCAAGACGACATCCAACGCGCCATTCATTCAAAGCACAGCCTCACTCTAGATTTAGAGAAGGCCTTCGACCTAATGTGGACAGATGGGCTGCTGTCGAAGCTACAGCAGCACAACATCTCCGGTCAAATGTTCAACTGGATCCGGGACTTCCTGACCGACCGACACATCCGTGTCCGCGTCGGCTCAGAGCTGTCCGATCTCTTCCTCATGGAGAACGGATCCCCACAGGGCAGTGTCATCAGCCCTGTGCTCTTCATCATCATGTTGAACGACATACCGGAGCCACAGAACGACGTAAGGCTTTCTCTCTACGCGGACGACAGCGCCATCTGGAGAGCTGGCCCAAACCCGGAAGTGAACCGGCGTCATATCCAAAACTATCTGGACCAACTGAAAAAGTACTTTGACGGATGGGGCTTCAAGGTGTCGTCAACAAAAACGGTTGCCGTAGAATTTCACCGCTGCGGCACACCTGCAGCCCACCGACCGCTGAAGCTCGGGACCACTCCGTTGACCTACAACAACAGCGTCAAGTTCCTGGGGGTGATCTTCGATCGACATCTCACCTGGTGCCACCACATCAGCTACATCGCTGATCGCTGCAAGACGCGCCTCAACCTGATGCGCGCTATTGCGGGCTCGCACTGGGGAGCATCGAAAAACACCCTCCTGATGATATACCGTGCTCTCATCCGCTCCGTCATCGACTACGGCTGCGTCGCCTACGACAGCGCCTCCAGAAACCAGAAAAAGGTGCTTAGTACAATCCAGTACAAGGCACTGAGTATCGCTTCTGGAGCGCTCCGAGGAACGAGTCTGGCTGCACTGCAGGTAGAATGCAGAGAAGTGCCACTCGACCTACGACGCAAACAGTTGATGATGGAGCTCATCACGAAGGTCAACGCGATCCCAAACCACCCGACGCAATCCATCACCAGCGGTCGGAAGCTGAAAAACACCAATGACGACACCGACCCCATCCGCATCAAAACAAGACACATCGACCAAGAGATCGAACCACCAAAAATCAAACCGCTCGCCTGCACCACAACACCACCGTGGCTGCTGCGACCATCCATGACATACACCACTCTGACACAGAAGATCGGCGACCTGAACGACCCTCTGAAAAAGAGGGATCTGGTCAAAGATCACATCCGCTCCTACGACGCGCGAGTGGCTGTCTACACGGATGGAGCCAAGAACGCAGCAGGTAGGGTGTCGTGCTCATTCAACGTGCCCTCTAGCGGCCACCACGAAAGCTGCCGAATGAGCGACGGCTCATCGGTCCTGGCAGCCGAACTGGAGGCCATAAAGAGGGCTGTGGAATGGGCCGCCAGCGCAGATGCACGTCATCTTCTCCGAGTCCCTCGCCGCGATCCAGAGCGTTGAGCGACAGCAGTCCGCTGCCAGACCACAGCAGCTCACGGAACTGCTCCACGTGCTGGACGCATACGCTCAACGCACCCAGTCGACCCCAACCCTGGTCTGGATTCCCGGACATACCGGCATCGAGGGAAACGAGGCCGCTGACACCCTCTGCAAGCGAGCGTTAAACAATGACATCATCGCCATCCCGACGACGCTCGAGCTCCAGGAAGCTCGAGCGAAGTACAAAGACCACTTCCTCGGGAAGTGACAAGCGGAATGGACCACCTCCGACACTGGCTCGCACTACCGAGCCCTGGAGCCAAACGTCAGGATGGCCAAACAGTATAACGATCCCAACCGGAGTAAGGAAGTCATCATAACCAGACTCCGGTTGGGCCACTGCATACTAAACCCACAGATGAAGCTGTGGGGCCGCCACCCTACCGGGAACTGTGACGAGTGCGGTGACGTCCAGGAAACCGTGCGCCACTTCCTGCTGGAGTGCCCGGCCCAGCTGGGCCTCCAGGACGAACTCATCCGGATGTGTGCACGGAAAAACTGGCCGTACGAACTGAGCACCGCGCTCGGTCAAACCAGCTGCTTGGACACCATCTACAAGTGGCTGGCAGTTTCTGGTCGGAAGATCTAGGACTACTGTATATAGACAATGAACACTACCATACAATATTATATTACTTATAAAACATTTTTGCATATGAAACATTAAAACTAGAAGAGAGACACACATAAAGACACTTATCGACAATGTAAATATGTACTCTGTATTACTGTTCGTGTTTGACGCATATCATCATCGTTATGGATGCGTCGTTAAATAAACTTATATCAACAAAGGAGCAGGGACTTGTTTCGGAACTGGGGAGACTTTAGGTCGTTCTGACGATAAGGGTAATCAACGAAGTTGGGAACCCCGTCTCCAACGTAAACCAGGGAAACATTTCAAAAGGACACTAACAAATAACTAAAGTAAGTGTAGATATAATGAGTTGGTGTGTATATATTTAATTAATTATACATATTAAAACCATCAAGTGTGTCGTGTTGCTGAGCTTTGTGGTAGAGGAAAGAACCAGTGGATACTCTCGTCATCAAGAAGAAGGAGTAGCGAGAGTGAAACCCGCGACAGGCCTACTCATAACGTACATACATTTCCAAATCTACGCATTTCACTGCAAATTCTGCTGACAATTCCTGTTTCAATTGCAAACTGCGAGCGTTCCTTCAGCAGATTGAAGCTATTACTGTACACCGGCTTCAACGGGACAAGATTGTCTCAGCGATCTCGCTCTTCTTAGCATCGAACAAGAAACATTGGAGAAAACTAATTTTTATAGCGTTTTCGACCAATTTGCGATCGTTAAATCAAGAAAATATAATTTTTATAGATTGTCTATGATTGTCATGTATAAACAGCCTTCATATATGTTTTAAAAATGTGAAATAAATTAGAAAAGTGGCCGACCATAAATAACGTTACGTAGGCCTAACTATGGACGAATTTTGACCCCTTCCTCTCGTCGCACGCCGTCTCAAAAGTTAACCACTTGAAATTTTTTGTCGCACAGCTCTACACCACCTCCGGATAAAAACAGATGTCCAGAATGCTATTTGTACATTTTCATATAATTATCAAACAAGGTAATTATAACCACATGCAGAGTTTTATGGTCTCGAGACAGTGTCTCGGTCTCGAGACATCTCGAGGCAGTTTTTTAGTGTCTCGGTCTCGGAAGCCTGCTGTCTCGGTCTCGAGGCAGTGTCTCGAATTTTAATAAACTGTCCCCAACAAACGGTCTTGATAAGTTCCGCGTTAGATATCTTAGAATCTTGCGGTAGAAACTGAAACTGGAATCTACGAGAAATGTACGGTAATTGTGGTTAATGCGCGAGGTACATTATATTGAAATCAATTTAATAATCTTAAAGTGGAAAGATGTATGAGAGAGAACCTGAAATTGTGACATTTGCGTTTACGCAATTTGAAGTTATTGACAAAACAATAGCTATGGCGTGCCGTTTGTCATTGATGTAAAACCACCATAACCGAAACGATCGGAACAATGTCTATTCAGAAGACAGGTCTAAGAAGAGATATCGAAAAATATCAAACGCGGCAATATAAAAACTGTCCTCGGGAATTGGTACTATATACATTATAAGTTTAAATTGAAACTACAAATGAACCTTATTCCAGAAAACTGACACAGTAGAATTTTACAGCATTTTATATAGGATCACTTGACTTTTACTGTCTCATACTGTCTTGAACCTAGTGTCTCGGTCTCGGTCTTGGTACCTCACTGTCTCGGTCTCGGCACCTCACTGTCTCGGTCTCGTCTTGGTCTTGAAGTTTCAAGTCTTGCATACAACACTGACCACATGTATAAAAATATCTAAAACTATATAGTGAAACGATGAAAATGGAGATGGTAGAATTATTACACTCATTATGCAATCCACAAGATGGAAAGCTATGTAGAATCATTGCATTTATTAAAATGTTTGATATTATTAACTTGAAACAATCCAAACTTTATGCTTCTACATTCAACCACGGAGAAGCAAAATACCCCATCATGTAATAAATGAGAAGAGCGTGAGCGTCATCATCCTGTTCATTGGATATTCCATTCAAATTCAGCCCTTCTTCGTCCACCGTATCGAATTTACACTCACTCAATTTACTTCGCAATGCGATTACGACCAATGGTTCATATTGCCGACGTGCAGCGACTTTCTGTGGCCAGTACTTCAGGCAGCTTACCTGAACGTTCGACTGGCCCCATTTGGCCTGACCTAGTTCACGTGGAATACCTGAATTTTCAGGCATTTCACCTGAACCTTTTTGAGATATAACGCCTCACACTATTTATATATAACATTGTTAATTGTTTTTTTAAGTGCATGCATATCACATTCAAGTTCGCGATCATGAACTGTCATGTCTCCTATATCTGTCGCCCTGAAGAGGTGATACTGGGGTTTCAGTAGACCCAGACACCGGTCTCCCTGAGATGACTTTTGTGTATGGGCGCTGAGAAATTTTCTGAGATTTACAATAGGCCTACCTAACATTACAATACCGTTGTTAATATTACCGGTAGTTAATAACATTAAACCACTGCGTCTTTATTGTTCATATATGCCTATAGAATTGTTTGCTTGCCACAACGCAGGTCGGAAGTCAAAGCGATGACCACTCCGCGATCGCAGTCATATGATCGCAGTAAGGAAACAGTATTCTGCAAGGTGATGAAGTTTATTTGAGTAATATTATTATTTTACATATAATTATAAACTATAGCCATGCGCAAGGATTGGTTCAATAGAAAGAATGAATCAGTCCATCCAAGACGTTTAATTATATTTTATAATATTATTATGCATACATTTTCCTTAATTTCACTAAGTTGGCCTATGCAGTCTGGTTCTCCGCCTTCCAATTCTAGACACAGCGTCCGATTTTGCAGAAGGGAGGTCAGCGGTTGGCCCCCAGCTTCTTCCTTGACTTCTGGGCTTGTAGCTTCTGGCTGACCCTCTCAGATTCATTACCCAGTCAATAGCTTATACAGTAGGCCCTACATGTACGCGGCGCTTTACAAATTATCCAAAAACTTTTTTTTGTCAGAATCTTGACGTTTTATGGAAATTCATTAACTTCACTTTAAAAATAATTAAACTATTAAGCTAATGTGTTTGCTCTGTGTGTGTGAATCAGAACATCCAACTTGCAAACTCCGATAAATTGTGTTCTGCGAGGGAATGATTGTGAAAAAAAATTACTGCGGTTTAGTAATTTTTTAGGACTATAATATATACCTAAAATAACTATGCTACAATTATTTTGTCACGTGAAGGGTCGGAAATATTATAATATAATATTTCCGACCCCTTCACATATTATTTGACAAATCAGACCCTTGGCCCCTTTGACTAAGCCTACACTGTGGATTCGACGTACGTGAATTAGTTTGTGAGGTGGTGCCCTGCCCTTGGCTTCTGAGTGGCGGTTTACAAGTCAAGATGTTTTACTTTTACTTTTGTGGTGCAATGTTAATCGGAAATAACAATTATAAGTACATTAACCCTTGCCCTCTAATTATTATATAAAATGCATTAAAATTGGCTGCTCACAGCGGCCTCAGGAGTGGTAAGGTTTAAGGCCCTTCTACACGGCTCATTTATCCCTCCCATGCAGTCAAATCAAATCCCAAATTTTCCCATACTCAGCGACGTATTCAGTCATGCAGCAATTTCGGGGTTTCTCCCGTAAATACACCCCTAAATACACGCCCATGTCTACACTACATAATTATAGATCAATCATAAGAATGCAATATAACTCTTCATCAAAATCTTGCACAAACACCCAGAATATCGCAAAACATAAGTGTTTAATCATGACTGATTCACGATATATTTACTAATTAAACGTGCTGCTAGATAAGTCTGAAATGCAGCTTAGTCAAGTTCATCATACTGACATTTCGTCACATCTTGGTGACTTTTAATACCAGCAACGTTTACAAAACTGTCCTATTTATGAACTCTGCCCAAGCGTAATTATCCAAAACCGCATGGCGCCCACGTCCGTAGTAGGTAGTCGTCTGGAGCCATGACGGTTGACATGACATTTTCAGTCTTCGATCGGTCTTGCGGAAATGTTCATAGACATCTATTTGGTAGATCAACTGCGCTTCCTCCAACCCCTTCGTCGACAGTCTGAGTAACAACCGTTCGAGGGCGGAACGCCTTCAGAACACAGCAGTGTCACTCCTGGACATTATAAAGTATGAAAACGGAAGTTTAAAAATATCAGAAAATTAGACCTATACCACTAATAAATATGGAGCGATATTAACTTTATAGCAATGTACATTTTTTCTAGATATAAAGACATTTAAATTCCTTTAATAATTTAAACTAGAAACTTACATGCTGCTATTGTCTAGATATAATAAGTTTCTGATATAACATCCCTTTAGGTAATTCTGTGGCGCTCACCATATATGGTTTCATGCAGGTTTCGAGGCCGATCGACGTTCCCGGCAAAAGCCATCGAATGATGACGTTTCATCATAAGTGAGCACGTCACACGTTGTTGGCCAGATGTTGATTTAGTGCGGTTGGTAATCGACACCCACCCAAACCCACCACCATGGTGGTGGGTTTCACTGGGTGTGGGCATCGCTGTCTTGAGGTGATTTGGTTGTGGCTCGTGCGCTGATTTTCAAACACGATAATCCTCAATCGCTCATATGCATCGTCATGAGCAGAGGTTTGCTATTTTTGACCTGAACCGAATTTAGGCCTACGGCAAAGATCTTTAGCTAAATTATTTTGCAGCTGTATGGAACTCGTTTTCTGGTTTGAGTCACGTTTACGGTAACCGTCATAATGTGCCTTGTCTCGTATTTGAATAAGGTTCGATTTTTGGAAAAATCGCACCATTGCTAATCAGCATAGTCACGATCTTTGGGGATTCTCGGTTGAGTCGAGGTCGTTTAATTATCAGTTAAATGGCGCACTGTTTCTGAGCTGAGTCGCATTTACGGAAAACTTCCATGAGAAATAGCTAGCGTTCGATATATTTGGGATGAGACACGCCAGTAAAACTCCTACTTTCACGTCCTTTGCATTTAAATGGGGTTTAGCACGTTCGATCTAACTTGCAATGTACTTTTTCAGATAATTTTCTTTACAGTTCCATTGTATCGGTTTCAGCGACGATTCCAAATTATGGTAACTTAGATTGAGAAATTTTCTATTCGTACTCGTACTCGGCAGCTGAGCTAATTGCATAAACGGAAAAGCTCTTGAGGTACAAAGTCAGAGTGATCTCGTTTTCTGGGCTGAGTTGCAATTACTTAGATCCTTCGGGGTAATTTCTTCTTGAGGTAATTTCTTTCATAGGAAACTGGATCTCGGTTTCTGGGTGAGTTACAATTAAAGTGATCTTTCTGGGGTCATTTCTTCCTGAGATAATTTCTTTCACAAGAAAATAAATCTCAGTTTCTGGGTGAATTGCAATTAAATTGATCTTTCGCGGGTCATTTCTTCCTGCGGCAGGCCTAATTTCTTTCACAAGAAAATAGATCTTCGTTTCGGGGTTGAGTTGCAATTAAAGTGATCTTTCTTTTACAGAAGAACTCATCTCGGTTTCTGCAATTACACTGATCTTCCTAAGGTAATTCTTTTACAGGTAAATTGAATTCGATTATTAGGTTGGAATAGAATTAAAGTCATCTATCTTCCTGAGGTAATTTCTTTCACAGGCAAATGGATTTCGGTTTTTAGGTTGGGTTGCAATTAAAGCCATCTTCCTGGGATACTTTCTTTTACAGGTGAATTGATCTCGGTTTCTGGGTTGAGCTGCAATTACAGTGATCTTTCTGAGACATTTCTTTAAGAGGTTTCTGGATTGTTTCGCGTTTGCAGTAATATTCTTGATGTTATTTCATCCAGCCTTACAGCAGTGATTGCTTTCAGGTCATTTTCAAGGAAGTTAAAAGTTCTGTTTCTCACTTGCGTCTTATTTATGGTAACTCTTGATTACATTAAGTTCATAGTCAAGTGGATTTCTTCTTGCAAGTCATACCGGTTTTATAATAATCTTAATTTAGATCTCGGCATTTCTTAGTTCTTCTTATTTCATTGGCTGATAATGGGACCTGATTGCGGGATTGAACAGGGTTGGTTTGTAATAACCTCTTCGAAAGTGTTGTTAGCCAGATGTTGACTTTAGACAGTTGCATGGGCAGATTGCCATACACCATCCCACACGTCATCAACCACCCATCCATCCACCCAACACTCATCCCCACCCAACGACTTTCACTCACCTACATCCTGCTACGTCCAATACATCTCTTGCCACTAAACCAACCTCCTCTCAAATCCAACCATACTCCACCCATTACCGCCATCCTAGCACCAATTGCTCTTTCCTTCTTACAATAACATGCACACCAATTTGTAAAAGAAAATTTTGAAAATTGTGAAATTTATTTGTGTAAACTAGTAGTGACCATCAACGTAACAAGAAAGGATTATCATAGACATTTCTCTACTTTTTTGTTTTTTGCAACTAATTATTTTAGAGCCATGTCCATAAATCAACGTCGACTACACCAACTTACCTCTCTAAAGCAGAAATTGATTACTGTCAGGCTAATTACCAAAAATGAGGAAATAATTTAAACTTCCTTACAGAAAGCAGCTCTCACAGGCCTAAGTAAAGTTGAGACGTTCCAGCAAAAAGTCGGCCTATATAGCGACGATAATAATCACACAGGATCCGCCAGAGAAACGCATCAATGGAATTAAACTGGAAATATAAATTGATGTTCAACACAGTGACGCCAAGTGAAAAAATTATAGAAATCTCTGACATGCAGGAGCTCAATTAGAGTTTCAGGCAGCTTTAAGACAAAGTGAGACGAATAAAGACAAAAACTCGATTTTCATCTGGCGCTAAAAGGTCTCCAATGCAGTAATAAAAAATGCCCCGAATAACATTCAGAAAACTTGTTCGATGTATATAATAGACCCTGGCTTAATGGTCAAAATCATTCGGAAATGGAAAGAAGAAATATTACTCTGGATTATAAAATCAGGAACGGTTGCCTCAAAACCTAATAATCACATATAGGCTTCCGATAGAGAAAGGCAGGAATGGAATAAAAATGTAAAAGTAAATCGATGCCCAACTCGGATAAATTAACTCTCACCTCCAATTTATGTAAATAATGGAAAGAATGATAACTAATTCGCTTGTGTGGTTTGAACTGCAAACTATCCTACTTAATAACGTGCGATCTAGAAATAGGAAAGCCCGATGTAGGCTATTTTAGACCAATTGAGTCGCCTACACTACAGTGTATGAATAAGAACATTAACAATAACGTTTAACTGCGAGAATCTTCTTACGTTTCGGCAAAATATGGGAATACTGCAAATATCTACAACTGGATAAACGATTTCCGAACGGTCAGCAGTTTAAGAATGAAAACAGGTAGCACACTATCTGAGAAATTTCTCTGCAAAATAGCACACAAAAGAGTAGTTACTCTAAATGACATAAGGCCCATTTCATTTCTGTTGATCAATGCCATGCTGGTTGTCAATGATTGTTGATAAAACGCTGTGTTGTTTATACAGACTTTCACTACATACAGTCAAAAAATTAACATCGCCACTGTTTGCACTCTGAAAGGTAGATAGACACATTTTAAACGCTCGCTCAGTACTGACGCTGTTAAAAGGACACAAGCATTCAGTCAAAAACGCATATCGTCCATTTTATGAATGCGTCGTTAAATAAACCTACTTCAGTCAGTCATTCAAACAAACTCATACACTCCTTATACTTTGGCAGTGCCAGTCCCAAGCCTGGATAAAGGTGATGAAGGGCGACACTAATCATCTTTATTCCGCCACTGCTAGAACTCAGGCAGTGCCAGTCCCAAACCTGGACAAAGGAGGAGGGCGACGCTAGTCATCTCTGTTATTACAAAGTGTCGCTAAACTGCAACTACTATATAGTAAAACAAACTCCGTCACTGCTAGCACTTTGGCAGTGCCAGTAAAAAGCCTGGTTAAAGGAGAAGGGCGACGCCACTGGTTTTTGCTGTCACACTATTCACACAGTGTTGTTAAATTGCAACTACCACCACCTCAGTCGAACACTTCTGCCGGCATTTTCTGCCCATTAAATTGGTCGCATCGTCCCGGAATGGTCAAAAATTTAAAACCGCCACCGTTCGCACTTTGATAGGTGAATAGACACCTTTTAAACGCTCGCTCAATACAGACCCTGTGAAAAGGATACAAGCATTCAGTCAAACAAACTCCTGAACCTATACAGTGCCAGTCCCAAGACTGGATAAAAGTGAATCTTCATTCTTTATTCCACAACTGCTAAAACTCAGGCAGTGCCATTCCCTAGCCTGGATATAGGTAGAGGGCGGCTCTAATCATCTTTATTCCGCCATTGCTAAAACTCAAGCAGAGCAGTATCAGTCCCATGCCTTGACAAAGGAGGAGTTCGACTCCAATCATCTATGATATTACAGAGTGTCGCTTAATTGCAACTACTATAGACAAATAAACTTCGTCACTGCTAGCACTTTGGCAGTACCAGTCCCAAATCTGGTAAAAGAAGGAGGGCGACGCTAATGGTCTCTGTTATCGCACTATTTAAATAGCATCGTTAAACTGCAGCTATCACCATCACAGTCGATTTAGACACAGGAACGAATGCCTGAAAACGTCAAAACCTAGGTATACCACAGGCTTCCGCCACGAATGAAAGTACGCATATCACCCTCATTATAGAGGCGTCGTCAAAGACACCTTTATCAAAAAAATTACAAACACAATCCAAAAAATTAACACGTAAGTCTACCGCACAGCTTGCACTCTGAAAGGTAGATAGACACCTTTTAAACGCTTAACACTGACGCTGTGAAAAGGACACAAGCATTCAGTCAATCAAACTCCTCAACTCCTTGTACTTTGGCTGTGCCAGTACCAAGCTCCGATAAAGGTGGAGGGCGACTCTAATCATCTTTGTTCCGCCACTGCTAGAACTCAGGCAGTGGCAGTCCCAAGTCTGGGCAAAAGGAGAAGGGCGACGCTAATCATCTGTTATCACAAAAAGTGCTAAATTGCAACTACTAGTCAAACTAACTCCGTCACGGCTAGCACATTGGCAGTGCCAGTCCTTAGCCTGGTAAAAAGAGGAGAGTAACGCTAATGGTCTCTGGTAATGGTCTCTGGTATCACACTAATCACACAGTATCGTTAAACTGCAACAACTACCACTTCAGTCGAACAGTTTTGCCTGCATTTGTTGCCAATTGAAATGGTCAAATCGTCCAGGAATGGTAAGAAGTAATCTTAGTCTCGATTCTAACATCTAGACCCAGGAACGAAAGCCTGAAAACGTCAAAACCTGATTACCGCACAGGCTTCCGCCACGAATGAAAGCACTCAAATTATCCTCGTTATTGAGGTGTCGTTAAATACACCTTGATAATAATACACACAGTCAAATAATTTAACACCGTCACTGTTCGCACTCTATAAGGCTGATAGACACCTTTCAAACGCTCACTCAATACTGACGCTGTGAAAGGGACACAAGCACTCACTCAAAGAAACTCGTCCACTCATTATACTTTGGTAGTGCCAGTCTCAAGCCTGGTTAAAGGTGAAGGACGACTCTAATCATCTTTTTTACCACAACTGCTAGAACTCAGGCAGTGGCAGTGCGAAACCTGGACAAACGAGGAAAGCGACGCTAATCATCTCTGTTAAACTGCAACTACTATATAGGCAAACAATACTATCACCCACCACACATTCACTCGTTCCAACCACACACCTTCTCCCTCCTACCACTACCCCACCGTCTCCTCACTTCCATCTAAACCCACTTACCACTACCACTCACCCACCACCCCAGCCGATCAACTAACACCCACTCGCCTGGTCCCACCAACCACCCATCCACTCACATCCCACTGCATACCTCCTACCACCCACCTCCCTAGCACCCCCTTATCTTACCTACAACTACTCCACTCTCCTACTATCACCACTACACCACTCTCCTACCGCTACACACCCACCGACCACCCAAACTCATCCATCCACGCAAGTGTTGTAGTTGGCCTGAAGCTGTTGTGATGTACTTGGTCTTGATGGTTCCTTTCTCTGTAAATTAAATTTGGGATGAAATGGTTTTATGTAATCTGTGAAGGCCATGCCATTATTCAAATAGAATTTCTTTCCAGTTTTGCATTGTCTTCGCATTTCAGTGCATGAGTTTTATATGGCTGGATGGAAAAACTCTTTGGTTAATGGGCTGTTTGTTGGTTTTCATGACATTTAAGGTTCTCCTCTTGTTGTCTCATGGAGAATACTGTACAACAGAATGTTTCAAATGTATTCTAAGCA
Organism: Bimastos eiseni; assembly: GCA_959347315.1. NCBI lineage: Eukaryota > Metazoa > Annelida > Clitellata > Crassiclitellata > Lumbricidae > Bimastos > Bimastos eiseni. The sequence goes on along the minus strand of OY365806.1, from coordinate 58,048,139 downwards.
AATAGCAAAGATATTGTCACTTGCTGAATAAATGCATTGAAAACAACCGAACAATAAAAAAATTAACATACGAAAGTTCAATGTACAAATCAGCAGATTATTATGAAACCTTAGTAAACATCTAATCTACAATAATAGATGACCTGGCCTGACCTGCATGAGTCATCATATAATTGTTACATTGCATTATCATACCTTACCAGTTTCCTACTATAATACTTTTACCTGCTTTCACCTTCTTAACCTTATGTCATTCTACCTTACCTTAAATACTTAGGATCAGTAACCAAGAATTGGGAAAATAATCAATTACATTATTTACCCAATTTTCTAATTAATTACAACTTTTACCTTCAGTTTCCTTTCCTTGTAAAAGCCTGATAAACTCCACCCTACATTATTTTTAACCTTTCTGTATTCTGCTTCTCTAATCCTAGATTACACTACCTTCCCCTTAGCTAAATTATGTGGCCCTTACCATAAGGAAAAGAAATGACAGAAAGAGGATAGCGCCTATGGTGAAAACGTTAAGGTTTCAATCAAAATCACAATCACAACCATTACCCTATCAATCACAACCCACATACAACCCTCCCGATCCACCACCCTCGCGTCCACTACAACACCAACGCCACTCTTTGCCTCTCTTCTGAATCACTGTACTGCCATCAGAACCAGCATGAAGTCACCCGTTGCCCTTCGTGGGCATTACTGTACTGCCATCGGAACCACGATGTCACCAATTGCTGTCTTGAAAAGAGTGAATAAAGTACAGTTCAAGAAAACCAATAAATAATCACAACATGAAAATCATAATCATTTAAATGAAAATAATTGAAAAATAAAATTTATTAATAAGTAATAAATTATATAGTGGTGCAATGTAAAGAAATCTCGGAGTCTTACCATCTACAGTGGGCGGGGCCGTCGATAGCCGTAGGCCCTATCCCCGCAAGTTTGTCTAGTCCGGTTAAGCTTTCGCTTTGGCTAAATTAGATTTATAGCGTAACGATGCCATGCATGGCAACCAACAGTTAAATACGACTCCTGTAATAACTTGATCATCATTATACTTCTCTTGTAGTAATACTGCGGTTTGTCAGCTTAAAATAAAAACAGTAACTGTAACGTATTAATTAAGCATTAAAACACCTAAATTTAAAATACAAATCTATGTTGTGAGGCTAAACGCTATGTTGAAGTAACCGAGTCTATAGTCTAAGCTAACTCAAATAAAGTGAGAACAATTTATTTCATATAGCAAATATATATATATATAAATATATATATACATATATATAAAGTAAGTAAGAATATTCTTTATTAGACCACCAGTAAATGCACAGTAGCTTACAAAAGGTGTAAATAATAGCATCAGTTTTAAGCAATTTCATTTAGCATTCACATAATGAAAATACTCTTGACAAATATACCAACTCTAGCCATCAAGCTGCAGCAAATAGACTAATAGACTAAGCCATCAACAGTAGATGCAACCAGACCAAATGGGTCAGCAATAGGACTCTAAAAAATGTTACAGACTCATCGGCGTACCTAAATAATTAAAATCTCAATTTCAAAAACTCAATTCAAAACATGTACAACAATTAAATTAAATTAAATCGTGGATCTACAGAAGTATATAGGCGCTAACCGAATCTCAATTTATAGGGCAAACAATTCTTAGAGGTTTTGTAGCTTTAGACCGTGTTAGCCAGGTGTTAGCGATCTGTCAATTGCAAACTTCGCTAAAAAATCGATGTTTTGTAAATAATTTGTTTAACCTCATACCCATCGACTAAAATTCAGTCGAAACAGCAGTTGACGCAGCAGAAATAAGATGAATTTCGATTAATCATGGCAAATTCTGGAAAATTTTGCAAAATGTCGAAATTCGTCTCCTTTCTTCGAAGTATTGGACTCGAATGACATATGGATAATGTGATGACGCAATCAGTCAGTTGACCTTTGCTAAAGTTGCATAACTCATTAATTCACTCATTTCAAATATTATAGCGACTGTCCAGGACTTTATTGAGAGGCACATAATCATTAGGCGGCAGCTCTAAAATTCCTCAGCGCCTACGTACAGTACGATAGACTAGTAGAGTACGTAGGCCTATACTGAGGCGCAGAGCTAAGGAACTGAGTTCGTTAGAATCGTTACCCGGTTTATTTAGATATAACTAGAGATTGTAATTCCGGACCATAATCATTTTCCCGGAATTTCGGGATTTTTCGGCAAAATTTAGGAATTATTCCAGAATTCCGGAATTCTCATTATGAACGTATTGGCCGACCTATATTACTGTCAATTTCCAACAAATTCCTAACAAATTCAAATACTTATTGCATGTCTTCTTAAACTAGTGTAATTAATACCAACTACATATGGAAGTAGCGTCAATAAGTTAGGCTATCTCAAAGTCAATTACTAGGCCCAGGTTATTCAGTGACAAAAGGTCAAAGAAATAGATAAGAAGTTATGAACTTAAAGGACACAGATATAATGCTATAATCGACGGTGCTAATGAATTCATAATGCATCAGGCATGCTTCTGAAAATTTAAACGCTGGAAGCACAAAGAGTCCAAGATTCCACCACCGCATCTGCAGCCTGATAGGCCTAACGCCAGCAGCAGAAAATGTGTGATCACCTTCAACACAGTCTATTTGCTATAGGTGTTCAATAAAAAAATAATGCCAACAGACTTCTCATCAGTAGCCTCTGTCGTGGCGTTTGTATCTTTGTAGGGAGTTAAACTCTCGTACAAAAAATTTGGAGTCATTCTGAGGGCTTTATTCAGCGTTCCAGAAATAGCATTACAGTAGAAATAGGCCCTACAGAAAAACACGAGCGTCATTTTCATAAACCTAATAGCACAATTATTCAAAGTCATACTTCATATGAAATATAGAGCCTACAATAAAAGCTACATCATATTCATATATATCATAATTAGACCCAATATGTAAAAAAATACAGTTCTGCATCTTGCGTATCATGAATTATGATAATAATAATTGACACAGAGTGTAAAAAATGCAATAATCATAGTTATTTTTTAAATTGTTTTAAACAATTGCTCTTAATTAAGTGGAACTTGTTTAATTGCGTCTTTTTTTTATAAAATTGATAATTTTGATGTTTGATGTGATGTCACATTTCTTATATCCCTCCCCTCGTCACGCATCGACACAATGTGTGACCTCCTCCTACTAGGAGTCATTTATGGATGGACCCAACGTGGCACCAATTCCGTAGTTTGTACCAGAGCGCGAAATACCCTAGCTACGCCTCTGTATGCATCAAGTCGGCAATCATCCGTGTCCGTAGCATGTCATTGCATGTGGTCGTCAGAGTAACCACAAACGCTGGCCATCCCTATAATGCGTCGAGATATTCAAAAAGACGAATGAGTCACTTGACACACATCCGCTTAAGTTGATCTCATCGATGAACTGAACGATTGATCCATTCATCGATCTGTGTTGCTTTCTTATCCATCGACTTTTATACATAGGCCTACCTGCATTTTCAAGCATTATTGCACGCACGCCAGTTCACCATTCATCCATTAATAATAATATTTATCTATTCATTAACCCATCCATTGACAATTCATCCATTGAGTCATTTAATCGTTTATCCATCTGTCCATACACTCAAACCCACATCCATAAATACCCTCCATCCATCCAATTGCTCATCCCCATCCGACCATATCGACAGAACGCAAGTCCAGGCATGACAGGTCAATGGGTCGTGTCTTGAGAACGGGTGACCGCATATTCACATGGCAACACTGTCAGGTGCTATCTAATATCTAATTAACTGTCTAATACCTCAATGGTCAGCTTACTGATAAGTCAATTCACAAATCTGCCGGTTAGGCCATTAATTAATTAATTCAAAACTATTCAGCTCCCAACCCAGTCACAGTAAAAGTCTTTGGTGAAAGATTATTCCAAAATCACGGACAAGAGGAGAATGAGGTATGGGGAATGAGTGAGGCCAAATTTGCTGGAGAAAGGTCAGAAGAACAGGTTGGCTTGCTTAATTAATTACTGGCAGAGGAAAATAACGAGGAATTCTGTTTTTGAACAGTTTAGGCACAGCAGATTGGCGGTCATCCAGGTTGACATCAAGATGATTGTAATATGTAGATGATTTCGTCCATCTGAAAGGGAGTGAGGGAAGAAATAAATGAATGTCAGTTGCTAATTATAACCATAGAGATGATGGTCGACAGCTCAGGAAAAGATTTTGCCGAGTGAGGAAGCATGGAGAGTGAATAACAGCTGGAGGACTGAGAACAGAACCTTGAGGAACACCGCTGGTGACGCGTAGTGGCATTAAGACCGAATGAATAACGATAATAATCGTGAACCAGAGAGGATAACCGAGTCAGAGCACTCTGAGAGCAGAGAAATTTGAAATTCATTTGTTCATTCAGAAACTTACATATATATAGCGCCCTTTCAAGGTAACTGTTCAAAAACGCTACCAAATCCAGCCCTGACAAAAAGGTAAGTTTTCCAATGGTCATAAAATGTACCGCTACACAATTTAGGGAACAGACTTAACTCCAGAAAAAGGTCATTCCAAAACCTAGGGTCTACAACAGAGAATCAGTCGTTTGCATGGCTGCTGTACCGGAAAATGGAACCACAAGAACCCCCTCATCAGAGCAAAGGGATGAACTATGCTGGGCTCTCAATACCGGCTGACAGAGGTCTATCAGGCAGGCTGACGCACCGCCAAGTTGTACAGCAGCTGGAGAGGAGTGCCTTGTCTATTTTTTTTAAAGAATTGGGTTAACACATCTGTCTGTGGACAGTTACTTACCAACAGCAAACCAATACCAAATAGAGTAGAATAAGGTTACTGAAATGCAAGCAACAAAGAACATGTAATTTTAAGACATTTATTTAAATACACAGAATATCCCACAACGAGAATATACTGCTCTGTGTAAAAGAGTAAAATTCGAACTTGTGGCACTTTAATAAATCATTTTAAGCAACCAGTGAATTTGCAGTTAGCATCGTAAACCCTTCTTATCCCAACTAGGATACTTAAAAAAGCTTATTTCAAAACCATTGTACTACTATATAACAAACAAGTTAGTTATACACCAATTTATTACAAGTATATTGAAAAACTTTCTAACCTGTGTAAATGTTGGGAAAGTAATACTTGGTAATTACAGCAAGGGTGTAAATTGTAAAACATGCCAATACACAATACATGAATATAAATGACAAAATAATACTTTACAAATGTACAAATGTACAACTGAATCAGTATAAAATGTTAAAAAAATTGCGATGCTTCCACTAATCAGTAAGGAGACAACAAATTTTCATGTAACTCTAGTTCTACAACCAAACAAACAGTAGTGGACAGTAATTAAAATTACTTTGACAGCTGACACATCATTTCAACATTAACAAATTTTTACATAAGCGTTTAGTTTACTTACACCTTAACTTAATGTTTCTAAACAGCAATTTTACCCAATTAAATTAAAAATGTCTATGAAATTTGATTCACTGTTTATATGAGGCCAAACGTAAACGGAAATCAAAGCTGCAAATATGAGAATAATTGACCCAATTTCTTTGAACAACTATAATAAATTAGCCAAACAATAAGGGTCATTATAAAAATAAATTTACACTCATATATGCAACTATAGAAATAATGACAACACACATTAATTTAGGACAAATCAAATCGTCGATTCCTTCTGCTCACTACATCAAGAAACCATGACAGTAATCTTGAAACAACCAGTAATTATCATACTTTTCCCACAGTAAATATACTAGGCATTCAGAAACACAAAAAACTCTTAAAATATTTAAATCCAGAATGTCAGCAAATAGATTTCAGAATCTTGATATGAAAGCCCTTTTAATTAAGAAAAAAAGTATATGTAAATTACATATGTTGATTATTTGACATTACTGCTTCAAATTGTAGAAAAATAGTCACTTCCGGCAGATTCTACTAGAAATATGCAGTATCATCTTTTACCAAGAAAATCTATATGGGCTTATTTAAATACTGTTCTGACGTGTTTAAGTATAACTGACAACATTGTTACACCATCATATCTTTTAAAATTGACACTGGAATCTACACAGATCTCATACTCAGCTGAAACAAAACAGTTCAAGTTTCAAATTTTGCCTAGACCAACAAACTTCAAAACACAGAGCTGTTCTCATAATAAACTTGAAATTTCCTAGTAATTGATAACTAAAAACCATATCACTGAAGAGTTTGAAAAACTATCACCTCAAAGTAAAGAAAAAAACATCTGCATAAATCAAGTAAATGAGAAGGAATCAGATCACAATCAGGTTATTACTCAGTTGAGACAGGAGCCAAAAGCAAGCAGCAAGACATGTGAATTGATAAAGACCAAAAATAAAGACCATCTTTGGAAATGCTTCTCCTTTGGATATCCCCATCAGACATGCGTACATACCTCTGATATACTGTAACTAGACATTTATACCCGATCCAACATTAAAAAATGGGTTGTAGTGATATAATAAGCCCAAACAGGACTTATCTAACTTCCACTGCAGAAGTAAAGCTTATGCCAATCTTAAGGAAATATTTTTTAAATAATGTCAACACTGATGATGATGTTAAAATGATACCTGCAATAATAAGAACATCAAATAATAGCAGTATATACTTATAAACCATTCAAAACCAAAATGAGCATGACCATGTGAATGGCTTCATGTTTTATTCAGAGGAACTGTTAAAGATGCATTAGCAGTAAGTCACATTTCTGGTGCTTTTGAAATTAGGCATTGTTTCAATAACTACAATTATAACGAGGAATTCAGGATGACATAAACGAAACTGTAGCAAACAGAAAGACTAAACAGAACAAAACTGAAAACCTCAACATCTTTGAGCATTGCATTATTTTCTTATATGAAATTGCACTGAGCTGTGAATAACAGTTGCACAAGGTGGCACCAGCGAGTAGCAAGCCCTAAAAAATCTCAATCTCAACAAGGGAGTAAAAACCAACATATTGACAGATTCTTAACCCTATGTTGGGCTGCGTAACAAGCACACGAAAAAAACACAGAAACCAAGCTTTTTAAAGGAAAAGTAGCCAGAACTGTTAAGAGGGAAAATAGACTGGCACGTCTTGGTATCGCTGAAGCCAAAGTGTGGAAAACCAAAATAAAGAGACGATGACAAAAGACAGAAAACTCAACAGAGTGCTCCAAAAACTGTTCAATCCCAAAATACTCATGCAAATTAAACATTAAAACAGTAGAATTTCAGCAGACTGTTAAAGATGGTATGCATGACTCGTACTGTGTCTCTGCAGTACATTTTTGCCATGGAAAATCAAATGGTCCATCAAAGTAAATGTATAATGAATTTGTCCTTAAAAAAAATCGTATTTATTTACTACCTTTTGATGCATCATATATTAGCCATTGAGGGTTTCTTATCTACAACAATCTTGGTGCATGACCTTGTTCTTTCATATTTTCAATTTCACATTGAAGTTGACAGGTGAGTTTTTATGCTATAAATTGTATTCATCTGTGAGCTGCAGCACCATGCTCTCTAATCCATATAGGTCATCAATCATGATTTTTCTTTTCCAATTCCAGTCATTCAGAGGGCAACATTAAATCACCAGTAACCAGTTCTCTTTATACTTGAATAAATTTTCTAGTCCACAGCAATAGATAGAAAAACACAGACAATGGCTATGCATTGGAATCTGGACAGATAACTATGAATTGCTTCTTCAAGTGCACTTACGCCAGCCAGCCGCTGGTCCCCTCAAAGGAACTACTCCTGCATAAATTGTAGCTACCCATCAACAATAGAATTTCGAGAGTTGTAATTGCCCCATGGCTAGTCACTCGGCTGACTTGGTATGGGCCTCTTTAATTTACCTCATAAGACCTGAATCATGGCATCGATCTACCTCTGCAACAATTTAATTTAAAGATTCTGAAACTGGCACATATATTGGAATAGTCTTGCATAAATAAATTGCCAAGCAATCGAATCCGATTTCATATTTCATTTACGCAACTTTGACATCTAAATACCAAAATATAACTAGGGTTCAAAGATTCTGATATTTGATAACCAGGACACCCTCACTGCCAGCGAATTCACCTCACGAGTCACTCACATAGATGCACGGAAATCTAAAATATTCCTAACACAGTCGATTCCGATAAGCAAATGTATGAACTGCACAACCACACACTCATTTTAACTTCTTCCAACTGACATGATCTTGGCATTAATTAAATTACATAATTAAAATCACATTTCCTCTTAAGCTATCTGAAGTTCATGAACATGAACAAGACATGAAATCAATAACAATCAAATGACCAAATCAAACCTACATCAATCATAATGAAAAATTCATAAAAAATTTCAGCAGACATTTGCTTTCAATTGTACTTGCTCAGTTTTAATTGTAAGCAAAGCTAAAATTTGAGGATCAAGGGTTCAAGAACATTGCACAATTCATAATTTGTCCACCTCATGGTCAATCTATGGTTGAATTGTATCCTATAAAAATTCAGGACTGGACTTTCCACTTAGGGTCAAGTTGAATAACCATCATTCATAATTTTTCCACCCAACGGTCAGGCACTGCCGACAATCCACAAATTAAGAATTTTGATCATGGGGTTGAACTCTATCCTGTATCAGCTGAAGACTGATACGTAAAAAGCCTGTGCTTATGATTCAGTTATCTAAGAAGATGAAGAGAAGAACAGTCCCTTTCACTAACCTTAGAGGCAGCAACGGATATGAAGTGTTAGTGACTTCATTTCATTAGTCTCGACATACAAGGGCGGATGGTTGAGCTGGTATTGGTTCAGGTGAAGCAGAAATCTTCTAAATTTTCTCCCAAATTTTAATCCCAACCTCTTGGTTGACATTCCAGCATACTAACCACTAGACTATCAGTTACATTAAATGGCTCAAAATTCCAGTCAGCATGACAGCATTCGCTAGGATTCAAGTCCAAACACAGAAATGAAGGATAAACACCAGTGTTTAAAAATTATGTCAGATATTGAAACTTACCTAAACATATTGCACTTCAAGTGTGGTATTGTTATGTCAACAAATCACATAGACAACATTCAGCTTCAAGTGAAATGTTCTAACTCCACTTAAACACAAGATATATATATATATATATATATATATATATATATATGTATAAATATATATATATATATATATATAATATATATATTGGAATTCAAGTGAAACATACACGCTTCACTGAAACAAATGACCAAACACAGAACTTAAGGTTAATTATGCGCAAAGCTCAATAATTCACCAATTACAAAAAACTTTCACAACCTAAACTGCAAGAAACCTTGACATTGCCATCTTATTGCTGACTACTAACGATAAACAAAAACTTACAAAACTATCCATTTGCAAAAAACTACATCAGACGTTTGTTTACATGTTACTTCGAGCAGTTTGACGTCTTTTAAGGTGAGTGATTTACATTCATAAAAACTTTAAAATCACAGCAGCAGATAAATACTTTTGTTAATACTTTACACTCCACCAAAATCGGTTTTTCATTATGCAAGTATTTCAGAATCACCACACAAATGATAAAATGCTGTAAGTTCTGAGTAAACTTCTGTCAAGTTCCACAAAAATTTATGTGCGACCATCCTATGAAGTTCGATTAGATGCAACATTCAACTGCAGTTCAAGAAGTCCTTCAAACTGTCACCTTCCTCTGAATTCTAAATAAACGTTCATAAGACTCTTTGATCTTCTCTGACTTGAAAAATCACACAGACAATGTCAGACATGATTCACATTGAACAACATATCACAGAAATCTTTTAAGCACCATGCTTGAAATTTTCCAGTATAGGGCAACAAAAGTTTAAAATTTTCCCCACAATTTCTGAAGTATGAAAAATAATTCCACACATTAAATTCCATACCCAGCACTTGTGAAAACGGGTCTGCTCAATTCAATGTCTTTGATGCTGAAAAATGCAAAGATTTACAGCCGCGATCTCTTTCTTCTTGGCATATATCCAAGATATAAAGTCTTCCACAGTTTATGAATTCCAATGCTGCAAATATGATCAGTGTTCTCATGTGCAAAGGTAGCGATCTGTAGCATCACCTCGACAGCATAGTCACAGTCACTCCATTGGAGATAAAATCTCATCTGAAATGAAAATATATTACAGTTATTTAGGCCTCTTGCTTAATGATTATCAATTATTTATAATATTCCTTCCTAAAATGTTTGTTTTAAAAGCCCTTCTAAGTAAAAATTACTTGAATATCATCAATTGAACAAAGAGGAACTAGTAAAAGTTTCTTTGTCTGTGTACATGCATACACATGTTTCAAGATGTAAATTTGTGAAAGCCAGTCTTTTTATTATTTTTCGCATTATTTCAAAAGGAAAAGATCCATAAATCTTTAGGCTTCCTGGTCTCTAAAATTTAATTTACAATTTAATAAAATGCATATCATGTTTTCATACTGCTAAAGAGCCAATAGTACCTCCTCAGTATAATATATTTAATTCATTTCGGCATCCTTGATGGCTTAACTTATATTCACACAAGACGTGATCAGCATAATCAACATTTGTCAGATTGGATGGTAAAGATGCTCACCTGTTCAGGTGCGAGTTGTTAAGAATGAGAACCAGGCATTCGCTTAAATAATCTTCGTTTGTTGTCTGCTGCAAGCAAACAAAAGTTCAGAATAAAATTTACACACAAAGGCTGCACTATAAACAATAAGTTTCAGAGTTATAAATTAATTACAAAGAATGCATCACAAAGAAAGGACGCACAACAAACAAGTCACAGAAATAAAATTACCACAAAATGGATGTGCACTGTACACAAGTTCTAAAAACAGAAATAAAGAACATAGAATGCACTACAAAGATAGGATGCACTAGAAACAAGCTCCGGAAAGTAGACCGTACACACAACAGATCAACAGATGAATTACGAACAAATTCTAAACATAGAATAACCACAAAGGGATGCACTGTGCACAGGTTCTAAAACCAGACATTAAGAACAAAGAATTTTCACCACGAACTTGGCTGCACAGCAAAGAAGTTCCAAGAGTGAACTTGCTCACAAAGTATGCAATGCACAGTTACACATAATATTAGGACTTCAAAACCCAAAAGAATCAAATAGTCAAGAAATATTGGAGCTATACAAATCTACTGAAATAACAGGACACTCTCGGCATCCCATCTGATTTGGGATAGAATGGTTTGCTGTAGTTAACACCTGATAATAGCTAGTATTCAACAGGACCCACAAGCCTGAAGAGCAGTTCAAAGAACCAAATTACAAATGAAAAGGTGGTATTAAGTGCAAAAGCCTGACAGTCAGATGGTGCTATCCAGACCTTTCAACATATCTCTTATTCACCTACCAGAGATCTTAGAATCAAAAGCATTTAGACCAGGGTAATTGCAATCTATAACAGGTGTCAGATTGCCTGACCCTGGTAAAAAGCAATGTCTTCTTCAAGTGCTGACATTAACCACGCACCCCAGGAAAGCCAGCCAATTAATTGTCTGAGTTTGTAAACTAATGTCTGCTAAGCAGCAGACTAGAACAGCCAGACTAATACAGACTAATATAGCCAAAACATCCTCATATATGTAGTTAGTCTGGTAAAAAAGTTATTCAGTACATTTAAGAGATAGGGCTCCATAAGCCAACAAAAAGTGACTGTCTGTTAATGAGAAGAATCTGTTACCAAACATTTTGCAAGTATTTGGTTTAGAAGAATGCATCACTACCTACTGCAGAGCTACAATTCAGATCTAACTAATGTAATTATATTACAACCAATTACTTTACACAACTACACCTTCCACCATCAAGTATATTTACATATATAGGGTCTACGAGTCACAGGAAGAATTCATGAGAAGAAGGACTGAGCTTCTGCGAGATACTCTGCACTATAAAAAGCTACATAAAAGGTGCAATACAAATGTCTAGATAAATTGCACAAGTCATCTGCCTTTCTGACACTAGATGTATACAGTAAAGATGCACCTACTGGCCATCCTGGTCAATGAGGTTGTTTTCTCCTGGCATCTCGTTCCCTCAAAGCCAGGCTTGCATCTACAACAAAAAGATAACAGATAATTGAATTTCACACAGGCTCTAAGACAGACACAGAGCTCTGCAAGTAATCACCACGACCAGAGCAGCCAAAACATACTCATGAGAACGGATCCCATCCCACAAAAAACCATTCGTGGATTTTCATAGAGCAAGTGACATTATACACATATACAGTATTCACAGCAAAGTTCCTACTTATCTCTACAATGCTGGTCATAAAAACTGAACTGATAACTACAAAACAGAGCTTTTCAATGGAAAATCAAATACATAGATTTAAGCACTCAGAGTGGCTAAGGAGGCATCTTGTTTCTACAGACGTCATGGACTGTAATGTAAAGCACATCCTCACTGAGTGCACAATACGAGGAGTTATCTATCTATTGGATCAAATATAACTTCCAGTGGTAGGACCAAAGTGACGCAGAGCTTTATTCATAGCACGACTTCCATTCAGTTTTAATCAGAGGAGCAAACGGGAAGTAGCAGCACAAGTAGAAGTGGAATTGGGAAGGTGAGGAACAAAATCAGGAGGAGGAAACGAAGTTGGATCAGGAGAAGAAGGAGGAAGAGCTGAACTAATACATTTCATAGGTTCATCTGTTTGACCATAGTTTCTAGGGCATAACCGGATATTCGCCTCGGCCGGATATCCCATTTTTGGGGGCTATTCGAAAGCATTCGCCTTGACAAATATTACACAAACAAATAGTTAAAAATAATTTTGGTTAATTCAATAAATTTTAGATAAACATTTAACAATCTAAAAACTAAAATAAAAATTTAAAACCTTATCAGTGAAACAGTGAAAGTGATGAAAGTCAAAAATTTTAGCTTTGCCTGCAGATGGTAGCATAGCTGGGCCAGAGTTGCCATTACTATTTGGTTTGTACCCGGATTCGGCAAATAGTGCATCCAAATACTCGGATTCGATACTCTGTGGAAACTGTCTACTAGGTTATGCCCTACTAGTTTCTGTCTTCAAGAACATAGTGATATCTGATGTACTGGAAACACAATGACTGAAATAGCCTGTGCACAATCATCAGTTAGTGTTTATATCTCAATGGAGTAGTAATGGCTGAATATGAATGAGGTCTTACAGAGAACAAATAATGAAAGCAATTGCATAAAAATAACCAAATATAATGGAAGAACCACTGAACCGAAGAGACCATATTTTACGAATGTTGCCTCAGGTGTCCTGACAAGAGCTATTACCAGATACATGTAAAAACGTTAATTGGAAGATCACGAAATGCCTACTTTTTGATATGCAATTTGGGAGAGCAGGAGTAGCAGCAATCAACGATTATTAATAAACCTCTCACAGAACAGTGACAATGCAATGGGTCGATCATCTTGGGCCCAAGTGAGATAATTAATTTAAGGCACCAGCAGATCATACATAATAAATTATTGGGTCCCTTAAAATAACGACTATGGCAAGAACAGCAAGAATTATGGTCTACTAGAACTTCCATCTGTCACTTGTGGTGACAGATGGAAGTTCTAGTAGACCACAATTTAAGAACAGGACCCTGTCATCAAGAACCAGATAACTAAATTCACTTCTAGTAACTGGAGACTTGAGGCAACAGTAAAATGCAAACTAAAGTCATAATAACCAATCTGCAGGATTGACAAAATAAGACACCCAAAAGACATACACAAGTGATGCCTAAGTCCCTCCTAATTGCAGAGTTCAGAAGGTGCATGCTAAGGCTATGGAAACTGAGCGTTCGATGGAAAAATCAAATAATTAGGGCATGTGGAATGGGGTCAAGTCATCCAGGTGTGAGCTAGCTGAGCAAGCCCTGGGCTGAGTTCCCTTCCAATTATGCACTGTGAACAATAGAACTTCAACAGAACCTATTCATTTATTCAAAAGGGATGAAATGTCAGTGAAACAGTAGAATGAGAAGCAAAGGGTTAAATAGAAACAGTGACATTTCAGACATGGGAGATTCTGATGCCTGGACATCAGAACAATGCTGGATAACTCATTAATCTTCTATTCAACTTCAGTTTCATCAATTACAGAGTCGAGGATTTGCCATGATGAACTTAAAGAAAATTCTGACACAGGAAGAGAGATTAGAAAGATTCCCAAATCATAGTCCAGTAGTTCAATGCGTTATCAAGATTGGTCAGAGTGTATTACGTACAACTACTAATCCAAAAAAATATGACCTAGTTAAGGAGTGTTTGCTTTATAGCCGAGAGATTTAAATACAAGGTAACAGCATAATCACAGAGTTCTTCAAAGATAGAGACAGAGACTATGTGTACAGCTGCCTAGCAACCAGAACAGCACACATAGTCGTCTCAAATGGGCACTTTCAATTTTCAATGGAAAATCTCCTTTTGACTTTGAATGAAGCCACTACACAACAAACAGGCTTACACAGAAAATTGGTGTATAAATTAATTAAAATTATTGCTTTCACCTGCACATTACCTATTATATTGATCTGCCACATGTGCAGATTTGACAGATTAAATTAATACCATTTCTAAAGCATCAGCTACAGTTGGATGAAGTTCTAACAGTTTCACTGATCTTGTAAGTCATTGGTTATGAGAACCATATTCTTTTATATGGCCTTGATTCCTTGGCAGTCACAGTTAAAGGCAGGTAAGATGAGTACACATGAATGATGTATCGATATACATCACTCAGATAAGACATTCATATGAGTAAACATTTAATTATAATGGTAAATACTGATAATAATAAATCGAATGATTGCCTCGATTCAACATCAAATTGAATTTCAAAGCAAAGCCTGTTCCTACAAGTACCCTCTGCTTGCCATAACAGTCACCATGAGCTCCACATGTACTAGTAACAACATTGGTTTCTGATACGATGACTCCGTCATTTCAGCAATTCTCAGTCTCTGTTCTTCAGGCATGAGTGAATCCCTCCCAGGTAATGGGTCAGCCACACAGAGCCATCTGCTCCACTTGATTCTGTCACCAGTTTCATCTATCTTCGATTTTAGAAGTCTCAAGTCCTGTTGTACATTTCAGGAGATTACTTTGTCTCAATATAGAATTTGCTAATAATTTCTCACACGTTCAAGTTAACGCTCACCGAGTTTGGAAGTCAGAATTGCTGGTGTGAATTTGGTGGTTTTATTTGCATATACCATCTTGGCCAATGATGATTGCAAGAGAACTGAGAGGGGGGCTGAGTCTCGCATTGCCTGAAGCTGCATAATTTTTATCACAGTGGAATAACAAACACAGAGTTTTTGAGTAACTCTGAACGATAGTCACTGGTGTTGCTTTGACAGATTGGCTGGCAGGTGACAAAAATACCTGTTCTAGGTGTACCTGGTGGCTCGAGCAAAGAGCAATGGCTGAACACACCTCATTCACTATCAATGAGGGACCATGAAGTGGTGGGGTGACTGTTACACTACCACCAGTCTGTCATCATTCCACCATATCCATACTGCTTGGACCAGAAACTCTGAAAGTGGTGTAAACATAGGACAGGAACCCTTTGGTCGGTCTCTATGTACATGCATAGAGACCGACTATGCAAGAGTCCACTGTTGGCAACTGTTCTCTTGTGTCCACAGGTTTGCTCACTCATGAAATTTCAGTTTTTAATGACAAATTATTACAGGAGTCGAATTTAACTGTATGGTAAACACGGTGCCCATCACGGTGCACATCTGATTTGAACAATGCCACTTCATAACAAAAGAAGGACTTGACAACCTTTGAGGGCAGTGAGAATCAAATTCGCTTCCTCTGCTCTGCACAGTGTCAGCCATTATTCTATGACCCTCTTACACCATTCTTAGCCAGTATAGAGAGCAACCCTAACTTGGATTTTTTAAGAGGCATTATATAAATGTTTAATCACAATTACAGCAACCATTTAAACGAAATCTAGTTTACAACCTCTCCCCTAGATACTGATGATAAATTAATGTCCTTTCCAAAGTAAACACTAGTAACTTACTCGCAAAGTTTCTTTGAAAGTTCCGTAAGAACGTAACAAGTCCCTTCATTGAGGCAGTAGTTCTGATGAGTGCAGTGCCTTCCATGCGGTTTACCTTGATTAACTGCAAAAAAACCGAAACGAATGCATTTAAGAACAATTAACTGCTCATGTATAACAAAAGACAAAATTCTGGGCAATAAAAGTCGGTTGGGTTTACACGAAGCACTTACCGTGAGTAATGAAACAATACAACCACAATCTTACAGGCCACTTTCACGATGCCCAGAGAAAGCTAAATTTCTCATGATGAACTTGGAGTTGAACTGTTGACCAGATGCCACATCCACAGACTAACTCACCTACAAACTAACCCACCCACAGACTAACTCACCAACAGACTAACTCACCTACAGACTAACCCACCCACAGATTAACTCACCCACAGACTAGCCCACCCACAGACTAACCCACCCACAGACTAGCCCACCCACAGACTAACTCACCCACAGACTAACCCACCCACAGACTAACTCACCCACAGACTAACCCACCCACAGACTAACTCACCCACAAACTAACCCACCCACAGACTAACTCACCCACAGACTAACCCACCCACAGACTAACCCACCGGCATTCACAAAGTGTAACAAGTAAAAGAAATGACAGTCAGTTTCAATTGACAGCATTTTTAATGCAGAAACATCATTTGGTGCCGACTGCAGTGCCCACCCTGCATGCTCTCAGAGGATAGCCAAAAGCGTAGTGCAGACAGAAAGGCACCAAGATGCAGTGGAAAAATAGGCCGTGATTTGTCTTGGTCTTAGGTCCAGTTTACGAAATAGTCTGGCTGCTTTCTGCACTGCTGACAAAGCACAGGTGACCCAGAGTATAGCTGCAATGGCAGGTGATGTCTGGAAAGTAGAAGAAGCTAAAGACCTGTCAGAATAAGGGAAATCACGAGTGATTAATAGCCATTGGTGAAGTTGGTGTAGGGAAGTGTGTAGGTAACTCTCTCCTCCTCTGCCTCACCCCAACCTCCTCATCATAGGCATCATCATGGGGCACTCTATCTAATGAGTGCTTCATCAAACCCCATCAACCTTCATCCATCATTCTACTGGCACTTTTCCCTCTGCCTTCTTCCTCTTGAACCACAAGGCTGTCTGGTTAAGCGCTTCCCCCTCCTCCGTCTCAAACACTTAACAAGACAATGCTCTATTTATTTGTTCTTCTCTTCATTTAATTGTTTAATTATTTAGTCTGCCTGTCAGTGGTACTTTAAAAATCAGAAACAAAGCAGGCCCACTCCAAGAAGTTCTTATTTGTAATCGCTGATATCATCGTAACCGTGGCAACCAATGCAAACACTTTAAATATATTATCATAACAACAAAATACCAAAAAAATTTGGAAACCTGTGGCAGATAAACCCTATCCAAAACTCCAATAAAGCCATAAACTCTTGCAGCTGGATGTCATTTTTCAAGTAATATGGCTAAGATAGTAAAATCAAGAGATGTAACTACCTCTTCCTTTCCATGAGTAGGATAAAGAGGAATGAATATCTTTCCCCTACACCAACATCGGCGAAGCTCTAGGCTAATAAAGCTGATACTCGCCTGTAATAACTGATACTAATCAAGTGCTAAGAAAGCACCTACCACCTGCTAGGAATAACAGATCTAATTTATGAGCTAGGCCCCATGGTTTCGCCTTACCACCCAAAGATGATCAAAAATTTATGTATCGACTTCTTTATAGAAATCTCGTCTGAAATTGATTGGACATAGAGAGAAAGGGATAATGACCCAGGTGTTCATCTATTTTGCTAGGTCTAGAACAATAAAGCTTAACCATAAAGCAGAAAATGTTTCTACGTGTCCCAAGAATAGCTCACAAATGGAATGTTCTAGGGATATGTAAAATTTTAAAAAAAATGTTTTTGGGCAATTTTTTTGTCAAAGCGACTATTTTAGGCACATCACTACTTAAAATTCCGATATTTGGATATTTTTAGTTTCAAATTGCACAATTCACAAAATTTGATATATCAGCTGATATGTGCATTTGTATTGTGAAATTCTGCGCTAATTTTAATGTGCAAATCAGACAAGTTAGTTTTAAAGGCACGGCGTCACTCAGAGCGCTCGCCAGTAAGAGCACTCCTGATCAGATAGACCTACACAGAAAACAGAAAATGGACAATTTCAGGGGCAAAGTAGCACACCCGTTAAGTTCAAAATTTGATCTCAGACAAAGCTGGGCTGTATGGCTAGTACATATATAGATTAAATGTTACTGTACTCTAAGTTGTGATTATGACAGCTTGGTTCTCTTATTAACGAATATTTATAACTCAACTATGTATGCACAACCTGTGTAAAAAAGTGTGTATGCTCGATTTTTCGTTCCTCATGATATTGCACTCTTTGATGAAGCTCTGAAAATGGCTTGAAGAAGGAAAACATGTGAGAGCTCCATACTGCAGCATAGCTGATTGCTCAAGAAGAAATTAAAAATTGCAGTTCTTTGGACATGACAATCAACAGCTCTTGCCACTCCAATGGTGATGACGAGTAATCACTTTGCATGAGAGGACATCCTATTGTGCTACCTGTTGCCAAGTCTAACAGTTTAATAACAGTTTAATCGATGTATCTTAACCTGTATGATGTTGAAATCACTTGGGAAAATATCCAAGAAGAAATGGACAGAGATTTGTCAGAGGTGACATAGTACAGCAAAGACAATGCCTCCAGATTCTGGTCCAAACGAAGGATGATTTATACAATATATTTGCATAATTCAATCTATTACACATTACATCTTCATATGTAACTGCTTGTCTGTATGCACGTTATGTATGCATATAACTGCATGTAGGTATATGTACATGCATATCACATCATGTCTGCTATCAGCCCTGGCAGGGAATCTATTGGTTGAGCACTGCATGTGTTTGGAAGCTTGCCAGTGGTGACTTCTAGCTACGTGAGCATTGCTCTCCTGTTGACAATTTGTTTTCAGCTATTTTAACATCAGGAAGTTTGGTGTTGAGGTATTGAAAAGGAGCCTTAATATCAACATCAATCAATCGATCGATCAATTAATCAATAGTTTATTGTTTCCAACCATGATATAAAATTTATACAAGATTTTAATCAGAGTCATAAGCGCTGGTAGCAAAAGGAGGACCCAAGGGACAATTAACATAACAGTTCATAGAAATAATTATATTTGCGAGAGTATTTATTTAAGTATTTGTGCATGGATGCACGTATGTACCATTATTTATAAAATTTTAATGTGTGCAAGGTCTTGTCGAAACTGAATCTGAGGTGCTATAGCAGACAGTCGTTCGGAAAATATGTATTTAGATTTCCAAATGCTTGAAAACCAAAGAGATATAGTGAGCTTTGTAACTACAAAGAGAGAGTTGATTCCATTCGTTGGGAGAAAAGGCATGAAATGCACAACATTCCATAACTTTGCGTCTCAGCAAAAAGACCTACTACACTTGATGATCGCAGGCAATGATAAGGAATGCAAGGAGTTAGTATTGCATAAAGATAGCTGGTTTGCTTAAGGGATTTCTAGATCAAAAGGTCAATTGAAGTATTTTTAATTCAACATATAATAAATACAGGTGATTGAGGAGCATGTTTGCAGTGGGACATGCAGCGCTACACAAGCTAATAGTTTTCTATGCATGTATGCATATATGTAAGATGCACAAAAGTATTTAGGTTTGCATGTATGTACAGATGCATGTATGTGCACAAGCATTTATGTATGTATATGTGACTGTGTAAATGCTTGTATGTTTACTTGTATAATGTATACATGGATACGTTTACATGCACATATCTAAGCATGTTTATCTATTAGACATTCGCCACAGCATTCCTTATGAACTCCCGTGCCAAACAACACATTTCAACGTTTTGATTTTGCGTGGCGATCAAAACTTGACTGCAGATATGAAAATAGCAGGTGCGAATATTTATTGATATTTGCAGGCTTCTTCTGCCTCAAGTGTCGAACAGACAGTGACTTCTGTCTTATCGAACAAAAGTCAATGAACAAACTTCCAGACAATACATCAGAGGTCTTTTAAAAACAGAACTACTCTCTGTAACAACGAAACGTGTAAGGGGCAAAGGCTGAGAGACACCAAACCACGTAATCTTATCATCCTGCTTTCACGAAGCCACAACTTTGGCAAGCAGACACGCTTGTCGAATAAGTCGTCTGCAATTGTAGAAGAGCCAAGCACAAATGGCGGCAGTAACAGCATCCGATCGATCGACCGAAGGAACAAAGAAAAACGACGAAGTCAATCGACGATACGATTCTACCGCCACGTAAAGTGACTTCGACTCCATTTCGTCAGAATTTATGACCGGCGCGTACTTGCATTCAGACGACCTTGGCTCGGCGCTATCGGCCAACTACAAAAGGACCGGAGGAGTCGGTTGGCCAAGATAAGGATGCACTCCACTCGATGTTCTACTCCAGGCACAACAGTCGTTTATACTTACCCTGGAAGAAGAACTGAAGCACTCGTAAACACGGAACAAAATTAATCAGATATTGCAATCCAACTCTCCATCAGAACTCCAGGGTTGAAAAGAAGCTGCTCTGCTGGCAAAGAGCAGCGTATTAAAAACTCTCATTACAACAACTGGCCCAATCTCTGCTTCATTGTTTTTCCTCACTGTGTACCTGCGAACAAGTCTGATTGGAGATTCTCAGTAAACGTCTTATAAGTATCCTGTAATGCCTTGTCAGGAGCATGAGATTATAAGTAAGTAAATAAGTATGAATGTATGTAGGTATGCATGCATGCATGTATGTAAGTATGTATGTATGTATGCATGCATGCATTCATGCATGCATGTAAGTATGTATGTATGCATGCATGCATGTATGTATGTATGTAAGTATGTATGTATGTATGTATGTAAGTATGTATGTATGTATTTATGTAAGTATGCATGCATGCATGCATGCATGCATGTATGTATGTATGTTTTTATGTATGTATGTATGTATGTATGTATGTATGTATGTATGTATGTATGGATGTATGTATGTATGTATGTATGGATGTATGTATGCAGCTAAACGTCTAAAGATTTGGGACTCCTGAAAAGTGCTAAGAGATACCTATAAATTAACTTGAACAGTTTCAAGGGACAACTCGAATGTCAGCTGGACGATTGTTCTAAACGGATGAATGAACAGATGAGAGTGCATGGTCATGCATGGCAGTGAGGAACCAGAAGGTCTCCACACACAGCTGAGTGACTGGCAACCTCAGTAAGCAGCTCTCTTGTGAGCGATGGAGCAGAGCCAACCAACGAGGCACGGCTAAGGAGGAAGATCTTCAATCCGAATATGCTCCCGATAGCGAGTCAGTGGATATTGGTGGATTGGCCACTAGTCAAGCGACGCAGCTTGGGACGGACTAGAGCTGACATAAGTGAACTTTTGCAAGCCTGCAAAGATGGAATTACAATAGTCCAGGCGATGCAAGGTTGTTGTGGCATTGTGCAAAACCTTTTGCCATATTGATCAAATCTGAAGCTACAGAGATTATACAGATGAAGCTACAGAGATTATGCATCATACACCTGCAATCACTTCATAAATGACTGACCACCCACCTACCCTCATACCTGAGGCTACGAAAATTTACTAGCACTTCATACCAAAGGCTGCCTCTCAGTGCAAGTTGAAGAGACGCTTTTCGTCTGTAAGTGCTAAGATACATAATTCAAGCCAATGCTTAAACACAAAAGTTAGTCAAAATAGATGTATAACTAAAGCTGTCGAAAAATGTTGAAATCACGACCCGGGTACCCGTCGATCCGCGTGGATATTTCATTAGGAAATGTAGAGAATAGCGCATTTTCACGGAATGTCGGGCACCCAAGAATCGATTTCATTGCCTGGGCAGTCAGCCAATATGACAAACGGAATATTTCTGGCATATGTTTGGGTAAAATTGTGCATTTTTATGAAATGTCGGGTACCCGAAAACCGATTTCATTACCCGGGTAGTCAGCCTCGATTGGGTACCCGTTGACAGCCCTATGTATAACACCATACAGTTAAATTCGACTCCTGTAATAACTTGTGCTCATTCAATCATATTGTACTCATAGGCATAGTCAGGTTTTCCCACCAAAATGAGCAAGATCATGTGAATAAGGTGCCACTCTAAATATCAAAACAAATCAAAGCAACAATCGACATGTTACAGTTGTCAAGTTACAGTAACAATACGACAATTAAAATAATAAAATCAAGATGCTGAATGCAAAAATCATATAGAAAACATGCAAAATAATAGCAGGAACAGTATGGGAAGTACTAGGATCTAAATGTATATTTACAAAATTAAATAATTATAATTCATAAACTAAACAAACTATTTCTACTTTTTCTTCAATTGTACTTAGTTTGGGTTACACTGTCTCAGAAGTAGAATGAAAAATAGCAATTTAATGGATACATAATACAAGAAAAATGAATGGGACGCATTCAAGTTCGTACAAAATGAATCATTCAATGGTGATTCTGTAATCTATATGCTCACTGTTTGAGGAATGTGCTCTAAGGGAGTGGTCACTACCTGGTTCACCCCCCTAGCTATGCCACTGACTGTACTTGTAATCATACTGAATCTGTGTAAGTTTAATGTTATGAAATGGAGATCATTATTATTAAGTCTATTAGAATTAAAACACTTCAGGCACCTAATGTGATATGCTTAGTCTAGGATGCACCTATTTGATTTGGTGTCTTTTGAGTGACAGTATAATGGGTTGCTGATCACAGTCGGTGTAAGTCTTAATGCATTAGAGACAACAAGTTGCATCAGTATCTGTTTTCAAAGTAAAATCAGTAAATGAACTATAGCAACGATAACTCGAAGAGAACAACAAGAAAAGTCTAGACTTTATTTGAAGCATTTTTATGTGATTGTTTACTTATTGTTGCTCACGTTGTGTGAGCAACAATAAGTAAACAATCACATAAAAATGCTTCAAATAAAGTAAGTAGTTTAAAAGTTTACAGGATTCTCCAATTGTCTGTCAGTTAATGGAGACAAAATAAGAATAAGAAAAGGAGGATTCTGCATAAAACAATCTTCAAGTGAGATTCTTGCTCTTATGAGGAATCATACAAACACTCACGTACTACAGAACCCTTTATTTCCAGAATAGACAAAACAACAGACACACCCACCCACACACGCGCGCGCGCACGCACACATGCTCACACCCACACACATGCGCACACACACGCACGCGCACACACTGTGCAACCTTGCCTGACAGTGAAAGATCTCACATAATTAGGCCTGTATGCTCACAATCAATTAAATTCCATATGAAATCATCACAACACCCAGTCTGAAATAACCCCCTGGAATTTGACCTGATCACAGGGTGGATTTGATGTGCCATTGATTGATGCACTAGTGCAGCATCAGACATGGGTACAATAAAAGTGCTGATTAATAATAATAATAATCAATGATTGAGCATTGATCAGCAGAATTAGCTTAAATCTGATGAAGACGAGTTCTCAATCATATGACAGCCCATCGACTTTTACGCCACCGGGAGAGGTGGTGGTGGTGGATGAGATGAGAGAGATGATGATTTCCTGTTACACACAATCTCCTCACACACAATTGTGGGTGAGAAACAGTGACCCTTTGGTTACAACACACAGACCATACCACTATCTAATAGCCCATCTAAGATATTCAATTTTATCTAAACTTGGTGCTTCTGTGCGGCACAGTTGCTTTAGACCCATTAACAACGAGGAGCTGCACAGTAACAAAGGTCAAGAAGTCAGGAACATGAGAAGACAGGATGTAATGTTTCTGCTAATGTCATCATAATAGTAACAATACATTACAATTCTCATAGGGTTAGGTGTCATTCAAACAGACAAAAATGTCTATTTAAGAGCACTTCATCATTTCGCTTTCAGTTTACTATAAGCTTAGCATAAGAATGAGATAAGTGTAATGTTTCCGTGTGAAAGTCATTATGATCACATTACATTTACAACTCTTTAAATGGTACTTTTATGCAAACTCACCATTTTCCAAATCATTAATCTCCCCAATTCAGAATGCGCATGCCACATGTTTTCAATTGACAAAATTTGCCTTCTTGTTGTTCCTAATGACATCATGTGATTTATGGAAAAGAAAAAGTGATGGTACTAGTAATATCTCAACTTGTCAGCTGCTATCTAGTTATGCAATTTATATAGTGTTCCTTCAAGATAACCATTCAGAGGTGCTATTGACCTATGCTCATTGCCCAGCCAAAGAGGAAAGTTTTCAGAAGTTAATAGAAAAAGATAGACAGGTCCAGCGAGAGAGAACGCAAGGTCAGAGGGAAGGTAATATTCCAAAGACTGGGACCCACAATTGTGAAAGCTCTATTCTGTCTGCTGGCAGTGCGAGCATGTTTAACCATAAAGTCACCTCTGGAGGAAAAGCGAAGAGATCGGGTAACATAGCAGGCCGAAGTTAAGGCAAAGAGCTTCCGAAAATAAACGTGCAAAGTGCCAGACAATAGAGACAATAATTATAATGAATACATATACTTTTCTGTGCTTTACTCTGCACATACATATCTGCTTTTGGGCACATCTTCTTTTGCATCATCTCCAGTGAACTGGTTTTGAATCTTTGGTCCTGCACTAAATCTATTTTGTAATCATATTAGTCCACCCACTCAATCCGCATATCCACAAGGCAAGCATTAATCTAGCATTCTATCCTACCCTATAGTAAGCCACATTGAACTGATAATTAATTAATTCAACATGTTTTTATTGATCCCAACAGAAGAACATGTGAGGTAAAAAGCATACACTGATAATTAATAGGAACAATAGAGAAGAAAGAAAGGTGGACTATGTACAGAAAGTAGAAGTATAACAAGACAATTCAGATTGAAAATCCATAAACCATAAATTTAACTATAGTTG
Source organism: Bimastos eiseni (assembly GCA_959347315.1). NCBI lineage: Eukaryota > Metazoa > Annelida > Clitellata > Crassiclitellata > Lumbricidae > Bimastos > Bimastos eiseni. Next base: position 58,022,938 of record OY365806.1, on the reverse strand, counting down.
AATAGGATACGATCAGTGCACACGCTATTCAAGCGAAATCTAAGCAGCACATTTATTAATTACTAAATAAAAATTCACTGACTGAAACCTGATGTTGAAGAGACATCTCCAGAAGGTTCAGAACACTTGAATCCTCTGTTCAGCTCAGCCTTAAACTCAGTCCATGTACAGAAACACTGAATCATAGGATACCTATATCATCTTAGCTCAAGGGGTTACTTTAGTGCACTTACTAAAAATGGAAGGACATTCACTAGACATCGCTCACCAGACATGTCTGAGTGACCTAATACCCAAAGTCTGTCAATATACTGCGATTGCACTGATCAATAAGCAAAGGCAGCGTTTCATCCAAAATGGTCTTCTGGAACGAATTATACATTTCCTGATCGTCGGTGAGCCAGCGACCAGACCGTAGTCTCCTGTGATTGGCTCAATTTTCTTTAAAAGACAACCTTTCCTAAAGCCGATTCAGTCTCGAGTGATAATCCAAGCAGCATGGTTAATTAGAGTCACAAAACAGTCTCATCTTTCACAACCTGTTCCAAGATTTGTTAACCTGCATCTTCGAATTTCACTTGGGCAATCGCCATCAAAGACAGCGGTCACAATCAAAAACACATTGATCCGGCCCGAAAGACAGTGCTCCCGTTTTCCAAAAGACTAAATTGCTGCCAATTACGTCAGCACCAGCAGCAGGCAAGGGAAATCCCTCTTGTAGAAGAAGCCATTAATAAACATGGCTCCATAAACAAGACAGCCATTAACTACAGTGAATGAAAGGCCATCACCAGATGTGGACGCCTCCGCTGGTCTCATCCAAGAAATCGCACAATAAATAATTACATAGTAGGCCACGATTTACGGGGCTTATAGCCAATGCAAAACCCCACCAACGTGGGAGGTGGAAGCGGGAGACAACAGCACAACTTCACTTGATCTGTTGGTGCGCAGAAAAGTAAATGCAGAAAGCTGACAGACATACAGAAATGAAAACATATATCCCATCATCTGCTGAACTGCTCTCCCCAACGATGCATTTTTGATGAATTGAGAGTCGATTAAAAAAACGTTGAGCAAAAACGCAAACGAACGAAAGCTCTGGCAACATTTCCTGGAAGTCGACTGTCATCTGCCATAGAAGCTAAGCCAGACAACACTTTGTATGATGTACCAATCACAAATCATGCCTAATCATAGTCATCCACACCAACACCAATGTAGAAGAAGAACAGTATCTTCAGCCAGCCCTAAGGCAGCCAGAGATATGAAGTGGTTGTAACTTCTCTAATGGTGCCATGGTGGAGGCATTTTTCGTTAGATCTAGCCCAATGATGAGCTATTTAATAGAACTAACTAATTGATGAATTGTAAGTCGTTTTATACTGAAATACATAATGCTCATAGATGCATATGATAAAATTAGAAAACAAGGTAGATTTGCAGAAGAAGAGACAACACTGTCTTAACTCTTTAACAATGAGCCTATACTCAAATGTACAGTTAATCCTTAAAGGGTTAAGCAGGTAATGGCAGTCCAATGAATGTGCCACTAGGTGCACACAACCTACAGCCTGAATGAAGAAGCATAACTTGACTAAGTCAGTAACTTTGAAGGTAAACACCACAACTTTCTGAGAATCAGCTGCTCAAGTCTGACTAATGCAGGAAACAAAACAAATTAAGCAGTTAGGTTATTGAGTCACATTTTACAGTCAGAGAAAAATATAAAGAAATATAAGAGCAGAGTGTAGAATACTAGCTCATGAAAACAAAAAGTTGGCCACATCTGTTTGGGCCCCAATATGGAATGGCCTTCCCTTGTCTCAATGTGTCACCATTCTGAGTCTCTACCTACATCATTCTACCTACTCAAAACCTTCTCTACTCTCTGAATTTTCATACTGAAAGTACCACCAAATGGCTGCCGCTGTGAGTGGTGCTATATAAATAAATACAAAACAATAAGAGATTCATTGTGATGACAATAAGAGATCTATTGTGAGTTAACTGCACATTACCAAGAATGGTACTTGCACATTTATTTTTCAATCCTGTTCAACCAAAAGAGTTTAATATGACTTATGCAATTAGCAGAGTAACACCAAGTTATCCATTAAGTAACAATGTAAATTAAGTAACAATAAGTAATTGTGTAATTCTATCTGCAAATCCAATCCTTCAGAATCAATCGCCCTGTCACGTGACCATGAGTCCAAATCTGATGTCAGTTACAGCTTCAGCGGCCAACCTAAGATAGTTGAAACGAACTCAATTTATTGTAGAAAAGCTCAAGTAACTGACTATTTTCAACTGTCTCTCTCCATGACCTTTATTGCCACTGAAGATGGACACAGCCTCAATTACATAAGCTGTTCCACAACCCAAACATTCACCCAGCTAATTAAATTAACTGATAAATAAAAATCAATCAATGAAACTTAATTTAGCACCTCTTCGATAAACCTAACCCTACTCAGACGTGCTCCCAGTCCAACCTCGACCAAATAAGACAGATTTCAGAGTGGAATAAAACTGGAGTAGAGAATTCCTAGGCAAGAGCCAAAGATCCAATGGGATGCCAATTCAAGCAGTCGGGCAGGCCCCCAACAGATTCAGAAAATGTGTGGACTCACGTAGACATCCTGGCAAAGTGAGCATCTAACTAAGTTATTAGAGAAAACCCACTTCAATTAGCTCTGGCACAGAAGTTCTGGTCTTTGTTGGCTTAGCTGTACCCCAAAACCAGAGACATTCCATCTGACATAGAAGTTTTCTTGAAAATTCAACAGCAAATTACCAGTGCCACATGATATGCAAAACCCTGGCACTAGATTCACACCTGCAGCAGGCGATCGCTCACAAAGATGGCTACCTGAACCGCGAACATTTTGACACACGATCAGACAGTTGTAAACATTTGGGTATCAAGCTACTTTGTGCAAAGAAAGAAACCTGATGCCCCAAAGATGATAAAATATTGAACATATGCATATTTTTACATATCTATAAATATATATATACCACAAACCAAGCTAGTATTTAAACTAACATAGAGATAGATATATCGGGTAATCCTATAAGATGACAGTGATTTCTAGTTGGGCCATTATACCATCACTGCTTTCAGTAGAAATGGTCTGACACTTGATATCAGCAATTCAGTAATTTATAATGATATGACTAGAATCATAGCATCAGGGTAATTTTATGTCAAATTATATGGATGTTAAGTAAAGCTGAAAATGTAGGAAAAATATCTATACCGATGATACAATTCCTTTTCCTATATGGATTGAAATATTGGACAATGTGAGAGCAATATTTGGAAAAGAATTAAAATGGCTTTGATGAGTTGGCTGCAGAAGATCATAGGGAATTCAAGATCACAGAAATAAGAAGCGATGACATAAGACAATCAATGGATATCAGTACAACTCACTCCCTGCTAGATAAACCCTCAAAGACCCCATGGTTTGGACATGACGTAGACAGAGAAAGCCAGCTGACCAAATCCTATAAAATGCACTGCAAGCATGATTCAACAACAAAAAAGGTTCTGTATCGATAGTTCAAAGGTTCGATAGTCCGAAGGTTCGATAATCTGAAGGTTCAATAGTCCGAAGGTTCAATAATCCGACAAAAATTTCTAGTCCAAGTTTTCTTCGGATTATCGAACCTTCGGACTTTTGAACCTTCGAACTATCGAACCTTCGGACTATCGAGCGGACACCAAAAAAAAGAAACAAAGGCAGACCAAGATTATGTTGGATCAATCATATAATTCAGAATGTTTGTTCTTTCATTCTGTTTCTCTGTCCCACTAAAAGTTCATAAAAACAATACTCTAGTGATATGAAAATATTACAAAATGCTCTCACCAAATTTCTGGGTCAACACAACTATTCTTGACACACAATTTACTTTTTTAAATACTGATATATATTGACAGCTTTATATCGTGACATTCAATATAAATAACGGCAACCATTTGTAATAACATTGCCTGAAGTTCTTGCTAGATATTCAAATCAGGTGCATTCAGCATAAAACCACTGTGCATCACACTGAAATATCACACTCGCAAATGGAACACACTAGCGATGAGACATTTTTATACAACTTTATCTTGTGACTTTACAAGAATAGTCATTACTAATCATCTGTCCCACTAAAAAAAACCAAGAATCTGAGGCAAAATTTAGTCTGTCATATTTAACACAGGCAAAAAAAATTGGTACAAATAACACATGTAAATCCGAGTAAAAATGTCTAGTAAACAATTTAAATGAGGAGGACATAACATCACTTGGACTAACACTAAGGAAAGGAATGAACTTGACAAATAAATGATCAAGGCCAGTGAAGATCATTTATTCGTACCCATCGCTGCCAAATGGCTGGTGTCAGGAACTGATGATTATGAATTTAATGTAGAAAGAAAACCGCAGACTCACAAACGGATGTTCCATTGTTCAAAATTAATAATATCAATACCGATAACAATAGCAAACACTGACAATCATATTTCTTGATCCATCATTGGCCAATACATAACCACCATTTAACACCAAGAAGGTCACTTCAAAGAAAGTTGTTGTCTGGCAACCTCTGAGTAGCTCACATGGTATGGAAGAAGTCCATTTAAAAAAGCAATAACTCATGATGAGCCACAAACCGCTGTGCTCCCATTTCATACCATGGCACCAAAAATCCTCCTTAGGTGGTGATGTTAGCCACAGAACCTGATCAACTGGGAAACTGTTGGTAAATGAGTCTTCGACGGATGCATGGACCAATTTGTCACTAGCAGAGATCAAGAGAAAAAAGTCCACAAGAATCCCGACAGTATCAAAAGCGTGGGCCTATCAACAAAAAGGTTACAATTGATTAGTGGGTTTCCTCAACAGTCTACCAAACCGGGAGATAACAGATGACTAGACATGATAAAGGTAGAACAATAAATGGCAGATGTCTGTTGGGATGGCATCTTGCCAGATCAACCCAGACAACTTCATGGCAGGTTGGCATGGATCAACACCACACCAAGGTCTGAAATAAATGTTCTCTGAGATAGCAAGCAGATATCCAGCTGATATGGACCTCTGACATTGACATCTATTGTTCATTTAACACATTTATAGACAGCTTCCAGACTACGGAGCAGTTGACGCCGGAAGGAAGATTTTTTAATAATAACCTATGGTTTCCACTCTGTCAAAATTTGTCACTACAGAGAGGCAGAAAGTTTAAACTTAGGGTGCAGAACAAAAAGCAAATGCATACTCAACAGAATAACTGAACTAAATCTCAACATATGATTAACATAACATAACATTACTGTCCTTCAGTTTAAACTTTTTAACATGTAGATAACAGGCAACAACATATATGGCTAGTCAAATGGCTAGCTATAAACTCCTTGCAGATTTCCAGTAATAATAAACAATAAGTAAGTATATTCTTTAATGCTTGAGTGATGCACAAAGTTGAATACTCCATAATAATTGTTGAGAATGTTTACCTTTCAAAGTAACTATCCAATTCATACTCTCTTTGTACCTTTTTGCTCTCACAGTCCAGGGCGTTCGCCATTACTGGCCCCACAACTTGGAATGGCCTCTCTCTGGTCATCAACTCCCTTCCTAGGGTACCCTCTGATACATTTCATCGACACCTCAAGTCTGTTCTTTTTGCTTAGGCCTGGATCGGGAGCACCCTGAGTAGTCGTCTTGAAGGGGCGCTATATCAAATTCATAAAAATTCAAATGTCATTTAGTCATTAATTAATTAGGTCATTACTTCCAAATATTAATAGCATACAAAAAACACTTGTCGGTACTACTCACCCAGAATTGTCACGTTCTTGGACCCTGTGCTGCCTGCCACATTGGCAGCCATGCACTGGTAGAGGCCAGCATCCTCATACTGCACCTTTCGGATTACTAAATTTAGCCTGAAAAAGACAAGCAACCAGTTAACATGCATAATAATGATAACGATCAACAACTGCATCATCATATTGCACTGTCTATCATCCCCACAGCATTCTTACAACACAATTGTAATTGTCATCATCACAACACAATCGTCATAATTTAATTTCATCATTTTCATTCACAGCAAGAAGGTATATAAATAATTATTGTGAGTACACATGATTGACTTAATCCCTGCCGGCTCACATTCTAATCGAAGTTAAAGACTTCTATGCCTTCTATGACTTCTACGTTATCCTCAATGCATAGAGATATCAATTGGATGTATGGCCTTCAAGTCAACTGTAAACCTTTAACTTTTCACATGTGCAGATAATGCAATGTAGGTCATAGGACATATGCTACCTGGATATAATCCCTACATATATCCCCTTGGAAAACCCCCAAAATATTCCCCTTCCCATTTTGAGTAAGATATATACCCCATGACAAATCACCCCACGAAACATTAACGATATGTACAGTCCCAAGTAACACTAAAAGTCTCTACGAGTCTTTGCAGAACCTTAAATCACATTTAGTAGGTTCAAAGTTTTTACAAACTGAAAATAAATTCATAACACCAGTAATCCAGGTATGTTTGATATTTAGCACAAAAAAATACTTTCACATGCATTTGCCCATTCTCTATTTTTAACTGTCAACATTCTTATTTTTTAAACTAATAAAAATATTTATAAAACATACACACTCCAGAATTCACAGCACCAACTAATGAAGTTTTTAACTATGTGAACATTATGTTTAAAATTAACTAAAGTTTCCTAAACACTTTAAGTTGAATATTCAAAAAGCAACAGGGAAACCAATGCAGCTCATCACTAAGATTTATAAGCTACTTAGCCATAATAAGGCTTGTTGCAACTTAATAAGAAATTATTTTCCATGAGTACAACAAGACAGATGATGATCATAGAAGCACACAGGTTAATTACAAGACACCATTTTAAATAGGTACCAGATCATAACTATGTTGAAGACCCTAACGAATATTAAAGAGAGAACAAACTAATTCGTTGACACCACACATTGTATGATATTACAAAGCAAATTATGCAACAAAACACAGGATAGCTTTCAAATATTTACGATTGTGTGCTAAGGCTATGTGTCAAATACAGTTAATGCCTGCCTTGCTAGTTTCAGAGATGCTGGGAAGACCCACTGGTCTAATTCTAATTCTCAAGTGCAAAGCATACCACATAACAACACAACAAGTCACCATCTATTGTCTTGAATTTATTAGGAATCAAATGACCCTTTGAACCCCACATGTCTCTTACTCTACCAGGCAAATCTGTATAATTGGTTATCAGACACTTTCACAGCTACTACAGGTCCGCTTTAATGAGGCAAGGATCATTGATTATTTGGTCTTCATTTGCTAGGGATCATTGATTGTTTGATCTAGGTGAAGGTGTTACCTAAGGCAGTCATTGATATTGAACTGACTGATTAAAATTTTTGGAATACTTTCGTTGTTCTCTAAACTAAACGGGAGCTGAGAAGAAACATCAAAGGCACCGAATGAATAGTGTATTCCGAAGGTCTTCCCCAAGGTCACCTCTTGAAAAATGCATCTGTTATTCAAATCCACCACACACGAGTTAGAGACATCTTAATCTCAGAATGTTCCTCAATGTTAGAACATCCTTGAACATATGATAAATAAACTTGGAGCAATGTAGCATTCCAGGAATCTGTATACATAAACATCACGTTTTTTTTGGTGATGTCTTGCTGCGAATTCATATGAAGAACTACACATGTAAATATGTCTCAAGAACTCCCCAATATACGTAAACTCTCTCTCTAGTCTTTATTATTGAAAATGGTGTGGTATCCCGTAGACTCTGCTTTTATCATCCTCAGTAAAGTCATTGTGAACACTTCTATCATCTATAGAAAAATTACTATAAAAGAAAACTCAAAGAAACAACTAAAACAACAACAATTACTAAAATAATAATAATAATTATAATAATAGCAGAATTAGTATCAATTAACTGTTAAAAGAACGGCCGTGATGATGATGATGTTGAGGTCGCTTACGATTTTCCTTTTTTTCGCAATACTAAGTGCTTGCTGGGCACGAGAGCTGTTCCATTTTGGAACAACGTGAGGACAGGAGGAGGTTTGCCTCCTGTCGCCTTACAGGTCAACTGCATCTTCCGGCCGACCTTTAGAACTCGTCTGGGTACATTCAGCTCAATTCGAGGAGAAATGGCTGCAATACAACAATACCAACAATACAACAATAATAATCGAGACCAATGTCATCCTTGAAACTGCAACACATGGCATTAGTGTCACGTTATGGCAGAATAAGAATTTTTTCACAAGACTATTCACTGGACTTTTCCAAGGTCCGCTGATTTTTTAAGGCTGCAAAACAACACAATTTTTATACAGTACAATACAATTGCAATGAATAATTATTGCCTTCTTCCTAAGTTCGTAAATGTACAAACGTGATTATGCGTCAGAATATCTATGACGCTGAGCAAATCTTAATGAAGGCCTTGCTCAAGGCTCTTACAGAGTGAGCACATTGGGTAGGGCTTGGATATATACTGTCAGACTCATTGTTATAGACTGAGCAATTGAATAAAACTACATAAAGGATTAAAGACAAAATGAATATGACATCAAGACACATTCAAAAACAGCTCCTGAACAGCATAGAGTTTCATGCTTAATATCATTTCACAAGCGATTTAACAATGCTCAAATGGCTGAATGACCAGTAAGCTATGCTATCAAGATACAGCTGCAACACCAACTCTTCAACAATTTTCAAAACTCAAGCATTGCTCCCTTTTATCCAGCTGGAATGGGAGTGCCTGGAGTGGATAACTTGAAGGTGCATTAGGAAATACTATGAATGAATGAATGAATGAATGAATGAATGAATGAATGAATGAATGAATGAATGAATGAATGAATGAATGAACTAACATCTTCCAGCTATCAGTGCTCATTTAAGAGGATAGTATTGTCAGCTGAAGATTCTATGATCTGTATAAATTGTTGAGCCACTGCTGAATGTTTTGGTCCAACCACAGCTGGGAACACGAAGCATCTACTTCCCATGGCTGAGTTTCTGCTTGTGAGGGATTGAATGCTGAGGCCCTGCTCAATTTAAAAAGTTTAACAACTAGATGCACTTTTCAATCTTGTAGGATCTCATAGGATAAGCAGCAGAGTTAAGAAGTTTCATAAATGCCAATTTGCTGTACACCAAATAACCTGTAATAGCTACTGCACCATTGATCTCAAAGTCCACCACAAAGTGAATCTGTTATTATCAACCTGATGACCGTATGTATGACATAATTATAGTTCCCTCATCTGGCAATGACTTCTATGACCCAACACTGTGCCTTTGCCATCCTGGGCCAATCTATGTGGAATTATTTAACCACACACTCCCCCGGATATTTTAGTTAGGGTCCCGCCCTCATCCCTTCATTGCCTGAAGACTTTCAAATTTCCTGGTACAGCTGTTATACTGAGAGTACTTTTGCTTCTGAATAGCTAGTACTGTCAGAAGCACAAAATAATCCTCAGATATGATATCAAACGACTATCGCACCTATTCACAAAATTTCAAACGGTTAGAGCAGAAGATGGGACGAAAATGAAAAAAAATTCTAACAGAAAAATAAATACTACGAGTAGGCCTACCATTAAATATTTGTTAAACATAATGTATGATAAGCATGGAGATGCACTTGGAGCCACCAGCAGAATAGGTCTCAAGACAATACTAGTCATCGTTTTAAAGAGTTTCTGTTTTTGGCTCTTGCATGCTGTGTAAGCTGAAAACATTCTCACAATCCAGAATACTCAAAATGCCAGAGTAAAAAATACGCCATTACACGTAACTGTATGCATAATCGAAGCGGCAATGCATTGTCGAAATCAAAATCAAGATATTGCTTGATGCAGATTAACACTTTAACAACAAGAGTGCATGAAATGAGACTAGGCAACCAATGCAGTTTATTGACAAAATATTAATAACCAAATAATCATCAAATCTAATCTAATTCAATTAGGGCATAACCGGGTAGACAATTTCCACCGAGTACCGAATCCGAGTATTTGGATGGACTATTTGCCGGATCCGGGTACGAACCGAATAGTAGCGGCAAATCTAGCCAACGACTGGCAGCTAGTACCATCCGTAGGCAAAGCCTCGTTAACCTGCCACGTGCACAGCCACGGATAATTATCTATAGTCAATGCAGAGTTTATGGCAATATCCTTCATATAGCGTATCATCACACTCTATGCTATAAAAATATATTTATTTATTAATAACTTTAATTATGAAAAAAATGTAGAACCTTGTTGTAAAATTTGACGTCTTTACTCTCTAATGTTTACCAGAAAGTGAGTGGAGCCAATTCAAGCGGGAAAATTACTGATTTGGTTGCCAACTGTGGAATGCAACCAAAAGAAATTAAAATGTATAAATTAACATCATTATTTTAAAGAAAATTTAATGGAATGTTAAGTTCTTGTTTAATTAATCAATAACTTATAAGCAAGTCCTTTAGTCCAAAATTTATTTGATGAAAAAATATAACTTTATCAAAATACAATAGTTTTTCAAAAAAGTTATTTTTAGCTATTTGCAGGTGTAATATTTGTCGAGGCGAATACTTCCCAATAATCCAATATTCGGCCGAGGCGAATGTCGGTGGCGATTTCCGGTTATGCCCTAACTTCAATATGAAAACATCCAAAGCAACCTCATCACAAGGCCGCTCCTCTCTTTGATCAGCCTTTGCCGGAAAGCTTTTTGCTCCTAGTATACTTCTTGTCTTTGGTCAGTGATCATGCTGAAGGTATGGATGAGTCCGAGGTTCAAATATTTAAAAAAGTCTTATTCTCTTAATGTTTAGAATGGCAATTTGCACATATTTAATTAATTATTTAGTTTTGTCTTAGTTAATACTAGAAACTAGTAACTTGTGAGCACTAACAGTAGCAGTATTTGTGCTTTTAGTTAGGTCGATTGTCGTTTCATAAATAAAAATAACAGTATATGTACTTTTAGTAATATCGATTGTCGTTTAGTAAATTAAAAAATCCGGTTTTCATTTTAAAAACAGAAAATCGAAAAGATTAATACTTGGACCCATTGTTTGTCCGAATCCGAGTCTTGACAAGTATCAAGAAAATTGGACCGAGCCGAGTTCCAAACCAAGTTTTGGTTCATCTCTAGTTGAAGGTCCCTCCATTTCGAACTCTAACTCCTCATGCTCGCATAGGTGGAGACTGGGTCCTGGCTCTTTGCGGATAGACAAACAATTGGGTTAGGGAACTGGTCACAAAAAATTCAATTCCCAAACATATGGATATTGCAAAAACGAATGAACAGTGGAAACACTGCAGAAATTTATACTATTTAAGAAGCATTAATGAAATATTGACAGGATATAAGCAGCTCCTTCCCCTCCACCTGATATTTTGGAGGGGACCATAGCCTCCTGTAACCTCCTAAGTCTCTGCCCCTGTATGTTCACAATTCTCTCAGTGAAACTGTCTTTCCCTCGAGGCTGAAACCTACCTCTTCCAGTCTGCCTGTGGCTCTTAAAGGTCACCCGGCTTCAACATGCACTTTTTAACTATTTGTAAGGAAGGCATAATTAAATTACAGTTGTATTGTATTATTCTTATTCAATTGCCCAAGGCATAAGTCAATGGTTGCTTTTATGCAACACCTGAAAACAAAAGCCAAATACTTGGATAGAATCAATGATATATTATGACCCATGCAGTCGGGAGACCAGCTTGAGACTGGTTTGCAGACAGGACTCTGTGGTCAGCTTCAGAACCCAACGGAGGATATGCTGATTCAGAAGCTTGCTCTACAGTTGCCCTTGCAATACCAAAAGAAAGTCAGCACCGATGGGATGCAAACTTATTACTTATTACTTATTCTTCAAGTCCGAAACTGACAAAATGTCATTTTCTGTATGCCCATCCGGCACCATAGAGAAAGGGTGTTAATGGGACTGCCATTTCCACCCCACTGTTAATGATTGTACAGCAAGAACATAGGAGCGGTGAGGCTGTGACTGATGACAACAATTATGGGGACAGTTGTGTCTGGAGGCAGAGAGGTATCCTAGGCTTACTTGTCCTGCTAAACCCAGTCCATGGAAGGGCTGGAATACATGTGCCAGTAAGATATCCATTACTACTTACACATGAGCATCATCAGCAAGCAATTAATGGTTGATGACGATGACGATGAGTGTTTTGTCTGAAGATATTTGCTATTATGCCAAACGGGGATGAGATGAGTGAGGTGGTCTTCCGTTGCTCTCCTCACAGACAATTATGGGCAACCAACTCGTTCAAGGTCACTCCACAGTGGCTTCAGGTAGATGCGAACCTGCTACCCACCGGTGGCAAGGCACATAACATACCACTACACCACAGCGCCTCACCTCAATTACAGGTTACGTTCCCAATATAAAAATAAAAATCTCTACCTAAACAACTTAGGCAGCACGCCAACACTAGACCACTTAACATAAATCAGGACCCAAGTAGATCTCTGTACCATGGCAAGGGGCAGAATCTGCCGAACATTATGTATCACTGGACCGACGGACACGACCATTTACCAGTTGGCAGAGTCCCGTCAGCCTTACATAATGTGTGTGTTTGCAAGCGCTTAAGATAGTTGGGTTGGTGAAGTAAACTTACAGTTAAAAGCTGCTTCGCTGAGGCAAAGTTCATCCAGCGAAGACACTTCTGTTGCATCCAGAAGCCCTGCCTGACACCTTGGCTAGACACCTTGAACCATTTCTCTCACAACAGACCCCGGTCTTCACACCTTTTCTGCTATAGGCGCAAGCTAACAACAGAATACCCCCCAACCTTCTTGGGGGTGGGAGACCCGGAGGCATAGAGAGGCGAACAGGCGCTGTCTGTAGGCTCCAACATAGTAGTGTTTACTTAGCTAACCACAAACAGTGCCAGCCAGATTTGCCAAATGTTTTCAGCAAGGGCATTCTCTCCAGGCATTTACCCAGTATGCTTTCCCCATGTTCCCTGCACAACCGAGTTTCATCCTGTATTTATTAAACACTGCCACTCCTGTCCTTTACCTTCAGCTACTGTAGTAGACCTAGCAAAACACCAGTGCCTGCAGTCACACTACTATCAACCAATGCTTCCACAGTTTACTATCTTAGAAATTGTTGGCAACTTATTAATTTCACTATCATTGAAGAGACGTTTGGCAGACAATGCCATGAAATGCAACATCATGCGTTTCGGTAACTGGACAACCAACTGAAACCGGCATTCTTCTAGAGCCTCAACTTATTCAGAAACGGGATGCGTCACACTTTTTTGTATCCACATATCTAAACTGAAATTCTTACTCATTACGTCTCTGCTGTGACCACCTCTGAGAAAACAATTGAAGGTATTTAGTATTAGCATTTACAGGTAATGAATGAGAGAATAACAGACAGAAATAATTAGTCAAATGCATTAGTACAGGACAGGTGAAGAATAGTGGTAACTAATTAAGAAAAGAAGCTTAGGGAAACATGTTGTACCAGATTAATTAAGAATTCATTTAATTCTTGGCAATTTGGCAATTCTTACTAATAATAATTGCTTTAATGATTCATGTGCAATTCTGCATTATATATTTCTACGTGAGGGAGCCTTCAAACAAACACAAGACAGTCACAACAAGACAAACCTTTAGGAAATTACTAAGAAACATTATCAATTATGTTCTGTAAATATTGAAACTCATAACATATTTAACACATTACGTTACATAAACACTTAGTTACTTATAAGTTGCAATACTAATATATATATATATATATATATATATGTACATACAGGAATGAAAGTTAAAAGGAAAATTGAGGACACCCAGGACGAAGCAAACCAAGAGCTGGCAAGTGGGCTAAGGAATCTAGTAGGAAATATACTGTTACACATAAATGAACACACAGGTCATATAAGAAGCCTGCACAAGGCAGGCAGGCGGAGTAGGCACGTTTACAAAACACAGTGATAATTAAGGATCTAGCACCCGAAGTTTCACAAAAATTTCAGTTGACATACGACTTCTGGAGCAATCTACATCTACAATTCTACATGGGTTTCTGAAGATTTAATTAATAGCAGAAATTGCTCTTCAAGAGCTGACTAATCCAGTTTTTATATATTGCATCATACTATCTAACCTTCTGGTAATCTGCCAAGATCTACAACCTGCCTAACTACCCTGATGGTGAGCAACACAACACTTGCCTACACAAGGTGCTTGCCAAAACTTACTAGCAGATGATACATGTTTGGAGATTATGACTCCAATACGATGAGAGGCTTATTCCAAATCTTAATGAACATTCAGCATGATTGAAGACAACAGAGAGAAACAGGAAATAATTAGCTGTCTCTGGTTGGGTTAACAAATCAAACCACAAATTAGTTAGAATTTGAAACCTAACAATGACCAACATTTATTATTTATTTATTCAAGGCACTTACTGCATGCACATGGCCAGTAACTCAAAATCTTAAGTGCAGAATTATACTTCCGGTGCTAAGATGGAGTCATTCAACAACCAGAGTAACAAATCTGACATGTGATTTAAATGATGATAGCAATCTGGCAAGTCAGATTCTCAATGTCAGACGACTCCAGACATAAAGAGCAGAGCAGCTGAAAGGAGCATGTGATCCCATATTACTGTCCTGATCTCCTACGTTCTACCAACCAGCCAGTATCAGAAGAACACAACACAGCAGTCAAGGAGAGCGAAATGAAGCAGCACCACGTCAGTATACTCCACTCATGACTGAACAGGTGCCCAGCGATTGGCTTTCGAGTGGCGCTCTAGAAGTTTGGAGATTACGAATACGACGGGAGGCTTATGCTTGGCCACAAAGACCAATGATACGAAACTTAATACGCCATTCAACAGGCAACCAGTGAAGCGCGTACAGAAGATCCAAGGCATTTAACCAAGGAGTAACAATTCTTGTGAGATAGCACAAACCATCTGGAGTTTTATTAGATTAAACGATGATACCCTATAAATCATTGTATTTGCTTAGTCTGAACTAGAATCACAGGTGTGCAAGCTACATTTATAAAGCAACATAGTCAGAGATTGCCTGTTTGGACAAAATACTCTGATGTCGTAGAAACAAAGCTGACAAATAGAAGACACGTGAAGTCGTAGTGTTTGAGATATAAATTGTGAAGACAAGAGTCCTACATTTCTCCGGTAACAGGTGTTTGGATCTTGCAAGACATATCCAATTTACCCATAATCTGAAGGAAAGACTGTCAATGGTTGTTGGTTTGTAAAAAGAACAACTGCCTCTGTATGAATTATCTAGAATAATTGTAAGGTTAGTGAGGCAGAAGCAAATGTAAAGACAGGACAACCAGAGTTTGTTTTTCAGATGAATGATCTGTAGAACAAAGGGTTGACATAAACTGAACCACTGTTTCGTACGAGTGCAATATGAACAATACAATAAATAAAAATTAGAAGAAGAGGTGCCAACTACTGAGCAATCTATGTAACTTCTCAAGTTTCTACCTTATGCCATTCCCTTTTGAGTATATCCATATTTCATATATATATATATATATATATATATATATATATATATATATATATATACATAGGCACTATAATTACATTACTCTCCATCTATATATATATATATATACAATGTTAAATCCTCAGTTTTTACTTTTTAACAAAAAGACAGGTGCTGTTATAGCTTCATCCACTAAGCAATGTTTCACCTTGTAAATAATGCTGTCAATCTGTTTCTCCAGTAACTCATCCACTCATATAATTATAAGCCAATAAGATTAAATCCCGGACTGCTGTAAAAAATCAGCTGTTTTAATGACACCAGTCTCAGAACTCAAACAATCCATCATTAACAGGAAAGCTACATCTCTTTTCCAGGATGTAATAGGGCAATAGACAAGCCTAGAAGCTTCCAGAAGGACACTGTCCAAATAAATTGTACAACATATATACATCCATTAGCAACCATCTTTGAGTCTTGGGTCTCCTGGTCAGCAGCTTTAAACCAGATCAAAGGCAGATATGTTAATGGTCTGACCCCACCCCAAATCACCCACTAAATGCCTATTAGAGAAACATCACCTCATGTACCCCAGCAGATTTGAAGCAAAGCATTCTCCAGGGAATTCTCCCTCCTCTGCCCTTAATACTACTATTCCTCCTCCACCCCTCCTTACTAGAGGTCATTCAGGTTTCCTAGACCATTGTACAGAACAAGGGTCAAGAACTACGGTAACTTTGATCAGCTTAATCAGCCCTACCATCTGCTGGTTACAAAGGCTCAACAATGATGCCTTCTTTGCAGTTGGTTTTGACCCATTTCACAATCCCACATCTGATTCCAGAAGCCATTAGCCAATACCATCACCCAAACCAATCAGTATGTGTGCCTTGGAGTGCATGTACGTGTGCCTGCATGTGTGTGTGTTTGCATGTGTATGTATATTTGCAAGTGAGCATGTGTGTTTGCACTGGGACACCGTTTCTATTGCCTTACATAAAGGTTATAGAGAATGAAAGGATTTCACATCGACTTCCAGTCACCCAGACTCGCCCCCACCCATGCACATGATCAAATGCCCAGAAAAAAATTGCACCACAGACCCATTATGTCTTACTCAAGCATGTGAGCCAGACAGACGCCGTCATGTGACAGGATGAAAACATTTTTCACTCAATGCAGACCCATGGTACCTATAGTCCCACATATCCAGGGTGAGCAACCATCAACCTTGGAATAATAACCGTATTTCTCATTAATATCCTAGTAAGCCTGTTATTGAACAGCATATCTAGTAGGCAAATAAATAATCAAAGTAATTTTCTACATGAAAATATATTTTCTTTAAAATCAATACATCAATGTTTGAGTGTAAAATAAAATGACCGCATCAATCATTATTCACTTAATTCTTAATGACGAGCTGCACAAGCTTCCTGCACAGTTTAGTATCCACTTGTCGTTAAAGCGTTCAACATGTTCAGTGTATAGGGGAGTTTCTATATAAGATTACCTGAATATTAATTTATTTTAGTTCATTTATTCTATGACCAATAGCCATTTTACATACTATTTCTACATGTTAAAAGTAAATGTCTGAACTAGGGAGTGACACAGTAATGTTGAAAGCAGTAATACCTCAGTAACGGCAGTAAAAGCTGCAGTAATGTGGCGCAGAAGAGATGGTAATACCACAAGGATGATAGCAATGACATTACTATCTAGTCTGGAACCCAACCCATATTAGCTCAGTCAGAATAGCCACGTGTATTGTATCGTATCTTTCAATCTATATAGCGCCTCTCACAGAATAACAAAATAACGTGTGTATCAGTTAACATGTGCTGTGGTTGCCAGTACAATATTGCTGTGGCATTATGAAGCTATTCCGAGGTTACATCAACTATTTCGATAACGGCATGTAGTTCACGTGATCCGACATCAACCAAACAGTCTGCATCAATGGTTACTTTGGCCTCAAAGTGTCATCAGTTAGTAGAACTGACCTTGAAAGAACTGTCTAAACATGCAAGATCATTGAGATGAAAACTACACCCCCACCGAAAAGTATTGAATGAATTGCAATATTGCAGTCTTGTAAACAAGGACATCATTTGGGGAGGAAGGGGGGAATCGCCCCCCACCCCTCGAATTTCCTGATTTGGATTATAGTGCACGCAAATTTCCATAAAAGGTCATAATTTAATAGCCATATTAATAATAAACCTCATTGACTTTCATATATTAACATTATTTCATATCACAGGTGCTTATAATTGAATAATTTCACTTTTTTTAAACTGCATCAGCGCTTTTGCCGATACAAGAGTTAACAAATCAAATATTTTGGTATCACTGAACATGCACAAACCAAACAAATTTAAGACAAGAAGAACCCCCCCCCGTCACCACAAAAATTCTTGCTTGACAAATCATTGTTTAACCACCCTCTTGCTTGCCCCATCCGAAAAAAGCTCAAATGACATCCTATGATTGTAAACCCGTGACTGAAAGCTTGGTTCAAGTAATGACTAACTTAATACTTCAAAAATGGCAATAAAACAGAAGTAAATAAATATTATCCTTTGATAACCAAAAGTAAACTGAATCTCCAAATATGAGATCAGCATGGTAAAATCCGGAAATACATGGTAAAATACAGGTAATAATTACTGAGTCTACAATGATATAGGACCGAATCCTGGATATTTGAAACATCAACACAATAACAGCTGTCAATTCGTTTACCTAAAAACATAAATATACAAGTACAGGGTAGTTCGATTTCACACTTCAAATGACTCTACCTAATTGAACTTACATGAATTGTATTTAACCAATTACCAGACAACAAGAGCACCACCCATTCAAATAACTTTCAGTCAAAAGAACCAGAACATCAAGCAGAATTAACAAGATCAGGGTTATAAGATTACACCCTCAGAGACCAAGTTGCTGAACAGCATAAAATTATAGATAATGTATATAGCTACTCAATTATGTAGTTTAATAAGAAAAGGACTAGACATCTAATCATATTACAATAAAGACAGCTGCCTGTTTTGTCAATGCTCACCATTGCTAGCTCGAATAAAAGTAAATCTCGAAAATCTTTACATGATATCACGACACCCACAACCTCTGCCACCAGCTTTGCATCAGGACTCTTTAGACAGCAACTATAGTACATACTTAGAGTAGGACATCAGTTGAAGCTTTATTAGAGCTCTGGTGATTAGCTACAGCTGTCATCTTCTAACAAGACTAACGTGAGGACTATAATATTATATTCAAGCCTGCTCTGAGATTGTAACAGATTAATAGGATCAGGATTTTCTACAGCTCACAGAATATTGTGCCGCACAGTGGAATTGATACTTTTGCAGCAGAATAGCACCTCACTGCCGAATTGACCCTTTTGTCAAGGAATAGCGTTGCACAGCAGAATTTCTAGTGTGTCATGGAAATTCAGAAACTAAAAGGGATTATTGCAGATTTTATGTCATGGGTCATTCATGTCTAAGTTCATTGGCAAATGTTCTTGGAGCGGCCTGCTGTTTGCAAACTCATCAGAGTCATCATTGACGTCATTCATCCATGAACCGAGGTAAAGGAGTAAAAAAAACAATCACAGCAACAGCTCCGTACAACACTGAATTATGAGTACAATACGAATTTCAATCATATACACGACTGATGTCTTACTCTTATCTGCACAAAACAGAAGTAGAATATCAATCAATCAATCAAAAATACTTGATTGACCGCCCCTTCAAGATATCTACTCAGAGGCGCTCCTGGCCTAACCCTCGGCTGAAAAGGACAGTTTTCAGAGAGGTGTAAAACGAAGATGAGGAGTTTGTAGGTAGGAGACAGAGCTGTATGGGAAGTCCATTCCAGATGGTTAGGACCCACGACCGAGAAAGTCCGATTCTGCATTATGGCACCGCGTGCAACAGGGACAATCAGGTCGCCATGAACCGCAGAGTGAAGTGGTCGTTGACCACTACTGACTGTGATAGGGCTACATGAGAGGGCTACATAGTTCGTGCAAATAAGCAGGTGCAGTACCGCCAAGGCAGCGCCAAACAAAGGAAAATACTCTAAATCAGATGCGGAATATGGATGAATTCTGTTAAAAACAGTATCTTCATGAGTTTATGCCTAAGAATTTTTTGTGATCCTTTATTATTCGTGAAATATGTTTCTGTGAATTAACACATACTTCAGTTTATGCACATCAACTGTCATTTGGTTTCAATATATGATGTTTGTTTTCTCTGGTTTATTTGTGTAAGAAACCGCATGATCTGCCAGAGGAGTTCATTTACTCACCCGACTTAAGCGAACTGTGGTTCCTCGCCTCTTGACTGGCTTGTTTGGTGGCGTTCTCAGGGAAGCCAGAAATGCTATAATAGAAGACAGACGAAGCGTTGTTGATCTTAGAGTAATAGTTCGCAAAATCTGTGCCTTCAAACTCATCAACCGACGCGGACAGCGCGGGTCGTCCAGTGCGATTTAAGAAAACGAGATACGACGTCCTTGAATTTAATCGTAACCCGTCTGTAGGTGCTATGCAACGGAGCCTGTCCTTCGTGGGTCCAAAACTACCAACTAACACTTGTAGACTGTCGTTGTTGTTCAACACCCCCGTGAAGTTCCCTTTCAAGATGGTCGTCACTTTGAACAAGACGAGGACACGCCCGTCTTTAAGTCTTGCCAATAGCTTCGGCTGTCCCTCGAATACCGCAGACGACATAACGGTGCTGGACGCGGCATCAACGAATCCGTCCGAACCGCACGTATCTGAAAAAGCACTCTGGATATAGATGAGAAGTCCGAGAGCTACGTAGCGCAGCCGGAAACTGTGCATTTTCGCCGCTTCGATCGGCGGCGTCTCGTTCAACACTAAACCCGTTTCAACGGAGCGGAAGTCCTAAAATGGGATAAAACGACGTCGTTCAAGACGCTATCGTCGCATCATTTTATTTGCCAGCGCATCGGTGAGGGTATAATCGTTTCCTCTTTCCGGTGAAACTGCGCTCCGTGAACCAAGCAAGACACGACACCGATTAAACGCTTCGAGAAGCAGCACAAGACGCTTTCTTCCGCAATTCCATCGGTACATTAATAGTCAGCTAAATAGGTCGCGAGATGCGAGCGGTACTGCGTGTGAGCGGACCAGGTTACGCGTGTCTGCTAACTGCTCAATAGACAACGAGTAGGTCTACTGTGACCAATCTTTCGGCCTCTGCAATTATGCGGACTGCATATCCTAGGCATGCAGAAGGCCAACGCATCGCTGATTTGTTAATACCGCAACAGCGATGGCTATTGTTTAAAATCCTTTAAAGGTGAAGACGCCTGCGATTTTATGACGCACTTTCGGCGGTATGACTGTGTGCTGCCCATCTCGTGCTGAATGGATGGTCGATCGGTCGGTGGCAATTCAGCCGGTCTATCGGTGCCAATGTATCAGCTGATCGGTGTGTCGGTCGGTCGGTTGGTGCATCGGTCGGTCATTCGATTAGTCCGAAAGATAGAAAATTTATTACAGAACAATAATTAGTGTCGCTTAAAGACTAGGAAAGCCCAAAGAACTGAAGCCACCGGCTGAAAACTATATGTATACTTTTGTGATTTGCTGAGAAAGATCAGAGATCAGTGAGTCAATGACAACGAACAATGGATTAACCAACAGATAGACCTCGATTCAGTTATCGGGACAATACACTAAAAGCAGAGATGGATTGTATACTAATTGGCACTTTAGGACCTATAGATATGCACCAAATGGTCCCCAGATATGTATACGTTGATCAGGTGTTGAAACTTGTTTGCAAACCTAAGAAATTATCTGGTGGCCTATTGTAGCATTTCATCATAAAATGAAACGAGATCGCTTTTTGAAATGGCATGGAATTTCGAATGATTTCCCTATTACGCTATGTTTTATCGCCCCCCCCCCGTACCTCTGCATATGCTACCAGTTGTGCCTACGTAGAGCCCCTCGTGTCTTATTCCGGAACTAACAAAAAGACATGAAATCTGTTATGCGTCACTAATTTTTATCTTTGTAAGATTCAACCTTTCTTAGTTAGACTAACAATTTGCTAGTTGAGCGTTTTGTTTCATAGCTTATTCAAACCTCCCCTCTTCAGATAGGCCTAATTCTTAAGTCTTTGCATTCTTCGTCTTGATATAAATTATATGCCTAGACCTAGGCATAGTAGGCCCTACGCCTATACAGTAGGCCTTATACACGCATCGCTTGGTGATGAGCACACAAACGCCTTAGAATTAATCGTCACCTTAATCGGAAACATTTCTGTGGCGCCTCTCAGATAAAACCGATCGAAATGTCCCACGCGACCACGACAGAATTTTTATATAAAGGTCATCAGTCAGCCTCTTGCGAAGTAGGGCTAGTCTAAAGAAGATAGGTTTAAGTGAAGCGCTTCTCAAGTGCAATATTTTTTATTGTGCCATATTCCTCTCTTTTGACGATGAATATGTATTTTTGGTCAGTCGCCTTACAACCAGAAATATTTGTTTACTATAGCCTAGTTCACCTCTGAGGTTCAATTTATGGATAACAATTTGAAGTTTGATTTTAAAAAGCAAGCACGCGGATTTCGGTTAGCACTGCATTCAGCATATTGAAATTAATCAGGAACATTTATATAGCGCCTTTCAAAACCTATATCTAAAGTCTACTATTAACGCAGTACAAATTTTTTTCTCGATGAGCCGTTGTCCGCCGGTCCAACTCCGAAGAGGCCAAATATCGAAGGAAGGTACCTGGATACAGCTTTAGAATAATCATTTTGGAGAAATCTTGATATTTACTTGTATATAACGAGCCAGCAGTATTGAGTACGTAGGACTTCGAATATATGGGCACCAGACGAATTTTGACCTCATTATGCTTACGAACAGCGTATGCGCATAGTCAGTCATGGCAATCAATCGTTATAGTTAAACATCCAACATCTCACTGGATCCCGCTCCAACAGCGGCGCTGTGTCTTGGGCAGTGCGCATGTTTGCCATCCGGATCTCTTCACCTTAACTTCCCGTATCCCTCCCTAAGGTTGACTTCTTTCCTTCTTTCGCTTGGCGGCGGCGTTTGTTAAATGTGAAGATGTATAGCGTAATGGGCGCCCTACGTGGCTGCCGACTATTAAATTCGACTCCTGCAATAACTCGTCATCATTTGCTCATACTGTAGGCCTACTTGTAATCATACTGCGGTTTGTCAGTTTGAAATTAAACGAAGATCAGTATTATTATTATCCTTGTTATGAATGCGTCGTTAAGGCCTATATTGACTGGGCCTGGGTGGGGGAGCGCTCCTGAATAGACCTAGTTATCTTGTAGAGGCGCTATTTAGATTGCATGAATAGATAGACAGGCAGATTGATTTATATCAATGATACTTTATGATAGTGAAGCGCATTGTATCACACTGATCTTGCTCTGTTGGGTGCATATCCGAGGCCAGGGTTTGAATGCCGTTGCCTCATGGGAAATTGTCTGGCTAACCGTTATAAGAATTGAGGTACAAGATCAGATGCGTGAAATCCAGATGCACTATTGGTTATGTGGGGGTTATAGGCTAATAAATTTGCGGTCACCGTGATTCGGGGTTAGCCTTTTCAGTTAATAGACGACTATAGGCTTACAAAATCGTGTTGTAGCTTTTGGCCACGGTGGCTCTGTTGTCGAATATCGAAGTAGATCATGTAGTGTAGACGGTAAAGGTAAGGTAAGGGTAGAGATATAATATAGTATAGTAGGATTATACTTCATGACTGAACATCTTCATTGGCTTCCCCTAACTGATAGAATTCAGTTCAAGATTTTCTTTCTTACAAGCAAAGCGTTGTTGGGTCAAACTTAGCGCTATCTTTGTGTTCTTATCAGGAAATCTACCACGATCTTCTAGTACCACAGTTTAGAACTGCCACAGCTCAGCATCGTGCCTATGCTTCTGTTGGTCCTTCGCTATGGAACAGCCTTCCTGCTGTGACTCGTGCTGCAATCTTATCTAGTAGCACAACTGTTTCTGCTCGTTCTCTTAAGACTTTTCTTTTCCCTGGGGGTTCTTCGCACTGGGAGCGCCTCTGATTAAGCTTTACTGTGCGCTTTATGAATCCGCAAATCTATAGACTACAATAGAATAAAATAAAATACGCATATAAAGGTTAATTGGACTTGTCTCCGTCTATGACATTATATATATATATATATATACAGGCCATAAGTGAAACTCATTTGAAAAAGCGAAGGTTAGTTAGTCAAATGGTTATCTTCCATGGGAATTTTTATCAATTAAATAAACTCTCAGGTGTTCCATGGTGGAAACTAGAGGAAGTGCTCAAAATACCCTTTTCGTTCGTATACAAGGATTGAAGCTGCAATAGACGAAGAATCTCCCGTAACTGAACGTGGGATCAGTCAATCACAAGAGTTTCCTTCTAAGTTACATTCTTTAGCGTTTCACGACATAAGATTAAGTGCCCTTTGTCGTTAAATGAAGTCCACTTAGCTGACTCTAAGCCGCAATCGTTGGATTTACAGAACCAACGCAAATTGATCGATTAAGGTCTAGGCCTATCCAATTGTGTGACATAGTGTGGTTGCAGAAATAGGCTCAGGAAATTGTGATGCTCCTATAAGATTACAGGTGGGCGGCGTGGACCTATCTGATGTTCAAGGATAAGGATGCGGCTTCAACTGAGGATTTTTACTGAAAGCAGCAGCAGCATCTATCAAGTGTTGCTGGAATCAAGACTTGTGTTCTGTTTCTTTCTTACGGGTCGTGTCATCTTGATCTTGTCTACCCAGAACAATTTAAAAGTCGCTAAGTAGGCCATATATAAATGTCGTCTTAATTGCCCATAATTATGTCGTGTCAGAAACTCGCCGAGATTATGTTGGCACGTAGGCCCTATGCACGAATCTGCGTAATTAGACAGAGGTAGAAAGCAAGGGAGAGTGGAGACAGAGAGAGACAAGGAGACAGAACGATAGAAAGAGAGCGTGAAAGGGGAGAGAGGCGAAGAGAGATGACGATGGACACAGACAAACACACATACTCAGAGAAAAAGAGAAACTGAGATTGAGAAAAGACAGACATAGACTTGTGGTCACAAAAGTAAACACAGACCAGCGGAGGCCGATCTGAGACAACCCGAATTTAAACTGAGACCCATTTAATGGGCCTAAACGCTGCCAGTGTTTATCGATCGTCGTGACACGGTCTACGTGTCCACATTGGATTGCTAACCTATGGTGAATACTTTCGTTTTCAGATGATGCTTTCTTGCGCTTTCAATTAACCTCATCCTTCATCTTGGATGGAGATATATGACAGCCGCTCTATCAGAGCTGCTCTCTCTGTGCGGCAGTTATGGCGATCTCCTAAGGACAACAGTTCCTCTCTGTCTCTGAAGCTTACGACTGAACAATGCACAAAATAACTGCTCGTATGATCCCCACTGCAGTCTTGCTTTATCTGTGACCTGAGTCCTGTATATTGCTATTTCCGAATTGATTTTCTCTTTGATCAAAACCGTCTCGTCTTTCATGGTCTCTTTCAATCACCAGTGTGTTTAAACCGCATAGACTATAGAGAGGAACTTGGTCTTGCAATTTCAAACAATCTGCCTACGTGGATCGTCTGATCTAGCCCACTCGAGGGTTCTTCAATTCATATGAATAATTTATAGTAAGGGTCATCGACTCTTCAATAGAATGAAACACATGTTTCATTTTCACACGTTGCAGGATGTGGACGCGCTTTTTTAGATTTCGCTGACAGAAATATTTTTGTACTGCTTAAGGTTGTTTGCCGATTGGTGAATGAGCAGATCTAGAACAGACGTCCGATCCGACCCGAATCGCGAGTCGATCCGACCCGCGGACAACTCTGCCTCAACGCTGTTGCCTCTTATTCTCAGACCTTATGACTCCAACTTCCTCTAAGACTGTATTCTCTTCTACTTTGATAACTATAGCTAGACTCTGGCAGTATATAGGCCTACACGTGGCAATTAATTCACATTGACAATGTTCAAAGATTCCATTAATACTTATATTTTCTTTTAAAAACACGAGAAGCCAGTATTAAGTTCAACTCAATCAGCATGCTGCACATTGTCAGAACGATCGAATCTGTATTGTATATACACGCTTCAAATCGACTCTACTTCATAAGCTTATAGGCCTAATATAATTGCCGCTACACCAGCAAGTCATGCGCCTATCCGGCCAACTAGTGGATCATGCAAAGTAACTTACACATAAGACGCTGCCAAACACTCGTTCAACTCAGTGCACTGACGCATATTATATATTATTATTATTATTATTACATATATATAACGTATATGTAGAGCTATGCGCCTGAATGATCGTGTGTTCAACACGTGCAGATCATTACATGATAGATTCTACAAACTTAATTGTTATAAAAAAATAGCCGTAATAAAATCATCTGCCTATAAAATTAAGAGATGACAAGTAACTGTAATCACCTGACTTCTACAGCGCCCAAAAAGCTAGGTTGCGGGAGCCAACTTGTCCACAGGCGCTTAATCAAAAGCATAAACGATTGGATCGGTGTAGGGTCAAATCAGTTCCATGTCAAGGTCCAAAGCGATCAGGCATATGAACAGTTAGACAGTCAAGGTTGATGGTGCTTACCTATGGATTTGAAACTTTGATGGAGGAAAGGATTATGTCTAAATGAAGAATCGGGATTGGATTTGTGAAAGCTGTGGTTTTAGTTTCCAGCGATTGACCTGTGAAGAGGTAGCAAGAGGTGAGGTTTGACGAATTCGTGGAATTGAGCAGATAATTGTGACTGAAGTTTATTCCTTATACTGGCGGAACAGGTATATAGGCTACACATGCAAGGTGCGATTTGAAAATTTATTGATGATGTGACGCATGGGTGGAGAAGTGTTAGGGAGGAAGCGGAGCGGGTTGATAGAATTGGACCTTCAACAACCGACAAAAAAGAAGGGTTTTTAGGGCTAATGCGATGGTATTCAAGGCTCTATAGACCTCTAGTCGTATTAACAATAAGCATTCCGAACAGCTTGGAGGTGGTTTATTTGAGTGATAGCTGTATGTTGAAGAAGAGAGAATTGCAATTGTAAATTTGTCGTGAACTATTTTAGATGTGGTGATTGCAAATGCAGTTGTTAAGTCGAGCATAATATAGCACAGATTCTGCTAAGGCCATGAACATTCATGAAACAG
The DNA here is from genome assembly GCA_959347315.1 of Bimastos eiseni. Taxonomy (NCBI): domain Eukaryota; kingdom Metazoa; phylum Annelida; class Clitellata; order Crassiclitellata; family Lumbricidae; genus Bimastos; species Bimastos eiseni. Next base: position 57,996,054 of record OY365806.1, on the reverse strand, counting down.
GAGAGGGAAAGGTGGTTGAAAGTCCTATGTTTGGAGAGGTTATTAGTTTTGATCATAAATAACGCACAAGTTGCGGACATGAGTATATGCTATTGGCAGTGAATGTACGAACGGACGAGAAAAGTTAGTTGAGGATAATAGAGGGGTCTGGAATTTCCTTGAGTAGGTCGCGATCGGTTAGAGGTATACGAGTTCAGCTGCAAACGGGTAAAATGGACAGGATATAAGCTGTCATACAGGGTAACAATATAGGCTATGGAGTGAGGGGTGATTAAAGAGTGCTTGAAAGGAGGAGGACATCACTAGAAGTGAGAGGTCGATTATATCGGAAATGATGGGAACAAGGATAGACGTACAGACTCACATTATGGAGGCATGGAATGGACCCATGAGGCTAAGATTTCGACCATTTCAGCCTCTGATTGATTATAGACATTAACACCGGATAAAATGGCAGGTCTGCATGTCATATTATAGATTAATAAGATGCGACTATAGCCTACAAGCTTGTCGAATAGTCCTATCCAACTCATGCAAGCTTAGGTCTCAGTGCCCGAAATGACTGGTTTTTAATTAGATGCCAGATTCGCCGATTTCAGGATCGTCTAAGGATTGGCTACGACTGAAATCGCGATGTGATTGGTTGTTGCTACTAGAAGCTTGGAACTGATTGGCCGCTTGCAAAATTTGAATGGGCCTGCTGTCCGTTAATTGGCCGTAGACACAGGCGTCGTTAACTGTTCCAGAATGCGATACGTCATTCGTGACGTTGTTAGGTGACGTTTGCTGTGATTGGCACACTATACCAAAGCTCGTGGTAGTCGTCGTGGTTCTCACTTGTGATCCTTGATTGTCTGGCAATTGGTTGATTGAATAGGACTCTACATCACTTATAGAATTTCTAATGTGTGATTGGTCGTTATCACAATGAGCGTTCGATGATAGGGCAGATGAACACGAACTTTCGACGCTAATCCTAACATTTGATTGGTTGCTACTGGACGAAGAATGCGATTGGTCCTCTGGTGAGGATTTGAAGGACCTCTGTGGAATCCGAAGCTGAACTCTGTCGTCAAGGCTCTGCGCAGCCTCTAAATCCTTGAATTCCATAGCACCAGAAGGACTGTGTAAACTGAAAGGGTGGTCATCGGCATTCGTTGATTGAACGATCTTCTCCGAAACATCCACTGTCCTCGTTACCTTCACAAGGTCTTCGAAACGACGTACAATATTGCGAACAGAAGGCATCGCTTCCGGTTGTGTCTCATCTGGAACCGAGGGCATAATTGCGCTGATCACCACCGTCGTTACGTTGATGACGTGGGTGGTAGGTGTGGCGAGAGGCTCCAATGCGACGACATCCTCCTGCGAATGAGAAGAGGGTTCGGGCACACGACTACGATCACTGTCGGTCATTTCCAAATGACCAGGAGTGGTCAACGCTGGGTCTGAAGATACTGGTGCCTCGTATTCTTCCGCATCTGCCAACCGATCGAGACTGGACGCAGTGGAACTGTTCTGATACGGAGGAGGCAGTTGAGCGGAGGTAGCACCTGATAAGGTCATGACCCCGCTGAGAGGCGGCCGGACACGACCGACGATTCGTGACCGATAGGTGGGCGGGGGAGAGCTGGGTAGGCTGCTTAAGTTACCCAGGCTGCTGAGGCTGCTGTTGCCTAGGATGCTTCTGTCTCCATCCGCTGTAACATGCGGTGCTGCCACCTGTTGTCTGTATTGTTGCATCGAAGTCGAGTAAGATGGCGGCGGAGTGGCATAATGAAACTCAGGATATAGGAAACCTATGTTAACGAAACAAATGTTTTAAATACTTTATTGTTTCCGACACAATTATGTCGTCATCATCATAATCACCGCCATGATGATCAGCACCATGATAATAATGATGATAACAATGATTATAACAGCAACAACAACAACACCAAGAAGAGCAAATAATAATAATAATCACCACCGTTTGCTTATTTGTTAATATGTTTGTTCATCAGCTCGTTTATTTTTCTAGTTTATTAGTTCGCCTGTCCTTCAATTCTTTCATTCGTTTTGCATTCGTTCGTTCACTCATTTCTTATTCATCTTCGGATTTGCATTTAACTTCTCGTTCGTTCTTTCACTAACTCATTCATTCATTCATTCGTTCAGTCATTCATTTGTTCATTCATTCGTGATTTAGTTCATTCACTCTTTCTGTTGATTCTTTCGTTCGTTCGTTCATTCGTTTCTTAGTCCATTAAATTGTTCTTTTTTTCGTTGTTCATCAATTTATTCATTTATTTCTTCAATCACTCGTTCACTCATTTATTCATCAATTCATTCATTCATTCGCTCATCCATTCGTTAATTCGTCCTATATTCGATAGGCGGCGGTGCCTGTGGCTCCTCTGGCGATTGAACCAAACACTATTTCCGCCTACCTGCATACCACTGATTGCGACTGCGGTGCATGAGTCGAGTGGCTCTCGGAGTGCCTGTGTCGTAGGTGGTTGGACCACCCCCACCGGAAGGAGTCTCAGTCAGGTGACAAAGGGCGTGACAAGGTTCGTGACCCGGCGGCGAACAGCGCCACCCGATGCCAACGACGAGAACGAGAACTATTCCAAGTCCTGAGCACAAACAGAAGGCAACGAATTCCTGCACTTCTCAACTTCATTAACAGCAAAACAACGAGATTAATGACAATTATTATTATTGGCTATAATGGCTAATAGCAGGAACAAATGCTCCAGTCAGATACATCTATAGCCTACGTATATTACGCGTAAATACACACGACTTACATAGACCTACACGCATAGGCCTACGTACACTTTATATACATGCATGTAAACATATTATATGCAAACATAGGCCTACAGGCATACGGGTATACGTACTTATGCATATATATATATATATACACTGTATATATTCGCAATCAATTATGCATATAATCAGCGGTGTATTGCCAAATTTGTAACAAAGGGTTCGCAGTTAGTATGTCCCTTTATGCCATATCGGTCACCGCCACAGTCAGTCAAATTACGATTAGGGGGTCTGGCGTCTGGGCCCACGAAGCTCCTTCAGCGGAGTTTCGAGTCCATCCGCCAAGCATTCCACACTGCTTTTGCTGCACGTAGGCTGCACGCAACCCAACGAGTGACTTGTTGTTCTGAGTTTCACTTTTTTGCTTAGAGATGAATTTCGCTATATTTTTGCCGAAAGGCTAAACTGTAAAGTAATATTTATGCAACTTATATAAAAATTTGTAGAAACGGACATTTTTTTCAATTAAAAAAATTTTGATTTTTTTGAAATTAGTAGTTGATTTTAGGCATATTTATTATTTTGAACCGGCTCAAAACCACCGCTGCATATAATTACATAAACATATACGCATGAGTGTATACGCCTATATGTGCACATATATATAGTATATACAACATATCACATAATGTATTTACATGCAATACATGTATCAATTCTTTAGCATACTTTGTTTTTGCAGTCATATATTGCAAATTTTTGTGCCTACCTAAGTTGAAGTGGGTCCCATAATCCGCTTAGTGAACCCTCCCTCGATTCACGGATACGATGGACCCGGCTATTGTGGCGTTATGACCATAGTGATATTCCACCCACGTATTCTCGACGCAAGCGATACACAGTGAAGACTTTTTGTGACATGACTTAACAGTAAACATTGCGCAGCCTGTACAGTGTACACTGTCAAGCGTTGACAGTCGTCACTGCCCGTCAGCCTTTCGTATATACTAAGGCCAATGACGTTACTGAACCAAGAGCATGCTGGCGGGCAAAGGAGATTAATTGAAATGAACGACACACCATACAACTAGTGTTTACTAAGAATCGAAGCATTCCAGCCATAGACATAATTAGGGAACTATAGGAACCTGTGCATACAGATTTACGGTCGAATCGAAATTCGATTCGAATCAGCGGTTACCAGTTTGACATACTCGTGTACTTGATAGTATAGGAGTTCAACAGCAGCTATTATCAAAATATGAATCAGGTCCCCTAATATTTCTGCAGTTTAAAATCAATAAAACTATAAATTAATTAAGATAACTATAGCACTGTCTAGCAGATTTAGAATAACACAAGTAGCCTATTTCCTCTGTCCTGGTTTCACGTCAATTAAATCTAATCACGCAATAGGGGCCTATTGTGCATACATCTCGTGTTTATTAATTCACGACGCCTCTTTAGTCTAATACAATGTCAGAATAATAAATTCTTTATATTGTGCCCACATCAAGGACATTGCATTTGTTTTAGAAGTAGTCCTACCACAGCGTCAATCAATTATTATTTCCGTTTTCCAACGGCGTTAAAGTTGCCTCGTTCTTGCAGCCATTCAAGCAAACATCCACTTGAATAGCAAGTTAGCCACTCGCAGCTCTCGACAAAAGTGGAATCGTTCGTTTGTTCCCCTTCAATTTTCTTGTCCATTTGCATTCCACCCTGCGTCCCATTAAATGTCAGCTGGTTTACCATTTGGAAGTTGTATTGCGATGATAAGTTAATTGTTGTTGCGTGCCGTGTTCTTAATCATAATCTCCAAGCTTCTAAAGCGCCAATCAAGAGCCAAGTGCAGGACACCAGCTTATTCACGACTGCTGCGTCGAATCTGACGGGATGCCCAAATGGGGCTCAAGGGAGGTCAGAGTCCAATTTCCAGTTGCCACCATTCAAAAATTCCCCCCGCAGTAAACACCTATGTAGTCCCAAAAATCCAGCAAAATCATCGCCTCCATGACATTGTAATAATTGTTAACAGCCATGCATTCTTGAAACGGCCGCCATTCTTAATGAGGAACCTAAAAGCTAAACTGCGTCAACAAATTCGAGCCAGAAGGGCCGATGTGCCACATTGGTCGTTTTGGTCCGAACGAATTTATTACTTCGCAGTTAGGTAGGTCCGTGTGGGTCCGTGTGGTTTTCATCTCTTACAGAAAATCGGCTGCGAATGAGATATGGGCGTTTGGCCCAAATGTTCAGGCCAATGAATACTATAAAAATCCGCAAAAACCTGGAAATTGAAAAAAATGCAGTTAGGACCTTATGGTTCTAACCAGGTGATTTGGTGTTAACTTACATACCTAAACACAGCCATAGGTATAAGTAGCTGCTGGTGCTAACTTACGGACCTGATCGTTCCAACTACAGACAAACGTAGGCAATTCGTGTAAAGTGGATCTAAACTCTCCAGTCATAAGCATAAATAGGTATTCTTTACAATTATCATTAGATTTTAATTGACACTCAATGACATTGCTATAGTTTCATGCTCTAAAAATTGTGACAGACTGTTTGATTCCTTACCATATGGCTTGCAAGGGTGGCATCTAAGACTGTACTGTATTACCATTTGGAAGCGTCTATGCCTTCAACCGTAATTGTAATTCATCTAAATACATGAAAGGGTCAATGAATGGGAGAGACAGCCTACCGATGAAGGTGAAGGCCAAGATGAAGAAGGCGTCCCTGTAGATGGTCGATGACATCACTCCGAAGACAATGCCCGTGACGACACAGGCAGCGCCGAGAAGAGCAGCCGACACGAACAGCCAACGAAGCGTCGTCATGACGACGATGCATCGCAGGCAACAGGCGGAGCACTCCTTCGGACGACGACCTGTCTCCACCACTTCCGGTGGCATGGGAAATACCCGGAAGTCGTCGTCTGGTGCCAGAGGCCAGTGACTCCGCGTCGCTCGGTGTTGACGGGAGGCAGACGGTGATGGCAAATAATCAGGAGGAGCGGAAGCAGATCGAATCAACGGCGATGGTGTGAGGATTTGTGCTGGGCCCCCTGAGGCAAGAGGCAGGCGATGTCGATGGTCCAGCCAACGACCTCCTTGGCCTAGGGTGTGTTCGTGACGTGGCAGATGGGTGACTGTGTCCGAAGACTCGCTTTCGACGACTGGATCAACGGAGGTCGTCGTGTCCGAGGGCAGCTGAGGAGTAGCACCGTTCATTGCTTCCGAAGAGTCGTAGATGACGTCATTGAACGAACGAAGGACGACTGAACGATCGGTCGAGACACGAGACGACCTATTGGAAAACCATTCAAACAGATAATAATTATATATGTATTGATCGGAAACAAGGCAACACTCGTCTCTCGTCTCACTCTATATTCAATTACAGTCCAAGAGCCAGGCCAATATATGCAACCTACGTACGTATACGGAATGCACGTTATTTTTATCCATTAAATACGTTTACCTGTAAGTGCGCGTAAGTTATTATTCGTACGTTGGTCTGCGTATGTTGCGATCAAAACATGACGAAAAATAAGGTACATGATACGATGCACAACAAAAGTCAACAGAATTAAACTAGACCAGGCTAGTCTTGGCCTAGTACTCTAGTACACAGGTCCAGTTCTAGGTTCCATGGCTTACATTTTAACATAAGCGTGCGTTATTCCGTAAGTTGCACTACGAGACAAAAGGCTGTATACACCAAAGCCATATTTGGCTTTATAATATAGCTTCTTTTCTGATGGCCCATGTCCCAAGGCACCCACTTACCTCACACTATCTTAGCTGCCGTCATTTCTTTAATTAGCATCATGCTACGGCATCTTGTTTTAACTTAGCTCACCTTACAATAATTATTACCGCAACTTACCTTACCTCAACTTATATTACCTTGTTTTAATTTAGCTTACCAACTTTACCTGTTTACCTCATCACACTTATCTCACCTGATCCTGCCATAGCATATACCATACCTTACCTCGTCCTATCTTACATTACCTTACTCTGTTAGATTATCACATTTACTGTATGTTAAAGCCAGTAAGCTCGTCGACGACGGTTTTATAGATAATGAGAGTCAAAGCACAGCTGATTATGTGTTTCAGAAGCAACGTAGACCTACCTGGTTCAGTCAACAGAGCCAATGACTTTCTGGCTGTTCCTGAATTATAAGCAGACGCAACACTGCTCTAGCTCTCAGAGAAACACAGACGTTGCACTGTGTGAGCAGACAGAGAGTAGAATGAATGGGATTGGCGTGGGCACAATGACGTTCACATAGCTACAGCAGCCTACGAGGCTACGAACGACGCCGGAAAGTTTTGAATTCAGTTCTTTGAGACTTTTTCAGAGCGAGTCAGTGCTTCGTGTCGAAAAAACAGAGATGACGCACGATCAGCAGAAAAATAGATTCGAAGAAAAGAGAATTAAGTAAGAAAGATCGTCGATGTTACGCCTTCAGACAGCCACGAAAGATGCGGACGAAGTTTGAGACATTTTTACTTAAGCCCAACACTGAACGACCGTATCTCAGACATAGGTCTATTCAAACACGAACAACAGTGAGCATATATATACACATATATATACATATATATACATATATATATACATATATATATATACATATATATATATATATATAGGTCTAAAGACAAGATCACTTCAAACTCGGTCTGTCACTCTATCGCAATGCGTCGATATAAAAGATTTCACGTTCGTGAGTCGTGACAATGTTACAACTATTTCAGAGACACTTTTGTGCAGAGCAGAGTAAGGGAGTTCGATTCCCGCTACCACCCCCGGTTGAATAGTCCTTCTATCGTTAGGCGGCGACGTTGGTTAAATTATGTGCATAACATTACATGACGAATCCCTTTGAATGGCTGCCGACAGACAAATTCAACTCCTAGTAAACAGTCAGTATATTATGCGTTTAACCATATTGTGGTTTATCAGTTTGAAGTTAAGTGAAGATATTTTAGCATTATTGTTTTTTGTCCTTAGGTACTTCATTTCCCCATAGACATAGAGATTATTGTTAGCGAGAAGGTAATATTTTCCGAAAATTTCAACCAAACTTCAGGGTTCACAGAGTCCAAAAAAGTAATCTAATGATTAGTGAAACAAGATTAAACGAAAATAAAAGTTGCAATTACAAAAAGGACCTAAGTGGGATCATGGGACGACCTTGCTTTTGTGGCTGCAGACTGCATCTTGGTGAGGCCTAGGCCTATACAAGAAAATCGCAAATGCGGATGGCATCTCCCAACTCCCAAGTTATTCCTCACTTTGGCTGGTATAGGTCTAATTGACTTCAGAAATCGAAGTGCTTTTGGTTTTGCAACAGTGGAGATGCCATCTTGAGCAAATGAGTTGTCGCCTGTTCGCTACTGGAACTGAATATATCCTTTAAGTAGTTTTCATTTGTTGCCGTTTGTGTCCTTTGTTCCATGCACTCGTTTCTGCAGACACATGAACACTGAAGCCCTAGCGTCTCATTATATTATACTGTTATAAATATACAAGCATTCATCTTCTGATTCGAATGACATACTGATTCTGCCAATAGACTTTAAATCCGAGCATGTGCTAACGCCTCGTTAGAGCCAACGTCGGTGCTGGGAGGTTAATAGCCAGAAGACGGGTTTAGGCCGTTGTTACACTTCCGTGTGTATCAGATAATGAAAGATGAACTATTTTGTGTCAGTGTCATTTGTCGAAGAGTATAAATTTTTCATTTCAAGTTGGCCTACATCCCAAAACTAAAGTATATGTGGCCGAGGCTAAAGATTCTCTAAAGCATGTGATCAATTTCACAGACAAAGCTGTTGGTATACATATCCAAACAAGGTTATAACGGCAAACTCGGCACCAAGCGTTAACAAAAGGGCAGCCCATGCTAATTGAGTTTCTGCACTATATAGTGTCTTCTTTACCTGCAAGGGCCTCTTTGCGATCCTGCACTCACGGCTTTCTGGTTGTTCCGCACAATAGCTTTACCTGTGTTGGCACTTCAGCTTGAAACTGTCTTCCACAGTCCCTGCGGTTGGAATAACTAGTCTAGTAGCCCTCTCACTCTTCCAGTTCGGGAGACGCATCAGGATTTTCCAGTGCTTTGACCCAATAACAGACACCCGTTGAGAGCGCTGCTGATTGGTATACATATCCATTTTGAACGGTGATACAAAAATGTTACGCTACATTACATCATTTATGTTGATCGCAATGTAGTCCAATAAATGAAAACTTCGCCAGTGTTTACCGATGCACCGTCAGTCGCCGAGGAGGAAGTGTGCATAATTTGGCAATTTGCCTTTCAGATGCGTCTCCAACTGTTTTAATGCAGGCCTCATCAAGTGCTCTAACAACACTTTTGCATCTCGGCTATGAGTTTCACTGGCACCTAAATAGTTTTTCTGCTCTGTAGTCTATATCGGCTTTTGTAATCGCTTTCACCGTTAGGTAAATTTATTCAAATTGCGTATATTACTGAACCTAAAGTGAAGGTTACTATGTTTGAATTTGATCTGTTATTATTATCATCCTTACTTTATACGGACGACTCATATGTAACTCTACTTGCAGTCTGCATCACTTGCCACCTACATGTACTTTCCAGGTTTAGTGAATATGTAAAATGTAACCACAACGAAATAAATTTGTCACAGAATGTCAGGTTCCTTACTTCCGGTCAAGATCTGGATGATAGCCTAATGATAATATTCGCTTAATTTCAGAATAATTACAAGTTATTACAAGAGTCGAATTTAACTGTCTGCAGCCATGCAAGGCGCACATTACGTTACACATCTCATTTTAACAGACGCCGCCGCCTAGCCAAAGAAGGACTAGTCAATCCTACTGATCATACTGTTCTCGTACTCAGTGTACTGTCAATAACTCTATAGCTACTAATAACTGTCGATCTATATATGCCAACCTACTAAAAACTTACGCTAAAATGAGCAAAAATGATGCGGTTTCAAGCGTCAAAATATATCTCGTTTTAACATATAGTCCGACTTCCTAAACGCTTAGATTCATTAACCTGAAGCTACTACTAATCGCTTGCTAATATAGCATCAATTTCAAGACCAACTACCATCCATAATCACCTAGATTCTGTCACACTATAGCTACCAATAAATAACATTCAATAGCTACTAATAACAATCCCTCCTCTATGGCTACTGATAACAGTCACTCTATAGCGTTTGAATAGTCCGACATCTTTAACGGCGTCCTCGTTAGCATATTTATAAAGCCCACATAGAACAAAACGAATGCAACATTTATGTCATACTATGAAGAAATCGGCTGCAGCTTAAAAATGTACATTATTTTAAATATGGAGCAATTACCTGGCAGCATATAATGATAGCCATTGACATCGTACCTTTCAACTGACAATAATAGACCCTGAGTAATATTACAACACGCTGCATAGGCAAACATTGAGCTACATTTGCATTTTTTTACACTCCTCTCAGTCCACAGTATAGGGTATACACAATAGGGCTACAATTGACCTACATGTAGGAACAAGGCTGTAGGCTGAATGTCAAACGCCCTTGTGTACTGAACCTCAATAAATTCGTAACAGCTGTAGGCCTAGCTATATGTATGTTGTATCACATGGACCTGTAGGCGGCAGTAGGCATACTCAAACGAAGATTTAAAGATTTACCTGTTCACATTGTCCTTTTGCAGAAGAATTTCATCTGTACTGACCTAAACAACACTATGTGAAAGCAATAGTCGTTTTGTAACATATAGGCTTGTATACTCGAACTATAGTTACCTGTTAGCGTTGTCTTTTCTGCATAGGCCTATTAAGTGTCGCTCAATGTAATTAACGCCACGGCATACAGAAGGACATCTAAGCCAGGTATCGAACTGATTAACACCTGGGACCGTAATTTATACAGGACGCGAATGAATTCCTCTCCAATTCCAGAGTGTCAGAATTGCAGATTTGTAACGCCACGTTGATTAAATCCATGTTAAGTGGAATAGCGCAATTAGTGTCGTCTTGTAGAGACGGGTAGCAGGCCATCGTTTGACTGTGGACAGCCGTTTGTCTCATAAATTCAACATGGGTGTTTATCAATGTCGTTTACACTTTTGATAGTACGTAGGCCTATTCTGTTTGTCAAAGCAGATATATATTTTGATGAGTGTCTATGATGATCGCCGCAATTCGAGTGCGCATGGTTCCATTTCGATGGAGCAAATTTCGACCGCATAATTATATTATACGATCACTATAGCATGGGGATAGGGTGCGATGGCGTAGTGGGATGTTAGGTGCCTTGCGTTCGGAGGATCGCAGGTTCTAACCCAACCCCGAGTCACTGCGTAACTACCTTGGACAAGTCGCTCACCCATAATTGTCTGTGAGGAAGCGGGAACGGGAAACCATCTGACCCATCTCATCCCGAGGCGGCGTAAAGCCAATGGAATGCCTTCGAGCAGAGCACTCATCATCAGCAGCAGCATGTTTAATTGTTCAGGAAAAGATTCTACTCTACCGACGACACATTCAAGGTAGCCATTCCGGAATGATCCCGTGAGTGACATAAGGGCGCTATACAAATGTTCTTACATACATGCATACAGTAGGTGATTTTTATTTTTGCGCAATGGCAATCTGATCTTACAGAGGTTGCGGATTTTGTGGACAAGCATATACGAGCCGTGGAAATCCTCAATCAGACTAGGTGCACCGGAAAATCGACTCTACTTGTTGACTTTATGAATCTGACTATCTGAGTGCCAGTGGAGATTGCGGCTACCTGATAGATTTGAGTAAAGCTATGAGCACACCTCTGTCCAATGGCGCGTGCTCCGAAGGCCAATTGAGACCAGAGTGGCCACGTGCCATTCACACCTGAGCACTCAACCGAGACGTCAATTAACTATGAAACAGCTGCTTCAATTGTTGCTTTGATTTTAATTGCCTGCGCACAATTGCTTACAGTATGTTTAATAAATAGTATATTCATATGAAATGCAATGCAATGCCCATCACTGAAGATGGATGGAATAGCCAGCTGGTGTAATGATCGACACGTGTCACAGTCATCTAATTGTCGACACTTCGGGCATCATGACGAATATTTTACTGGCCACTGTCTGTATGTCCTTCCGTCTGTCTACCTATATCTTTGTTTGTCTAAAAGTATGTCCGTTGTGCGTCGACTGCTAATTTGATCGTTGAATAACGTAAAAAAAATGAATTCACCTATCGGTTGGACCGTCCGCCACTGCGTATATCCATCCATCCAGCCAGCCATCTATCTTTCCATCCAGCAATCCATTCATCCATCCATCCATCCAGCCAGCGAGCCAGCCGGCCAGCCAGCCAGCCAGCTAGTTGACGACTCAGTCAGTCAGCCAATCAGTCACTTATTCAGCCAGTCATTCAAATAGTCATTCATTCATTCAATTATTTATATAGCATCCCTCCAAGGTAACAATTCATACTTCAGAAGCCCTCAAACCTGCTGCAATGGCAAACGGGATCACTAGAACCAACACTCAGCAGAGCGAAGAAAACGACTGACTGTTATCATCCATCCGTCCATTAATCAATCTATCCATGCATCTCCTATTCATTTATACATCCATTCATTTCTCCTCCTTTCCTTCTTCCCTGCCTCCTTCTTTGTCTCCTTCCTACCTTTATCTCCTTTATTTCTCATCCTTCCATCAGTCACTCATCAGTTTTCTTAGTTGGTAAAATAACTTCTTTGTACGCAGTGTCAGCTCCCCTGTAAACATTTTTCAATGCGCTTGGAATGATTTGGAAATTGAAATTATTTGCAAAGGCTTTCCATAGTAGAAAAACACAGCGATGCAAAAAAGCATTGAACGCGCCAGAATGCCACAGGCTTTACTCAGAAACACTTCGATAAGAGACCGATTGTATAACAGAGCCTGGCCTATGACACCGTCAGCCCACTGCCGGGCTATAATACGCCTGGCTGACAGCGCTCTTTACGGTCCAAAGATTTCAACTATTGCATATGCATCATAGACTGCTCTTTGTCTGCCACGGTTGAATAACTCAATTTGACAAACGTCGATTTTCTACCGAGATCTACTGTAACAGGCCTAGATATAGATGTACAGACTGTCATTTGAAGCGCTCTAGGCCTAACTTCCAAACATGTCAGGCCCATTTCAATGACAGTATCAAATATCAGTAGACTTTTTGGGCTATGATGACTCAGAACCGCGTGGATGTCAAAGTCTAAATTGTATTAAGTATTGTTTGTTTGTATCATCTATCAATCCCTGGGCGCGAATGTATCTCGTCCTTGTGTTTACCGGGATTTTATGGTGTCTCAGCATTTGGTTATGTGTGTTTGCAAGCGTGTTTATGACCTAAGGCCGATGTGTTTTAGCATGTGAAGGGCCAGAAGGCGTTTTTATTCCACGCTGGGCTACTGTTTGGAGGTTGAGATTTGAAAAATACGGAACCTATAGGCAATGGCGGATCTAGACTTTTCCTTTAGGGGGCGATATCATGGACGTCTGCATCGGGTGGGACAGCTAGAACAGGTCCCCTCTTTCCCCTCTGACCTCTTCAATGTAGGCTATCGCACTTGTATTGTATCTAATTATACCGCTACTATAGCAATGTATAAATAACTACAATGTTCAAAAAATTAATAGTTCTTTCTTACTAACCATTAAATCTACAATGATTGTTTCCAAGACCAAAGCAATTAAAATTAAAATGACTTATCAAAGTAATAGTTTCTCCACCCTATGTTACAACACAAATTTCAGTCTTCTGTTTCAATCTTTGCAAAGCGATCAATCACGTTGTCGACATCTACTTCAATTTCTCGATGCGCATTGAGGAGGCCCAAACCGGTCAACCCATCTTGAATTAACTTTGTTTCTCAACCATGGTGTATGTTTATGTAATGAAGAGATCCTCCTCAGGGCCGTTGTTAGGGGCTGGCGAATAGGGCGGTCGCCCTATTCGCTGAGGCCCTCCAGGAGCATAGGGGGCGCCAAAATGATTTTAGTGACGTCATTGACTAAAATACAATTTGATAACCGCAGACGAACGATTGATCGAATACTTTAAAAAATTTTAATATTCAAAACAATAATTATTATATTAAACGAAATTTACATTTTTCACAGAAGTTTAAAGACATACTTAATTATTCTCAATTTCAAGTTGACTTAGTGTCTTTCTTTTTGTTCAATTTCAGTTAGGTAAGTAAATAAATTGTAAACTACTAAATTTGGCAATTTGGTTTAGAGTTTATATACTATATAGTATAGCAGTGATAATAATGCGAAATTGCTGTGGCTCCCTGACCCTGGGCTCGCAGACCATTTATGTCATTTTCAATTTACTTTGTATCTGCATCAGGATTTCAAAAAAGTATGCTTTTATTTATAATGCAGGCTGCAGCAGAGCATAGGCTGAGTACTGCACTGCAAGTCAGAAATCTGGAACAGTGTACTGTGAAAAAACATAACTAATATTTATGTTGTTGTAACTTTTTAATGTACTTTATTAAGATAATAACTAATAAGATAAGATGTTAGATGTGCATCCGTCATATAATATAATGAATAGTTTTCGGATGTTTCAACGTTCAACCTTCAGCAAATAAACCAAATATTTTTTTCAAGAAGATTTGTTTAAATAAAAATAATAATTAATATTTTTTTATTTTATTAAAATTTCAGCCTATAATATGTCTAAAAAAAGTGGAGCAGAATATAGAAAAGAAAAGAAACGAAGGGAAGCAGAATCAGAGAAACATGCTGCATATTGGAATAATTGGTTTACTGAACCAAAAACTGCATCGGAAGAATCATCCATACAGACTACACAATTGTCAAATCAATCTACAGATACTTCAAGAGAAATTGACAGCGAGAATATGCTGGCAGAGACCGCACAGTTGCAGCAACAATGTAATATTGATAGAACAATTGATCAGAATTTAACAGACATGATAACACCAATAAAAACAGATGCAAATTTGGAGTTTCTGGGCAATGACGATGTACAAGAAGACCAGCAAAATAAAAAGATAGCATTTATGATAAATTTTCAAGATCCTGCTAAATGGCCTGAAATATCCAATAATATTATGACAGAGTTAGTAATGCATGGTCCTGACAACAATATGCAATGCGATTTTTCTTTATCTTCAGACTCTGAAGGTAGACATTTCACTAAAGAGTGGTTCACAAATTGTCTTTCAAATGGTGAAAAGGTTGAAAGAAAGTAGATGCTTTACAGTACTTCAAAAAAGGCATTATATTGTTTTCCATGTATCATTTTTTCAAAAGCAATGAACTGTAAATTTTCTGACACATCAAAAGGGTTTAATGACTGGAAACACTTAAACCCGAGAATTCAAGAACACGAAAACAGCCTGCAACATAGAACAAGTTACATAAGTTGGAAAGACCTAGAAATTCGTTTGAAAAAAAAACAGACATTAGATCATGATTTTCAAAAGACAGTTGACTTGGAGAGAGACAAACGGAGGAATATACTTACAGTTGTTGTCGATGCTATTTTGTTTTGTGCCAAAAATAATCTGACTTTGAGAGGTTCTTCAGATATTATTGGCACTCCAAAGTGTGGGATTTTTTAAAATACAGTGGAACTTATAAGCCACTACCATCCTCAAGTAGCTAAACACATTAGAGACATCACAGACAAGAAGACTTCGATAACATACCTGTCACCAAGTATTCAAAATGAATTTATTGAACTTATAAGACAACAAGTAAAAACAGAGATAATTTCCAGAATTAAAAATGCTAAATATTATTCAATGTTGTTTGATTGCACACCTGATGTATCCAGAAAAGAACAAATGAGTCATATGATTTCATTTTTCGGAGTTTTGCAAAAGATTTTTACATATTTTTCCTATCAGTTGCTAGATGGTCAAAGCTTATGTCCGTTTTAAAAACCACTTTGAAAGGGCATTGTGAAACACGATGGTCATCCAAAAAACAGGAAGTGGGTTCATTATTGAACGAATTTGAGGGTGTTTATCATGTACTACTTGAGATTTCTAAAGATACAAGTGTGAATGCCGATACATTATCTGGAGCACAAAGTTTGATAAAATTAATTGATTTTCAATTTGTATGCTTACTTGATATGTGGAATCCAATATTGGAAGTAATTGATCGAGTAAATCGAAGTTTACAAGCAAAAGCTTTGTCAATTGGGGATGGAGCCAAAATGTTGAGTGGACTTGTAGAGTCTATGTTCATGTGAACGAAGTTTTAGCAAATTAAAAATTATAAAAAATTATCTTCGTTCTTCTATTGGACAAGAACGTTTATCTGGCTTAGCAATTATCTCCATAGAGAACGATATAACCGAAACAGTGAGTTATGAGCTATCATTAATGAATTTGCTTCATGCAAAGCTCAAAAAGTTAAAGTATAAGTTTTTAACATGAACCTATTAATTATATATTTTAGTTGAACTTGAACTGTTGAAATGATTCAAATGAATGAAACTAAGCAGTCTAGGCTACAATATGGATAGTGAATAAATAGATAAGTATAATTATGAATCGCTTTTTCTTTTTGTTAAAAAAAATGACCAGACCAGTCGTGGTGAATGGTGATCCTGACTGTGTTGTGTCTGAGGGCCGTAGCAAGGTCTTAGGTCTTTTGGCTAATGCTATTTTCAGGAATTACGTTTTTAGTATTTTGGTAGGATTGTGGGGAGGGGGCGCCAAACCGACCCCTTGCCCTGGGCGCCAAAAGATCTTGCTACGGCCCTGATGCTCCTCTTAGCTGATCCAACATTGACTGGTAACGTTAGAAAAAATTATCAGAAGTAAGTAAGTTAACTAGCGAATATAAGTCTTCATCACATTTCTGCAAATCTTCTTATTGCTATTAGACCAGCAAAACAAATAGGGTTCACAATTAAAGGTAAGCTTGCATGTGCGATTATGTTCTAGCGACAGATACCTTTTTATAATTACCATTTTACTACATTTATAAGTCTAGAACTCTTGCATAACCAATTGATATCTTTTCCGAGCCCCTCCCTGTAGGTGAAGTTAAGACTATATACCTTTGGAGTCGAATAGGATTCAGAATCGCCTTAGAACGCATAAATTTAATGTTATCCTCACAAAGTTCCTCACGCCGTTGAGTACATTTCCTTGCGACCATTCAAGAGTCTCAATTCGATCATATATTATATGTGTCGAGTCAACACATATATTATCCTCGCAAAGCCTAATGTATCTATAGAATGACTCATCTATGCACATTCTAAAGCCGTAGCGTTATCTCTAGACGAATCATGTTACGCGGCGGGTGTTTTGTTCCGTTTGACATCATTCCGGCCTCCCCTCCTTTGCCGAGCGGAATCTGATATCAAACATTTCCACTATAGGGTTTTCGTACACGACTGAAAACTGGTATCAAGAAGTAATTTGCAGATATAGAAAAAAAT
Source organism: Bimastos eiseni (assembly GCA_959347315.1). Taxonomy (NCBI): domain Eukaryota; kingdom Metazoa; phylum Annelida; class Clitellata; order Crassiclitellata; family Lumbricidae; genus Bimastos; species Bimastos eiseni. Next base: position 57,978,780 of record OY365806.1, on the reverse strand, counting down.
ATTTCTTATAGACTCGTAGGGGGAGGGCGATCGCCCTCATCCGTCACTGCCTATGGACAGCAAAGCAGTTAATCTGTAAAAAAAAATCACACCCGATGTGTGAGGTAATATGAGCAAGTTAGGGAAATGTCTTCTGCAAAATTTGTTCCCAATTGTCAACTTTCGTATTCTCTGTGAACTAACTCAAACTTTCTTCTTCATCTGTCGCTCATAAATAACTAACATTCTGGCAGTAGACTTACGTGGCTATTAATTCACAGTTATAACGTTTAAAGTTTTCACATATTTTTTATAATTCAAAACACGAGAAACCAGTATTCAACTTCAACTCAGTCTTTTTTGCATCGTCAGCACAATCAACGATATAATTTTTATTATGCACGGTTCATAATCGACTACATCACGAGCTTCGTGCATATAAAGGGTGGGCCAGCATAAAGGAACCGAATTTACATGCATATAATTTGATATAACTGCGCCAATATTTTGTCAGTTATCTATGCTTACTGTCTTAAATTATAGATATTTCCCTCTAGTATTCTTCTTTAGTATTCTGCCTTTTGGTACGTTCGTATGTCCAATGTCGCCACTTCTCTCTGTTCTGGGCCTCTTCTTTCATCTTCTTGTAGTCACCTCCTTTCATCATCCAGTCCAAAATCATTTTTCTCGGTTTTCCTCTTGTTTTCTTTCCCTTCATTTTTCCATCGATGATGTTTCATAGAAGGGAGTCCAATCCATATTCTTTGTAATTCTCTTATTGTCTTCATCATTGATCTTTTCTCTCCTACCATCTGTAATACCTCTTCGTCCCTTATCCTGTGCTCTATCCAACTAACTTTATCCATTCTGCGCCAAATCCACATTTCCAATGATTCAAATCTTTTTTTGTCTTCTTCTCTTATTGTTCATGTCTCTGATCCGTAAAGGACCACAGTCCACATCGTCGTTTTAATCATTTTCTTTTCAAGTTTCTATTTAGTTTTCTTCTCAGAAGTTCTTTCCTTTCGTAAAATGCATCTTTTCTCATTCCTACTCTTCTTTTAATCTCTGCATGGCACCTCGCGTCTGGTGTAATCATGCTTCCTATTGATAACAGAATCTCTCTACTCTACTTCCACTCAAATTGTTGTTATTCTCGTCGCCTTTATCTCTACCCTACTTGTCATTGTTACCTTTGTCTTGTTTGTGTTTATTTTCATTTCGTATTTCGTTGATATCCTGTGTAGTCGATTCCTCATTTTCTGCAATCCCTCTTTGCTTCCTGCTATCATTGCCTGATCAACAGCAAATCTTATAGCGCCTTTATCCATTCCACCTTCCTCCAACTTTTATTCCTTCCTCGGTGTTTTCCAACGTTTCTTTTACTACATCCTCGATGCATATATGAAATAGTGTTTGGGATAGATGGCATCCTTGCCTCACTCCCCGTTCTATTCTTCCTCATTCTGAGTATTCCCAGTTGATTCTTATTTTCACTCTCTGTCCCATATACAATTTCCCGGTTCTATGTTTTTTGATCCCCCGTCAGTTGATCCCCGTCAATTGATCCCCTAGTCAACTGATCCCTTCATCAATTGATCCCCTGCCTATAATTGAACCCAGCGAAATTGGTACAACATTCATGTCCCACTTACGACCTTCTCCATTTATTAAAAGAACGATGTGAAAGAGCACGAAATGTTAAAATGACAAAAAATGCAAAAGTGTAATTGAGGGTCATGATATGATTAGTTTATCAGCAAAAAATCCTAAGCAAACGCGTCTATGCATGGGATAAAAAAAACCCATTGCTCTGAGATATAAAAGAACACTCGAAAGCCGTAATGGGTTACAGCGCGGAGTAACACGAAGCCTGGGCATCAATTTGTTATTTTTTAATGTTATTTTGCAAATCTGTTATATCAATTTTTTACTAACAGTATCAGCTACAGGTTTGTGACACCCAGCCTAGAGATTTGAGGGATCAATTGACGAGGGGATCAATTGACTAGGGGGGGGCCAGTTGACGGGGGATCAACTGACGGGGATCAACTGACGAGGGATCAACTGACGGGAGATCAATTGACGAGATACCAATTTCCCAATCAATAAATTGACTTTCCTTCCAGTCTACTCCCAATCTTCTCAGCATGTCCATTAATTTCTTCCAATCAACCCTGTCGAACGCTTTTCATATATATAGCATAATGAATAGGTCCTGTCCTTTTTGTATGCTTCTTTCCGTTAGTATTCTTACAGCTACGATTGCGTCTCTTGCTCCTCTCCGTTTTCTGAACCCATGCTGATCTCGATGAGAAGATATTCACGATACAGACTATATACCCAAAACGATCGTTTCTATGCTCGTGTTAGTAATAAACGAGACGTAGACCTAACACCTGGACGGCTCCACGTTACGTCACATATGATAACATATATGGCAGCTCGTGCTGTTCCAAACATTTACTTCAAACTACAATTGGTATTAGTCCAATATTTCCCAAGGTAATACTAAAATAAAATATCTTTAATTTGACATATTAAGTATAGACAACTAACAAATATTGGTGGAGTTATTTGCAAGCAAATTCGGTTCATTTATGCTGGCCCACCCTGTACATTGTACATCCGGCAGTGCAATGCAAGACTACATGTTCATCTGAATGCGTTCACTGATGCATCATGCATACTTATTATACACACGTTGACACCTGTTGTCTCGATATTCAACGAATTTTAATAATTCACATTGCACGGGCTAAGGAATGTGCAACAGCCAACAGTCTGAAGGAGACACGTCCATTTTAAATTGAAGGTCATGCATCTATGTACGCTTTCACATAATAATCATAATTATACAGTACTAGCTTTTATACTTGATGTAGGCCTATTCAGAAATAGGCCTCAGTCTAACATAAATATAATCAGGCCGGTTTGTGTTTTAGGCTAATTCCGATAGGCTTATATAGAGTTATACGTCATGACTCAGCTCATAGTGTATAACTTCCAGTCTTTTTTGCTACTTCAATCAATCAATCAATCAATCTACAAATATTGGTTTATTCAAGACTCTAGTTGACATAGACGCACCAGGCCTATAGTACCATTTCAGAAGCAGAAGAATTTGTATAATAATGATTAAAATGGGTAGACTAAGTGTTTGCAGTAGATATATTATGAACACGAGTGTATAAATATATTTCCGGTTACATTTACTCGGTTGGGGAGCATTGTGCAACCGGGGTCGTAGGTCATCATTATGTTGTCGGATAGATGAATCGAGCCTCAAAGTCGTCATCAATAAGCCTACAATAATGAATCTATTTTCTGTGTGTTATTTGTGAAATTTTGAATTTGTATAAGTGGAAAGAATTTATAAGGAAATTGAATGCCTTGAAATTGCCGAAAAGTTTACGTAGGAAGAGCTGAGGTCATGACCTAACTCTGTCTCTGACTCACCACAGAGGCGCGTAGAGCTTTAAAAAGATGAGAAGTAGAACATTAAATTCAATTTAAAACGAGCTGATAATGAGTGATCGTAATTTGGATTATACACAGCAGAGGTGTAACAAGGTTTTGAAAAGTGGGGGACATAATTTCAAAAAATATTGCGGAAAGCGCAAGAAATTTTGTTGCCCCCCACCTTTTGAATTTTGCCTCCCCAGAAATTTGAAAAATGGGGGACACAAATTATCTTAACAGAGGTCATCTTAAAAAGCCATTGAAGAAACATAAAAAACCGATTTGGGGGGCACTGAACACTAAAACTGGAAGGGGGCTTTGCCCCAGTTTTGAAACTGGGGGCCGGTGCCCCTCTGCCCCCCGCTTGTTACACCTCTGGTATGCAGTAAATGTTAAAGGTCCAAATTTGAAAACGTTAGATACGCGCTGGAGATGGCAACAAAACCTACACAAGTGGCGCCATATAAATTTTCCATTACAATTGCCGTTGCCATATGTAAAGAACAAATAGTCGGATGATTGTGTGGGCACGTGATATCTTCTTTCCTGATAGCCATCTGGTGACGTTTTCATTTCATTTCCAGGACAAATTTTGTTTCATATCCATGTGATCTTCTTCCTCTTGAAGTCCGCACATTATTTGTTCGTCTATACCATTCCCGTCGTTCAACCATCTTCACCTGTCTCCAATCTGTAGCTCTTCACTCAATCGCTTTCAGGTAATGTCTTCATGGTTTCCATGAACTTGCTGAGAGTTCCCTTGCTGTAAATTAGCTCAAAGCAAGGCGATTAAAGCGTATAGGTAGAAATTATCGCAAGAATCGTAGGAAAAAATACGGCAACTATTCTGCAGACTTTAAGGATGGTTTGGATGATAGTGGACGCTATCGCAGCCTTAAACTTGCTATGATTCTAATGAACGAAGTGCTATGTGCATGTTGTGAACCATTTTAATGTTCTGGTACGCTTGTGCTACGTTAAGATTTCCATTCAAGAGTAGCGCTTTACCTCCTCAAGAAATCTTGCTCTGATTCATCCAATAAAAGGCCTTTAAATTTCGCTCAACCTCACGTCTCTTGCAGGTCTATTTGGAAACCAAATTATGTCCGTCATCTTTTACGACTCATCTGATTTGAAACAACGCTCATTAATAAGCTGGTTTCATTATTTTGATTAGAATTGTTAGATTAACTTGCTTTCATTAGATATATTTGCGTTGTTAGTTTGAAATTTAAAAAAAATTATTATTATTATTATTATTGCTATTTTGATGATCGTTCAGGATTGATGTTGGTCAGTTCACTGTATATAATTTTGGAATCATAATACACGATAGTGTCAGATGAATGTGTACTAAAGCCAAAGCCATCCATTAGAAATCTTAAGTCCTAATACAAGATAAATAAGATCAAACATGCTGCGATAGGCCCACTTTAGCCTAAGATCTCTAAGACATCTCAAGGGAACCCTGTGAAGCCAAAGATTCTAGACAGCCTATACTATAACCTACGAAGAAGAAGGCACGTAACATTCATTTAAATTTGTTTGATCGAACAATAGACTTTATCGTCTGAGTGTGAGTTCATAGCCGTCGCTTGGGTCTTTTCCTTTCCGCTATTCTCCTCAGTCAGGGAAGGGAGGTAGGGAGGTAGGGAGGTCCGACCGATGGCGTCTAGTGGTGGCGGCGTCGTCGTCGGCGGCGGCGTCCGTGGCTTCGTCGTCGTCGGCGATGGCTCCCTCACCAGCCCCGTCTTCTCCTCCTGGCGGATCTTGAAATTTGATCGAAGCCCTCCAAAGCCTCTGCAATTGTTTTCATACTCGTCCTCCTCATCTTCCAGATCGTTCCCAGACTCACGGTCTTCTTCGATCTCCGCTCCGGAGACAGCACGACGGTTGCTGCGAGACCTCGCTCTCCGTTCATCCTTGTTTTCGTATCCCGGGTCTTCAACTTCTTCCTGCACAACAAACAAGAACACAAAACTCTTCCCTATAAGTAAACGTCGTATAGAGTAGCAACCTATTACAAGTGAATAAGCCTACATTTAGTTGAAATAATAACCAGATCTTTGAAGGGCGCTGTATAAATTTTCGAAATGAATGAATGAATGAATCTTTATTCGTTCCACATAATAAAATTTAAACCTAACAACATCTACGCAACATAATTTGCCTACTCCAGCCCTGATCTCTTGCAGATTTGACCTTATCCTGGCCGAAGATAGCGCTCCAAGGCAGCTCTCTTCGCCCAGAATGAGCTATTAGTCAAATCTACGCTAAAACGTATCCCGATTGTTACATGTAGTTGCTTTTATGGTCACGATACGGCACCTCATAGTTGTCTTTATTATTGTTATTATTATTATTATTATTATTATGCTAAGCAATCGCTTGGAGTTTCAAATTATTATTATTATTATTATTATTATGTTATCGCCCATGATGAGCTAATGGAGTGTTGGCAATGTCCCGAAGAAGCAGGCTGCGTTCCCACGCTGAAGGACAACTGAGATACGTTGGAACAGAAATGACGTCTCCATTGGATCGTGGGTTGCAGCACTCGTTCGACTACCCAACTCTGAGATGAACTCCAGTCCTTCACTGCTCCAAGCGCCGCCGGATTCCAAGGAGAGGGCTACGAAGTCGTGGGTGTTGGTTATGGTGGAATACTTGGCCCTCTTCGTCTTAGCTGCGCGTTCGGCTGCTTCGCCAGCTCTGATAGATGTGTCGACAAGATGTGACTTGGCGTAGGTGTCGGGCACTGTCACATCCCATGCCAGACATCGACCACGTGTCCAAGGAATGAGCGTGACGCCGTCCGGTCGCTTTCCATCTTCTCTTAGCAAGCCGAGAGGTTCCTTTTGCGCTGGAATCTTCGCCCTGCCAAGAGCTCTCCAGATGACATCGTTCAACGTGCTGTGTCGTTGATGTTTTCCGCTGCCTCTTCTACAAATTAGTCCATGGAGCCCTTTTGCGTCGACGCTCTCTTGACATTGGTGACACAAATGTGGCTCGCAGAGTGTCGTTCCTAGCCTCAACCCGGCTGCCAGTCGTACATCCTCGTTTGAGAGGCGCAGGCCTAGGGCAGTCACAGGGGGCGCTAGCATCCAGTCTCCAGAATGAGGTGCTCGTGAGGCCAGCAGGCGAGCACGGTCGCATGGATTGTTATTGGAATCCAGCAGACCTTTCCATGCCTTGTCTGTGAATCGGAGGTCCCATTCTTTCTGGCGATAACTTGCTGCTCCTGTTGGTGGTTCTGCATCTGTCAGGGTCTTCCAAGCGTTGAGTGCTGAACTCGCAAGTTCATATGGTTCCTCAGCAGACTCTGTTGGTAGGATGCATGCCTGGAGTTCGCTTGTACTAGCAGCAGAAGCCAGAAAGGCAGAAAGTGCCAGCGTAGATGCACAACGAACTCCCAGACCACCATCTCTCACCGGCAAAGAAGCCTGGAGCCAGCGGTCATCGTCAAGGTCCACATTTAAAATGGTTGACAGTCCTTCTCTCAGCAGTTGATCAAACCGAGCCAAGCCCGGGCAATCAGCGCAGACGGCTGTGCGCAGACTGTACAAGAGCTTCGGTACACTCAGCAGAACCAGAGCGTCATGTGTATAAAGCAAGGACAATCTTCCGATTGCCCTCTCGAGGTCATTGGCCTTTGAATTAACGACCATGTTCACAGCTGGACCTGAAATTAGAGGTGCACCCAACAAGGTCATGTCCTCGAGGGCTAATTATTATTATTATTATTATTATTACTATTATTATTGTTATGGTGTTATTCATCATTGGCATTGCCAACGGATCTGTCATCAGGCTATCTGGGTCGCCGCTTGTCAGTGGATTGTAATCTTGACATAGTGCCCTGAAAAGCCACCGCATTGAAACGTTGGATCAATGCCGACAAGTTCTGGAAAAGGAAGTTTGTCTCTCGGGTGTCACCGGTGGTTGTCGAAAGTCGGCGTCCAGTCTCAGACAGAAAGGCGAGGCCCTCACTATTGAGGGTACCGAAGGTTTCTATAGCGATTGCAACAAAAGTGTATTTCTTCTCTAGCTCAGAATATTTTGTGTGTTTCCTTGTGGCTGCTATCTCCGCCGCTCCTCCAGCTGTGGAAGCTGTCTCGGGGATATAAGAAGCGGCCACTGTGTCCACCACAGTTGCATTTTTATTATTATTATTATAATTATTATTATTACCAATAATAATAGTAGTCTAATAGTAATAATAGTCTAATAGTAGTCTTCCATCTCCTCGTTGTTCTTCTGGTCTTCTTGAAACATGGAGAGAACTGAGGCCAAGACAGGACCCAACCGCTTTTTATTTGTATTCTGGCCAAAAAGAAACCGGTAGTAGCCAATCAGAGCAGAGCTCTGGACACAATGAGGTTGCCATGACAGCGAAGTAACAAAATCTCATTAACGAAATAGGGAGATTTATACAGTCAGAAGACCGGATCGAATATGGAGCAAGAACACATTGAAGTGTCACATGTAAGCCAATTCCACCTTCAGATCTGTGCTGGAGAAACCTCAGGAGAAGTGTTAATTTTCCTATGCTGTCATCCAAAGAAACCCATCCCACGAGAGAAGGGATGTTTTGATCTTGCGACTAAAAGATATGAAGTCTATGGTTCTCCAGTCATAATTGTTTGAGCAAGACCCGTTTAAAATTAATGACCTCATACTGGCAGAAGAGTCCAAGGTCACGGAGTAAAACGTAGATGCTATTATTACGTCATGACTATTCGAGAAGTTTACACGTCTTTTCAGGTTTGCAGGTAATCCTGTCTAAATGTTCTGAAAAGTAGAGGGGCATAATTATTAACATATTTTTCATCTCTGTGAGAATAATAACTATTGTAGCCTATACATTCAGTAGTGAAATACACACCACACCCACATTCTCTGGTAGGTTATCTTAGACCAAACCTAATCGCATGTAGCGTAAAGGAGATTGACAGCCTCTTTATGAAAATCAAAATGACGTCTGGTAGGGACTGCGTGGCCAGCGTTACCTGTAGAGTTCCAGGTTACGACCAAAAACCCACTTAATTAAAATTTTGAGCATATGCTAGAGAAACTCACAGCCGACATTTTTTGGCGATTTCAGTATCGATCTACTCAAATGGACTCAGCGTTTTACAATATTCTCTCTCAGCAGTCAGCACCATTTAATATCCACCATTGTGAAACAAACGCGGATCGCCCAGGAATATATTTTCGAACTCATTGACGACGCAGCTTCAGCGATAATATTTAATCACATATTCGACCACCCTCCAATTTATGTGGCATGTGAAATTCATGGCACGGTCAAGAAAGGTTGATTAACAGCTGCTCACGTTTAATAATCTGCTTTAGACTGCGGATTGGAGCGGTGTTTTCTCAGCTTCTAATGGTAGAAATTCTAACTTAGCATTCCATAATTTTGTGGATCAATATAAATTAAGCTAAGAGAAAAACACGCCTAACAAGAGACAGGCTTGCAAAAAATCAAGAATGTCTACGGCTTTATTGAAACCGTGTAGGCCTAAATAGAAAACTTGGCTTCGTAAAAAAATACATTAGAAAACCCAGTTCGGATAATAAAACTAAATTTGATTGATGATAACTATAATGCTTAGGCCTAACTAGAAGTAGGAATGCTGAAAAAATTCTTCCTAAATAGATAATAGGCCATAAAGAGATGAAGATAATGCTTTCTGAAATGAAAGTTGGATTGATTAAAATAGCTCGAGTTGTTGCTGAAGCAGAAGCTGGATTTACAAGTATTATTATTACCAATCCAAGTTCAAGTTGACCAAAATCGCACTAAAAAGCACGAAGCGCGAATAGTTTTGCGTGCCCTCCTCTTTTTCCTAGTGCCTCCTCTTTGACATAGCACTGTGTCCCTTTGCAGAGGTAGGCCTACGTGTCCTAGTCAATTATGACATAGATTGAATTGTTGCCTGCGTCAAATACTTTTATTATTATGTCAGTATCACGAATTCAAAGACCTGCCAGAGCTGTAGACTACATGCCGAAGATAAGGTACGGTAACCGTTATGTATATGGTATAACCAGGATAAAGAACTAAAGAGGTATGACTTGATACTTCAAGAGCTACACTTATTTATAATAGAATTTCTTCAATATTTTTGAAATACTAAGCTCAGAAATGCATAGTGTAACATGGGACTAACATGGAAAGGATATGAAGCGGCAACGTGGCAGCCAATTAGTGATCGTCTTACATTCGGATATTCGGAAGAGTAAATTTGAACGTATTATCACTGATAAGATCATCTAAAATAATGCTACTTCAGTCAAAAACCTTCTTTTGATCACGTGTTATTTTAACTTGTTTATATGGCAAGTTCAGTGCACTAAGGCAATTTATTTGTGAACAAAAACAAGCGCGACTGCTGATTTGTAGGCCTACTCCAAAAGTCCCGAATGTAGGCCTAGGTAAAAGGACTATGATGGGTGTAAATGTGAATTTTCGATCATTTTCTTGGATCGAAATTGTTTCACAGAACATTCAACTCCTACCTACATTATGCAATTATGTCAACACAATACCCATGCAAAATCATTGCTATCACAATGCAAATTAAATGGCTGGTCAGAATTAAAATATATAAAACAACCAATGGTACACATGTGAATCCATACAATTCATTGTGTGTAACCAAAGTAGTTTTCCATTGATCAGATTGTTTCACAGGGCATGTATAATAGGCACTTCGACAGTCCAAAATGGAAATAAAGTTTGACTTTCCAACTTTGTGCAAAACATCTTTCACCATAGGCATCGGATATTTAAAGAATGGATGTAACGATAATCAAAAAGCCAGTCGTAATGATCCATCCTTCTTTTTTGACAATTACCAACGGACTTGCCATTCGACTTGAAGAAGTCTTAATTATCCCTTCTTGTAACATTTCTTTGAGCTGCCTTTCAACTTGAGGAATCAATCAAAGGAATTCGATACGCTGCGAACTCCTTTTCTCAAAAATCTGGCTTCAGTTCAATTACATGTTCTACCAGTGTACATACTCCAGGTTTATCTATCACTGTATTTATTAAACACATCCAACAGTTGTTTTTGTTGAAGCAATGTTAAATGATGAACTTGTTCTGGAAACAAATTTAATGGATTTTCTTCACTTGGCTCTGCACTTTTCAATGGAATTTCAACCACTGAACCAAAATCTCCATTTTCTTCAACAATCCATCTACAACTCAATGCTCTTGTAGTGTACTTTCTGATTTTATTTGCGTGTACAATCCTTCTCCCATCATTTCCCATGTTCACCATATAAGAATACTTTGATCTTCGCTCAACAATAGTACATTGACCATGCCAATGTGATAATAATTTGTTTGTTGACGTCGGATACAGTACAATGGATTGTTCACCAACTGTAGACTCTTTTGTTTTGCTCTCTTGTTGTACTGATTCGTATATTGAAGCTGTTTCTCTTCTGCATGAGTTTGTGCATATAATCTGGCTTTTCGAGTTCTCTTTTCAATTCCTTGAGATATTTCTCTGGCTTAATTCCAACGGGAGGTGGTAAATTAATTTATCTAGTCCAACTTTCCTTTAAAATGCCAAGAGGACCACATGGAACCTTTTCATACACCATCATATGAAGTACCACCTCTGTTGTCGCATTTGGCAGCGCTATTCACGAGCCCTGCGTCGTGTCAGATGGGTTGTCCAGAGATAGTTGCTGTCAATTGGAGGACACGCATGTACAGGGGATGCAGGTGGAGGTGTGATCAGCGAAGGATAGATGCAGTTCAAAGATATTAACAAACTTGCTCAAAGAAGGTGAAAGAGATTGACTCAAAATTGAGAAACAAGTGTAGACCAGGGGCTTCTATCCTCCCTAGCGTGATGGAAGCGAAATCCCCCCTACCAAGCCTAGGAGTCGATGACGGACTCCTGATTAAACGCAGATTGTTTCAGAGATAACTAGGCCTATTGTAACAGTTAACGACTATGCAGAATTTCAGACATTACATCGTCTAGAAAATTACAATAGTCACGGTAGGCTTTAGGTGCCTAACTAAAATATAATAGCAATTTTGCTTAAAATAATAAGTAACCATGTGCAGCATTGCTATTGTAAGTAACATTGCTACCATAGATGTTATTCTTTTTCGGTTGAAATAATTCACTATATATATATTATTATATCTATATAGTGCATTCACACAATCATCGCATCTGGTTGACCGCTTACGACTTTTGATGCGTAGCCTACTGTTCCAAGGAACAGCTTGTTACTGGTAAGGCGACTCCAGTTCAAATTCAAAATGTTAGAAGGATAATCGGATGGCGGAGTATATGTTACGCAGGCATTTTATAATCATGTAGATACCACCTTGTCAATTTATTTCCATCGTCGGTTGCTTCCTCATCGGTTGTCTCTTCATCACGAGTATCACCAGCATTTCCTGCGATTAGTCTTTCTGCAGTAAATCTACACGGTGATTCATTAAAAAACGTACCTTACATAGGTTAGCATAACTCAGGTAAATGACCATTAATTTTAATGAAATTTCAGAATAATGATGCTTGATATTCTATTCAAGTGCTACATAAATCATTTGACACACCAAGCTAAAATGACGTAACGCGATTGACGAAACTAATGACGTCACGAAAATATCGCGAAAAAATGGTGTTTACCGAAGAGGATAAACAATTTGTTACATTCTTACGAAAGAATAAAAAGTACAGTGCAAAACGTTTTCTAAAGAAATTTCCTGATAAAGAGTGGACTCTTGGTGGATTAAATGCGTTACTTTCAAAGATCGACAAAACTGGGTCTTTCCATCGTCGACCAGGCAGCGGCCGCCCGCGTACGGCAGCAACAACCGACAATGCTGAAAAGGTTGAATCGCTGGTGCTCAGCCAGGAAGATATGCCGCAAACGCATCGCACACAGAGACAAATTGCTCGAGAAATAGGAATCAGTCAGACATCAGTTTGGAGAATTGTCAAGAATGATTTACATTTGCGATGTTTAAAGAAACGACACGCTCAAGAACTCACAGCAGCCAACAAGCAAGCAAGATTGACACGTTCCCGTCAGCTACTGAGGTTGTATCCTGCAAGCTTAGTGAATTTCATTTGGTTTACTGATGAGAAATTGTTTACTGTGGCAGCACCCAGTAACAGTCAGAATGATCGTATTTATGTCTCAGCCGGTACAAGGAAGAGAGACGTTCCAGCAAATCGTCTTTTGCGGACTCGACCAACTTTCAGCAAGTCCCTTATGGTATCTGTCGGGGTATCTGCACTCGGTCGTACGAACATCCATTTAATCGAACCAGGTGTTAAGATTAATGGACAATATTACAGAGATGTTCTACTAATGCAGGGTCTCTTGCCTGACATTCGTGAGATAACGGAGTATTTCATCTTCCAGCAGGATAGCGCTCCTGCGCACAGAGCTCGGGAGACCGTTGCGTTACTCGAAACTGAAACACCTGATTTCATCCCGCCTAATTACTGGCCACCTAATAGCCTTGATTTGAATCCAGTGGACTATAAGATATGGAGCGTCATGCAGGAAAAAGTCTACAGAAATCGAATACATGATGTCGACGAGTTGCGTCACCGAATTGTGGAGGTATGGGATGAAATGGATCAGCGCATCATTGATGAGTCAGTCAGGCAGTGGCGTAGGCGTCTTCGCGCGTGTGTTACTGCCCGAGGGGGTCAATTTGAACATAAACTGTAACTTTCTTCCTATTCAGAACTGATTCCTCTATGTTCACTTAAAATTTTTTTGACATAAACCGATATTTGACGGAGTTACAATTAAATATCTAGGGGTACGTTTTTTAATGAATCACCGTGTGTAGTTTGACTTTTTCGACGGTGGCAAGGAGTGGTGTGTGTTTGTGGGATCTGTTGCTCACAATGGGCATTCCACATACAGAATTTTTAGCAAAAGTCATCACACTCAAGCACCACGACATCTGGATTGACACTGTATATCTTAATGAGTTGCACGGTCGATGTCATTGGTTGTGATACGCGATCCTCTTTTGAGGCTGCTGTGTTGTTGGTAGCAAACAGCGTTGCGCTGCATTCCTAGTCAGAACTTCGGGAGAATAGGTAGGCCTAAGTCTTTAATTTTGATTTTAATTGCCCAACAGATGTTGCCTGGCGGACTGTGGTTGGAAGGCCGTTCTATTCCATGGGTCCTGCAACTGAAAGGGACGATTTCCAAACTTATTGGTACGGGGTGTATTGCATCTTCCCTAGTAGTCGAGTGGAGTCCTCTTGAGTTGGTGGTAGAACATGGCGCAACCATGGATGTCATCTACGAGGTGGAGGTTCCAGTATAGATGTGGTACATGTGGAGGGAAACCTTGAAGGAAATTCGGGCATGGATGGGAAGCCAGTGTAATTGTTGAAGTGAAGATTTGATGTGATCTCAGAGACCAAGGCCGTTTATTAGGCGAGCAGCCGAGTGGAGGAAAAATGATATATATAAATATATATATATATATCTACGAGGTGGAGGTTCCAGTATAGATGTGGTACATGTGGAGGGAAACCTTGAAGGAAATTCGGGCATGGATGGGAAGCCAGTGTAATTGTTGAAGTGAAGATTTGATGTGATCTCAGAGACCAAGGCCGTTTATTAGGCGAGCAGCCGAGTGGAGGAAAAATGATATATATAAATATATATATATATATATATATATATATATATGGTAAGCCATGTTCAGAAATAGCCGATAACTATATATTGCTGTAAAAAAAGTTTGATTGTGTCGTTAGCATCCGAAGTGTTTTTCCGATCAAACCAGATGAGTTCTGTTTTGACGCATAGATATACCACGTTGAATATCTTAAGGCCAAACGATACTTAACCCTTACCACTCCTAAGACCGCTGTGATCGGCCAATTTTAAAGCGTTAGCTATAATAATTCGAGAGGCCAGGGTTAAGTCTAGGGTCTCTAAGACATCTCTATGAAAGCCTACGAGGCCTAAGATTTGAGAGGGCCTATGTCTTATCTATAAAGAACAAGCCCAGTAACTTCTTTTTAACTTTTATTGATCGAACAATTGACTTCATCGAATGTACCAGAGTTCATGGTGACTAATTTAGAGAGTTTTGAGTTGTTTTCGACCGTTTACGGCGTCGCCTCGTTCTTCTCCGCCTTTGCCTTTCGTTTCGCTTTTTTGTTCTTCTTAATCGAGCTTTCCTCCGTCGACCTGCCCTCGACGGAGTGGACACCTCTCTGCACCCCCTGATTTTCTTTCTCTCATTCTCCTCGTCGAAAATCGATCGGTTCGCTGTAGTCGCCGTAGTCACGCTGCCCGGTGACAGACGCCCCCCGGCGAGCGCTGCGAGACCTCTTCCTTCGTTTCACTTCCAGGTCTTCTTCTTCTTCTTCCTACAGACAACAACAACACCGCACCCTTCCTTAAGAGAACGTGTTGGTAACTACTTATTAATCCATCCGATTTAATGAGCCTGCCTTTCGTAGAAATGATAACCATATCTTTATTCGACTTATGTAATCAAATTTAAACCTAGTCAAAGTCTATGTACACTCTAACCTAGGCCTACTCTAGCCCTGTTCTCTTGTAAGTTTGACCTTATCCTGGCCAAAGAAAGCGCTACAAGGCTGCTCTCTTCGGCCAGAATAAGCTATTAGCCAAACCTACGCGAAGGCGTATGCCGATTGTTAGTTGTTTATATGGCCTCGTTACGGCGCCATATAAGTTGTCATAATAATAATAATAATAATAATAATAATAATAATAATAATAATAATAACAACAACAACAACGTGGAGGCTAGCTCGGCATATTTCTGAGTTTTGAGGTTCGCCGCCCTCTCGGCGGCGAATAATAATAATAATAATTATTATTATTATTATTATTATTGTCACTTTTATTATTATTACCATTTGAGATCTTCGTAGTCTGCCATCTCCTCGTTGTTGTTGTTGTTCTTCTGGTATTCTTGAAGCTTGGAGAGAACTGAGGCCAAGACGGGACCCAGCCGCTTTTTATCTATATTCTGGCCAAAAGAAACAGGCAGTAGCCAATCAGAAAAGAGCATGCCGGTGACCTCTGCCTTCCCGCTTGATACACCCCTGGTTGTCTCTAATATCAAATTAGATCGCAACTCACCTTTGACATTGTACAACATTGCCTTTTATTGGACATTCCTCTCACAACATTTCTAAGATCTAGTCCATTCTCAATGCGGCTGCCCGATTAATCGGTGGAATTCCAAAATGATATCACGTCTGTTCCTTCATTCATGAATTCCTTCACTGAGTTCCTGCACCTCAACGCATTCGTTTCAAGACCCTTGCGTTGATGCGTAACTGTCTCCTTTTGTCTGCCTTTGCATACCTTCTGGTTCTCTGCACCAGGGTCTCCTCTATTCCGCACCGGGTTTCCCTTCGTTCCTCTGTCCACGGACTTCTGGTGGTTCCCCGCATGCGCTCTGCAACGACCTAGTCCAGGAGCGTCGCCTACGTGGGTTCGACCAGCTGAACAGCCTGCCCTTTTGTCTTCGGGAGGAACTGCTCTCTCCCTCTATCCTCTGCTGCCTTTCAGAAGAACCTGAAGACTTTCCTGCTCACCGTTTATAGACTTCCCATAGAGCTATCATCCCGTTGGTTAATCACCATATGTCGTCTCGGTTAATCTTGTCTGATATATATCGTGTCACTTATCTGGATACCTAGCCAATCTATAGGTATAAGGAATTACCTTACAGACAATTAGCTAAGCCACGATATCAGCCAGACGAAGTATCTACCAACAGGAAATAATGGGTGAACTTAGCAACTCGCACGAGAGGTTTAAAATATACGAAATAAATTGTTTTATTAACACGTAAACGATAACTCTAATAATAATCAAAAGACTTTAGAAATGAACATTAAACTTAATCTGCACAGCGTGTTTAGACGACCTAGCATACAAGCTTTAAGAGTTCTTTCACTTATACACGATCACGCTGATAATGAGTTCGTATATATAAAGTTGATCATCAATTACTCAGTTTGAGATTTCAGAATAATAATAATAAATATAAGAATAATTTTATCTAGATAATGACACAGTTACCGTCTACGTTCAATAGCGGAGTTCACCAATGCATCACTAGCGGCAGTCTTCCCAAGATCCCAACCCACTTAACTATACCTTAACAATCCCTCGAACAACGAGCGATTCCAACCAGACAGACCCTTTGTCTTTGGTGCGCGGCTATTTTATACC
Organism: Bimastos eiseni; assembly: GCA_959347315.1. Classification (NCBI taxonomy): domain Eukaryota; kingdom Metazoa; phylum Annelida; class Clitellata; order Crassiclitellata; family Lumbricidae; genus Bimastos; species Bimastos eiseni. The sequence continues at coordinate 57,962,085 of OY365806.1, read as the reverse complement.
GAATCTCGTAGTCAGACAGAGCCGTCTCAGGCAGTGCGGTCAGACCGAGCAGCGGGGTCAGCCGAATCTGAGGGACCTGATCCAAGAATACTGTTTCTCTAGTAAGCCTGACCTGTGAAACAGACTGACAGGTCACCCAGTTCTGCCCAACCAGATATAAAAACACCACCGACAATGCATCCAACGAGCCACTAGTTCTGACCTCTGAAGCCGGCCGAATACCTTTACTAAAATACAGGCCGTCAGACCAACTAATATCATCACTAGTGCACAAGCAATAACCTCCTATAGTGACCCAGATCTAGTCTTAAGCAATGCCTCACTGGAGTGGTCTGTCTAACTATAACATAGCATTATATTGACCCTATGATAGAGCTACGTTTCCTACCTAAGAACTCCTCATATTCATTTTACGCCTCTTTTAAAGCTGACCTTTTCAGCCGAGGATTAGGCCGGGAGCGCCTCTGAGTAGATATCTTGAAGGGGCGCTATATCAAGTATTTTGGATTGATTGATTTATTGATAGTCGTGAGCGTTTCTGATTAGAGTGGCGCTATATAAAAGTGTTGCATTACATATAATTACATTATATATATATATATCACCTCAGAGTAGACTACACAATATTGAATCAAACGGTCAAATTAATTGGAAGTTCTCACGAAACAGGTTCAGCTACGGAGACAGAAGAGAAGGGAAAGTGCATCATCATCAGTTACCGACATTAATAAAAGGAAATAGTCCTCAAGATAAGAGATCGATTACGCGATCACGTATACAAAGTCTGGATGGACTCTGACGACATTAATAAGTTCGTATCATCTGTCGGTTTTATAGTTACCAAAGTCATGTGCATAATTAGTATCAATAGGCTACATCCGTTCTTAGCTTAGGGTTTTGTAGGGGATGACTCAGAATGGAAACACGATCACAATCAAGTCCTGCAGGAGTCCCGATGCTCCAGTAACTCTACCAATGTTTCCGGTCTCGATCCAGTCATGCTTATCTCCGGTGTCGACGAGCATGTCCAGCACCAGAAGAAAATAAATCCGATGACCTTGCTTCTTGCTTGCTGCATGTTATTTAACTTTTTATATCAATGTAGTCTGCCAATTTGAGATCGAGAGTCAGCATTGATCATTTTAAATAAAAGGACCTAAGTTAGTTTTCAATTAACCTCCCTGCAAGGCTTGATTGTGATCGTGTTTCCATTCTGAGTCGGGTTGACATTGAGGCTGATTCAAGAAACGTCGTCCATCTTGACCGTGTTGTATTTTACATTCAACTGGCATAATTTCGTAAAGAAAATGCTTTTAACTTTATAGTGATTTTTTGATCGATGGATCATTATCGAAACTACGAATACTCTCTCGTGTATAGTTCATCTCAAGTCTGTAAGTAAGGAGAAGTCCAACCAGTCGGCGAAGCGATCGACTTCAAGCTGTCGTTTCCCTTCTCCCAGTGTTTCGTTCCAGCTGAAGAAATTGCAGCTCAACATCTATACCATTCTGCATTGCATGCGCGCTCCAGACAAAATTCTGAGGCGCTCGAGTTGTAATGAATAATTTTTAACCGAATGTATGCGAGTATCAGGACCCATTACATGCGTTCCGCTTTTGCGCATTGTTTTGACATCTTATTCTCTTACTTTTTAAATCAGACTGACCCCATATTCATTTCATGGTTTCTAGCAAAGCATGTATTTCAAACCCTAAATTTCGTGAGAGAAGAATCAGATACGAAGTCTATCACCCGTGACCTTGGCAAGTGGTTCCAACATCTGTAGTACTTCACTGACAGTTGAACTCTGAGCTCGGGCAGGCGCATAGGCAATGATTTTCAGGACATAAGGGTCAGAGGCTGCGCTGGATATCTTCTCCTCTAAGTATGTTCTAGCTTCATCAATGCTATCATTAAGGTACGCAGAGTGAAACTGCAAAAATGTAAACATGATCAATTAGATTACCTATGCATTATTCAGTTCTCAGATTTTTCAAATGTTATTGTTTGATTTTGTTGCATTTAGGGAATATTTGTTTGACTTTGTTTCATAAAAGTAAAAATCATGTTCTCTAAATCGATCTAATCGGGTAATAAGCAGATCGTGCAACAGCAACACACTGACCATCTAGCTAGCAATCCGCAGATCACAAGGTGATTGAGTTATAGAAATATTTAATCGTAGACCTACACCGAAAACTTTGGAGACTGATTGATCGAACTGCTGCGTCATGCATCAACTGCACACTGGAGGTTATTGAGATTCTATTTTTTGTATGGAAACACTAACCTCTGTATTAATTTCAAGAAGTGATAGCAAAACAGAGCCAGTCATCGAATGACCTTGTGAAGATCCTCCCTACAGTGGACTTGGCTAGACTATACATAGACTATAGTTTACAAACATTCCTAAAGATGACACTGATATATTTGCGAATAAACGAATTCAATTTACGCTTATAGTATCCCATTAGTTAAAATAATACTAGTAGCGTCGATAACTCCATGTCAGGTGTAGTCTACCACCCTGCAGTTGCTGAAGATGACTTTTCTTTAGTCAAAACACAGCGATTCGTCGAGGAACTAACCACACACTCCAGGAGAGATCGCTATTTCCGAAGACACTAAATAAACCGTCCGAGCTCTGGAAAGTCAACTCCCTCTGGTAACCGTTAAAAGGGCATTCAATCTATTTATCGTTATTGAATTATATTTCCGTTTATTAAAAGACGCTACTTAAGAATTAAATATTCATAGACGTTTAAAATTTTTGGTCAATCCGCGCATGCGCTCTGCTCTGCTACAGCCCAACCCAAGAACGTTGCCCATGCTGGCCCCTCAGCTTGGAAGTGTCTACCACATTCCCTGGGCCTGGAATTTCTGTCCCTCTCACCTTACCCGTTCTAAAAACGCCTTAAGATTTTCCTGTTCGTTGGCACAAATCACAGACGCCCGTTGATAACGCTGCTGATTTTTAGCGGCGCTACATAGATGCTCAATAACATTACATTACATTACATTACATCAGCGTTTCCCATTCTCTGTTGACCGCGGAACCCTTTTGACCTCCAATTTTTTTGACGGAACCCCGGTCCAAAACTAAACACTGTTCTGGTTTTGCAAACGTTTTAGAATGCAGACAATATAGATTTAGGCCTAGATTAGATTAATAACAACACAAAAAAACGATGACAAAGACACATAAATTCTCTTCATATAAACTTATAGGCCTTCACAGATGTTATGAAAAAGCATCCTATAGGCCTACGCATAATGTGAAATTTGCAGTTTAGGTGACTCACTCTCGTCCGTATCGGCCTACTACGTACGATATAATTTCCGTAATTTAAGCTCTATCTTAATTAGAAGGCAGGATGATTAATATATATATATAATATATATATATAATATATATATATAATATATATATATAATATATATGTTTTAACTACAGTACAAGCTTGATTGATGAAATGATGTTAACTAGAAGGTTAATTAATGAAAAGAATTGATGAAAAAATGCCATTTAATTGGAAGCGGAAATGATGATGAGATTTTAACTGGAAGGTGGAGTTCTGCCTAAGTAAAAGCGGGAATCGTGAAAAGATTTTTTTTAAACTGGAAGCGGGGATTATGAAAAGAATCATGCAATTTAATTTATTTGAAATTGTTTCAAGCTTGTTGAATGCTTTCCGCGGAACCTCTGTCTTCGCCTTACGGAACCCTTGGGTTCCGCGGAACACAGTTTGGGAAACGCTGCATTACATCACTACAGGCTACTACGTCAATAGGTTGATTGCGAATACGATGTTTCTGCAATCTCGATAATAATAATGAAGTAATTGGTATTTACTATGACGTCATTTGCTGCATAATACCTCATTGTGTGTGCTGATCAATATTATTATGTTCTAACCAATCACAGACAAGATCCGCATTATTGCGGTCGGTGAAAATCAGCAAAAGACGATTGCTTCTGCAAATATACTTCCCGCAGACTGCGGATTGACTTACAATAACAAATCAGTCCAAAAGTAGGTGCATCCTGCCATACTTTAATGGTAAGGTTCGGTATGTTGTCGACTAACTGGCCTTAGTCTTTTTTGTCTCTTCCGAACTTTTAATACAAGAATATAAATGAAAAATAGGTTTTAAAAGTTCGCTCCTATTACTTGAATGTATTCCAATGGATTAAAAAAAGATCGATTTCTCACAAATTAGTAGAATTTACAAGGTCCAATGGGAATTTACGCCTAACAATGATCACATAATCCTACATGGGTAGGCACAGAGGATCATTAGTCTGTAACTAAGTATTAGGTTTACTTTTTGGTATTGATGGAGTGATACAAGTCAAGCTGTTACCCAGATGCAACGTCTTTGAACGAAACGAAACACCAATTAACTCTTTAACGACCAGGTGCTTATGTATTTCCATACATTTCAGTACATCTGATCGTTAGAAGGCGTGCTTTTCTGTCTGCTCCTGAATCCTCAATCAAATTTTCTACGATAAACTGTCGCTCACTTCCGGGTCACTAGAAGTTTAGAACAACGAACGGCTGCAACTATACTAATGCTGATAGGTCTAATAATATTAATAACATAATAATAGCAATCAAAATAATAATATCAATCAATCAATGAAACCTAATTTAGCGCCCTTCAAGATTCGTTCATTCATTCATTCATTACGAAAATTTATGTCTAGCGCCTCTTCAAAATGACTAGGCCTACTCAGAGGTGCTCCCAAATAAAATCGTGGATAATAATGTCTAAGAGGGAGTTCTAGGAAGGGAGCGGAGCGTCATAGGGAGGCCATAGAGATCTACTCAGGGCGCATCCGGTACGACTACGGCTAAAAGGGCAGTTTTTAGTAATGAGCATAGAATGCAGATGAGGGTGTTTTGAGCATGTTTAACATGAGCATGTTTAACATGAGCATGTTTAACAGCAGGAAAGTTAGACAAATACTTTCGGCGGTGATTTAAGCTTGATTGGAAGTTGTTGGCCTACCCTAATACATTCTCTTATAGGGAAGGGTCTTGGATTGTTGTCGCTTGTGCAGGAGAGTAAGCGAGGTCAATAGTTGAACATTCCAGCATTGTAGACTTCAGGTGTCCCAGAAGTAGGTCTATTTGAGCAAGGGTCTGATAGGCCTATAGGACTCAGCGAAAAAGTGTCCGCATATGCCCAGAGATATTTGTAACCTACACGCTTAGACTGAAGGATACCTTGCACCAATTTTCATATATATATATATAACTTAGAAGAAACGATGGCGCTGATCTCCTGTATTTGCTTCTAGGAAATTTGGTCGATCTCTTTCAGAACAATTACCGAACATCATAATCGATATATAGGATTTATTAATAACCATAAAGATTGCACATTAATTATGTAATGGTATGGGGGGAGGTAATGTCCGGGGTAGACTCATCGACCGGACACCAATCTTCGGACTATCGAACCTTCGGACAATCGAACCTCAGGGCTATCGAACCTTCAGACTATAGACACAGAATCAAATGGAAGCAGGATTGATCAAAATGATTCTGCATAACCAGAAGCTGTATTGATGAAAAGAACGCTGTCAAAATTGAAGCAGGACTGTTGAAAAGATTTCTGCCTACATTGTAAGTGGAATCGGGAATCAATAACAGCTTAATTCTGTTTGACTGGAAGCTGGGTTGATGAAAAATAATTATGTTTAACTAGAAGCTGGATTGATGAAAGGACGTGTTTTAATGGAAGCAAGAATGAGGATTAAATCATGCAATCCAGCTAAGAGTTAAACAGAATTCACTACATCAGTCTAGCTTCATTTAAGTAGAATTCTCATATCAAACCAGCTTTTATTTATTACAAATTCTTTTTACCCTCTTTTCTGTAACTTGGCTTGTGTAAAGTTTGTCAACTCTTTTTTCAGTATGTTCCCATCAACCTGCAGAGCTAATTTTATAATGTAATGATTACGCCATCTATAAAAAAAACGAGGGTCCCAAAAAAGCCGTGTTTTTTTTTACTTTACTTGTTATCACTGCAACTGCTCTTAAAGGAGGACATCAGTAAATATATATATATGTATATATATAGCCGCTCAAACCAACAAAATATAATCGTTAACACACTTTTAACGACCGTAGCCTGAAGTCTTTGAATTGTAATAATAACTAGACTACAAAAATAATTGAATTAGATTCCGCGATAAAAATGGTTTTCACGCGACTAGGCCTACTATGACTTCTAAAGCAACACTTTCAACAAAACTCTTTCCGCTACCTCTTCCTCTAGATCTCTTTTGAAACTCTTCATCATTTAATTCACATGTGCATCATACTCAGTGCTTTTTTTCTAGAAACAAATGTGCCGTAATGCATCTGTATTGTCGGAAAAATTTAGGCCTACGCTAAAATAAGCTAAAATATCCAATCACTTTTATAAGCCACAATACAGGATACAATTATTACAATGTATACACTAAGCCCATTTTAAAATTTTTAAATGTAAACAAATGAAATTGTAAAGTGTTATATATAATGTATGGTCTGACTTTTATTCTTAAGCAGAGAGCCAGCTGATAAAAAACTGATGATTTGTTTCATTTCCAAATGTGTGTCTATTTGATTTAATTAATAAGTAATCTATCTTATAAATTAATTTTCTTAAACTTTATTTTAACATTAATGTATTAATTTACAACGCCGATGACAGCAAACGATTTTAATGGCGAAATATTTACCGTTGGCGCCAGAGGTGTAACAAGGTCTTGAAAAGTGGGGCCAAGATTAAAAAATAATTAGCAAAGAGCCAGAAATTTCCCCCCCCCCATTTTTGAAATTGTTGCCCCCAGAAATTTGAAAGATTGGGGGAGCACAAATTATCTTAACAAAAGTCATCTTAAAAAGCCATTGGAGAAACATAAAAAAGAACTGATTTGGGGGGCATATGGGTGGCACTGAGCACTAAAACTGGGGGCTTGGCCCCACAATTTTGAAACTGGAAGGGGGCCGGTGCCCCTGCACCCGCTTGTGACACCCCTGGTCGTCGCGTTATATATAGGCCACATATCACAGAGGAAGCACAGAGTTCGTTTGTTTACTGGCTAAGTAGTTAGAAGTTAGAACAAAAGAGGTAATAGAAATAGAAGAATGGTTGGAACATAACAATCCAGCCATAAATAAATAAAAAAGTCTAAAACAAAACTATAGTTCAATATAATTTGATTGAACTCAAATTATGCGACACAACTAATTCCGATTTATTAATATCATAAAGATTGCACATTAATTATGTAATGGTATGGGAGAGTATGGTCATAGTATAGTATATTTAGATCAGACAGACAGACAGATTGACAGCCTGACATACGTATTAGGTAATTATTAGTTTAGGGTTGTTATTTACTATGACGTCATTTGCTGCATAATACCTCATTGTGTGTGCTGATCAATTTTGATTATGTCCTAACCGATCACAGACAAGAACCGCGTTATTGCGGTCGGTTAAACTTAATAAAAGACGATTACTTCTGTAACTATACTTACCCGAAGTTTATTGACTGCGGATTGACTTAAAACAACAAATCAATCAAAAAGTAGGGGCATACCGCACATTTCCATTACTTGTAATGTTGAGGTTCGGTATGTTGTTGACTAAATGGCCTTTGTCTTTTTGTCTCTTCCAAACTTTCAATACAAGAATATAAATGAAATAGGTTTTAAAAGTTCGCTAATATTACTTTAAAGTGTCGAATAGATTAATAAAAATGATCAGTTGATCACAGATTAGAACAATCTGCAGTTCAAAGAGAGGATGGCGGTCTATGATTCTGCACGGACGGCATGGAAGATAATTTAGTCTGTAATGATGTATTTGGCGTACTTATCGGTATAGAATGAGCGATACATGTTCAAGCGGTAAGTGTTACTCAGTGATGTATGCAAGATTTGAAACTTCAAGACCAAGACGAGACCGAGACACTAGGCTCAAGACAGTACGAGACAGTAAAAGACAAGTGATCCTTGATGAAAAAATGATGTAAAATACTAATGTTTCAGTTTTCGGGAATAAGGTTCATTTGTAATTTCAATTTGTAATATATACATAGTATCAACTTGCAATGTGTATAGTACCAATTCCTGAGAATAGTTTTTATATTGCCGCAAAATTTTCACTTCAAGACAGTTTCTAAACATTCGAGACACTACCTCGAGACCGGGACCGAAACCGAGACAGCAGGCTTCCGAAACCGAGACACTAAAAAACTGTCTCGAGGCGTCTCGAGACCGAGACACTGCCTCGAGACCGAGACACTGTCTCGAGACCATACAACTGTGGTGGTACCTCGATACAGCGTGTGTGAACGAAACACCAAGTTTTTCTGTCTGCTCCTGAATCCTCAGAGCCTTTCCAGAGGCCGTCACTACCTTTGAGATGACTGCGGATTGCAGTCCAAGGTCATATAAGCAGCAGAAGCAAACGCGTCAACCCTACGGATACCAAGTCACCAAATCCCCCATCTGTTACTGCTCTCACATAGACAAACACTGCACATATTGTTGAGAAAAATTCTTTAATCTGGGTCGACTTTATTTGTGTTCTAAATAAGATATTATAGCGTATACACAGCCTGAGATTGATAACAAGGAATTATTAGTCTAACAGGAAATTAAGCACAATCGAGTATTCTAGCCAATAAAATTTTCCACGATACACTGTCTCAGGCTTCCGGGTCACTAGAAGTTTAGAACAACGAACGGCTACAACATTATGTTGGCAAGAGAGATTCGAAGATGGAAGAACGAAAAGATAATGGCTGAAAATGGAAAAAGAAATAGATAAATCAACAGTTAAATAATTGGATAACTAAATTATCAGATAAAGTGATATAGAAATAGATAAGCAAACATATAACCTAACAAGAAAATATATGGACAAATAAATATAAACAAATAGCTATATAGATTTATATATAACCTATTTTCGTTTATTAGAAAGAATCATCGCTGTCATAAAGCAGCGACATTACAAATTAATAATTACAGAGCAATCAAAAACAGCCACTCAGTCATCGAGTTTATTAGGCCTAAATTCATGAAGAGTTCAGTATGTTGAAACCGTGGACGCTTAGAGAACACGAGGGTGTCTAATAGATATCTTTGTAGAGTATTCTGGGTATAAAGTTCTTTTTGTCCCTATCGGGGAGATCAAATGGGTGGGGTCTTGCTCGCAGGTTTTATTTTGCTTGCGGTCTATCATGGCACAGCGGGCGACGAACGTGTCTCCGATCCCTGGCGATATGAATGTCCAGTGTCCAGTGTCCAATGTCCTAGTCCAAAGATGAAGCTGCCTAGGTTGGTGTCGTTGAGGATAAATAAAAACACTTACCAGAACAACCGCAATAGTGTCTTGTTTGGAACTTGGAGCATGTCAGAGCAGTTAGAAAGACAATCAATGACGAAAATTATTGAACGAGCAATTGCGATAACAGGAGTGATTCCATTTCTTTGTAAATTCTCTGAATCTCGGGTGCTCAAATATAGCCTACACTAGCAAACAAGACAAAATTTGCTTTCAAACAATTACTGAGCTATTCAACTTTGTTTGTCTCCCTGACCTATAGAAGCTTAAGAATTCTCTGGAAAGTTCTGGAAAGTCAAGCACCCAGATAGGATGCTTTTATGCTGACACGTCATCACTTAGATGAATAAATAGGCCTATCATTATGGATTTGTTTACTTCACATTAAGAATTTATTATATTCCGTCTACAATGGTTGTCGTGAAACAGTGACTGCAATCTTTGTTACGTTTCTTTAACAATATCGTTTATTTGCTTTGACCGATTTCGTCAGATTAAACAATCGATTCTTGCATAGTAAAGAGCATCTTTCAGCAAAATGACTTCGTTAATTATTTGATCAATTACAGAATATTTCAGTATTTCACTTCAATTTTCTATAGAAAGTAGAGTAGGCTCGTTTGAAGATTTTTTCCAATGATTTTGAGCGTTAACAAGGTATCCTACTTGCAAATCGCCATAGCGTAATAATAGGCCTATGACTGCATAAAACCCATTCATTCAAATGCCATGTGCTGTACGTCCTCTCTAACCGAGTGTTTTGGTCTCGGAAGAGGACAAACGACGCGGGTATTTGGGTTATTCTCAATTGCCAGTAATCGATCGTGTCTCAAACAATCTACCGACACTTGACAAATGCAAACACTATCAATTTAAGTGATGTCCTACGTAGACCTCCTCCACCTGGCGCCTCGATCGTCGAATCATTTCGACATAGGTGTCTAGGTGTACGGTAGAATCCCGGCACGAAAGCAGAAGATCAGATTGGATGCGGGTTCAAATCCTTCGTTCGTCTTCCAATTATCGACTCAGCCACTCCATTTGCTGGGTTGACTTGGCAACAGGAACCGTATGACAGATTGGCACCTTGCAGTGTCGCCATGTCGTGTCTTGTATTGTTGACACGATTAAGCAATTATAAGAAAGATCGTCTTTTTACACATATAATATTGTAATTCTACTGCTTCCGGTGATAAATAGTTGACACCCATCGGCTGCTATTCAGGTGTAAAGACTAATTCCGTTGCACCGAAATTTCTTTGAAAACATAATAATTACTGAGTTAGGAATGATCACCGATTTAGGTCTTCTGACTTTGGCCATAAAATATATAATCCGAATTTGGCACGAATTATGACGAACACTTGTTCTCCTTTGTCCCGCTGCTCTGCAAAGTTGCTCCTTTTGTCTTGTAGTGTACTTTATTGTATTTAAGAATTTGTAAGACGCCTCTGGTGGGGTGACCCGTACAGAAGCGTTGCTATCCGTGAGGCCCAACGAAAAGAAGCAGGTTTAGAGAAAACGAAAGAGCACGAGAGACTGCCAGATAGAATTTGACAGCAAATAGGAGAAAGCACGTTCCAGAGACAGGGACGAATTGAAGCAAAGGATCGAGAGTGAGCCATAGCAGTTAAAGTACGAGGAACCAAGAGGTCAAGTCTATTGAACGAGAGAAGTGGACGGAGGAAGGAAACTGAATTACATCAAGCATACAGGTATCTGGTAGCAAGACACGCTGAACCTAGAGGATTAGAATGAGAATTTTAAATAGTAAGCGAGAATGGAGAGTGAGACAAATATATATATATATATATATATATAGAGAGAGAGAGAGAGAGAGAGAGAGAGCAAGAGAAAGAGAGAGAGAGATAGCCAGTGAAGTTCACGAAATATAATGGCAAAGATGAGAGAGAACCGAGGAAAGCGAGCTATCAGTCTAGCAGCTTTCTTGAGTACTGATTGAAGAGGAGACGAACCTTTGGGAGTCCAATAAGACTGAAATTGTAGTAGTCAGTTTAAGAACACATTAAAGTGTGAACAAAGGTAATGAAGGTGGAGGAGAAGACAGAATGATGAATGACCCGGGTGCGAAATCAGCGATGTGTTCGAGAAAAGTAAGAGAATATATCTAGGCTTGTATCCAGATCACGAACACTTGCCGAGAAAAAGAAGAATGAAAACTTTTCATAAAAAGGAACGAAATCAAACTTCTGACTTATCTGAGGTCTAAATAGGGTATCCAGAAGATTAAGGAGAGTAGACATTTAGTCTCTTTTCGCAGCCGAAAGCATCCATGAAATTGTTTGGCTTTGTCTAGAAATAAAGACTTCGCTAAGAAGACTTGGCGTCTGCAATCGTCAAAATATCTCAAGGTTGTTGTCTGACGTGGTATGTGACGGTGCGTAGCATTGTCCATATGCTTAGTTGGTAGTAATTAAAAAGCATATAGAATAATACAGCTCTAGAATTCTTATGCGTTGTATATTAATTCAATGCACCATTTGTCTGCTACTTTTACGATATAATTGAAATTAAATTTGTAATAAATGAAAAGTTTAACATTTATTAACCTCTCACACGTTTATTGACGAGGGACAATTCACTGGGGGTCAATTGATCGGGATGAAATTGACTGGGGCTATTCACTGGGGGCAAATGACCGGGGCAATTGACCGTGGGGGAGAAATTTCCTAGAATCGGCCTCACGAGGGTATTAGCATTGCGGCCAGCCAATAAGCCGTATGGGGACTATCAGCTTGGTGGCGGATCTCCGCTTGATCCATCTCAATGAGGGGACGGTCCCACAAGCACTGTGCTTGACGGTAACGGTCCGGGCTCCTCGCCGGTTCTGGCATAGAGTTCCTATCAAGCTCCAACAGCTCCTCCCAGTGACCAGCAGAGTCTTTCCAGAGGCCGTCATTTCCTTTGAGATGACTGCGGATTGCAGTCCAAGGCCAAACAGGCAGAAGAAACAAACGCGTCAACCCTGCGGATACCAAATCACCCAATCCCCCATCTCTCACAGCACTCGCATATACAAAATATTGCACATATTGTTGCGTAAAAGCCTTTAATCTGGGTCGACCTTATCTGTGTTCTAATAAGATATAGCGTATACACAGCCTGTGATTAATAACAAAGAATTGATCTGATTGGAAATTAAGCACAATCGAGTAAGCCAGCCTATTATTTCCCCTCTAATTTTCCTACCGCCTTTGAATAAAAACGCCCTTTGAATTGGTTAGACCAAGGTCTGTTTAGACAGACAAAACAATTAGCCTGAGATGTTGGATTTCTGTTGCCAAGGTTACGTATTATGTTATAAGGAGCTGCTCTCTGATTGTCTACTGGCGGTTTCTATTCGTGCGTAAATAAGCGGCATAGTCGCTGGGTCCCTTAGTTCTCCCCTCTCGTCAGGAAGATTAACAACAAGATCGATGGATGCAGGAGAAGATCTAGATCATGACGAGCAACTGGAACTGGTAAGTTTGACAAGACGCAGTTATTCTGGCCGGAGAGAACTATCTCTTCGACCAGAATAAGGTCAAACCTAAGGAACACAAGAGAACAGGGTCATAGACTACAGTCAATCAATTTTAAAAAAATGGAAGTTATATACCGGTCGATAACTTGTCATCATACATGTACTTTCATGCTACACTTGTAATCATAATGCGGTCTGTTCTGAGCTAGAAAATAAACTTAAAAATTAAAGAACTCTTCTCCTTTTGTAATGAATTTTGGATTACATCAATTTTAATTACGTTTTAAATTTGATTGCGTTGCTCGAAATAAGATCTTGGAAATATTTCACCAGCAGAAAAGGTAGACGCATACTTTCGGTGGTGATTTAAGCTTGATTGGAAGTTGTTAGGTCTACCCTAATACGTTCTCTTATAGGGAAGGGTTATATATTGTTATCGCTTCTGCAGGAGAGAGAGCGACGAGCAAGGTCTCGTAGCGCTCGGTCCAACAGTGTCCGATCGAACCTGACGAAAATATCAGAGACAGACGACGACGATGACGAGGGATCGACCTCATCGCGTCGCAGACGCAGAAGAGGCAGGAGAGGAAGCCGCCGCCACAACATCCGCATCCGCGTCCGAGTGACCCACAGACGCCGAGGACGAGGACGACGTCGCCACTAGACGCCATCGGTCGGACCTCCATCCCTTCCTTCCTCCATTTGTCCGTCTGTCCATCATTCGTCCGTCCATAATTCGTCCGTTCATCATTCACTTGACTGATTAGGATATAGCTGAAAGGAAAAGACCCAAGCGACTGCGAGTTTAATTTACACCGATTCATGAAGTCTATTGTTCGATCAATAAAAGTTTAAAAGGATGAAGCTTATCTTTGTTGTTCTTCCTAGGCTGGGGGCTTAATTTTCATATTCTTGGGCTTTTACAAAATGTTAGACCTTCTTAGGCTATTGATTTTAAGCGTTAGCATTTATTATTCTGATTTTCCTAATACTTGGACATTCTAGCATTTTAGATCTTAGGGGTTCCAGAGGTAGGCCCATTTGAGCTAGGGTCTGATAGGCCTATAGGACTCAGCAAAAAAGTGTCCGCATATGCCCAGAGATATTTGTAACCTACACGCTTAGACTGGAGGATACCTTGCATCAATTTTCATACAGTGGTGTGCAAAAGTCTTGCATCGCTCAAATTCTATGTCGCTTTTCAGCCATCCAGTCCTGTAATCTCTATTCTGTCTAAGGGCCAATACAATTATTCCTTTTTATGTTAAAATGGTGGCATTTAGCTTTTCAAATCAAAATCTGAAGACAGATTTTTTCCAATGTCATTATTATTTACGATGGGATAATATGATCCTCCTATAGAAACCTCATAGAAATGACGATGTGTGAGTGAAAGTTGGATCGAGATTAACTGTGCTTAGTGCAATGTTCGGACATGAAATAGTGAACATTTACGATCGTAATCCTTTTTATCTTGCAGCGGCCTTGAAAAGTCTTGCACCTTCCGTTTTTTTTATTGTTTCACTAATGGATCAGTATTTGGACCAGTCTTTACAACTTGTCTGCAGCATGTGGGCATTGAGAGGACCTGCCTGCGCCAAATTCAGGCACTGCATGCAGCTTGATTTCTTCTCCATGAAACCTCCTCGCATATGTATGGGCCACTGGGCCTGGTTGCGAAAGAGGCAGAAAGTGCCTTTATCTCTGACTAACACCTTCTCCCAGATCGTACAACTCAAGTTGGCATACTACAATGCCCACTGGAATCATTTGTTCCTCTGGATATCAGTCATCAGCTGCTGCTTCCTGCGTGCTGCCTTGCAGCCCCTCAGACCAAACTTCAGACAACGGAGACGCACTTCTAATAAGCTGGCAACAACTTTGCACTTAAACCTCCACTCACGCATGAGTTCATGCGACGCCAACTTTCACGCACAATTCATCATTTCTATGAGGTTTCTAAGGCAAGATCATGTTATCCGACCATAAATAATAATTATATATATATTATAAATATATATATAATGATATATATATAATGATGTATATATTGGTGGAAATCTACCTTGAGATGTTGATTTGTAAGGATAAATGCCCGTTGCAGCATTAAATAGCAATAATTATAATTGGCTCTAAGGCAGAATGATATCAGCACAGGACGGCTGAAAAACGGTAAGGAATGTTGTTGATGCAAGACTTTTGCACAACACGATGGCGTCGATGTCCTGTATTTGCTTGTAGGAAATTAAATTTTAGTCGATCGCTTTCAGAACAATTACCGAACATCATGATCGATATAATTATAGGCCTTAGGCCTATATTAGGCTTACTGTTAACCCAAGTAGCCCATCTATTGCGCCAATAGAGGTCAGATGCATGCAAACCATAGTCCAATGGAGGTTCTATAGTCCGGCTTCCTGAGGTCCAGATCAAGAACTCTGGAGAGGGTTGAACCCATCTGCTAATCAGCGTCGATTATAATTATAGGTCGAGGACCATAGCCCATTATAAAACATGGTCTGAGCAGGATCGATCTATTGAAAAGGTTAACATTAGCGTTTTAGTTTTTAGTGTAAGACTCGAGTGTGCACGATGGATGGGGAGCATGATATAATAATAAAAATAATGTAACGGTTTAGGTTTACGCTTATCCAGTGTCTGCCTGCTGTAGTGTCTGCCTGTTGTGTACACCTGTCTACTGTGTTCTTTCTAGTGTAGTATCTACCTGCTGTATACGCTTATCTGCTATATACTGTAGTCTATCTGCTATCTACTGTCTCCTATTTACTGTGTATCATCTACTATCTACAGCAAGTTAGTATAAAAGGGATCGATATAGTCAGTCGAAGAGTCGCCTAGAAGATCGCAATCGAGTCGTCGTCGTCTGGAGATCGTCATCGGGGAGTCTTGTAGATTCAGCTTCGGCCTTGCAGTCTCGGCTCCTATGAAGCACGAATCATCGTCGTGGCTTGCGATAGTCGTTGTGGATATAGTCGTTGTAGATTTGCGAAAGTCGCCGTCAGCCATTGACGTAGCGCTGCAGTTATTCGTTAGTTATCGACGTTGGGCGTATTGAGGGAGTGAGATACGGCCTGTTTCCGAATAGGCGCTACGAGTACAGAAGTATTGTTATCCGTTGTACATTAAAAGAAGATCATCGAGGAACATCGTCTTATTCTTGCGTTACCAAGAGGATTACCGTATAAGTGTGTCTTATTCCAGGCGTCACCCAGAAGGGAGCTATTCAAATCTTAAATGGTTAGTCTTCAGCACACCACTGAAGCCTTACTTACTCAGCGGACTGTAACTCGAACAACCCCCTTATCGGACGGGGACTGCAAATCGTCATCCTGGTCACTGTCGAATAGGCCCCGTTCCGTTACAATAATAATAATAATAATAATAATAATAATAATAATAATAATAACTACAATTATAGCAATAATAATAATATTATTATTAATAATAATAATATTTATAATAGTTTTTCCCGAGGTAGTTCTGATCCCTCAGGTGATAAAAAATTGTCCGGAGACTGAGAAATTGGGTTATCCGGTTCCGGCATTAAGACCGCGAAGCGCGGCTGCATTTAAGCGCTGGATGATAATCGAGAGCTGTCTCCGGATATACGAGTCAGGTTGTGCCCAGGTCTGTTACAAAGATACGGCCACTGTTATTTATGGTCCCCAAGATTTCAAAGGCCAGAGGAATAAATTTGTGTGACTCAAGTAGTGTGCTGTATTGTGTCTCCTTAAGTGATGCTGCTATATCGGCCCCCGCACCTACTGTTGCTGACGTTGCTGGTAAGTATGACGTAGCCAGGGTGTTGGTCACAGTGGCATCCCATGCGAGGCTGCGACCGACTTGCCATGGGATCAAGGTTAGACCCTCTGGCCACTTTCCGTCCGAACGGAGCAAGCCCGGCGTTCTTTAATAGCCGGAAAACCTGCCTTCGAGAGACCACGGTAGATCAGGTCGTTAAGGATGCTGTGTTGGGGCCATTCGACCATAACCCAAGGTGCACGATAGGCCGTGAGATCTTCTGGCAGTGACCAGGGTGCCACACGCACAGGTGTGGGGCTCACCATGAACTGTTCCGAGGCGCAGGCCGATGGCTACTCTCGTGGCCTTATCGTCCAGTCTCAGGCCACATGATGTTTTCGGTGAAGCGTGCACAGAGCCATGCGCCTGCATGCGGTGCCGAGCTTGATCGTAGCCATCGGCAAGTGAGTTGCTTAGCTCCATCGCCGTCACCTTGAGTAGAGGTTTATCCCATTGGGCTTGGATATAATTTTGAAAGCTGTCGAGGTTTGTGACACCTGTTTGTTTTTAGCATGACCCCGTATCGTTCGTCTTCTGGAATGTGCGCTTCCGACAGAATGCAGCACGGGAGAGGGAGGGTACCAGCGGCTGAAGCCAAAAAGGCAGGAAGTGCCAGCGATGACACCCTACGGATACCAAGTCCACCAATTTTAATGGGAAGAGCTGCCTGCGTCCATTGTAGCTCGGTGATGGCAACGTTCAGCTCAGAATCAACTCGAGACCCCTGTGTATGAGAGACTCACATACCTCTAGGCTGAGGTGCACGGTT
Organism: Bimastos eiseni; assembly: GCA_959347315.1. Taxonomy (NCBI): domain Eukaryota; kingdom Metazoa; phylum Annelida; class Clitellata; order Crassiclitellata; family Lumbricidae; genus Bimastos; species Bimastos eiseni. The sequence continues at coordinate 57,944,647 of OY365806.1, read as the reverse complement.
GGCACACGGCAACGCGTTGTGTGCAGGAGTTTTGGTGACCCCGAAGAAGCTTCTCAAGATCAAAGGTCATCCTGTCTTACTATCAGTGTCAGTCTGCTCAGCGTCCGGTCAAAAATATGGAAATCCAGAGTGGATTGAAGGGCGTCATCAACCGATAGCGGGGAACCCAACAGAGTTGCCTCTTCCCTGACTCCAAGATTTTTTTAAAATAACAACGTGTCATTGTCCATCCAAAGACAGCTCTCGATTTATATGTCGGTATCATGGTCCGTACGTACTTGTATGTAGGGCTGCCGCTAACTGACGAGTAGTTTTGGAGTCGAGTATCTCAGCGAGTCCCCGGGTACTCGTTAATACCGGAAGTGCTAAATACAAACTGCATGGCTTCTGCTACTATAGACTATAGATAAACTAAGACTGATCCTAGTATAGGTTCTAACTAAATCTCTGACGCATAAAAAAGTTAAATCTCCAATGTAACAAGTTCTAACAACTAACAAGCTTCTAAACAGCCATGAAACATAATTATTTGGTGCTTTGTTAAACAACAAATAATTAATTATAGGCTACAGAAAGTCGTCTGGCAGTCAACAGACTACCTAAGAATAGGCCTATACAATAAAATACAACATACTAAGCATGTTTGTATAGCGCGCTTCAATAAAAACAAGTCTTGCACGCAAACACGTTGCGCTGCATTCCTAGTCATAACTTCGGGAGAATAGGTAGGCCTAAGTCTTTAATTTTGATTGTAATTGCCCAACAGATGTTGCCTGGCGGACTGTGGTTGGAAGGCCGTTCTATTCCATGGGTCCTGCAACTGAAAGGGACGATTTCCAAACTTATTGGTACGGGGTGTATTGCATCTTCCCGAGTAGTCGAGTGGAGTCCTCTTGAGTTGGTGGTAGAACATGGCGCAACCATGGATGTCATCTACGAGGTGGAGGTTCCAGTATAGATGTGGTACATGTGGAGGGAAACCTTGAAGGAAATTCGGGCATGGATGGGAAGCCAGTGTAATTGTTGAAGTGAAGATTTGATGTGATCTCAGAGACCAAGGCCGTTTATTAGGCGAGCAGCCGAGTGGAGGACAAATGATATATATAAATATATATATATATATATATGGTAAGCCATGTTCAGAAATAGCCGATAACTATATGTTGTTGTAAAAAAAAGTTTGATTGTGTCGCCAGCATCCGAAGTGTTTTTCCGATCAAACCAGATGAGTTCTGTTTTGGTGGCATTTAATTCAAGCGCATGGATATACCACGTTGAATATACTGGACACAAGGATGCGATTTTAGCTTTAACATTGCCGATGTTTTTCCCAGGAGTTTTATGTAAAGTTGAGTGTCATCAATATTTGATACGAGATGTCATGATGTCAGTAATTAGCATATGATAGACAGTTAGTGTTACTAGGCTAAGTTTCTAGCGGAACAACAAAGGTTACTATAACAGGTCGCAGCTGCCTGTTGCCTGTTGGCGTACATCACAACCAACATGTAAACGAGTTCAGAGGACAATGATGACCGTAAGAGGTTTAGACTTTAGAGAAATTAACCCTTTAGAGACCCTTTAGATGTCTGCAAACGTAAACGTGCGCTCAGAAGTCAGAAGGTATCAATTGTCGAGCCAGGAATGCAGAGGTGCTTAAACGGAAGTGAAGCGAGGAGGTTAATTATAGCGTCATGAATTTGGCTTCCACCAAGGAACTACAATCTTCCAACCGGAAGTGGAATCATGCGGGTACTCGAGTACAACACGAGTCGGGAACTCGATATCTCTAGTACCCATGTACCCGTGAAGCCCTATACGTGTATGTTCCAATGTGTGTGTATCTATGTGTGTTCCAATGTGTGTATATGAATAATAAGGCATTGAAGCAAACAGACTGTACAGGTGCCCACATAAGATTGTGTTACTCGATAGGCAAATAATAAAATATCTAAAGTGCGAAGTTGCTTTTCAATTATAGCATGCTGCACATTCAAATTTTTCGTGCACCAAAGTGCGAATAAAAAGTTTGTTAAAAATGAAATATACTTATTTACTTACTTGCATACTTAGATCCGAGGAACTCATGAACTTTGCTAAAGGTCAATTAAATGACGTAGACAATGATTGCGTCTACGTATTGTCTCGGGCCCAGCTGCTTGAAAGAGACATATTATTGACGTCATTAAAATTTTTTAGCGTAGCACGATCGACGTCCACGAACAGCCGCGCGGCATTAAATTCTGAAAATGTGCAAATTTTTTATCGAAATTCTTCCTATTTCTGCTGCACTAACTGATGTTTCGATCGAATCTTCGTCGAAGGGCATCAGGTAAACACAAATTATAAAAAGTAACGATTTTTTTATCGAAATTTACGATGTAACGATTTGTAGGACTAGGCTGACATTTTCGAAGCAACGCCTTTTTCAATGAAACTCATTATAACCTCGGTAGCGCCACAAGTTAAATGTATAGACCTATAGGACCTACTTGAGTTTTATTTGACTAAGCTTTGAGACTCAGTGACTTCTGCATAGGCCAAGATACGTTTTATAGACAAGGTTTTCATAGACCTATCTGATTTTTAAATTTAATTTTATATTTAAATATACTTGAATAAGTTGATAAAAGTATTTCTATATTTTGAAATTTAAGTTAATTTATTTAATTTCTTATAATTATTGTTTATATCAAATAAATTCTTTATCTGAGTATACGAGTAGGCTAATTAAGTTATCGAGATTCGGTGACTTCTAAGCGCAACAATATATCTCTTAAATTAAAAAAATTTCAACTGAATGCATTTGTCGCTTTAATCGGAAGACTTTCTTCTACTGGACCCACGAGGAGGACGCAAGAATCTTGGCCGCAGGAGGTGAATGTTCAACTATGCTAATGATTCAGCTGGACCTATCAGCTAGGCTTACTGAAAGGTCTGAAATAGTTTGCAGTCCGTTTAGACTCAAAGACTTGGGCTATATCAACGGTTAGTCGGTTACCAACCTTATTTTGTTGTAAGACTACCCCAAAAAAAATTTTTTGGGCGTATCCCAATATAAAAACTTTTTAGAAGCGTTCTTTGGTAATTTATTTAGTGTAGGTTATTAGAAAAAGAATATTGTTTGTAAATAATAATATTTTAAATGAATTTTGCTAAATTATTTTATAAATCTATATAATATTTGACAGAGCTGCATGTGACATCATTTTGGGACAAATAAATAATATATGATCATAGAATAAACCAATATCAAGAAAATTATTTAACAATATTTAGTATACAACTGTTATAGTATAACTAAAAATATGCATAAATTTGGCATTTCAAAACCTGCAATCATTATCTGTTTCGAATAACTGCATGTCTTTAATATTACTAGGCCTATACAAGAAAATATGTTAATCATTAACACTCTGACTTGCTCTAGACCGAATGTGATATACTAATTTATGCTGTTGTCCTGTTTCTATAGCATTCGGATGGGTAAACCCAGACAACGTTTAGAAAACAGTCCGAACTCCTACATTGGTTTGCACTCTGACAGTGCCCGTCCATAGCCTGGATAAAGGAGGAGGGAGACGCTAATGATCTATGTTATCACACAGTGTCGTTAAACTGAAACTACTACTAGCAAACAGTCCATACATGTACGTCTGAGATTTTTGATGTGTAGGTCCAGGAGTAGGCCTACATTATTTTCCTTACAATGTTTTATCGACTTTAAGCAACTCAGTTAAAGCCTTATATTAATTATAGGCCTATTGATAAATTACACAGGTCAGAGAACTCTGGCAGTTTTGGCACCGTCCATCCCTGACAGGTTCACTTCTTCTGATCGTCAGTATACTTTTCATAGGCTCAGACTAAGGTTCTAGATCTATATGTGTCCAGACTTTTCATCTGTTTTTGGATCTTTCATTTCTGGCGAGTTTGCCAGGACTGAAAGCTTCGTAAGACATGGCACCGTCGCCACTGACACCGCAAATCTGTTATCTGACACGTGGCTCTAGCTGTTGCTCTCGAATTGTATTCGAGGCCAGCAGCTAGTCCGTCCGCCTGTCAGCTCTGTCAGCTCTGGCACCGTCAATCCCTGACATGGTCATTTCTTCTGACCGTCAGTATACTTTCCACATGCTCTAAATATCTGTCCGGACTTTTAATCTGTTTTTGACACCGCAAACCTGTTATCTGACATGTGGCTCTAGCTATTGCTCTCGAATTTTATTCGAGGGCAACAGCTAGTCTGTCCACATGTCAGCTTTGTCAATCTTTGACAGCGTCATTTTTTCTGACCATCAGTACACTTTTCATAGGCTCTTTGCCACGACTTTTAATCTGTTTTTGGATCTTTCATTTCTGGAGAGGCTGCCAGGACTGAAAGCTCCGTAAGACATGGCACCGTCGCCACTGACACGGCTACTTTGTCACCTGACATGGCGGGCTAACTGTTAACCTCGAATTTCTTCCTGCAGCAATAGACCTACTTCCTTCGTGACCTGTGATGCAGTGAAGCATTGGCAGAATGACGCTCGCTACTCGATGGATCACAATTCCAGACAGGAGCGACCAAAGACGATCCAGTTGACTGGTGGATGCAGCTATAGGTGAGAATGAGTTTTATGAAGGTTTGGGACGAATCCAATGGATTGGTTGCCGATGAATTTCAGGCTATATAGAAAATGCTGTGACCCTGGATTGATGTTGATATGTCTTGGACAATAAGAGTGATACTGGCGCTAGAGAATCTATTGAGTTAGATTCTGTTAGGCCTAACGACCGTATATTTCTATTCTGTCTTTCTCGTATTTCTGTGTAATCTGCCCAAATCCCAGTTTTACTTTATAGATCTCTTAATTTCTCCTTTCTTTTATCTCTTTGACTCTGTCTTCATTTTATAGTTTTCTGTCACATTGCTCCCTTGCTTTGGGTCTTGTTGGTGGTTGCTGTGAATGTGGGCCTATGTCTAAGATCCGTGTATCCGTCTTTGTTTCTGTTGATTGTCTCCACACATCACAAAATCAATTAATTACACAATTTTAGATACATCGAGGAAGAAAATGACCAATCGTATGCAAATCTGCTGCCAAGTCTGGTAGGGTAAGTGCAGCGCACGATATGTCATTACCAACGGCAGTTTGTAATGACATCGTGCGCTGAAATGAAGAGAGAGATCATGGAGTTCGAAGATAGTTCAGCGTTGGCCTCAGGTCAGCGATTAACACGCAACTATCTTCTAAGTCCATGCTTGAGAAATGTGATAGCCAAATGCATCAGATTTCTCTGTAGGGTCTTAGAATCAAAATACACATATTTGGGTAGTCCATTCACGGCAAGTCTTTCAAGCAGTTTTACTTTCCATTTTCACTTAATGACTTTTAAAAAGGTGGCCTAATCGTCTTTTATTAGGACCTAATCGCTTTTGCGATTTAATAACAACGGGAAAGGTGAATAATAAGCTAGAGACTCTAAATCTCTGCTTCACATATCATTCCAATCTCTGGCTCATTTTAACTGAATACATACATGTATCTCGTTCTCAATACTCTCTCTCTATTTCTGCATCTCCCAGCAGGGGCGTCAATCCTCCTGAGTGATGGAGGCAATCTCCCCCCCCCTATCTGGACGCTCCTGTCTCCCATATGGGCCTATTATTGGATTTGTTCAGAGTCTCGCTTTCAGTTTCATGCTTGTTGAATCTATGCCAACATAACCACTTTCGTCATCCCACCGGTATTTCTTCTATCTGTCTGTCTTCCTAGTTACCTACATGTACATGTTTGTCTGCATTTGTCTATATACATGTATCTATCTGTTTCAGTGTTGGGCACGAGACCAAAACCTCGAGACCAAGACCGTGGTCTCGAGACCACATCCCTGATCTGTTTGTGTGTATATGTGTATGCATGTATGTCTGTGCCTGTATCTCTATATATTTATGTATGTATGAATCTCTGTCTGTCTATCTATATGTTTGTCTGCCTGTATCTCTATCTACCTGTGTGTCGGCATCAGAGGTGTAACAAGGTTTTGAAAAGTGGGGGGAAGCATAATTTTTTTTTGCCCCCCACTTTTTTAATTTTGCCCCCTAGAAATTTGAAAAATGGGGGGCACAAATTATTTTAACAAAGGTAATCTTAATAAGCCATTGAATAAACATAAAAAAAATGAACCGATTTGGGGGCACATGGGACACTGAGCGCTTAAACTGGGGGGGGTGGGGGGGGCTTTGCCCCTCCAGTTTTGAAACTGGGGCAGGAGCTCCTCTGCCCCCCGCTTGTTACACCCCTGGTCGGCATTATGTCTGTCTATATCTCTGTCTGTCTACATGTCTAAATGCTTATCTATCCGTCTATCATCGATGTTTATATTCTCTGTCTGTACGTATCATTCTTTTTCTGTCATTTTACGCTCCTATGTCCGTCTGTTTCTGGCATGTATATATATGTATGTATATATATATGTATATATATATATCTGTTGCTTGTTGTTACTCTATCACTCTTGTTCACAATCATCCAACTCTGTTTTCCTGTGTCACTCTATATCGCTGCTGCCTTGTCCTATCCCTCGCTGTTAACTCTCTAATTAATTGTAGGCCTACATAGACAATTCGATCAGTCTTTGATCTATATACCTCGTAGCGTATACCGTTTCTGCTCTTTCTACGTTTTCTGATTATTATTATAAATCAGGATGGTAAAAACCAAACTAGCGACGAAATTCTGGGCCTACTGCTTGGGAGCTGATGTGAACGGTCTGCGGAGACCTTTGCCAACACCTCCTCGTGGTGGCCTCTAGGCGTGCAGTTAAATTAGCCAGCTGGTTGATTGCATGGCAAAGATTGGCAACAGTAGGTCTACATGTAACATCGTCACAAATAGACCTACTCTTATTAATCATCAATATAATGTCCGTTGTATGCTATGACGCTTCGAGTGATCGCAAAATGTGAAGTGGCATTCAAAGATTTTCGCAGCAACTCGATCACAGCATGCAAGATTCCAACATTATGATGTAATTAGCTTGGCATCCAAAAGGAAACAGCAGCACACAATTTTTTATGTTGTGTCGATTTGGCAGAGCGACGAATGTCTACACTCTACAGCGATTCTCTGACACGGATACGATGTCGACGAGTAGGCCTATAATCCCTTTCCGGTGGAAGATGATCGACGCTCGTCTGGATAGGTCTATTCGACGTATTCGTCGAGGCGCTAGAAGGACGTAGAATATGCATGATGTATTTTATTCATGATATGCATGAATATGCATGATGTATTTTATTCGATCATATTTTGACACTAGCATCATTTAAGGCCAGCGCTGAGAGCGCCTCTGAGAAAATAATCTTTAAGGTGCGCTATATAAATGCTCGTTTACAGTACACTACATTGCATTGAGTATACAGCACTCTATAGCTGTCACGATGATAATCATGCGTGGATTGCACAGGAATTAGTTGCTAATAGACCTATATACTGTCCATACAGCTTCGCCTGGGATTGGATTTCAAACTCGATGGGGAGCTTTGCCTCTGAAATTCTTTTAAGTGTGGTTCTAGCCGATCGATCGCGAGTGTTCCATTTGTCGAGGTTTTATAAGTATATAGTCCTAAAGTACGTGCCTGATCTACATATTGAATTATAAGCCACGCATTATATCGACCGACAATTAGGTTTAACCATAACCATAACCAAATATTTTTATTGTTCACTGACAATTCATCAGAAAAGTAAGAATATTATGTACAGCAATTATATATACAAACAAACAAATGCCAGCGATCAATAGGGATGAAGACAAACCCTAAAGGGACCATGGTCCCGCTAACAGGGTCACCCATTACGTAAGTGATTGATGTCGGTATAATAATTCACCCAGTTGCTGTAAGTTTGTTAAGAAAAGAGACTTAACTAGTTAACTAAAAAAATTCATACAAGATATAAGTAAACGAAATAGCATTCATCAATCATTATTTACAAATATAGTTGTTTAGTATCACACTTGAAAATCGCTGTGTACTAAGTTATTTATATAAACACGCAGTTTACGTTTAAACAAAAAGACGTTGGGAAGACAGCGTAGTTCTGCCGGAACTCTATTCCATGCATTAGGACCAGAGCATTGAATCGAAAATTTTTGGGTGTTAGGACGCGTTTTAATGGTCCTATAATTAGTAGACGAGCGTAGTTTGTACGGGTTTACTTGGGCTACAGGCATTAAATATTTATCAAAGATAGAAGGCAGCTGGTTATGGAAGTGTTTATACATGAATTCGCTGGTTTGCAATAGATTGATTTGCTCAATTCCCAGTATATGAATTAGGCTATAGAGATATTCGGATGAGGCAAGATGAGAGTTTCTAACGATAACTGGAAGGGTTCTATTTTGAAGAGAGATTAACCTTTAAAATCTTGCACGGTAGTTTGAAGCCCATACAAGATTACAATAAGTTAAGTAATGATGGACCATGGAATAGTATAGGCTAAGGCGTATATGAGTTGGTAAGAGGTAGGCAATTCTAGATATTATTCCTATATTTTGATATTGACCTACATTAATTAAATTAATTAATTAAGTAGACCTTATAATTGCATGAAGAACTTAAGGCCTCACTGTATAGTATATACGTCTATTGCCAAATCCAGTGACAGAAGAATCGATCAGTACTGGAATAAAACTACATTTGCTCAAAACAGTTTTAGGTTAATTCAGGTTTAGTAGTTTTTCTTAGGTTTCAAGGTGCGCATAATCGTTCACCGGATACAAAATAATTATTATACAACCCATCAGTGCTGAAAGTGGACGATCATGGACGGCGACCATGCACTTATTTTCACGTCCTGCCACTTATTTGGCCAGCAAAGCCTGGACGCTGTCCATGAACGTCCATGCCACAATGCAATTTTTCTACGTACGTTATTATCAACAGCATTTAATGATCTACTATCCTAAAATATTTTAATTAGGCCTACGTGTTAACTGAAGCAGGCTAAGTTTCCCATGTATATAATGGACGTCAATAATTCGTGTTATACATTTTAGCTTCCTTTTCATCAAATTAATTTTTGTCTTATGCGCTTCCAACGTGATTTGGTGAATAATCTTCATATGTAAAAACGAAAAAGTTGTTCAACTGGTTTGATGAAATTTTTGACGAGCTGATTAGGCCTAGTAAGTCAGTAAACTAATTAACTTGCACTACAAACCATAGCGCTTATAAAACTGAACGGAATTGCTTCTATTTCAAGCTGTGAAACGATGAAACATGTAGACCCCTAAAGGCTTACGTCAAGCTAGATAGACCACATATCTATTGCTACTGCTGGTGCATGATGTCGGGTTGATCATCGACAAAAAATTGAGACCAGGTCAATTGCCCCACAGAGAAGACTTGCTGTAGTTCTGGAAAAGAATAGATCACTTGTCCTCCTTCCCAGCTGTCTGTGTCCTCCTTGGACTCTCACTGTATCTGTAATTATTGTTTAGAGTATCTGCTTATACCCCTCTGATTGTAAAGTCTAATAACGTTCAATTACAGACAACTACGTCAGTTTAACGAGTACTACGTCAAAAAGGAAAATAATGAACTGCCTGAGAGACTTGTAATGAGTGGACTACCCAAATGTAAGCTACTTAATATTATGCAAAGCCAGGGCCCTACAGAGAAAATGTGACGCATTTGGCCCATCACATATTCTTAAGCAAGCAGTTGGAAGGTAGTCCTGTGTTGACCTCAGGTCTGAGGTGAATACAAAACTATCTTCAAACACCTTAATCTTCTCATATCAGACTGAACGCAACATAATAATTCAATAAACTGGTGTCCTGCATTTGGCTTTCAATTGGCACTTTAAAAGTTTTGAGAAGTTAACGATTACGATTAGAGTTACATGTAGCAGCATAATTTTTATACTGTACGCCATTTTCTTTTCGTCTGTGCATTTAGATGGAACTTATTTGTGTTGAATTGTTTACTTGTGGTCGTTGTAGAGGCAATCAATTATCAGTACTTAATCAAAGGAGAATACAGGCACGGATCTACAACTAACGTATACCGAAACTGACCAAAGTAAGTGAAGAATAAGACAAAAAAGAAAATGAGAAAGGAGATCTAGAGTAAAAAGTCAGAGTAGGACAGTGAAACGGAAGTGAAAAATACAGAATGCACTGAGAACGGAGATAGAATGTAATGAAACAGTCTGGTGATGATGATGATGATGATGATGATGAGTCCTTAGCTCTCAGACAGGTCCATTAATTGGCTTATATGCCACCCACGTTTTACAAGGGTAAGGTGGTTTCCCATTGCCTTCCTTCCTCACAGACAATTCTGGGCAATCAACTTGTCCAGTGACCAGGGTCACTACGGAGTGGCTTGAGGTAGATTCGAACTTGCGACCTTCCACTAACAAGGCATATAACGTATATTGCTACACCACAGCGTCCCACATTCATCTACATGTAACCTAGTATAAAGCAATTAATTCTGAACATTAGAATTCTAAAACTTCACTCAGTACTGTAGTCCTTCCCATGTAGGTCTTCATATCGAGCAATGCATCTCCTCCTCCTCCACTCGTCCCCTCTGTCCATGTCCAGGTCCTTCTCGTTTTCGTCCCATGACATCTCCACTCTCCAGGCATCTCAGGTCGTCTGTGATGGTTTCCAGTCAGTTCTAAAAGACAAAACAATAATGCAAAATGTCATAAAGTTAAGAAATGGAGTGAACTAGATAACAGGGAGAAAAGACGTAGAGTAGGACAGATTGAAAGAGAGCAAACAGTAACTGTATACATGTATCATTTAACTGAGCTGCAATATGCCAAAATAATTTTTTCTCAACAGCAAAGCATAGAGACAATGTTGCCAAAAGCTTTCTTCAAAAATCTCGTTCCATTCATACACAACAGCGAGGCAGCCACACCTAAGACAACATTATGGGCACAAGAAAAGAGAAAATAGGGTAAGCAAATCCAGGGGCGTCCAGATAGGAGGGAGGGTCCAAGGCAATTTCAGGTGGGGATAATTGATTAGTCTTAGGGGGAATAGCTTGCCTTCCTGAAGGAAGGACCAAGGGGTTTGCCTCCATCGCTCAGGGGGTATTGACGCCTCTGAGCAGACCCAAGAAGAGGGATATAGAGATAATAGAGCTGTAGACAGACTTAAGACAAGAGGAAGAGAAATTTAGGAAAGAGACAGGCAGAGAAGATATAAAATGCTCTGTGTTTCATTATCCTGGTCAACATGTTGCTACTTAATTAGAATCTTCTAAACGACCCGACGATTTTATTAGCAACCAATCTATGGGATTTTCGCAAACCTTCATAAAAACTGAAACTAACCTAGAGCCGCTTGCAGGACAGTCGGTCAGTTGACGGCGGTCACGAACAGGTCTCGATAACCGAAGACAGGTAGCGCTTCATTTCAGATGCCACAGCACCTCTACCAGGATGGACAGTGCCAAAACTGCCGGAGTTCTCTGGCCTGAGGCTGCCAGGATGGACGGTGCCAAAACTGCCGGAGTTCTCTGGCCTGAGGCTGCCAGGATGGACGGTGCCAAAACTGCCGGACTTCTCTGGCTTGAACCTTCAAGGATGGACGGTGCCAAAACAGCCGGAATTTGCTGACCTGCGTAATTTATACACCTGCTGATATTGTATAAATCTATAAACAGTGCCTTAATTGAGTAAATTTTATTAAGTTGATAAAGCATTGTACAGAATGTAATGCAGGGCCTATAGCACAAAAATAGCAGACTTATTTTTAGCAGACTTGGTGCCACCAATCGTCTGGCATTCTGAAGCTCAAATTGCCTGTCTTGCTCTGGCATTGGCTGCTTACATGGAAACAGTGCCGTACCGAAGGGGGCCAGCGGGACCTTGACCCAGGGCGCAAATGTGAAAAGGGCGCAAATTTCAGGATGGAATAACTTATTATTCTATAAAATGCACTATCTTAAAAATGTGGGGGCACCAGATTGATGCTAGGCACAGGGAGCAATTGTTGCTCAGTACGGCCCTGCATGGAAATGCTTGGGTTATGGCGAAAATAAAAAGACCTCAGAATAGCAGTAATGGATCCATACAATCCCACGAAAATAAACTGCCTGAGATACTTGTAATGAGTGGACTACACAAATCAAATGTATCCTACTTAATATTATCTCTAAGTCAGGGCCCTACACAGAAAATGTGATGCATTTGGACAATTACATTTTCTCTAGCAAGCAATTGGAAGGTAGCTCTGTGTTGACCTGATCAGGTCTGATGTCGACATCTAACTATCTTCAAACACCTTAGTCTCCTAATTTCAGACTAAATGCAACATATTAATTCAACGCCTCTGAAACAATGCAGCGTTCTTGGATAATCTGGTTTCATGCATTTGGAATTCGAGTGGTGCTTTAGAAGTTTTGAGAAGTTGATGATTACGATTAGAGTTTACAGCAGATTTTTATACGGTCTGCCATTCTCTTTTCGTCTGTGCATTCAGATGATACTTGTACGTATTAAATTGTTTACATGTGTAGGCAATTAATCATCAGAATTTAACCAAAGGTAGGATACACGGATCTTAAACTGGTGTATACCGACACTGACCAAAGTAAGTGAACAGTTAAGACAGAAAAGAAAATTCGAAAGGAGATTTAAAATAAAACTGAGAGTAGGGCAGTGAGACTGAAGTGAAAAACACAGAGAATGCACTGAGAATGGAGATAGAAGGCAACGAAACAATCTGATGACAATGATGATGATGACAATGATGATGATGACAATGATGATGATGATGATGATGACATTGATAATGGTGATGATGACATTGATAATGGTGATGATGGTGATAACGATGATGATGATGATAATGAATTCTCTGCTTGCATATGCTACCCGGGGTTGAGAAGAATGAGGTGGTTTCCCATTGCTTTCCTTTCTCTTTCCATTGCCAGTTCCTTCTCGGTCTCGTTCCACGACATCTGAGGTGATAAGTCGTCTTTGATGGTTTCCGGCAAGTTCTAAAAGACAAAATAGTAATGCATAACGTTGCAAAGCAAGAAAGGAAGTGTACTAGACGACAGCGAGAGAAAGACGTGGAGTAGCCTAGGATAGATTGAAGGAGAGCAAACAGTAACTTTATTACTTAAATCGAGCTGCAATATGCCAGCCAACGAAATTTCTATGGCAAAGAAGACGGATATGTTGTCAAAAGCTTTTGTAAAAAAATCTGGTTCAGCCAGACCTAACACAACATTTTGGGCACAAGAAGGAGAGAAAATAGGGTCAGTAGACCAAAGAAGAGACAAAATTGAGCTATAGCTATAAGCACACTTAAGACAAGAGGAAGAAAACTAACAAAGAGACAGGCAGACAAGACAGAAATTGCAGTGTGTCTTATTATCTTAATTGACATCCCGCTACTTAGCATCTTCCAAACGACCTGACGATTTTGTCAGCAAACAATCGTCTGTACATCGCCAATTAAGTGACCATGCCCGTCTCTATCAACTCCGGATAAGTCGCAAACCTTCATAGAAAATAGAAACTGAAACTAACCTAGCTGCTTGTAGGACAGTCGGTCAACCGAATCATTGCAGTTGATCCTGACTGGAATTGAGATCCTTCGAATGAAGAACTTCACACGAACAGCGGTTGACGGCATCACGTACAGACCTCGATGGAAACATTGTAAAGAATGTAATGTATTTAAATTAGGTAAAGTATAGCAACTTATTTTTGCTAACTTGGAGCTACCATTGTCTGGCACTCTGAAGCTCAAATTGCCTGTCTTGTTATGGCTGCTTGTATGAAAATACTTGGGTTATGGCTAGAATAAATTAAACGACCTCAAAGGAACAGTCATGGCTTCATAGAATCCAATGCCGTTAGATTCCTAGCACCAGGTCTTCAAAAGTCGTGACCACCGACAGAGGATTACAAAATAGACAAATACAAACTAAAGGATCCAGTGACCCAGGATCTCAAAAATGGTCAGGATTTCTAACCTAACCTCTGTAATGCGGGAAAATTGAAAATTGACCTGTTGAATATCAACATATTAATGATATTATCACACTGGACAGCGCAGTTAACTTATTATCAATAGCCCATTAAGCACTTAAAATATGTTCAATTCAATCTTCTCTTCAATCTACAATTAATGTTCGAACATCTAATTAGGCCTAGGCTACTCGAAAACAAGAGAAGACAAGAACACGTTCATGTAGAAATAAGATAAGAGAATGAGATAAACCAATAGGCCTAGAAAACAGATTAACTAAGGACAGAGAGTTATATTTGCTATATTTAACATTCAGTAAAATACAAAAAATATTTTTTAGTCCTACCCCAGTAGGCCTAGTTATAAAGTATCATCGACAGGTCTATATGGCAAATAACATAACAGCATCAAAATTTGTAGCTTAAGATCGGTAATTCGATCTCCAAACTGAAAATACTCGATAAGAAATCGATATTTTGAAATTTGCTAAGTCTACTTGCAACTTTTCGACCAAAATTCAATCGAAACAGAAGTTGGCGATGCAGATTTGCGAAAATTTCGCAAAAATCCGGAAGTCGGCCGTCTTCTTCGAGATCTATGCCACAACTAAAGGTCAATACGCTGACGCAACCATGATGACATTTCGTTTGTCCAGCATAGATAACATGTTCATCTATATTATGCATAAGTAAGTAAATTAAGCATATTGTAACCGAACGGGGCCTATTCGACAGTGACCAGGATGACGACTTGCAGCCCCGTCAGTGGTGTGCTGAAGACTAACCATTTAAGGTTTAAATAGCTCCTTTCTGGATGACGCATGGAATAAGACGCGCTTTTTCGATAATCCTCTTTTAATATACAGCGGAAAACAATACTTCTGTAGTGCCCATTCGGAAACAGTCCGTATCTCACTCCCTCAATACGCCCTACGTCGATAACTAACGAGTAACTGCAACGCTGCGTCAATGGCTGACGGCGACTATTATGCTACGTCAATGGCTGACGGCGACTATCGAAAATCTACGACGACTATATCCGCGACTATCGCAAGCCACGACGACTATTCGTGCTTCCTAGGAGCCGAGACTGCAACCCCGAAGCCGAATCTACAAGCAAGACTCCCCGATTCCGATCTTCCAGGCGACGACGACGACGACGATCATTCTGATCTTCCAGGCGAACTCCCTACTCGACTGACTATCCTCTCTTTTATACTAACTTGCTGTAGATAGTAGATGATACACAGTAGATAGGAGACGGTAGATAGTAGAGACTACACAGTAGATAGGCGACAGTAGACAGTAGAGACTACACAGTAGATAGTAGATAACACACAATAGTTAGGATACAGTAGATAGTAGATATCTACAGCAGATAGTAGATGAGCGTATACAGCAGGTAGATACCACAGTAGAAAGAACACAGTAGACAGCTGTACCAACAGGCAGACACTACAGCAGGCCGACACTAGGTAAGCGTACCCCTAAACCGTTAGACGCCTCCCGCAGCAACATCCCAAAAGTCTCATTTTGGGAACGCCTAATCGCAAGATTTCCCCTAATTAAAGCGTACATCGGCTTCAGTTCAGACAATAGTCCACAAAGCAAATTAACAGACTTAACAGTCAGATCCTATATAACGCAATATGAAAATCACGTGGACTCAATCGTCCATAGCTAATCATGAAATTAGACACTGTCGAACAGTCCAAACAACTCATAACAACTAGGCCTACTGCATAACAATTATCGCATAACAAACCAAACAGTAAATCATACGAAACCAGTCACCTTGACAGTTCAACAGAAAGCAGGCATGACACAATAACATTATACTAAAAGTCCATGAACGATCAGACCGTTGTCTGACGAGAACATTGTTCGTTCCTGAAAATAAAAGTCCTTTCGACGGTTAACAATTTCTTTGCACGGCGTTTCATTGCTTCCATCGTTCGTTTGTTTTCTTCACCAAATTACTGCAGCGTCTCTCCATTTAATCGCTGTGTCTTCTCTCTTTATCAACAGATGTCGTATTCATCTTTTGCTCTTTTTCGGACGTCGTATTCGTCTTTACGCTCTTTTTACCAGCGCTACGTCACGTCTGCCAGCTGTCTTGCTCTACTGAAATCGCACGGGACGACGCATGCATCGTCGAGGCCGATTAATCGCACCTAAGGCCGAACTTTGCATACCGATTCCCTGTTCATCCTTTCCACGGTCTGACGATAGCCTCAGATTTTCGCCAGCGGACAATTGTCTCGTTCCGTCCTCTGCCGTCGGAGCTTTCTTTACTTGCGGCCTGTTCCGCGCTCGCTTCGTGTTACTTCGCCGCAGGTAACCGTCTTGATCGACCGGTACGATTGCTGTGTCTACCACTGCTTCGGACGCAGCAGACAACTCCCACTGTCTCTTTACTCGCCCATAGCAAATCCGTAGTTTATCAACATGCGCTACAAAAGTCTTAGCTTTTGGCGACTTCTGCAATAGAATTTCCTGCAGATTCGGAGCAGTATCCTCGTCTTGCACTTTCGAAATGTCTCTTTTCGTACTAACGACCGCGGTTACCTCTCGCAGCCACAAAACTTCGGGGCCGATCTCCCTGACGACAATGGCTGCAGGGTTTCCTCGATAAAGCGTCGGCATTTCCGTGTTTACGCCCCGGCCTCTGCAAAACTTCAAAATCAAATTCTGCCAACTTTTCTAACCAGCGTCCTTGTTGGCCAATCGGCTCCGGAGTTTTCTGAAGCCACCTCAACGCCGCATGATCCGTTCGGAGGGTGAACCTCCTCCCTAGCAAGTACTGTCGGTAAATCTGAGTGAAGTATACTATTGCCCATAAATCTTTTCTTGTGACACAATAGTTTCGCTCCGCTGTAGAGAGTAACCGGCTGTCATAGGCGACTACACACTTTGTGTCCATCGACTCGCTGCGACAACACTGCACCAATTGCTACGTCGGAAGCGTCGCAATCCCATGTATAAACTGAATTGTCACTGGGCAGGCTCAGTACTGGAGTAGTACTGAGCGCTACCTTCAAGCGATCGAAAGCGCTTTGACATTCTTCTCCCCATATGAATGGCCGATCCTTCTTTTTAGCTAACACGACATTTGCTGCCCATTCACTAACTGTCGGTTCCACTACTCCACTGGCTATCATTTGTTCTAACTGCGCGTCTATTTCTGCTTGGTAATGCAATGGCTGCCTTCTCAAGGGCTGTCTTATCGGCCGAGCATCCCCGGTGTCAATCCGATGCTGGCAAACTCCAGTCCTCCCTAAATATCGGTCACTTGTCGAAAATATGCCGCTATAGTCTGTCAGCAGGGTTTGCAACCTTTCTTTTATTTCTCCGGGTACATCATCCGGTATATCTCCCACAAGCTCCTCAATCAACTGACTAGTCATCGGCGAGCTCGGTTTGGGGGTGATCTAATCTTCACACTCTATTTCCACAGGGTGGAGATCACCGATCAACTTATTGACCGACAGCGTAGCAGGTTGATCGCTCAAATTCAAAACTCATGCACTCGCTCGATCTGCTTCGTTACTCAATACCACTCGCGCTAAATGTACTCCTGACTTAACCTCCTTAACCTCAGTCATCCACGCCTGAACAGTGCTATTGAGATTCCTGTACTGAGTTCGAAAAGGAACATCACACTGAGAATTTGGCAAAAGAGTCACTTCTCCCGCGACCATCACTCGTCGGCACCACAATAAGCCAATACCTTTAATTAATGGGATGCGTCGCCGTCCAATGAAAAGCGCACCTGTCCAAAAACCAATTCAACGGTACCAGGCTTACCTCTGTCCCAGTGTCCACTAAGCAGGTCCTGGAGCGTCGATTTATCGTCCCACGTATGTAGATAGCATTGTTCGTGTCCCTTTTCTGACCCTCACGTGTGGTATGGTTTGTAACCGTCGTTCCGTCGTTTTCTATCTCCGATGAATTCGAAGGCCGTGCGTCGTCAGGGCGGTGATAAAGCCGTTGTCAGCACTGGCGTGCAATGTGTCCGATTCGTCCGCAGTTGAAGCAGGTTACTCCACGTCCTGGATTCCTTGTGTGATCTGCTGGTGTGGCGAAATTCGGCTCTGCGTCGACATTCGTTCGGCGTGAGTTTCGTAGCTCTTCTAGCTGCCAACAGAATTTCCCCTTCATGCTTTGTTGCCACTTTTGCTGAGCAGCGATGAAGCCATCCAATTGCGATTGAAACGCTCGGTCGTTGTCGTTCCCTTGGGTGCCTCGTACTCGGTTCGTTGGCCTTCGTCGATCTTCTAACTCAGACGTGTGCTGATACGCGGCCAGGCTTAAGGCCACTCGATACGCTTCGTCGAGCGTCTTCGGTTCGCGCTCCCTCACTTTAAGAGCCAGTTCTCGATCTCTAATCGCCTCGAGGAACGCATCTTTCGCAACAATCTCCGTCGTCTCATTCGAAGGTACTGGGTATGCGAGAACGACGAGTCTCCGAATATCATGTAAGAGATCGCTGAGACTGTCATCGCCCCTTCGTCGACGATAATAAAGTTGGGCGCGAAACTATTTTTGATGAAAACCTAATTGCCATTCAAATGAAACGAACGAAGTTATATTACAACAAGCCTATATATCTTGGTATGTGTATTTAGGCTTGAGTAAGACTATAATGTACGATTTTCATTACAATTACATCAAGAAAAAGTATGAAGATAGAGCAAAGTTGCTTTTTACAGATACAGATTCTTTAGCCTATGAAATTAAGACCGAAGACTTCTACGCCGATATAGCTCCCGACATTAGAAGGAGGTTCGACACTAGCGACTACCCTAAAGACCACCCACCCGTCTTGTATAGAAACAGGCATCAATAAAAAGGTCATTGGCATGTTCAAAGATGAAGCAGCTGGTAAACAGATCGAAGAGTTTGTAGGTTTAAGATCGAAACTGTATTCGTACAAGATGGCTGGAGTAGACCACAAGGAATGTAAAGGCGTGAAGAAGAATGTCGTCAAGAAATCTATCACTCACGAAGACTACACGGACTGCTTATTCACCAAGAGAGAACAATCGAGAAAGATGAATGTCATTCGATCCTACCTACACGATATCTACACCGAAGAAGTCAACAAGGTGGTTCTCTCAGCGGAAGACGACAAACGAGTGATTCAGCAAGATGGTATCCACACTTTAGCATATGGACATTATTCTCTAATATAAAATGAGTGTTAAACAAATCGATGTCGAAGGTGTAACGCTACCTAGTATTGCTTTGTCGAATGTTAATCTAGTTGAAGCAGCGAGGAAACTAAATATAAATAATTTCAGAGGAGTATTTCTAAGAGACGAGCTGCCGAAGAAACCAAGAGCGAACGAGTGTGGTATCCTTAATCTGGACGATTCTGATGGCAAAGGAACGCATTGGACATGTTGGATCAAGCGCGCTAATGATAAAATTTATTTCGACAGCTATGGACTGCCTCCTCCTACGGAATTGATAAGATATCTACAAAGACCGCAGTTTTACAACAGTGACGAATACAACCAGACGGTCAAGTGTATTGCGGTCATTTATGTCTGTATGTATTGAAGAAGACGATCAACGATGGTTGTAAATTTCAAGAAGTCATAAACAAATTGCATTAAATAATATCACCTATTTAAAAAATATGCCTGTTGATAAATTTGGACGAACTGATACTGCATCAATTGAAAGAATAGTTTCTGGAGGCGTTACTCTATCTCAAGCGAGTAACACCTTTCTAAAACGAGATGGAACGAACGAAATGGATGGTGATTTAAATATGAGCGGTAACTTGATAAAAGGCCTACCGACTGACATTCATCCACCAGTCTTAGCTAACCAGGCCGTGAGTTTTGGTCAAGTTGAAACTCTAGTCAGCCAAATTAAAACGAATAATACTACCACTGATAACTCGAGACTATACGTGATTGCAGCACCTACCATGACTTCGAATGTAACGACGATAAACGGCTTTACTGACGAAGCTAGTGCTAGCGAATATCGCATAGCGGCTGGGTATAACTTTGAACCGTGGAAAGCGCTTCAAAATGCTTGTCATGCCCCCGAATGTTGGATAGCCGATACAGTAACTGATGCTTGGTTACAGATTAAATATCCCGTTCCTTTGTCTATGTCGGGTTTCTACATCATTGCTAGCACAGTATTAAACACACGTATAACTAGATGGAAAGTTCAAGCGAGTAATGATGGAATAATATTAACAGATATTCTAAGTCCTAAAACGGATGTCCTCGATGCAGGAGTTTTGAAGAAATTTACATTTCGAGCATCGTCTAATTACGTTTACTGGCGATTGCATATTTTATCCACGAGCGATGGGACGGAATGGACGGGTATTGGGTTGTTACAATGGATTCCTAGTCTTACTGATATCACACTCGGAAGAAAATGTCATGTCAGTTACGTTCCTAGATTAACTTCGAATACTAGTAATTATGGTTTTGAAGCGAGCGTCACTTCTGAATTTCAAAATAACAAAGCCTTCAATGCGTTCAAAGACGAAGGTGAATGGGTATCTAACGTCAACAGTCAATTCTTTTTAACTATCGAGTGTCCAACAGCTGTAAGAATCTGGAAGATTGGATTGAAGGGAAGGAATAAATCCTCCGAAAGGATTTATGATTGGAGGTTAGAAGGAGCCAACAACTCAGGAAGTTGGAATATTTTATACACTGCACCTAATCCTACTTACTTAGGAAATGCTTATCAAGAATTTTTAATCGATTCCGTAGGAAAATACACGTCTTACATGTTGCATTGTAAACAAGCTGAATCGGGGAAGCCAGGTTTAAGTGTGATGCATTTATTCGTGTTCGATGATTAAAATAAGAAATTATTTTCATATTTTAGCATAAAGAAAATATTTTCTACATATAAAAGGAAAATGATTGTCACACACGAAACGTTTAATCCAGATAAAATGATCTTTAAAGTCACGAATAAGACGAACAACTTTGGTCAACGAATTCAAATTAAATATAAATACCCGAACGGTGATGAAGGCGATTTTCATATCCAAACTCCAGCATTAAAAAGTTGGGGTATATCACCAGATTATGGTTTTGGTAAAACCGATGGTCCTATTGTTGGTTATAGTATACCAGTAATGATGTATGGTGGGTCAACTGATGAAGAATTGGTGACTATCGGCTTGTTTAAAAGTTTTTTAGAACGCATTCAAGAGTTTCTGCTCGATCCTAATACAAGAGGCCTCGAATAAAAAATACAAAGATTCGCAGGTTAGACAAATGTCTATCTTTTATCAAAAAAAGGAAGACGAACCGCTAAAGATGTACCCGAAATTGTTAACTGCGTATGGATCAGCGGATATAACAACCTGATTTTATGATACAGACGATAATCCAATCGACCCTCTAACGTTAATATCCATTCCATGCAGTGTCGAGTTAGAGTTAACATGTAGTATATTCATTATAAATAAACCATCAGTTCAATTAAGAGTAGAAGATGATGTATTAGTAGAAAGAACTGAAGTGCGAAAGCGAGCGCGCCGCTTGTTTGTTGAGTAGTTAAATATTGGTTGTTAATTTTCAATGATTATTCTCATTGAAAATTTAAATTACAAGTTCAACGACTTCGTTTTCTCCAGATACCTACATATACGACGTGTTGTATCCCGGGTCCATTTCTATCCTCCTTTTCATGAAAGTAAATGTCTTGTTCTCTTTATTCGTTTCCAACTTGTCATGCAGCGGCCCCTCGTATACGCTCATGTAATATTCCACCTCATCCGGCGCTACTACCGTAATCAGGTAAAAATATCCTACTGTCATATAAATATTGCTTCGTTTTAACAGTATAAACTACGTCGTCTTCAAAAGTTTCAAAAATCTAAATATTTACGAGACCCCATATTTTATTTTGCCCGGATAAAACTTTATGTTAATATCTTCATCTCGTATCTATTTCTCCATACTTTACCGTTGGAATGACGTATCGTATTCGCGCCGACTTTTAACGCCATACTCGCCTTATACAACGACGGGTAGATGACGGCTTCATTCGTATCTTTATCTAGGATCTCTACGCGTATGTGATTATTTCGAATCGTTTTTAGATGCTCGTACTCGGCATGTCCTTTTTCTCCTTCACCGGCGCCTTCAGTTCTGATTCCAGTAAAATACCCCTCTCAACCAGTATTCTTAACATTTCTGGTTTGTTCATATAACTCGGCTTTATTCCATGTTCCTTCAATAGCGATTTCAGTTGAGAGTGTTTCATTTTATAAGAGAAAATATTTTCTTTAGTATACTACGCTCATCTTCTGGCCGTCTGATTGGAAGTTTAACAATTTATCTGAAATGACGACTGCATAAGCTTCAGTTCCAGCAGGGATCGCAGCATTGAAAGTAGCCTTGATCTGGATGTCTACGACAGATGACTTTAGCCGTTCAGATTGCTTACTCACATCGAAAAAGAATAGCGGGTATAGCTCTTTGTAGTTGGCTGGAGTGATGTTCCGCCGCTACTGCATTTGTCCTAAAAATAGCATCGCTGTCAAGTTTGCGAACGAGAGTTAAAGTCTGCTTCATACCGTAGACTACCTTATTATAATCCTCACAGAATCTAAAAATGTGCTTCAGAGGCACGATGAAGCTAAATGTACCCTCTGCAGTTGGTTTCCTAATGAGATACGCATGTCGTATCGCGAAACCCGTGTTATCATTTATAACAGCAGTTGCGGCTGTGTCTTTAGTCCATAATTGGTTAAGTTCTTGAGCAAGAGCAAAGTCGTTGGGATATTTCAGCAAACCCAGCATAGTTGTGGCTTGTCCGGGATGAAACACGCTTTCTATTTCTTGATTCGATAAGGAATACGACATTTGACTGAAGAGATGCATGAGGCCATTGTTGGCTAAAGCTGCAGCGTCGACATCAACGTAAAAGGTTCCATCCGCTTTAGTCAGTTTACCTTCATATAGCAGGTATGACTCGGAGGGATGGCTGAAGATATCATGAAGTTCGATATTTATGCGAATTTCCCCAGTGCTAAGATTCGCCCCCGCCACTGGTTCATATTCATGAAATTCATATTGTCAGACTTACTGCCCCTAGGGGTTGCTGGCTGCTTGGGGACGCCTTACGCGGTTACAACGGCTAATCCCGAATCCGCTCCTACTCCATAGCCTACGGGCAATTTCCCTTGCAGTCGCCGACTACGTCTCAAGCGCGTAGTCAGGGCTTCTCGCCCATACGCTCACGTCGGCGCTATCTCAATTCCTAGTACAGTGAGGGCCCCAGTTTGCACCACAGGATGACCTCGTGCCGGATAGGACATAATGTCCGTGACCTCGGGGCTGATGGTGGCTGGTATGGTCCCTACGAGCAGACTGGTTTATTTTTGCATCCATAGGGCTCCTCACAATGACCGCTTAATTATTTTAAAGTTTAACGAATTCGTATGTTCAATAGTCAAACAATCTTTATTTACGGCAATTAATCCTCAGCTACCCGCTGCGGGTTTACATCTATTAATCACGATTATACAACAAACAAACGAATTTTATAATCTACCAAACATCAAACAAACCCCTAAAACTGCACTAATTATATAGTTATGTAATTCCAGAATTTATCCAAATTTCTTAGCTACTTTGTTTTCTATTCTTCCTAGCACAGCGCTATAAAAATGTACCCCAGCCGAATGCCGTCAGTTACAATGCATTCGCGCGATTGCCAGTTCTGGCCAAAGGTTAATCACATTTATTTTTGTACACATTCGAAATTTTCAGACGACGCTTGCACCACAACTTAAGTCGTAATACTTCCCTTATCAATTTCGCTAAGTTTTCAACACGGGAACTAATTGCGAATATGACTTTTTAATGAACTTTTACCGACTCGCTAACTTCCACACTTCTAGAACTTCGACAACTTTAACACCACAAAATGGCCGCTCACGCGTCACCTACGCAATAGAAAAATAGGTGGCGCCTCAAGTGACTACATCGAGAGCTTTAGCGGCGGGCCCCATTAGGCTCAGCAGCGAAAGCTCGAGGGAGACCGTTGCGCAGGGGCATTTGCGCAACACTATCTTTCAATTCCCTCGTCTATAATAGCATTTTCAGTAAATCTTAGAATATCTGACTGCATTTTTTAATATAACAAGATTTTATTTTAAGCAAACTTCATTCCAGATCCACGCACCACATCTCGGATCGATATGGCACCGCCGTTACCAGACACTAAATTATTTATATTCGCCGAAGGGTGGGGATATATTAAATTATGTAACGTTTCCTTACTCTTTTGACTAAGTGTCGTATTTCCAATGTGGAGTTATTAACCTCTTTAACAAATCCTCGCTCAGTTGGCGAAGTGGTGTAAATATTATTGCCGCTGCTTTATCAACCAATCGCCTTCCAGCATTAATAGCAACGGTCTTTCTAACATCTATGGCCTTTTTCCCAATCTCCGTCGCAGCTTCTTTCCCGGCACTTAATGCAGTTGATGCTACCTGTCTTCCAGCATTCGAGGATAACATTCTTTTGAATAATCATGAAATCGTGTCAACTATTCCAACGCCTCCTACAACGTATCTTTTAGGAAATCTTCTCTTAGTTATGACAATCATTTTATAATTGCATCATTAAATTTTTATGGCATAACACATTTATCACATTTTGCCTAAGTAACTCATCGCAGATACCGACTATCTCGTTTCTTAATCCAGTATTTCTCGCTATGAAGCCAGCCAGTCGTAGTTCCAACATATCCATTAGCGCATCGGGGTCTTGTGGAAGAACTACGACCCCTTCGCCCGTTGAGAACCTCCCTTTCCGCATCGAGAGCAATGGCTTAATGATTTTATTATATTTTAGGCCTCTAGACGATTTGGGCTTATTCGGATTATAATGTACATACAAGGCGTCCGTCGATTCAAGAATTTTCAAGTACACGTCCAGGTCGTTTTGACTGTATATCGAATCGTTTGGTTCCTTCATCGTCATCAATTCCCATAGCCCTGGAATTCCCTTGTAGGTGTTATTACCAATAGATATATCGTCTCCTTCGATTGAAATTGGATAGTTTCCGATGAAAAAAACCCCATCTCTAGAGTGTATTCCGAAGGTCGTGTCCGTCAACTTTTTATTCGTAGCGTATTCTTTTGAATATTTTGTGGAAATATCACCTAATTCCAAGGTTCTAATATGTGAAACACGTCCGCAAACACAGGGATATTGTGGGAATTGAATCGCTTTCAACGATGTCGATAGCGATGCCGGCAATGCTCGAAGAGCTGTAGAAGTCGCCGTAGTGCTTTCCTCAATCGCGCCTAATTTTTTAGATAGTCCAGACTGCGAGTCGATTATGAGTTCCTACGCCTTTATCAATTCCCGCTGAAGTCCAATGTCCCCTAATTTCGCTGATAACGAGTCTTGTCTAATATTTTTTTTCATCTTGAGAAAACTCTCAACGATAAAGTCTGGTTTGACTTGGTCCTGAATTTTTTAGAAACGACATTTTTAAGTTGGAAACATAATATTTAAACGTAAAAAACATATAACGTAAAACGTAAAACGTAAATAAACGTTCACCTTGTATTCAATTCGTTTTGCCTAAGTGTTTCGTCGCTTCATCTCTGTTGATATTGGTTTAAATTCTAACCTCTTCCTTCATCTGATTAAATTTATCGAATTCATTATTTAGAATCAATTTAGAATTTATTAGAATAACAGAATATTCCGAGTCTGAGATATTATTATCATCCAAAGCTTTCGAAACAAGGTCGCTGATCGAATTGAGTTTCCCTTCAGCTATAGTCCTGATCTTTGCATGTTTTTCTTGCCGCAGCGATAATATTCGGCGGACTTGGGTGGATATCAGAGATAGTGCTCCAGCTCCGGAGGATAAAGATACCACGATAGTAGCGGCGGATGCGGCTACGACGGAACTTAGAAAAGTTACACCTAACACGCTGAGTTCCGAAGATGTAAGGGTTAACAAACCTTCCAACGCTTCAACAACTTTAACACCCCTTTTGATATTTCTTACAGATTATTTCTCTCTTTCACGTTCTCGTAAGATTTCCTGTTGAATTTCAGATATTTTCTGAAGGCGATGAATGTCTGCTTTGTTCAATTCCATTTTATAATATAAAAGAATATTTTTTTAATGGAATTCAATTTTATTCGTTATTCACATAACGTAACGTGTCTCCTTCGTTCACGGTGACAGTTCCAAGATCTCTAAAATTCTTAATGTTGAGTAAAATTTATTCCGCGAATCCAGTAACGGTAACGGTAGCAGGCGACACCCCGCTTGTATAAATTCCGGATGGAGCGAAATTTTACATGATCCTTTCGTTATTCGGACACCCAAGCCTAACGGTAAAACAACCGTCTCTTGTGAATGAATAGTTATCTCTTCTTGAGCAAAAAACTCCCACCTTAGACCGCCCATTTGTCTTTGAGGCCTATAGTTGGCATCCCACATACTTTCACACGCCTTCCACCTGACGGATCTCGGCTGAGTCCTTACTTCTGGAACAATTTTTGGTTTCGTCCACCCCATTTTATGAATTGGAAATAGAGACATCTTATATATACAATGTATTTATTAAAGTAACAATCCGATTAGCGGAATGTTTTTAAATGGCGAATCTGGTCCTAAGATAAGTCCTTCCCCATTTATGAACCCATTACCTCTTTTCAGATACAGACCTTCTCCCGCGCCGTTTAATCCAGATCCTTGGTATGGCTTCATGCATAAGCCCTCCCCTGTTGCACTATCTTGAAGTTTTTACCTCGAGTATTAAGATACATAGCCCCACCCGTTCCGGTGACTTTATCAATTACCTTAGAACAAGCTGCCGCGCCTATTCCAGTTAATGCACCCGCTGCTAAGCTCGGTAATACGCTAGATAGTAGGAATTTACCCGCAGTTGCTAGAAACGGTAAAATGATGCCGATAAAGCCGCCTTCGACTTTTGCGTTATGTATTAATTGCGTTTTCCTCATTTTTGTAGTCACGCCTTTCCCATCCAGATACGCTTTAGCTAGTTTATTGAGTTGTGCTTGGGTAAGAGCTAACACGTGCTCTCCATTTAAATTGCTGTGCTTTAATCCAATACTAACACTTGTTCCCGCTTGTAGCGATCTTTTAATTTTATCTTTTTGTCCTTCTGAAATATTGACTTTGACGTTCGTGTATCGACTCATTTTATATAAAACTATAAAAACTTTTAAGCTTCTCTAATATGAAACCGTGTCGATAATTCTTCACCTCGTAGATTAATTAGTTTCCCATTCTGATCGGTGAGAGTCGTTTCCATTGTCGAAATCGTGGATAGGGTGATTGGAAGATAGATCAAATTTCTCGGCGTTTCAATTATCTTGTAGCCAGGCCCTACATTCGGGAAGAAGGAATAGATAATGTTATCTGTATTTTCGTTGCTATAGGATGCTCCGATGATATCGCTCGTTACCCTCAGATTAGTAACACTCATTATGTCCACTATATTCTCTGATTCTTGGTATCCCTCGGTATATCGCCTCCTATTGAAACCGAGGACTTTTCCGATAGAGTTATACGCATAAAAATCAACTATGTAATTCTCCGCTATATGCAAAACTGTCTTCAACATATTGCTGTTTGCTTCTATCTTAATATTGTATGCTTCGTTAGCCATATCATAATGCTCCTTTTCTGTCATGCTTCTCTGCACGTATTCGTGAATGTCTGTAATTTCATAACAGCCTTCAGGGATGGTTATAGTAACCCACATACCTCCACGATTCGGCGAATACGAAAAGCTATTGTTAGTCGCGTCGATGTTTTGGAATGAAAAATATGTTTCCAGATTGACAAGAGCCATTCCATACTTTTTATCTTTATCGAGCTGTATCAGCGGATTGAACCGCGTCCTTATTTGCGAAGTCTTGTCACTTAATAACATGTAAAACGATGACTTTGGCTCTGTGTAACGAGCTATCCCTTCGGTGTTGTCTGCAATCTTTTGTAGAGTCGAATCCATTTTTAAATTAGTAAAGATTTATTTATAATGGAATTTAGAATTTATTGAAACCGCATCTATACTTTCCGTCATTCTTATTACTGGTGTGATCTATCACTACAAAGCCGTGAGGTTGCTTCCAGGCTCTTTGACATAGTATTCTAAACTCCTCCTTAGGCATGTCTATACTCGCGTAGTCGTTGTAGATACGATCAATATTTTTCAGGTCTTGGGGAAACAAACAGATAAAGTTTGCATTCTCTCTAATGGTCTGTCTCGGTAGTTTGAAATAATTCTGTGCCAGATAGAAACAGTCGACGTTGCTATGCCTTCCTCGGATGTAATAAGTCTCGCATTTATTCTGCTTTTCTAACTGTAAATCGTCGAAAGTCATCAAGTTCTTCTTATCGCGGTTCAATTCTCTCGGGTCTGGCACGTCTTCTGCTGTTTCGAAGAACTTGGAAGACATATCAGATTTTTCAACCAATTCTCTAGCCATTTCCTCAACTACAACTGCTGGTGAAAATTTTTTCCTCATGTTCTCGTCTTGAATGTCGAATAACCCGATGCTGGATTCTTTAGGTATTTTTTCTTCAAATGCTGTTTGAAGAATTTTATACTCTGGTTGAAAGAGAGACCTCCCAAATACTTGCAGATTGTCGTAGTCTAGACATCCTGGTCATAGAAGTAGGTTCAACAGTAGAGTCGTCTTACCACATCCAGACTTTCCTACGATTAACCCTCTTATACTTCTAGGTAAAAGAGGATTATTGAATCTCTTAGATAATATGTCGTTCCACGATAAATCTTTGACTTCCAATTTATATAAATATATATAATTTTAAATAAAAAAGAATGTATTGCGTAAAGTGTAAAACTCAGACTGAAACAAAAAATGTACAGACTGTTATAACGAAGAATGGAATGTCAATGCTTAGCGGCACCTGTGATGTTTGTGGATAAACAAAGACTCAATTCGTAGAAGGTGGGGATCTAGTTGGGTCTCTAAATTCAATAACTAGCGGTATTAAGTTACCATGGGCTAAATTTCCAGGTGAGATGCACTAGCCGGGTCATCAGTTCACTGGTCTTGGTATCCGGCTAGATTTGCGGCTGAATCCTGATGAATCTCCTAAAGATTGTTCGAGGCCATTTGACAGAGTCGATAACGCTGCATATTATCATGATTTAACTTACAACCAGCACGCGGATACGCTTCTAGAAATATCGCCGACAGAGCAATGATTAATGAATTGAATAATATACCTAATCCACGCTTACGGGAACCTATAGAGAGGGCTATAGTCAAACCTATATTATCTACTAAATCTAGTCTCGGGTTAGGTTTTAAAAAAGCCCAAAATTACAACCCGATCTGAAATGGACGAATTGTGAATATTAGCGAGTGAATTGCATAAACCAGTGGTAAGGCATTTTAGAAAGAGAAAGGTGTACGTTAGTGGAATAGATGAGATTTGGGCTGCTGATCTGGTCGATATGCTTCCGCTAAAGCTAACGATGGTGTGAAATATCTATTAACCGTCATAGACGTGTTTTCCAAGTATGGGTGGATAGTGCCGTTATATGATAAGAGTGGAAAATCTACAGCTTATGGTTTCTTGAAAATATTAGAGAGCGGTAGAAAACCGGGTAAGGTGTGGGTGGATAAAGGAAAAGAATTTTATAATAAAGACGTAAAGAATTTGGTTGAGTTGTACTCTACTGAGAATGAAGAAAAATCCTGCGTAGTTGAGAGATTGAACAGGACTATGCGAGAGAAAATATTTATGTACTTTACAGCTAATTCAACAAGGAGATATATCGAAGTGTTAGGCGATATGGTTAGTAATTATAATGAAACAAGTCATAATTCTATTAAAATGAAGCCCGCTAAAGCTAGTATGAAAGTGAACGAGAAGGTTGTTTTTATGAATTTGTACGGTGATGAGATTTCGGAACCTATTGTGCCTAGGTTTTCAATCGGTGATAAAGTTAGAATAACTAAGAAAAAGAACATATTTGAAAAGGGGTACACACCTAGATGGACGGAAGTAGTTTTTACAGTATCCCAGATTCAATACACGGATCCTCCAACTTATAAGATTACTGATTATAATGGAGAAGAAATACAGGACTCATTTTACGAACAGGAGCTACAAAAAAGTACTCAAGAAATATTTAGACTCGCAAAGATTGTTAGGAAACATGGGAAGAAATCGCTGGTAAAATGGCTCGGTTACCCTGAATTACATAATTCGTGGGTAGATAATGAAGATTTGGTGATCGTGTGATAATGATTTATATAGAAAGTATTGTATATTCCTACCAGACTTGCGTCATAGTTCCTCCTACGACCTACGTTGTTCCATCTCGTGACGATGAGTCTACCTTCGTTGGCGTCAAACAAGCGTTCTCATTATTTCGATAACTCGTGAATGTGAATGTGCGCCAGATTCTATATCCTTCTGGAATGTTCTAGAACAGCCAGGACTATAAAATAATTGGTGTGGCCGGTAGTTTCATCGTCGCGCTTTTACTTTTTCGGGTGCATTGTGACCAAATTCTCCTCTCAGACTGCGAATATGGGCGATGAGCTTCAGACCTTCGTTCATAGCCTGGCTAATGAAAGACCCGCCAACGTTGGGAGAAAGGAACGCGAGTTAGTGAAGATTCGTGAAAGGATTCGAAAGATGAAAGCGAAAGATCGGAAACAAAAACAGCGAATGAGAGAATTGATGGCTTGCCTTCGCGAGACGGCTGACGAACTGGCTTTTCTCAAGAACGAAGCTGCACGGGTTCGAATAGAGCTGTCAACCCTTGTCAACGACGCTGCTTAGTGAAACCGGCGATCACGAGGTGGCTTTTCCTGACGAACGAATGTCTACGAGTACGTCAGGAAGATTCGAACCCTTGTCGATGTTCTCGATAACGCCTATCGATTAGAATTAGAGTTCACGTGGGTTAGAGACGCTCGAAGAGGCAACGAATAAGCTGATTATGACATAAGTGCTCTTTTTATAAAAAAAAACCTACTCACTATATCACTTAGACTAACACTAAAAGCGGAACAATGATCCAACACAGTGGAAATCACTTGTTCGTACCCATCGCTGTCAAGTGGATGACAGCAACAACGAATACTTGCAGAGAAATATGAAATAGGTATAGACAGACATAGACAGATGAATTGATAATATTCTTTTTGCTTGGGGCTAATAAAGCGTCTTCGTTGCATGGATAAATGTGTCAATTGTCTGGCTTTTGCAACGCTAGAACGCTAGTTTTATTTTATCCTAGCTTGCCCCAGGGCAAAACAGCCACATGTGGCTAGATTTTTTTGCCTGTTTACGAGTTAGGTTAATATTATAACCTAAGTACGAAGCGACTATAACCAAATTATTGGTTTATTTAATGTGATTATAGGTGTATATAGATTAAATGCACCAGGTAGCAATGAATATAACTACTCACACTGAAATTTCCGCCCCCTCCATATTTGCGCCCTGTGCCACGGACCCGCCGGACCCTCCCTCGGTACGGCCCTGCTCACTTGGTTCGTTAGCTCTGCGCCCTACCCCTCTTCGCTCCCTCAGCTGGGTGTTGAAGATTCGTACTCCGGTGTACAACCTGCAACCAAGGACCAATATACACCTTGACCTGTAGCTAGGAATAGGTAGGCCTATAATCCCTGTGTGAAAATTATCAGAATTGTAGATAGATATTACATATAGCACCAGGATAATCAACGTGATTTTGACTTGAGACCTACATATATCAATCAATCAGTCAATCAATCCAAAAATACTTGATTGACCGCCCCTTCAAGATATCTACTCAGAGGCGCTACCGGCCTAACCCTCGGCTGAAAAGGACAGTTTTAAGAGAGGCGTAAAATGAAGTTAATGAGTTCTTAGGTAGGTGGCGGAGCTCTATGGGAAGTCGCTTACAAATGGTAGGTCCCACGACCGAGAAAGCCCGATTTTGCATTATGGAAGTGCGTGCAAAAGGGACGATCAGGTCGCCATGAATGGCAAAGTGAAGTGGTCCCATATTTGGTAGTTTCACCGTTATGTCTCAAGTCGGACGACTCGGACCACAACAAGGCGATCCTTTGGGACTGCTGCTTTTCTGCTTGCCGCTGCAGCCAGTCCTGCTCAAACTACGCGCGCCCCTAACATTTGGCTACCTGGACGACTTCACCCGGCCTAGGCGGAGAGGCTGCATCAGTTGCCGAAGATGTGGAAATCATCCAGCGATGCTCTACGTTCCACTTGGGCTTAAATCAGGGGTGCAAAAAACCAAGATTTTTTAAAATCAAAAGTTATTTTTTGACTTTATTTGGTTTTTTTGGTTTTTAGTTTTCCTAAGGAACCGATTTTGTCACAACAGCTTTGTTATAAAAGCATCAAACAGCATGTTCGAAAAAGAGCTCCAACTTGTTTGTATAATTAATTTAGCATGATTTCGGACTAAATAACATACAATTAGTAATATAATAGTAATAATTAGTAAATTGAATAAAATTATTTTTTTAAACCAAAAAATTGCCATTTTTGGTTTTTTAAAAAAAAGCGTGGTCAGGTCATCAGAGTATAGGGATAAAAGTAAGCAGAAGATATATGCTTGAATTAAACAAATGGCAAAAAACCCAACATGTTTGCAGCCCTGGCTTAAATGCGAGATCATCTCAAATGACTACGTTGTAAACCAACACAACGCACTAAGGCAGTTCGCAGACATCCTTCTCCTACCCCCAATTGGTCCCTAATTCTCCGTCAGATCCAATTTACCTGCGAGATCAGACCTTTTGCCTAATCCTAGCTACGCTACTTTGTGCCTTGCATGGTTGCAGGCAGTTAAAATCGACCCATAATAAATGATTTTTATAATAATTCGTCATCGTTCACAGTCATATTGTACTTGTAATGACACTGCTGTTTGTCAGTTTGAAATTCAACGAAGATGATATAATTTTTATGAGTAAGTAACTTAAAGATCTTCGAGTCATAGAGTCTATAGGCTGGCCTATGAGTCGAATCCACAGAAGCCCTTTTATCACTTGCATCGCCAGATAGTAGGCCAACCCTTTCGCTAAATATAGAAATAATACCAACCAGTTTAGTGCCACAATCCACGATCTTTGTAAGAGAGTTCGGTGCAGAATGTTTCATGTCTGCCGCCATGATTGATTAGGAGCGGGTAAGGATAAGTAATGTATATTTCAAGGAATGGTGGTGATTGTGTAATGGTACCATATAATTTACAAGGCATAAACTGTTTTCTTTGTACGAATATTTAAGGAAATAATGTGTATGTGCCCTTTAAGTGTCTTCACGCTGTTGAAAAATGGGAGAAAGTATGGCGGCAGTCTGATGCGCGAAAAGGACTCCGTGCTATTCATATGTAGATGGTTAGTTGAGGCGTATGGAACTTTGCAAATCTGGAAACCGTAAGTTTGCTTTTGGGTATTTTAAATTACAATTAGGTTTCGGATATATTAAGAGGATTTTAAGGTTACTCCCTTTTGAAGCAGTGGGGCGCTAAGTTGCTGTAGACGCAGCATGAAATTTTCGCATTGTGCCTCAGTAATACGTTAAACAAGAACTAAACCACTTGGACACGCTGTTGTATCCTTAATGTTCATTTCCACTTCTTATTTAAATTTTAATCGTACTGAATATAAATGTTGTATATTTGCATGCGCCTAGATTGTTCAAGATAATTTTAAACATGTAGCGATGCGGGTTCCTGTAATGCTGAGGCCTGCCGGCGTACATCGGGTACCGGCAGTTTCTTTTTGACTTGATCATGCGATGTCATTGGTTGACCTTAAATATACAGTTAAAGTTAAATATACAGCTATATATATATATATACATATATATACATATATATATTCATAATTAAATTAGATATATACCTAGAGGGAAGTGTTTGATATGACGTATTCTGTCATCACGTATTCCTTTCTATATATTGGTGACCCTGAAAGAGCCTTTTTCACATGCACAGTAATAGAGACACAAAATGTATGTATCATGAGAGTCGGTTTAGGTAAGGTTTGACAGCATAAATGCCAGCTAAGGTCAAGATTAGGGTTGGTGTGTTTTTTGCTTTTATTTATGCTCCTTGTGTCATTTAAAGTGGTCAGTCATGACATGGTGGTACCATTTGTTCCAACAAATTGCGGCTTGCCCAAAGTGTTACCTGAAACTTTCGATTTCCGATACTAAATGCATGCTGACTGCCATTGTAGAAGTGTTTTCACACGCGAATAAAGTTCAAGCGTCTCTGTCTTCTGCATTGAATGACCGTAATCTGAGGTATGGTTAACCGAATTGAAGCTTTTTTTTAACTTTACGTGTTGACCTTGTCTGTGTAATGTTCGGTTTGGTTAGCAGAAAACCAATCAGTAGATTTACATTTACCCTGGTGTAATATTTGTAACTAGACAGCCGTTTATGACGTACATGTCTCTGTGTACCTAATAGTGCTTAACGACACTCTTGTTATCAGTGGTCAATGTTCGACCGATGTTTCCATAGATCAATGGGCCAATGGTAGAGACAAATGCCAATGGTATTCAATTAGTGTTACATTGAAAGCCATTGTCTACTGAATGGAAGAACAATTGATGAGGAGACGAACTCTTCACTTGACGTGGTGACAGTCATCTAGATCTATATGGGGCTTCAGCATAGAGCTTGAGATGTTGCTCTAATAATAGTACTACCCGATTTTTGTCATTGTTGTGACCTAGTATTTCACTGATGGTCATTGTCAGCCAGTGTTTTACAGACTTTCTGAAATAGTCAGCATTTCTTTCCAGGACATCCTACCATGACTTCATGCAAAAAATTGAAAATTTGTGTTATGCCATGTGACCAGAATGGAATTTTTGTCATATTTGTTATTGCTTTCCCGGTGTAGAGAATGCTCTGATGTGTCTCGAAACTGTTTCTTTGGCACCTGCAATGGGATTCTGAATTTTGCACATATTTTGCAGATTTAAAATCTTTTGATTAATAGGATTATTGCAGCTTGATTTCAATGACTTTAAAATCACTACATTATTTATGTAAGTCCTAGACCATTGTTTATTTTTAAAGTTGCAAGTTTGTTTTTGAAATAAAGGTTCAGGTATTGAGCCTTGCAGAATGCTAAACACAGGTATGGGCTATATCATGTCAGATGCTTCCAGTGCACTGCCAGCTGTTGAGATCCACACCAGACCCCTTATCGGATGAGCCTAAAGACACAATTGGTTGCTTACAGCACACATGTTATTCCCTGTGCCAACAATGTCTAACTTTGCTTCCTGCTGCAAAAATTGGATGCAGCAAGCTGTTGAAAGTGCTTTATATACAAATATTATCTTTATTATTGTGCATTGTAGATTTGTTTATCGAGACTCATTTCTCTGTTCTTTATAGTGAAGCACTCGGTGGTGAAAAATGGGGGATGATGTCGTTCAGGGCGTGATTGAGACAGTCGATGAGGCGATCAACTATCGCATTCAGTTGTCCCAACTGCTGGACAGTCTGCATGAGGCCAAAAACCAAGTATGAACATTTGGACATCGGACTTTCTTATTACATTAACGCCGAAAAATATTGTTTTAACACGTGGCTTTTAGTGCCTTTTTATCTGTCGAGGGATAGGAGATTTTGTTTCTTAACCTGATGACAATCAGATCAGCATGCTTCAACTCTGGCCCATTGTTTGTTCCAGTCTGAATAATGCAGAGTATCTACGAAACTTGGCCGAGCCGAGTTTTTAGTTCAGCCTTATTGACAATGCAGAGTATTTGTATGGTTTGTACGATATGTTATTGCGATATGAACAGCCCTGAAATGTTTTGTAAATAAAGTCTGATTTTCGTTTTCTAAACAGAAAATCAGAACACCAATTTGTCTGAGTGATGCCGAGTACTAAGAACTCAACTGAGTTTCAGTTCATCTCTATCTGCAGCACCATATATTGCAAAACTTTATCGCTATATTAGCACCCCTGAAACGTCTGCATTTGGTGTATCCCGTACTAAATTGATGTTTGCTATTGGACTTTGCGGTGTTGTGTTCCCAGGTCATAACAAGCTCCAGTCAGGCTCGTAACAAGCTGCGTTCACACTTTGAGCATCTGAAGCTGTGCATCAATGAAGCGCTCGATGATCGACTTCGTGTTCTGGGTCAGCAGGTACTCTCTGCTGAGCAGGCGGCTCTTAAACCACTCTGTCAGTGCGAGGATCTGCTTCAGGAAAAAGTAAACATTGCTGCCGGAGTTCTTAAGGAAGGTTAGAAGATGCTGACAGTTAAATTCTCTAAAACATTTTTCTAAGAAAAGACTACAGTCAGAGATTAAGTCTCTTGAATGTCATTTAATTTGTTCTTTATTAATATAATGGAGAATGAGATTTATTCTCTGCTCTTCTCCAGGCTATGCTTCTTCCTTTAAGAGTCATGTCAATTACCATGTTAGGACAATATAGTCTTTTTCATTCATTCATTCATTACAGAGATTTATATAGCGCCCCTTCAAGGCTACTACTCAGGAGCGCTCCCGACCCCAGCACGGCTAAAAAGAACAGTTTTTAAGGCGAGTATAAAGAGAGTGTAAGTGGACCCTTGATGACAACCGCAACGCCAACCACTGAGAAGGCACGATTCTGTTTGGTAGTTGTACGGGCAAATGGGACAATGAGCATGCCTCGCTCAGTAAAGTGGAGAGCAGAAAGTAGAGTAACAGAGATCACAAAGATAGACAGGGGCGAGACCTAGCAAGGACCTGCCATACCAAAGAGATGATATAACAAAGTTGCTTTGTAAAGCTTAAATAAAGTTATGGTTCAAAGAGTTAGTTTTATGTGTTGGTCATTATGAACACTTACTTAATATAAGTTGTGAATTGTTACTTAAGAAGACAGTTTAATTATTGAGGGCCCAGGTTTCACCAATTCCAAACTATCCCAGAATCCTATAGGGTTGTTATTCGCTGTTGAGACTTCAAAGTTGTTGTGGATAGTGTCAGCTCTGAGGTTCTGATGAATGTCAGATTAGTCTAAAAATGTTTCTTCGTTGTAGGGAAGGAACTGTTGGAGGCTGAGGATTCGGGTCAGTGTTTGAAGAATGGAGAGATGGCCGTATTCAAGCAGAAGTCCAAAGACCTAGATCTAAACAGGTCTCCTTTCTGTTTGGCTTTTTTTTCACCAGACCAGCAGTTGATTCATTTTGAGATAAATCTATTTACAGAATTCTCAGCAGAAGCGATGCTTTGCCGTTTTTCAGTGCTGTAAATCAAATATAATTTTGTTTTTACTCTAAACTATTCAACCAGTTTGCTTGTTCGGTATTTACAAATTTGTGCAATTTACTTATCCATTATAGTATTGCTTGAATGTTATAAAGTAATTCACATAGTTAAATTTCTTTAGCAATTCTTCATGTCTACTAAGTCTGTGCCATCAAATGATGATCTGTAGCCAAATATGATGTCTGCCAATTCAGCATCTATTAATATATAATCACTTCTGCTGTCATGCGATGATTCATGCAGTTATTATAATCATCGTGATGCAATGATTGAATTAATTACACGAAGTACAGCATTCGACCGTCGCTGACAGTGTTCGTAGGAGTTGACGAATACTTAAAACAGTGGTCGTACAAGATGCTGACTTTGGCAGAAAGTGATCCACTGAGAGGCTTCTGATGATGGCTCTTGTCTGTTTGTGTTCTTTGCTTCTTAAGCTGTAGCAAAATAATCTGTTTATCTTTTTATTAGGTCATGAATATAAATTTTTTAACTGTTGTGCTGTTATGCAAATACATAAGAAGCAGTCATTCTCATGTGATGCTATTTGGTTTTTGTGCTTGTAGCTTTTTATTTTTTATATAACTTGTTAAAACTGAATAATTTGAAAACCTTTTGTTAATCTGAGTAATTAACTTCTTACAGTGGATATACAATGAGAGGTAATTAAACAGCATGTACTATGTGTTTATTAATTAGTTATGCACATCTTGTATAAGCTGTCTCAATGTGTAAATATGTTGTATTTTAAACACTTGTAGCCTTCCAGAAGTTCCTTCGATTTGGGACACTGCCTGTATTCATGTTGATCTGCCACGAGATGAAGAAGACATCCAGAAGCAATTGGTTGATGCGATTAAAGACTACGGCCGAACCATTGCTCGAGCTCCTGTCCAGATTGTAGAAATTCTTGAAAGACCTGCGGCACTCCTAGTCAAATGGTCCGAGGTAGGAGGTTTTGTATTACTTAAAGCAGCAACTTTGCTTAGTATTAACCTTTTCGCATCATCAACAACTGACGTCTTTCTTGCTCGGTAACAGTCTGAGCTTAAAATACATAGAAGGGATTTCGAAAACTGGTGCTACATAAGTGCATATGTTCAGATGCAGTCTGAAGGGGTGTTTAGAAGCCTATTAAAACACAAAAGACTGTGGAGTATAAACGAGTTTGAATTCCACTCCCGGGCTTGGGTCAGGAGCACTTCTGAGTAGATGTTCCTGAATGAGTGCTATAAAAATCCTCCAAATAAATTAAGTAAGGGTCGTATTCTGTCCCGGAGTCTTTTGTTCGGTTATCAAGTTCGTTTCTGCACTTTAGTCAACTATTGTTTTTGCCTCCCAACTACACTTTTCAGGAGTTTTTATAGACTTAAACAAGTATGCTTCATTTATTTCTTACCTCAACTACCAGGACTGGTCTACATGTACCGAACTGGATGTGGTTTCAGGCTGCCCAGTCGGAGGAGCATGGCCTTGACCTCGATGTCTTCCGTCTACAGTATTGCGTTGGAACCGTCCACGGCTTTGGAGATCATGAAGACATCGAGTTCATCGAAGCTTACGAGGGTCCTGCCACAAGTCACGTCGTGCGCCATCTCCAGCACGGAATACATTATTCATTCCGGGTGGCTGGCCGAGCAGAGGGTGCCCTGTCCTGGAGCCCATGGAGCATTCCAATATCGGCTGTGACCACACAACGTCATCATGGTAATTAATCATTTTTTGAGGTTAAGCAAAACAGATTTTCCAACACTTCACACAACATTGACTTGCATTTGCTGTTGACTTATTCTTCTTTTGTACAGAAATGTTTACGCAGATGTGAATTCTGGGTTTGGTCACAACAGTTTTATAGCCTTTTAGTTAGAAATGTATAGTTGATGTTGCTTGCTATTGGCAAATTGTTTTAATGTTTTCTTTGTTCTCTGCTTTAAATGCAGAGGAGCTATTTTACAAAGCGTACATTGCTCTTGTATGCTTCCTGTCTTTTAATAATAGAATGGAGGCCTGGCACAGAGGGGTACAAACTGAGCAATGAAAACGTCACAGTGCAATCGGATGGAGAACCAGCCTGCATTCTGTATTCACGCCATAGTTCTTACACTTGTGGTCATTCAGTTATGATAAAGATCAACAAGGTTGGAAAGATGTTGCCTGACGAAGGCCTAGGATTGGCCGTCAGCGATTCCAACACAACAGATCCTCTGCAGAAAGGAGTTTTCTTTGTCAGTTCTCAAGGTTACTAAATCATTCTGTGTCTTGTTACCTTGCTATGTATGGATTGTTGTTTCTCTGGTCATTGTTATTCCACTTTGGTTCAAATGCTTTCAATTGTTTATCCATGATTTAAAACAGACTGTATTGTTTTTCATTCTTAAATAATGTGTTTTTAAAAATGTGCTATATTTGCTGTTTTGGACATCATAAATAATTAACAGAAGCTAAGTCTTCCATAAGAATTTTTTTTTTATTGTTATCTTAATTGTTCATGGGCAAAAGTTTTGTTAAATTTTGCAATTTCTTTGCAAATATTCTGACATTGTCCTTTACAAATTTATTGAAGCTTTTTTTATTTAATTTATTATATCTTTATATATATAATAGATTATTTAACACTTTTAATGACTAGCTGATTTTTTCCCCAAGTTGCTTAAAATTAGTACACTGTCGTCATTTAAGTGTTAACTTAATAGTTAAGTTGACTTCTGCTCTTTGAGAACTTTGTTTAACTCTGGTAAGTGGTCGTTGAACCAGTCATATGCATGTGTATGCTATGTTCTGTAAGTTTTCTAAGATAAATGATTATGTGCCTCTAGGATCAGTCTTTGTCGATGGTCAAGAGAAGACTACGAAGTTGCCGTCGGTCACAGAAGATTCGGTCGTGACCTTTGACACCGAGGTTCTTCAGCCTGACAAGGTCCGGGTGACCATCGAAGTGAACGAGCGCATAGTCACCTTCGACTGGACACTGGATAGGCATCGGTCTGGTTCCATTCCGCTCTCAGCTGGTGCCTTCGGTGAAGGAGCAGAGGCCAGCAGCCTCTTCTTTCTTGCGAAATTCTCTTCCTCTGGCTGGGTGGTCAGCGTCGAATAGCTTATTTCGTTCGACTCTGTTGTGTTTTTTATGAATGTTGAGTAGCACAGTCAGACTTCTTCATATTTAAGGTTTTCTACATAGGCTTCGAATTGCTTCTTTTTACATACAGGCTTGTTGAATTCAGTGTTGTAATGATCTACTGGCTCCCTGTCACACAGTCTGAATCTTTTGTGCTGCTGTCTATTTCTCTGTGATCCACTAGTTCTCTGTTAAACAATTTAATGTTCTACTCAAACTGCAAGCGTGTTGTACTCTGCACTAGCTCTCTTTCAGGCAGTTGGACTCTCTCATATTACAGAAGATACCTATTGAATCTGCTGGCACCCTGTTTAGCAATTGTTATTTTACTTTTGACTATGTTTTAGGTTGTGTATCAAATGCAGCTGTCGTCGTTGTTCACACTGCTTTGCATGAAATGAATGTTATAGAAACTTCAATTATTTACACTAGCATTTCAATTTTATTTCCAGCTTAACTCTGAACCGTGCTGAAGTGTCTTACAATTACGTCAGTGTGACTTGATTCTGGCTGTCATTATAGACTTCAGTTGGAGCATATTGGTATTTGCGTATTTTGTTTTTCATATAATTAAAATGATCAGTTAACGATAATTTTAGTGAACTATGGAGTAGGTGCAGATGATCAGAAGGGTAGCTTGATCACCTCTGCTGAAGTAGCCAGTGGTTGAATTACTCAGACGTGGAAGATATCCAAATCTTTACAAATCTAAAACTGAAGCATATCTGCCAAACTTATAACTGATACATTTTGCTATTTGGTTTTCTGACAAATACGAAAGGGTTTCTAACACTGTGGTTGATTGCTGTACAGTTACGTGAAAGGTCTACCACTCTTTTAGGTGGCAGATCTCATAATTCAGGTGGAGAATCTGAGATCCTGCTGAATTTAACTACTGGCTGTTTCTGCTTTTGTATTCAATGCCTATTGCTAATTGACAGCAGAACATTTTCCATGCTTGGGTGATTCTGCTCAAAGCTATTGTCTTAGGGGAACTCGTCCAGCAGAAATCAAATGTAACGACGTTTCACTTAATTTGCTTTTTGTGTGTAAGCACACATATAGGTGAATTTGTGTTTGAATTTTACCTGATTGAATTGATCTTACACTCACAACTTAATAATTTTTGTTTCATTTTGGTATTTTTTTCTTTTATGTTTTTGACTTGTTTGTGGATGATAACCGCACCTATAAATATAAAGTTTAACATCTATTGAAAATGTCGATAGCGTAGTTGCAGAATAGGATTGTGGTAAATGCGCTTTAGTTTTCGCTTCTAATATGTAAATGTTAACCTGTAAAATCTGTAGCATTTTGATGATTAAGCAGATTAGAACATAGTTATAGTAACTAAAAATACTTAGACATGATTCATCAGTAGAGTTTAAAACCTTTTGATGTTAATGACAATGGTCAATTAAAATGGTGCTACAGACAGTTGTTTGAGAAACATGTCCGGCTGTTTTTGTTTATTTTTACGGGGGTATTTCAATAGACCCTTGAGGGTTTTATTTAATCTGTCTTAGCTTTGTTTGGAAGTTGTCCTGTTCTAGGCATAGAATAGTAATTGCTTCTCTAAAGTGTTTCTTGACATGAAGACAAGTTTCAGTTTTTGAAAGATTTGCTAAATAGTGAAGGTGTTTCCAGTATTTCTGGTGAACATATTATAAATCAAGTGTGCCAAAGTGTTTAGCCTTTGTTTGAGGTTAATGTTAATATATTTTGGTGTATGCTGAGGAAGTTGTTTTCTTTCGTTATGGTGTGCATCATAAGTTGGGGAATATCGGGTATATTTGTTTCTGGGTTTGTTGTAGGTTTTCAATTGCTTGTTTTTAGTTAATTTTTTGACTTTTTAAAGGTTTTTAAACTTTTCCGAGCAGGACACATAATTTCACTGGACTTCCTAACTTACCATTGGGTGAAAAGTAGTTTTCAAAGTGATGTCGTTTACATTTTTGGATTGGTTAGGTATCCAATGAAATTGGTAGAATTCTGATTGATTAGCACGTCTCTTGAGTTTTCACATGATTCGATTGCAATATGTTGTTGAGTCTCTGGTGTAGATGCTACGCAAGAAATGAGTTGTGTAAGTTAAGAAAATTGCAAATGCCTATGAACAACACTGAACGAATAAATTTAATATTTATAATGTATCTTCCAAAAGCTCTAAACGCGGAAAAGTATCCTTTTGTGAGGATTTGGCATACACTTAATGAGATCATAATTTATGCGATGATTCAGCTGCTGCTGTAAATTGATATTTCATTCCTGGCAGTCTTTATTTGACATCGGTAGCATGTCGTACACATTTCAACACATGTGAACATGCTTTGCTTGAACAGGCTTTATGAAACTTAGTAATGCAAAAACATGCTACCTATTGACGTTGTCATTCCATACTCAATGTGTACATGATACGTTCCCATTTGATATTTCCATGCGATACGACTAAATTTTTAGCATGACTGATTATGCACTCAAACTACGTGTATTGCATTTAGTCACAGTAAAACTTT
Organism: Bimastos eiseni; assembly: GCA_959347315.1. Taxonomy (NCBI): domain Eukaryota; kingdom Metazoa; phylum Annelida; class Clitellata; order Crassiclitellata; family Lumbricidae; genus Bimastos; species Bimastos eiseni. The sequence continues at coordinate 57,901,711 of OY365806.1, read as the reverse complement.
CATAATTTACTAGTTAATTTCTTACACTTTCTGATCATCTAGACACAGTGTTTGCTGAGTGGCAGTAATTTTCAAAGCAATAAATATGATAAATGTGTTTATATTCCACTACTGTCTTCCAAAGTGTGCTTTGAAAGTGAGTTTGCATAGCAATTTCTTACTTCTGCTGTATGAACATAAATGTGTGTATAATATGTTTACATATATATTTGTATATAAATATGCGAAGTGGAAGTTTATATATATATATATACACCATAAATTTGAGCAAGGTCAAGTTGTTCATTAGCAGACTCTACGATCATCCTATCATAAATTTTTGGGGCTTTTAGCCAAGCCTGAATTTGTCTACAGTACATTTAGTTGTTTTCCTCAATACTTTCCATCACCTGTTGCCAGAGTCAAGTTGTCATGTTTGATGCCATTCCTGCAAGGTCTTCCACATTTTCATATCCTTCATAATTCCCACCATCATGCTTTGAATCAACCTGTTTGTATAATCCTTTATGCAGAATAAATAAGACATGTAGTTTCCAGGATGAGGAAATATTTCTGCCACTCTGCTCACTTGCCTCATGTTTCCAGCTATCAATCGCAACGACAGCGCTTGCTCCCCGCTTCTCTGTGCTCCAGCTTTCCACCGAAGACTGAAAGCCTAACTGTTGAGTGCCACCATTTCCTATTTCTGCTTTGGCACCACATATTATGACCTACATAAACTGCCATAAAAATTACATTCATACCGTCCTCTCAGTTTCAGTTCAGTTTCACGATTCTGACCTTGCGCCGGAAAGACCACTTGGTCATTTGTAGCCTTGGTTTGATATAGCATATTTAAATAAGCTAATCACTCTGACATGGCTTTTGTGTGATGCTGAAAATCTTTTGAGATGTACACTATATTGATCCCTTTTACAAATTCTAATTCTACAAGCTGTTTGTTTTTTTAAAGAATATACTCAATTGAAGGCTCTGGCTGTTTGCATATGATGGGGCCCCATTTAGTCATAGACTTCTTAAATGCTACACCAGACACATTCTTTTGTGGTTGTTGCAGTATCATCATCATTTTAAGAGAATTTTGGCTACTCCTAATCTATAGACATAAAGGGATGACTTGGCAATGACTGATCTCGAAACATCTGAACCTACACTATTTTGAAAAGTTGTTTTATTATAATCATAGGCCTGTTTAGGTTCAATGGTGCAAAATCTAACAAAAAATTCACGTATTACAACTCATGAAGGCAGGACCAAACTAACAATGCAAGCTAGCAGCACTTCAATTAGCAGGGGTGAGAAACTTATGGAGGGGATGGTCCACTTCTGTCCCCCTAAGTCTCTTCTCACCTCTGGATAGGATGGAGCTGCTCATATCCATAATATTTTATGAATATTATCAATTTCTATAGTGTTTATCATTATTCATTACTATTTGCTGTGTCCATATGTTTGGGAAAATGCCCACAAACCCAAATTTTGTCGGGGCCTCTTCCCCCAAACCGTGGACCAAATCTCCGCCTTTGTCAATTAGTACACTAAAGAAATAAGAAAGCAACTGAATAGAAAAACAATACGCTGTTTGATGGCCCGGTCGATGATCACGTGGTCAAATAGCTGTAACTTTTCAATCAATCAGACGCGCCTCAGATGATCGGACGCTACGAATCAGGGAACGATAAACGCGTTCCTTCAGCACGCTCCAGATTTGATGGTCAACTGGATTAAGGCAGCGGTTCTCATCTGCCTGGTGGTCCGCGAGCAGGAGCCTAAAATTGTTGTGTTCCGTAAATTAAAGACATGTGAAACAGACATTTTTTCAATGTTCAAATAATAGTTTTATTTCAATCACTAGTTTCAACATGAAACTAAGAACTTCGAACCACTGGCCCGTGTCAAAGCCGTATGATTAGATCATAAATTCTATCAACGCATTCCGCATTTAACCATTGCCCTGACTGACAACCGCGCTCTAAATTTGGGGCTACATCGGGTAGGCCTAGTAGATGACTTCCATCCTGTCAGCAAATGTCTTTGCATTAATTTTTTCATCACTCAAAGTAGGCACAAACGCCTTTCATTACTCAAATTTATGTTTCATAAAACTTTATTTGCATCAATACATGATGCATTTTGCAAGTTTTGTCATAAAACAATTATATATTTAAGCAGAGATTGTCCTTAATTAATCCAACTTTTTACTTAGGAAAGAATGATTTTTCATCAATCTAAGAATTTGCGCACATTATTATAATTGCAAAATTTATTTAATTTTATAGATGCGAAAGTCATGGCAAGATAGACAGGGGCGGCATTGCCATTTTGCAGCGTATCTATTAACACTAGGTGCCACTCGATGATCCTTCAGTATATCGTATATGTTAGTTTTAAGTCGAGAAATAGCAAAAAAAGCTTTAGGTTTAGACAAGAGCAGCAAGAATCTTGAAGAGTGCAAATTATACAAAAATAATTGTTTCCCCAAAAATGCCGCCCCTAGGACAAGTGCCGCCTGGGGTGGTTCGCCCTCTCGCCCCCCCCCCCCCGCCATGCTACGCCACTGCCTGAGGTCGACGATCGCCTCATAGTCGTTTGATGTGGCCGCGTATAGGCTCTTTGACTCATATAATTAAAGTTTAGTTAGAATTGTGAGACATTGCTGAGATTATGTTAGATAATTTCAAAGGGATGTGTTAATATTGCTTTCCCTATTGGGCCACCTGAACATCATGCAGGGCAGGGGCAAAAACTTCGTAGGCTAGAACCTAGACTCACTAGCCATGAGTCCCCACTTGACCATCGGCCTCCTGGCATTTGGACCTCTGCCTGCAGTCGACCCAAGGTAGGTTAGGCCCCGGAAATCTAGGTCAGGGTGGGAGTTTGTCACAGAATATCAAGAATCTATAAATAGAGAAACGATCGGATATAGTGTTTCCACGCATATCATCGTTGTTATGGATGCGTCGTTAAATAAACTTATATCAAGCAATATAGTGTTTCCCCCTCTACGCACATCATTGAGTAATAAAGTCAACCCATATTCCATACGGAACGTTGGAAAGGTGCTCATCTCCTTTTCCTTGGCCCTTGAGCTGGCAATGGACGAATCGCAAGATCCTGGACACGGGGCCAGTGATAAACTTGCCGTTTACTTCCCAGTTTACTGCTTGGTGACAGAGGCATGTGTTCGCAAACAACTTGCCCAAGGGTCGTTACACGTAGTCGAACTCGCAACCGCGTGCTATGCGAGCAAGCGCATTATCGATAGGTCATCGTGTAGCACGCTTAAGTTGAGTATTTTTGAAAATAAAATTTTTTATAATAATTGCAGTTATTCTGATTTTTTAGGTAAGAAATATTATTGTAATTATACAGATCTTTGATTTGTGAAAATAATATTTGTAATTCTAGTTTACTGATTTTTTATATGTAAAAATAATAGTGTAATTATACTTCTTTTTCTTTAGCACATGTTTTGTGTGAAAGTATTGATATTACTATTGCAATACTTTTAAGAAAAAGTATTGGTATTGGTATTGCAATACTTTTTTTGATGAAGTATTGGTATTGGTATTGCAATACTTTTTCAAATATTGTTAACAACCCTGAGCAAGACTGAGTAAGTCCGCATGGAGCTTGTAAAGAACTCATATTTCCGTATGGACTTGTATTATAATAGAGCATCTGTGGGTCTCAATTACTGATCATGAAAGCAGTTGTATTTGTAGAAGTGTAGTAGCTGAAGAAGTGTTGACAGGCAAGTTCACTGTCACCAGAGAAACGGCGCGGCCTCGCAAATAAGTCCAATGAGCAATTGCAATTAGCATCGTCGTTTGTGCTAAATGTTAAAGCATGCACTTTTCCAAGTTTATAACTTTGGAATTTGATATCTACAGGCATAAAAAGTTATTGTTATGGCAAAGTGTTACTGAAAAATTCCTCCATCTTGTATTATATACTATATTTATAGCCACATAAAGACTTGCGCTTCAAATCGTCCTAAGGAATGCAGCACTTGAATCTGTGGAAAACAAGAGAAAATGGAGGCCGCTACGATGAGGGCTGGTTTGGGTGTTATTAAGCTGGGATTAAGGCTTCCGAATTTAAGTCATGCTTACCGTCGCACTTATAATATGCCGCTGCTTAGAACTAACGTAAGTTTTGTCTTTGTAATTGGCATAGGTTGGTTTTGTTGTTGCTATTTAGTGTTGGCGATATGGTTAGTTCGCCGTCATGATGATACCATTTGGAAATCGAAAGGCAAAAATATGCGGCTGTTCGTATGAATGTTATGAATTGGAATATTTGCCTGCGCTAAGGCTCATTTAAGCGAGTCTATGATAAGAGCTCGAAGTATTTTAGCGTCTGAACAGGTCGGTGAACAGCGTTTCGCTTCTGCGGCAGAAACTTCGGCCGCACAACGCACGGAAGAATCACTCCCGCGGCCTAAGGCTTTTGCATATATCGGAAAACGACACTAATCCTACTTAGTCCTGACTCTAACTGCCCTCGTGCTGCATATTAACAAATTTTAAAATGTAGGCATTTTTACAGTGTGCATACGCCGAAGGTTAAGCATGCGCAGAAGGTTGAGCGTACCCAAAGGTCTTCAGCATACTATTAGAATTGGGTGTTTTAACTTGCATGCATTATTTAGCATCTTTTGCCCTTCTGTAGTGACATATGGTATGGTTGTTACAAATGAGACACGGAGTAAAAATAATGTCTTCATTCCTAGCCGTCTGACACTGCCAAGCGTGGATAAAGGAGGAGAGTAACACTAATATAATGATCCTTGTTATCACACAGTGTTGTCAAACTGAAACTTCTACTAAGCAATGTGCCATCTTGTCTTTAAATACCTTTTCCACTGTTGCCTTCCCTAACTGTACTTAACCCACATCGTATCAGAACCAGTGACACCATATAACCACTAAGGGGATATCTGAGTACTCTTAGATCATCTCTGAACCTTTAGTTTTATTCTAGTATGGCAAGTGAAGTTGACCACATATTCTGAGATATTATTCATAAACCATACAGACCTTAGTTTTATTGCTCTCGTCCTGCCTGTACCAAAGATCGTCGATCGTACTTCCAATTTACTGTCTTTGGTGATCAGTAGGGATCAGCCGGAAATCGCCTCGGACATTCGCCTCGGCCGAATATCTCAATTTTCATCACTACTCGGAAGTATTCGCCTCGGCAAATACTTAACACGCAAATAGTTGCAAAAATTAAATTGTTAAACTAGTTTACTTTTATAATATAATTCAAATTCATAAATCTTTGTTGGTTACTTTATTACTAGTCCATTAAAACAAAGTCATATTTCACGTATGTGATACTGGAGCATGCTTGAAATTGAATGCTTCGCATGAACATTCTATTATCAAGCTTTGGACATGGAAAAAAATTCAAAGAATTGGTACTCAGTTACTACCCGGTTCGTACCCGGATCCGGCAAATAGTACATCCAGAATTTTTCAAATACTCGGATTCGGTACTCGGTGAAAATTGTCTACCCGGCTGACCCCTAGTGATCAGCATGCCTGTAACTGATGAGTAATAGTGTACATGTAATTTATGGAATATTAATTTATCTTTAATTACTGTACATGATCTTTACTTTACCTGGCACTACTGACCTCGCACACTTTTTAAATTTATTCATCAATCATTCAAAGCATTTATGTAGTGCCTCTGTAGGATGCCTACCCAGAGACACTTCCAAACCAAATCTGAGGAGTTTTCACATATTAAACCTCGCTTTTGGTTTAGAAGTGAAATTTAGTTAAATTATTATCTTTTGTGCATTTGTAGGTTCTACAGCGAGTGAATAGTCCGTTGCTTTGTAGCCGTCTTCATTTCTGTGCTGCTGCCCTTGACCAGACTGGCGGTAAGATTCGTAGTTCATTTCACATTTCACTCTCAAGCTTCTGCTAATTAATGAGTGCTGCTGACACACGATATCGTGATATTATTGTCAAATATCGTATAGTATCAGAGAATATGTAAGACGCCTATTACGGAACTGGCTATTCAGAGGCGCTGTCAGCGTGTCTGCCACTAGGAAATAAGAAACTCTTCAAGCAAAGAAGGGACGCTCTCAACTAAAATCTTACTTGTGATTGAGGGGGAGGTAATTTCACATTGAAGAGCCCACGATGGCAAAGGCATGGTGTTGGGCGATGGCAGCCAATATATGTTAACTGATGCACAAACTTTGCAGACATGATTCGCAAATTCCCATGATATAAAATCCTTCAGACTGCTTGTACAATATACATATGAATACATGCAATGTTTGCCGTTTTTCTATGTAAAGGACTACTACATTCGACAGTTGTCAATCTTGAACAGACTCTGACTGAATTGAGTCGTCTGTCTTTCAGAAATCAACATAAAGTACGAGGATGGTCTGGTTAAGATGTCGGTTCCGCTCCCATCTCGGAAGGAGCGCTGCCAGTTTAGCCTTCGTCCTGTCACAAACACCTTAGGGGATTTCATATCCTACATGGAGCAGGAAGACAAGGGAACAGACCGAGTCGCTATCTATACGCTTGGTTTGTTGCGACATTTCTTTGTTTTAATTGGGCCAAAAGACGTCAGTGTCTTTTTGTTGTGATTTCTTTATTTGATTTACTTATTACTTGCACACAATCAAATAGTGGAATACAATCTGCCAACGAGATGCTCCGATAGGATCGCAAACAGAATGATGCTATAGACAAGGTCGATTATGCGACATTATGAAGAGGGATTTGAGATCTTTGCGATTTATTAACTCGACAGAAATGTAACTTGGTATTGTGTTTTTATGATTTATAAAATTATGTGATATATAACTTTGTTATGCATGTTTTTCATACTTAATTAAATTCAGAGAAATATAGCTAGGTATTACATTTTCATGATTAATAAAATTTAGAGAAATGGAACTTTATGTTATGTATTTCACGATTAATTAAAGTTAGTGAAATTCTCCACTGAACAAGAAATTGGCGAAAAACTAGGTTCCGACTAGGTTCTGACTTAAACCTGTACACCGATCATCGAAAATTTGGAGTTAAATACAATACAACTGAAATTTGATATTGCCCTTTTTCAAAAATTTTTTGCTCAGAAGCGCACACATGCCTCGATGATGCAACTACAGTTGTAATGCAGAACAATTGTGCACAAAGGACTCGCTCAAGGTCCCTACACAGTGACTCCTCGGATGAGGGTCGAACCCGCACACTGAGCGTTGCAGGCCGACCACTCTAACCACATCCAGCTTGTTAATAAAAGATTTTTTTATAGCAGGCAACTGACTTCTGTTTATCATGTTCTATGTTAATTTAGTTTATTTGAGTTTCTGTCATTTTATGGTTTTCCTGTAATCTTTTCTAGACGGAGAGCGTATTGCCAAATCAACGGCAATTGATATCTTGTTAAGGCAGAATTTTTACATTGTCATCAATGACCTGAAATACTATGCAAAGGTTCCTGACATCAGTAAGTAAGATCTTATTTGTTGACATCTTGAAATTTAGTTCTTGTGTATATGTATTTATGTAGGTTTATACATTTTATTCAGCGCTGTAATGATTAGCTGCATTGTTTTCTCAGTCGTTTTCATAACGGCTTGCAGATATGGAGTATGTCTAGAGAATCTCATTCCTTTGATTTTAGCATAAGGTCTTATAAATTTTCCATTTAACATATCCCTCTTACAATGACCTACCTACCTTTTGTAAGCTGGTAAAGTCATTTCTTTCTGGCCGTGGCTGGGCTGGGAGCACCTCTGAGTAGTTTCCCTTGAAGTGGCGCTATATAAATTATCGAAATGAATGAATGAATGAATGAATGTCAGTCTCTTAAGTCACACGTCAGATGCCTTTTCTTAGCCTCAGCAATTGGTTTTTGCCATGAATGGTTTGAACCATCAACCTCTACATTTATTCTGTTATGTTATTACACCATTTGATGGTTCAGTAAGTTGTAACAATACTTTTAATCGTAATATAATGATTTCTATTTTACCTATGTATGAAGTTTCTGCTTTTTCAGGTCACTTGCCAGCTGAACATGCGAGTGATTTGTCGGAGGTGAAAAACTCTATCGTCTATTTGTACAGTGCGTTGAATGTCGAAAGTCACCAACTGGAACATGAACAGAATTTGAAAGCAAAACTGGAGAAGCTCCAGAAGGAAATTGAACCAATGGAACGGGTAAAGTCTGAAGATAGTTTGCAGAACAGTAAGAAATTGAACAAATGGAACGGGTAAAGTCTGAAGAAGTATTGCAAAACAGTAAGACAGGAGTAGGGACCGACCGGGTAGACAATTTCCACCGGGTTTCGAGTCTGAGTATTTAAATGTACTATTTGCCGGATCCGGGTACGAACCGAGTAGTAGACTACTAGAGCGGCCATTTCGGCAAGTACCATTGCCTCGTGAATTGTCGTCATGTATGGCGAAAAATAAAATTAAGAATTTTCTCATAACAAGACTTAACTAAATAATGTTGTACTTGTAATAAATTATTAATAATAATATTTAAATTTGAGCTTTTTTATTTATAGGAAGAAATTGGAATAACATTGATTAAATAATCGAATTACGAATTTTTTAATCATAGTTTCAATTTTTCTAAATAACTATTTGTGTATGTACTATTTACCGAGGCGAACACTTCCAAATAGTGAAATAAAATGGCATATTCATCCGAAGCGATTTCTGGTCGGTCCCTAGACGGTAGTCTGGTAAACAATTTTTGCACCTTTTCAATTTCTCAGCAGCCAGTAAGAAAACCAGATTCTGGTGATGACAGATCAGGTAAATTCAGGTCAGGCCAGATACACTGGAATTAAGGTAAGTGACTATTTGCACCCAGCATCATTTGATCTCTTTGTCAATATTTACTGTTAGTGTAGGTGACTTGTCAAGGGTTTGTTTGTGGATGTTTTTATATTTCTGACAGCATTTGAACTTGTTAATTAAATCTCATAATAGAAATCGCAAACCTCTGGAAACATGTTGGAAAGAGGCGTGAACTTCTTCCTTTGAATTGCATGGTATCCTGACAACTTTGATTTCCTACAGTCTAACTGAGAATTTAACAAATAACATGGAGTGACGGTTGCAACACCTATTATCGGTTGCAACACATATTGTTGGTTACAACACCTATTGTCGGTTGCAACACCTATTGTTGTACAACGTACAATAGCGACTGACTTCAAGATTTTCAAGTCGAAGTTATGTACTTACACCAGATGTTGTGAAACTTGACCAAGAAGCTCTTCTTAGATATTTCTAACTAAAATTCATGTCCTTTGCTCTAAGATTAGATTCTGTAGGAAGAAAAGAGAGTAAATCTTTTTGTAAAAAATTGTTTACACTTTTCACTTGATGTCTTGTGGTCTATTTATGTGTTATTATTTCAAAGTGTAATGACATATTAAGATTACTATGGCCTTTGATGTTGTCTTTAAACATAATAATTGTATTTCAGTTCACTTTTTATGTGTGTCTAGCAGGTTGTTTGGAGCTATGATATTTTACTTGAACACGTATTCTTGTGTTTTTTCATATTTGCTTGGATGATGATTATTGTTAATAATGTAAACATCTGATTATTCTTCAGTTTTCTTTCTGTCTTTTAGAAGTAGTTCTTTCCAGCTGATTTCCAGTTTAGTTCGTACATTCAATTTATCGTTGCCAAGGGTCTTTCAATAACAGTTTTCCCCAATACTTTTGTAATTGCCAAAAAGACTAGTTATGGAAAAGCATTGAACCTTTTATACCTGCCGCATATTGTGATACGTTGATTGATACATTGAAGGAGTTTACGTAAATTATTCTTGAAATATTTCATGACTTATTGTACTTTTGAATGTAATAATATCGGGTTGATGGTTACAGATGAGGCAGGAGATGGATGCAAAAGCACTAAAGAGGACACATTACCTGACCTGGTTAGGGCTTGGGTTGATGGGGGTCCAGTTTGGCTTCCTTGCTCGACTCACCTGGTGGGAGTATTCGTGGGATATCATGGAGCCTGTCACCTACTTTGTTGGTTATGGAACAGCTATGGCCTGCTATGCCTACTACATACTCACCAAACAGGTATACCTGACATTCTGCTCAGTAGTGTATGAGAGTTCCTATACATCTTTGATGATAATGATGAGTGCTCTTCCCGAAGGTTGGTCCATTGGCTTTTACGCCACCCGGGGATGAGACGAGTCAGGTGGTTTCCCATTGCCTTCCTCACAGACAATTATTAGTGAACAACTTGTCCAAGATCACTACACAGTGACTCGGTTTCCAAGGTCGCTACGCAGTGACTCTGGGTGGGTTCGAACCTGCGATCCTCTGAACGCAAGGCGCCGAACATCCCACTATGCCACTGCGCCCCATATTTAGTTTACTTAGTATATCTCTGTACAATGCTGTCACTCTCTTATTCCCTGTGACCCAACTCAACTTCCTTCTCTACTTATCCTGATAAATAGCTCAACTCTGGTAGTATATGGCTATTATTTGACATTGACACTATTTCAAAGTTTTCAAATATTTTTTCTTTCCTTTAAAGCATGAGAAGGCATTTGGGCACATTACCCAAAGCCCTAGGTATAATTATAATTTCACTACCAGCACCTGAGGCAGATGCTACTTATCATCATTAATTTCTATTATGCGTGATATTATTTTCTCGTATGCATGGATGAATGGAAGGGACAATTGATAGTATAATCACCTAGTTAGTAGATATGTAGCTAGGATAAGTTAGTGACAATGTTTAATGCAAGTGGTGTTCTAGATGCGGACGACAACTTATGCAATGAGGGTAGGGATATGAAAGCCTAGAAGGGGATCCGTTTGCTGTCCCCAGGATTTTATTTTGTCAGAATAACTTTTAAATGGTGCGTTTTAGCATGCAAACAGTCAAATTATGCTTACAAATTCTTTATTTTAATACTCATTATTGGTCACCAACTTCACATAAAACTTATCAAGCCTTAACATGTCAAATTTGGTCTTTATTCTCAAATTGTGTAAGCTTTAGGCAAAGCTCTGAGGGCCGGGAAAACATCATCGGCGAGCCAGAAATTGCCTACGGGCCACCCATGATCTATTTTAATCGGATGACTTGTATAGCATTATGATCATAATATGCTGGGCAATGGGAGATTCTAGTGAAACTGATCGAAATCATAATCAGATGAAAAATGAATGACAGTTCGGAATGTGCAAAGCATTTTGTGATCGGAGACGGTCAGCCGTCACCTCTGGTCTTGAATCAGCCGCCTAAGCTCTGTGCTGCGGCAAATGCTGAGCAGAAGATAGACCAAGGGCCATACCAAGCTATAATTGCGCCCTGAGTCTAGTTTCAATCTGGCGCCCCACATTTTGAAAATAGTATTTGTACCCTGTGCCTAGCATCAATTTGGCACCCCCACATTTTGAAAATAATGCATTTTATGGAATAATAAGTTATTCCATCCTGAAATTTGTGCCCTGGGCCATGTCCCCACTGGACCCCCCCCTCGATACGGCCCTGGTCATGGAGACCAGAACTAAGGCTGCAGTTGGTAAGCAAGTCAAAATAAATGAGTCGTTAGTTTAGTCTTGAATGATATTTAATTAGCAAAACTTAGCAGATTGCACAAAATTGGAAATTGAATCCTACATTGCTCATAGGAGCCACTCAGAATGTCCATGAGCTTAATAGTTGTTTGGTGCGATGCTAGATTTTTTATGATATCATGGTTCTCTGCAGGAATACATAATGCCAAATGTCCGAGATCGTGAGCATCTGCTGAGTCTTCACCGCTTGAGCAGAAACAACAACTTTGATGTGACAACGTACAACTCTCTATGCAGCGCGATCGCACAGGCTGAGTACGACCTCAGTCGCCTCAGGGACCCCCTCCAGCTGAACCTACCGATCCAACACATCGAGAAGAAGATGAAAGCCAGCGTTCTCGCACCACCGGACCAGCCCTAGACAATCGAACCAGGCCGGCAGCCACTCCTCGTGCGGTTTCTTTGTTTTGCCTTTTTGTGCCTATTTATTCTAATTGTAGTTTAAAATTTGCTTGATTTGATGACCCTGATCGGCTGGTGGGTGTTCTCGAGGACATCCCCGACCGGACGAGCCAGGGTCGTTTTTTAGCATGACAGTAGAAACGGAAAGTTTACTTCTCAGATTTATTTGGCTGTTGTTTAATGCACTGTCTTCCATGTCAAATGTCCACCCACTGTCTCCTTTGTCATCCGTCCCCACTGCCCGATCGGCTTCAATCCTCCTGTATCGTCCATCCATCGTGTGCTGTTGAATCCCCACCCGCCTGACTGATGATACGTATCATCTGCCTGTCGTGTGCTTGTAGCACTTGATGGTGCAATTGTACCAGAAGCATTGGGTAATGTGCCCGAATGCCTCATTAGTCCAATTGACCTTGTGAGACAGATAAGCAGACGGACATTGAGCATGAAGGCCAAGCACACTGAAGCGAATGGAATTAAGTAAGGACTGGGGGAGTAATGAAGACTAGACAAAAAAACAACTAAAACAACTTTTAATTTGTTATTTCATTTCACTGTTGTGGCAAAGTGCAATTTGGAGCAACTTTTCATGATTTTATGGTTAGCTGATTACATACCAGTAAATGGTAGGAGAAAGAGGTCAATTCATGCAATATGTGGATATGGAGGAAGATGCAGAGAATATCATGGACGGAGAAAATGACAAACGTAGGGGTGCGCAGAGAGATTGGAGTTAAGACTGATGAGACGTTGCAACAAGCAGTGTTGAGAAATAAGCTGGGGTTCTTTGGACATGTTATGCGATCAGATGGATTGGAAAAAGAAACGATGGTGGCATGTGGAGAAGTATGGAAGAAAAGAGGGTGCCCAAGGAAAAGACAGTTGGACGAGATATACGAAAAAACTGGAATGAACCTGGAGAAACTGAGGGACGCAACTTCGGAAAGACATGGAGAAGGCCGATCATGACGATCGCTAGAGTTTGAAGAACTGACAGCACAAGGTTACAAGGTGAAACGGTAGGAACTTTAAGAATGTGTAAGGATTAGATTAACACTTAAGCGACAAAAGGGTATTAACAGTGACTGGGAAACCAATGCAGCTCATCGTTAAAGTGCTGTGACATTACATTGCTCCAACTGTAATGTTCCGATCTAGTTACATATAATGGTCTGACCATTTGTATAGCTCATTTTGTAAGCTTGTGAAGGCTCCAATGTGCTAACAGAAGTGTTGTTATCGGTGCAGACAGTTACAATGGGACCAGCATCTTAGTCTGTGAACTATCCGCTTTCCCTGCCATTTAAATTCCTTGCAACAGTATGGAATCCAGACACGAAATAAACTGAGGTGTACCCTAGAGCAGAAGCAACATCTAAGCTGCTCATTCATCTCCCTTCCAATTAGTCTGTGTAGTTTCAGTTTAATTACACTGTGATTACAAAGATCATTGGAATCGCCCTCCTTCTTTTTCCAGGCTTGGGACTGGCACTGTCAGTTTCTTCCAATTAGGGAGCTGGGCTTGTCTTGGTAGACGAAAGATTTAGCTGTCCAGCTCATCCTTGACCTCCTTGAAGGGCAGAATCTGTGGATCTTGGATTCATTTATTAATAATGTTCTGTCGCTTCGCTGCAATAGGTTCTCATCATCTCGTTGACTTCTTTTGCTAGTGGATGACCTGCTGAACTTTCGTTTCTCTTTCAATTTTGACAAAAGCCTAAATGACTTCCTACTTTCATTCAATTGCCAGGTCCAAACCTTTGCACTTTAGTACTTTACGTTCCTGTGAAGGTTTTGATTATCTTGCACCACGGCTGTAATGAGGTTACACTTTGAAGTTTTATTTACAAAAAACAAACCGAAAGTTGTTTCGCTGTGAAGTATGTACACCAAACATGAGTTACTTTTTAAACTCAGTCTGCTGAAAAGAGACAATCTCTGTTCTCTTTCCATCAAGAGTAAAGCCCGAACCCTCAACATCGTCATAGGATAGACATCACTTCTTACGCCTGTCCCCCCAACCCCTCTAGTGCACCATCGTACCTTTTGTCAGAGGACTTATTCTTATGATGCAGCTTGTGAACCAGGCCATGCGTTGATAGGAATTGCATGTGTGCTGAATAAGCGTAGACCCTTATATTTAGTGCTATGCTGCAGTTTTTGTATGACACATTGACAGTGTTGCAATGGGGGACTGTTGTGGGCAGTTCCTTAATTAGAAACAGATGGCGTCAGTAGGCACATAGGTCTAAGACTTTTTTTTAAAATTGTTTATTTATGTTGTTCCGATTGATGGCTGGCATAGGAATTATAATTATGGATAAATATATACATTTTATAATCTGGCTAACTTGTAGATTATTTTTGCGGGAAGATCATAGGGCACATCAACCAATCAACATCAAGCACAGAATTTTACCACAGGTAGCTTACCCACATTTGATACTGGCACCATCTATTTCACTGAGTTCCCCATTGCAACACTTCTTGCTGAATGGCATGTAAACAAGGAGTGAGTATTGCATGGCAATTATAGAAACAAATGAATGTTTGATTCTGAATATTTTCTTTTTATCAAATCATTAATCATCGCTGATATCTAATTGTGTGTGACAGAGTTGTCGTTGTAAAAAGTTACAGCTTTTTAATCTGGTTCAATTCATTGTCTCTGTCTGTTTAGTTAATTGCAACTGTGGATATATTTAGCTGAAATAGAACTTGTCTTGTGGGAATTCGTTTCATTTCTAGCTGTTTTGTGATTATTAGTTTAAAGTTGATTTTTTTGTACCAGCTTCATTTTTACTTAACTGCTAATTACGATTAGTTTTAAGTGATTACCAATGTCAGTAAAATATAGTTGAAATTTTGCTGAATTCTTAATTCTGCTTTGAAATTGAACTTTTGCTCTGTTGCGATATATCGGTGATTTAATTGTTGTGGACATTAAGTTTTTTTGGCATTTTGTTGTTGTGTGAATTATTCTGCTGAGAGAGACCAGGGTTAATCAGTTGCTAAGAGGACTGTAGGCTTTGATATTTTTCATCAGTCTTGTTTTGAAATATGATGCTTATAGAACTAATATTGAATATTAATTACTTCTTAGCAAATTTATTTAAGGTTTGTCTGCTATTGTTCAATTGCGTTGTGTGCTAATGTTTGTAAGTTTCAGCTGGTAATAATTATTATTTCTTGATTAGCTGTTTGCCAGAGGCATGAGTTCTTTTAAATTTAAATTACAAAAAAAAATGTTACGTGAATTACATTGATGACGGATTTGTCATTGGCTGTTCATTGCATTTAGCCAGACTTTCTTTAATGCTTGGGCCAAGCTGTAGGATTATTGTTGATGTTGATGAATTTACAGTGTAGGAGGGATGTATGTTAATTGTTTCATTCTGTATTCTTCAAACTTTTGTCTGTAATTCTTTGAAAACAGTTTGACTCTGATTAAGAGATGTTCAACCTAAAGCTCATCTGATCTGTTTGTATTGATTACAGGGATAAGATTTTGTCTGAGTGGGTGACATTTATGTATGTTGCATGGATGTTAATTGGTTTGTGGAGAGAAGTCCTGCCTGTGCCCTCATGGCCATCCTAGCAGTTGCCATTGCTGAGACGACACTCGTGCAATTTTATTTTGCCTCAGATTTTAAGTTTTAAAAGCTACTCTGAAATACAATTTGTAATCTTTTAAACTTAAGGTTGGCATATGCTGGCAGACAGAAATGAGAGAGAGAGAGAGACAGACAGAGAGAGAGAGACAGACAGAGAGAGAGAGAGAGAGAGAAAATGAGAGAGAGAGAGAGAAAATGAGAGAGAGAGAGAGAGAGAGAAAATGAGAGAGAAAATGAGAGAGAGAGAGAGAGAGTATTGACCGTACACAGCTGTTAAATCAAAATGGTTTTCACTTGATTTTCCTATTAATGGTGTTTGGATTTTTGAGTGAACATTGAACATCTCAGTTTCATTTAGTATAGATCGGAGGTTCTCAACCTGCAATCCTCGGACCACCTGTGGTCTGCGGCCATTTGCCTGGTGGTCTGCAAGCAGGAGCCTAATATTTATGCCAGTTTTGCCAAAAAAATTTCAATATAAATTGTTCTTTTGAAATACAAATATCTCTGCCTATAATATCCTATATGCTTACATAAATTTAAAACGAACATTGTAACAGTATGTAACTATTGTTTTACTTCAAAGTTTAAACATTTATTAAAATTAATAGTACATAAGTAAAATACTCATGCCAATTTGTTATCAAATTTTTTTACTAAAGTTATAGTTGCATAGTTCTATAGTATAGTTATATATTTATCATAATATTACAATTACATTTTATGCTATATTCTATAATAATAATAATAGCCAAAGTGCGCCAGTGGCACAATTTAAATGCTAGTCTGCGAACTAGACACCAAATTTTTAAGTGTTTGTTGAGATTCAAATGGTTGAAAAACAATGGTATATATTTAAAATATAGAGGTAGCCATGTGAAAGTTGGCCTTCCAGATGGTGCTGTTACTGTTATTATTACTCTGTCCAGTCATCCCATTGACTGTCAGAGGGCTTTGTTTAAAGATTTTGTGACCAGAAGTATTTAACAAAGATGTTTCGATGTGTGGCAGCTTCTTTTCTGATATTTTTGCCGCTTGCAATTGCATCATGGTCTTTGCATTTTCCATTTCCTATCTACAAGAGATTTTGCCATCTACTTAATTGGTGTTTGCTCTGTGTAGATTTGTACAACTTTTACAGATCAAGTTTATACTAGATACATCAAGTCACACTGATATTAGTTGGAGGTGCAATTGTTAGCAGAATATTATGTAGCTGGTACCAACCCATTAGGTCTTCCTCATTTCGGGGGTCAGTAAATGATCATTCAATGAAGATTCTGATGGTTTGGATAGGCAAAGAGAATGTCACACAATGAGCTACTTGCAAGATTTGAAGGAAAAAGAAACTAAGGCAGACAAGGACTGTGCTGGTTTGACAAGCAGACTTAACATCAAACTAAGGGGACAATGGACTTGACAAATGACCACGCACAGTGAAAATCATTTATTCGTATCTATCGCCACCAAATGGCTGGCATCAGGAGATGATGATGGTGATGGTGATGATGATGATGTGAGTTGAGTGGTTAATATTAGAACCCATTGGGGTTGGACTCTGCTTCTGATGAGTTTCTATGTGGACATGTAGACAAGTGTGTTAGCAATACTATTTACCTTGTGCTGCACTAGAATATTTAGTATCTGTAGTAGCTTCTTCCTAATGAGATGCAGTAACAATGGCTGAAGTTATTATTAGTGGGATACTGTTGACTAGGTGTAACTTTGTATGTTAGGTAATACCGTGTGTCAGATATTTACCCTGTTGCTTAGGTTACAAATTGAAGGTACTTTTGAACTTAATTTCTGGAAATACTTTAACTGCGGCTGTTTAGTTTTGTAAAAAAAAGTAGAAAAATAAGGAGGGAAATCATGATTTTATCATTATTACAGATCTCCAACAATGTTTCAAGAATGTTGAAATGAGCTATATTAGCTTCCTTTTGATATCTGCTTGATATATATATAATTATATGTGCTTATAATTGAAGGGCGCTATATAAATTTTCAGATTAAATGAACATATACGTGTATCTTTATGTACAAATACACACACAGAAGGCTTTAAAGGTAGTGCATAAAAAATTAAGTCTCTGCGAGGATAATCTGCCCAGTGACACGACGGAAAGCGATGTTTTTTACCAATTTGATCGACTGCTCGCTAAATGACATCAAAGTGATGTCCATATACGCTGGTTCCTCATTTCTCTTCTCATTGATATTGATAATTCTGAAGTTTGCTTTTCAACAATAACTTGAGAAGTGACTTCATAAAATTGTTTTTGTCGCTTTTTCCTGCATTTAATGTTTTTCGACCATCAAAGAACCATGGTTGCACTCATTAAAAGTGACATAACTTTTGTTCTGTTTGAAATATTTAAGTAAATATTGGCCATTATATGCAGATATGAATTAGTTTTGTGACTATAACATTTCATTTACTGATCCTTACCTTTGTCCAAAAACCTGAGGGGACCTTTTTGATGGCCCACCCTGTAGAGCAAATAAGACAGTTACAAACTGGTATCTTTATCTTTTGATTCACTCATAAACTGCTCCTTCTTATTTTACAAATGTAAAATATGTTCATAATCACTTTTCTAGGGCTGGTGATAATTTTATCAACCATCAGTAAGTTTTTGGACGAACTGTGGGAAGTACTCGATCAAGTACTTGATGTACTTGATCAAGTACCGCCCTTCTTCCAAAAAGCGTTGGAAGAAGGGCGGTATCAAATTTTGGAAATGAATGAATGAAAGTACATGGAAGCTGTGGTTTGGAACAAATTGCTTCATGACTAGTAATTTTCCAACAGTTACTTCCTTTACATGAGCTTTAAGAAATTGACTACTAATTAATTGAGATTTTCCTGTGTTATTCATTCTGTTTTTTTCACTCTCTTATTTCTTTTGATAGGTTTTTTCACTCTTATTTCTTTTGATGGTCATTATGATGCTGATGATGGCTCAAGTAAGCTTGGCAAGTATGGTTTTCGGGTTTTGACTTCCTGTAGTGATAATACTTGGGTATCTGTAATTGTCATAAATGGCACTAAGGATACTTTGAGGATCCTGCCTAGCTGGACATTCGTCCCTTTTCAATCTCCTATGTGTGCCCTATCCAATTGGTACATTTGCCCACCTAATTAAACATTACCATGTTGTGACACAATAATTATTATTGTTGTTAGTGGGTTGAGATAGAATAAAGATTTATGTTATGTTAACTTTGGGACAGAGTTGAAAGTCATTATGAAGATCGTCTTAAACAAGTTTCAAACTATGATCATGAGACATATCCACAGGAATTAATAGGCACAATTGCACTTTCGTGAGACAGTGATTACACCCACAAGTACTCTTCAACAGGAGGAGGGATAATATTATATGCCAGTGAATGCTGAAAGAGGGAAAGAGAGTCCAATGCGGTCATAGACTTTTTCCATCAGAAATCGTCAGTAATTGATGGGTTGACCTGTATTTGGGCAGCAACTTATACAAGACATACAAGACTGAACTTTTGTTGCTGTGTGAAGTCTCGTCATTTTGGTAAATATTTTTCCAGTGATTCATTGCTGGTAGGTTTATGACCACAGTTACTGTCTTTCCGAAATGAGTGGAATTCCAGTTGTCGTTCTGTTGCGGTAGATTACGTTATTATGGTGCGAGATCTGGTGGTGATAAAATTAATGTTTCCTGAAATTAATGATTCTCTGGTGAATTCGTTGATGGAGAGGATAATTACAAAATGGTCTTGAGACAATTTCCCGAGAAGTGTAATTACGAAAATGAAATATAGCGGAAAGATGAGCTGAATAAAATACCAAATTCGCAGATTTGGTGCTGAATCAATACACATACTTGCGATGTTTTTGAACCAGTTACTTGTGTAGTGACCAAGAATCTATAAAACCCAGATGAGGTAATTAATTTTATGCCAAGGCATTTGATGAAGCTGACTGTATGTTAATAGAAAATTAATACAGTAGTAAATATTGAGGTCATGCTGTGTATCTTGGGATGAATTAAGTAGCTGATTTTAATGAACTAATCTAGATTTTATGTGTTGGCCTGTGGACTTCATTGTCTCTGAGTCAGGGTCTGTCTAGGACTAGAAACTCATTGAATCAGTCGCTCACTGTTGACCAAAAATTCCAACTAGGGTAACTTTCCAGTAAGCATTTGTCAAACCTATGTCTGGTAATGTATGTTTGTTGAGGTGTGTGCATGTGATAACCTCATCGTAATAAAAACATTCTTGGGTATAAAAAGCAAATCCAGTGCAGATCAATGTTGGTTTAATTAATAATTATAATTATGAATGACTTAATTCCCTTTTTTACACAAGCAGATTTTGAAAAAAATGGTCTTCTGGAATCTGATTTATAATGTAGAAACACATCCTTTTCTAGTTTCCAAAGCCCAGCTAGGCAGTACCCCAATATGATCTTTCTGACTATTTGTGAAAGCCTTCGACTGCAAATTCATCTTGTTCCTTGCGCTCTGTTGATCGTCTTGATCTCTTTGTTCCTAGGACTAAGACTGACAGTGTTGGACCACCTACCTAGAATGACCTTCCTCCATCACTAAGGACTAAACTAATGACTGGCTTCTCACCAATGGCTTCTCACTCTTTGAAGGCGTTTCGTTTAACCGGGGTTTCCATGCTTAGAGCGCTTCTGAATAGTTATTCTGAGAGAGGCGCTATATATTTCTAAAGATATGATACGCTGACGAATGACCTGCTATAAATTAGAAACTATGAATTAGGTTGTTGTAAGCAGTCTGTTCAATTGCAAATAAGTTGTATTGATGTGTACAGAATACCTTAGAAATGTTTGAGAGGTCCAATTTACTCATTTGGTACTTTTAAATCGATCAATTGATTTAAGTGAAGAGCAATGTTTGACCATTCAAGAATTGCCTTCAAACTTATCGTTATATGTGATGGTATGTGGAATAGTATATTGGACGCAAACCGACTCTTTTCATATCAAAGTTGTCAAAATGTCGAAAGGCCTTAAGAGAAGGATCAAGCCATTTCAAAATTATTTTGTCTGGATCATTTATTGAATGATTATTTTACGCTGTTCTTGTCCTTGTCAGTTTTTAATTGATCTGCCACGAATTTTAATATTAT
Organism: Bimastos eiseni; assembly: GCA_959347315.1. Classification (NCBI taxonomy): domain Eukaryota; kingdom Metazoa; phylum Annelida; class Clitellata; order Crassiclitellata; family Lumbricidae; genus Bimastos; species Bimastos eiseni. The sequence continues at coordinate 57,880,920 of OY365806.1, read as the reverse complement.
GATTATAACAACACAGTTTTAAATGATTTCTGAACTGATTTGCACAAATGTAAAACAAATACTGTAGTCTTGTATCTTTAAACTTCTTAATTCTTACTACTGTTTTTGTTGTTGTTGTTGTTGCTGGCATCATCATCATCATAATCACTGTCTTCAAACACATTTATTTAGATCTGCGAGATTGCCGTATGTGCAGCAATTCTCTAAGATACTTAAAAGGTACTATATTAAATATCTCCATACATACATACATGCATACATTATTGTCTTCATTTTTTCATTATTATCATAACCTCCTTAACTTTCTCTTCTTTGCTGATGCTGCCAATAGCTTTGCCTTCCATAAATCATATATATTCTCTGCTTCTGCTTATGGATCAGAAACATCCATATTTAACATACTCTGCTCTAATATGGGCCTCTAACTGTCTTACAGGACTAATAATAGACTATGATGTCCTAGGAATAAGGACTATGCACATCATTGCTATCTCATACATGTCTATCAATAATCGTTGGCCCATTCACTTGTATATGATTAGTGGAACAAATTATACTCTACAACAAAATGATTTATTATTTCCTCTGATTTTTTCAACTATTTTATATCCCTCTCCAGCATTAACTCCTAGAATCTGCGATCCTTTTACAACTACAGCAGACCTGTCTAATGTCTATGACCGAACCAATACTCACAAGTTCTTAGTTATTTCAAATAACAGTTGTGTTTCAAATAGTATTTTTAATCAAAAATAATAAACATCTGTTTACAAGTTTGCTTAAATGACAATAATGTGTGCACTGATGGTTTCCAATTGAACTTGTTAAGTTCACTGTTATCAGTATGAACTGTCTAGTTATACCACTGCTCACTGTATCCCAAGAAAGTCTTTTCTCCCCTTTTGCTCCCAACCTAGTTATTTATCAACATGTGTACTTTACTATATTGATTATGTTCTTCTGTTGGGATCAATAAAAACATTTTGAATTGAAGCAAAATTATTGAATTATTATTAGAGCTATACCGAATACGTGATTATCACTATTCGGCCGAATACGAATAACGGGACTGACTATTCGGTCGAATACGAATAGTGTTTAGTGTATAAAATAGATCTAAAAGTAAAAACATTCATAATGTCGAAGATACACTGAACTTTTACTTTATAAAATGTAGTACAGAATAGTAAACATTTAAAACATTTAATGTTTTGCAGCCTCCAGTCAGTCTGCGGTAACTAATAACTAGCAATAAAAGTATTCTAAGTATTAAGATCACAAAGCAGAAAGCAGCAGCAGTGGCAGACTCGGGCAACAGCAGCTATTGTGTTAATGTGAAAGTTATTTCAGTCCACTCGCAGTGGCTGCAGCAGCCGCCGTATATGCAGAAGCGGATGAAACGTGACCACTATTCGTCTTCGGCCCGACCGCAAGTATTCGGCCGAATACCGAATAGTTATTAGGTCCACTATTCGGCCTCGAAGCGAATACGAAGCGAATGTTCGGTACAGCTCTAATTATTATCATCTTTATTACTATTAGGCCTTGGCCTAGTATTATTATTATTAGTGGTAGTAGTAATGTTTTAATTATATGTATCATCATAATCATTGTAATGAACTATTATTATTATTATTATTATTATTATTATTATTATTATTATTATTGTTATTATTATTATTATTTTTATTATTATTATTGTATTATTATTATTATTATTATTATTATTATTATATATGTTTCACATTATGCTGTTATCGCCCATGATGAGCTAAGTGAGTGTTGGCAATGTCCCGAAGAGGCAGGCGGCGTTCCCACGCTGAAGAACAACCGAGATACGTTGGAACTGAAATGACGTCTCCATTGGATCGTGGGTTGCAGCACTCGTTCGACTACCCAACTCTGAGATGAACTGCAGTCCTTCACTGCTCCAAGCGCCGCCGGATTCCAAGGAGAGGGCTACGAAGTCGTGGGTGTTGGTTATGGTGGAATACTTGGCCCTCTTCGTCTTAGCTGCGCGTTCGGCTGCTTCGCCAGCTCTGATAGATGTGTCGACAAGATGTGACTTGGCGTAGGTGTCGGGCACTGTCACATCCCATGCCAGACATCGACCACGTGTCCAAGGAATGAGCGTGACGCCGTCCGGTCGCTTTCCATCTTCTCTTACCAAGCCGAGAGGTTCCTTTTGCGCTGGAATCTTCGCCCTGCCAAGAGCTCTCCAGATGACATCGTTCAACATGCTATGTCGTTGATGTTTTCCGCTGCCTCTTCTACAAATTAGTCCATGGAGCCCTTTTGCGTCGACGCTCTCTTGACATTGGTGACACAAATGTGGCTCGCAGAGCGTCCCTCAACCCGGCTGCCAGTCGTACATCCTCGTTTGAGAGGCGCAGGCCTAGGGCAGTCACAGGGGGCGCTAGCATCCAGTCTCCAGAATGAGGTGCTCGTGAGGCCAGCAGGCGAGCACGGTCGCATGGATTGTTATTGGAATCCAGCAGACCTTTCCATGCCTTGTCTGTGAATCGGAGGTCCCATTCTTTCTGGCGATGACTCGCTGCTCCTGTTGGTGGTTCTACATCTGTCAGGGTCTTCCAAGCGTTGAGTGCTGAACTCGCAAGTTCATATGGTTCCTCAGCAGACTCTGTTGGTAGGATGCATGCCTGGAGTTCGCTTGTACTAGCAGCAGAAGCCAGAAAGGCAGAAAGTGCCAGCGTAGATGCACAACGAACTCCCAGACCACCATCTCTCACCGGCAAAGAAGCCTGGAGCCAGCGGTCATTGTCAAGGTCCACATTTAAAATGGTTGACAGTCCTTCTCTCAGCAGTTGATCAAACCGAGCCAAGCCCGGGCAATCAGCGCAGACGGCTGTGCGCAGTCTGTACAAGAGCTTCGGTACACTTAGACTGTTTCTCAGCAGAACCAGAGCGTCATGTGTATAAAGCAAGGACAATCTTCCGATTGCCCTCTCGAGGTCATTGGCCTTTGAATTAACGACCATGTTCACAGCTGGACCTGAAATCAGTGGTGCACCCAACAAGGTCATATCCTCGAGGGCTATGCTCGTGAACTCTTGGAACGCAGGGTCATTGTTCGGCATCTGGGTGTTGTGACACGCGATTTCGCATTTGCTGCGGTTCAATAGCAATCCCAGATTCTTTGATTCCTGCTCGATTAATTGAACGTCGTCGGTCACTGTTTCCTTGTTACCTCCCAATGTCAGGTCATCCAGATATCCGATACGCAGATCCGAACGAAGCTTCATCAGAATCGATTGCAGCACAAGACAGAATTCCAGAGGTCCCAAAGGATCGCCTTGCTGCGTTCCTTCTTCGGATCGAATTGTGTTTGAGCCACAGCGCAACAGTGGACGGTTTGAATAGGCAGCGTGAGCAAAGTGGTAGAGCTCTGGGATCTCTCTAGCAACTGCCTCTAGAAGACAATCTCTGCGCAGAGTGTTAAAGGCATTGGCGAAGTCGAGCTTCACTAGGACGCTGTCCTCAGGCATTATTATTGTTATTATTATTATTATTATTATTATTATTATTATTATTATTATTATTATTATTATTAAGAAAGTATTTCAGTTCAATCACTAATTTGTGTCCATCATGGATTTCTGCCCTTCAGGGTTTGGTCTTTGGACAATTTGATCTTCTGCATACTGTATTTCTGAACAATCCCTCGGACTTGACATAGCACTGCGTTCATTCTACCGCCGAGACTCATTTTCTTGCAATCTGAGCACACCCAGCGTACGTAGACCTACTGAGACCGCTGCAGGTGGTACTCTGCAGGAAGGTCCACATTTTTCACAAATATAGGCCTACTTCTGCCTTTTTTACATGAATAATTCGAGTTTTAATATTGGCACAACTTAATAAATAAATAATTGCTGGCATACAGAAGCCACTTAGGACTCACATTCTCATATGGGACTCGTATTTAGCCCATATGGGTCCCATGTAATGCCCCATTGATATGCCATGCTGGTAGGGACATGGAGATTGGTTGTAAATTGAATAGTAAAACGATATAAGACCCCGTTAGGACTTGGGAGAAGGTTAATGGCCGAACGTTGGGATCGAATTTCAAATAATATCAGAAGGTCGGATTGTTATTCGGATTTACAACCACTCACCGACAATGACCACGAGTCGATGATGTCCAGCTTTTATCGGTATAGAGAATCCTTGGTATTTGATAGCCACATCAACTATATTGACGCTTAATCATGAGGTGGGGCTTGACACTCCTCCACTGTTTGCACTCCGACCAGTGCCAGTCCCAAGCCTGGATAAAAGAGGGGAGTGATGGTAATGATCTATATGCCTAAATCACACAGTGATTAGGCCTATAGACTATACTATGTTATATGCTACTGAAACTACTACATGAGTTTCAGCGCAGCGTCCGATTTCGCATATTATAGGTTATGAATAGCTTGAAACATGCGGACATTTTGACAGGTTAAGCAATGATTGGGACTACGCGGTTAAGAATGAGCGTAGGCCTATGCGGGACTTCGGCATAAGACCGGTATTATAGACAGCACGGTTGCAGCAGTCGAAACGCGTCCTAATGAAGGCTTGGGCCATTGAACGCCTCTCAATTAAGGCTCTCTTACAATGATACTATTGCAATTGTATAGCCTATGCTGATCGGAAGTGATTATAACAATCCTGTGTTGAAGTTGCTTGATGTTTCAATGAGCTTTATCAACTCGTCGTTTCTATTTTGATCGCATCAATTTATATATAAATTTTATAGTAGAGTCGTATCAGAGTCGTCAGATTGGTTAATCACGCGAATATCAGATGTATCCATTGAGTGCATGAGATACAGTGCTATAGTGGGCTACCAATCATGTACAATTGTACATTGCTTTGGGAGAGGTAATTGCAATTGAATCTGTCATAAATTTATAACGCCCCTAGAAAGAGCACACTTATTGAAACTGTGGTCTGAAGAGCTTGGCATTTTATTGCTTGACACGCGTTGCGTCGCTATTTGAATGCCCGAAATAATCACGTTTTGACGAAACGGTAATTAATTACAAATCTTAAGGAATTCATCAAAATCTAATATGAACATAGGTCTTTAATTATATAGTTCAACATAATAGGGCTAATAGCTATAGGCCTACTCCATATTGACACACATCTAATTGATATATAGGGTCTGCGTACCTTTTACTGGGGTAGGTCTACCGGGGCGTCCAGATAGGGGTCCGGAGGCAAAGCCTCCAGTTTCAGGTACGGGGGGGATATTTTTTGAGTCTTAGTGATGATATTTTGCCTTCCTGACATTTTGGACCGGGGAGTTTGCCTCCATCACTCAGAGGAAGATTGCTAGTGTAGGTCTACTAGCCCAATGACTGCAGGCGCAGCCAGCATCTGACAATGCGGCGTAGGTCTAATAATTAAGTTATCACTTAATTTGTCAATGGTCGTTCGTTGGTCTGTGCGATCGGTCGAACGAGGAGACCTCGACTGTTTCAATTTCCGAATAACTGCTCGACTGGCTGTACGCCTTCGAGATCGATCTATTCGTGGCATATGTCGGCTTCAGTTGACCTGCACTTGGTCGAAAAAGACGGATCACTTCCGGTACCACGGTATATATATATATATATATATATATATATAATATATATATTGTATATATATATATGCGAGGATCTCGCTGTGGAGGCGAAACGGAAGTGAGACCGTAATGGACTCAATTAGTTCTGGCAGATCGTCCAATCAGAAGATCCGTCTCGAAGATAGCAGCAGCATCTGCCTCCGACCGTCGACTGCACTGAGACAATCCGAGCAACGACGTTCGAAGATATATGGACGCTGATCAGATCAATGGCAGAACCGCATTCAGGGTTACTCATTGGAGAAGGATATAATAGGTTATTTAAGAAGCAACAAGAACATACTTAGAGATACGTTAATATTTGAATTGCATATGCCATCATTATAGGAATGGTGTAACGAGGAAATGCATATCCGTAGCAAGCGAGCTCGGGACCGAGCGGAATGGAAGAAAATATTATTGTCAATAATGCATTGGATAACCTACCTACGGGCGATGAACCAATGGAGAAATGGATGGATGGATGGACTCCATAAAGAGTGGGTTTTAATGAGGTTCTGTTAGCTTAAGCGCTTTCTAATTGGTAAAAGCCAATTTTGAAAGGACTTTGTTTTCAAAATTTTCAATTTTCAAAAGACTTTGTTTAGGGTTAATTGGCCGCGGCAGGGTCTACGTGTAGGCCGATGAATGCATTATACATAGACCAACTAAGGAGTAAGGACTAATTTACAATTGGTTTTACGCTTGGATATTGTAAAATGAATGATGATTTTTGCTTCGGGGCCGTCCATAAATGACGTCACGCGCCTAGGGGCGGGGTCACCCATTTGTGACGAAGTGTGACAAGGGGAGGGGGCTGACGAAATGTGACATCACATCAAAACGCATGATTTTATTAAAAACTGTTACTTAATTAAACAAATTCCACTTAATTAGCATTAACTGTTGCCACGTGTACAGTTTAATAGCGCTACATAATTATGCTTTATACAGTATTCTTAATTTATTGATTGTTTACTTTTACGGTTGGTGTCATTTCTGGGGTTTCTGGAAGTGAGGCACCTATCCTGTAACACACAAGCAGAAATCAATGAGGCCTATACCGCCAAAACGGAATATCTATTGAACAGGATGATGAGATCCAAGCTCTCCCTATTTATTCCATGAAGGTGAATTTTGCTTCTGCGTGGGAGAAGTTTGGATTGTTTCAAGTTATTGTTATTAAACAATTTTGAAATGCAATGATTCTACCAGAGCTTTTCACCTCGTGAGATGCATATTGAGTGTAGTATTTTTACCTTCTCCATTTTTTCTTCGGTCTACATTCGGTCTACTATCTAGTTTTAGCTCTTTATAGGTTATCGTTACTTTATTTATATTTTTAGGGAGATTTGCATACATGTGTAGCATTCTGGACACCTGGTTTTTCGGGGGTGTGAGGTCAGAGCTTTGTGACGTAATATTTAAGGGGGGTCATGACATTTGTGACGATGTGTGACGAAGGGGGGGGCAGAGGTAAATAATCGTTCAAAATTGCGTTACGTCATTTATGGATGGCCTCTTACGTACACGTACCCTATCTATTATATATGCGGCGGCGGCTCATAAATAAGAATGTTCAAATGGATAATGCAATTCATCCGAAACTAATTGAAATTTTTCTACCGAAATTTCAAGAGTTATAAGCTTCAAGACTCCTTTTTTGGCTTATAAATGTTCTTTTGCTTGGGATGAAAATTAATGTCTTGTAGTGTTCAAGCATAGCTCCCCAGACGTGACAGACCTAATCAAGACGGTTATAAACAGTGCTCAAAGTGTAAAAAGAAGTGCCTGGACGCTAGGGGAGCCATCCATAAATGACGTCACTCAATTTTAGACGATTTTCGACTCCTCTTCCCTTCGTCTCACGTCGTCACAAATGCCATGACCCCCTCAAATATGACCTCACGTCACAAGGCCCCGACACCCTACCAAAAAAATTAAACCAGATGTCCAGAATGTAATGCAAATTTTCTTATAATTATCAATTTTTTTATTATAACAATAAACTATTTCAAATTATAATGGTAGAACAAAGAAAAATGGAGAAATTAAGTAGCCTATAATGATTACAATCTTATGCATTCTTCAGGATGAAAGACTATCATAATCATAATTAGTGTTGTTTAATTGTGGTAACAAGTTACTAACAACTATAGGTCTACTGCTAATTAGGTGGAACTTGTTTAAATTAGTGTAAGATTTTAATCAAATTACGTAGGCCTATTTTGATGTGATGATGTGACGCCACATTTCGTCGACCCCCTCTCTCCTTGTCACACATCCTCACAAATTTGTGACCCCTCCCCATATGCGCGTGACGTCATTTATGGACGGCCCCTAGTGTTAAAAAGTTAAGAACTACATATTGCAAAGACGAGAGCACCAACATATTAATTCGACGACAAAATGGTTCGTGCACTGTGGTCCACTATGTTCGTTAAAATAGAAATTGGATTGGTGATATTAATGATGCTGGAATAGAAGTTGGATGGGTGAAAAAATTCTTCCAAAACAAATACTATTTAGATGAACATAATGCCTACTGAAATAAAAGTTGGATCATTGAAAAGGCTATTTTCCTCAATGGAAGTTGAATTGAAAAAAAATGGTTCTTGCTGAACCAGAAGCTGGATTTGCAGACATTATTATTATCAATCCAACTTCTATTTAGGCAATACAATGGTCGAAAAATAGAATTTTTTATCATTCGTTAGGCTTATTGTCCAGCAACCATTATTTAGTCGTCAATTATTTGTTGGTGAAATATTTGTTGTAATTTAAAGCGAAGGCCTACAGAGAATTATTTTCCTTTGTGAAATTATTGGCAAGGGCCTAGTGGCGCTGGCATCGTTTTGAAAGTTGTGAAAATAAAGTTTGTAAAAGCGCGAAGCACGAAAAATTTTTCCTGCTTTTTTTCCTGTTGATAATAACGTACTTATAGAGGAATTGCACTGTTGCATGGACGCTCATGGATGGCGTCCAGACTCTGCTGGCCAAATAAGTGGCATGGATGGCGTCCAGCCTCGAAAATAAGTGCCTGGACGCCGTCCATGACCGTCCAAGCACACTTTAAGCCCTGGTTATAAATTGTCTGGCGTGTTTGGTGACCATTTATTTTTGCCGATGAATTTACTGAAGTTAGTGGCAATTGAGTTTTGTAACAACCTTGCCGTGTGAACAGTCGCACCGTCCAGCTGGAAATGACTATGGAAAAGACTAATAGGACATGGATACGTCTTCAACGAGGCTGTGTAACAGGGTTCCAACGTAAAGTTAAAAGCTTTTATCTTCGCCTTATTTTGGATGAATTGCAGGTTTCCTTTACCGCCGTGACACGCACCAGCAGAAACTATTACGTAGACCTACTTCACAGACCTGTATCTCTCGACCACCAGGTAAAGTAATGTAATCAAGCATTCATATAGCGCCACTCAAATCAGCAGCGCTCTCAACGGGTGCCTGTGCGTGGAAACAGAAATGTCTTAAGGCGTCTCCGAAACTGCCTAGGTGAGAGGGTAAGTAACTCCAGGCGCAGGGACAGTGGAAGACAATTCCAAGCTGAAGGGCCAACACAGGCAAAGCTCTGCGACTGGGCAGTGGCAGAGCGCATGCGCTGAAACAACAAGAAGACCGCGAGTTGACTCTGCTGAACGTCGCGCTTGTTGCCGACAAACCAAACGTAGTCGTTCTGATGGTTAACCGGGTCCGGTGGGTTCAAGGTTTTCCATTAATAATTAAAAAAAACCGTCTTTGGCAAATAGGGTTTTTCTTACTAATGGAAAAACTTGAACCGTTTGCCACAGACGATGGGTTAGTTTCTGACCGTGCTCACGATGTTTTTGTTTGACAAATTCTGAGACGATCTGATTCATCTGACGACGACGAAATGTAGACAAATGAATTATTCAGATGGCGCGAACTGTGGCTAAACACGAGAGCAACGCTGCATTGCCTGTAAATTTGTTGAACCCGAGACCTCTTACTCGCATATTGCGTGTGGCCAAATAAGGAAAGATGTCGTTGTTCCTGTATATCACTTGCCTATTGATTCTATCCAAGATTAATGATAAAAAGAGTTGCAACACTCGTGAATGGACATTTACAATGAGATATCGAAAGCTAAATACAGTAGGGCATCTTTATTTGACTACCGTTCGTCATCGTAGTTTATGAGGCGACTCGTGTGCATAACTGCATCCGAGCCACTATAACTACTACGGTTGCCTCTGTTCCCTGCTCTTTAGACTTTAGTCTAAGCTACAGCATCCCTCGTTTTCTTTAATGAGGAGATAGAATAATACGCTTATAATTAGAAAACACAGACAAAGGGTACTGGATAGCCTTTTTGGAAAGATAGGGTCCAGAGGCTGAGGCGGGGAAGCAAACGTAGGGCCTACGCGACGACTGTTCCGTAGATACGAGATGATCTTTGTTCTCCAGGGTTTCGCTTTAGTGCATTTGTAGGGTTTGTCCTAATCTAGACTACGACAGCACTCAATACTCCTTCCCGCTTTTATTAATATTAATATTCGCGCTGTACAGATAGCCGGACAATACGAGAGGGCGAACGGATCATCCATTCAGTTCCCCTCCCGTCGTGGCTCAGGCAAGCACGAAGGACGCCAGGTGCCGCAGCGCCGCAGAAAATCCTTGGTTGCTAAGAGGACAGAGAAGACGAATGAGGTTATTTTGTGGCAATGGATGGACGGTCTCGCTGAGTTCGCTCTGACTTGGCTGCAGACAGACCTAAACATCAATCAGCCACCTACTGCATTAGCGAAACCGACCAATGGACGGTAAGACGGACGGACGGACGGTCGCCTACCGGTTGGTAGCTAATTATCGAAAGGATTCTAATTAATTGAAAATACGGAACTCTGGTCTACTGCTGACGATGCATCCGGATAAATTATCTATGGTCGAAACGCGATAAGCTAATTAGGTTTTTGCTATGCATAAACGCGCAGGAAAAGATTTTAATGAGCGACAAGAAGTTGTCGGATGCTCGTGAGGTGGCGCTTTTGAATCTTCCGTCCTCTCGACGTCATCGCCAAAGCGCAGGCTCTTAATTATTCATCGTTTGTCGGTGTAATGATGTAAAGATAGGCAACTTGCAATAAACCACGAGGATGCAATTGCGCAGATACAGAGACATCAACGGGGGTGTGTAATAGCGATAGCGGAAATGCTTTTCCAGATCGAGAGGATCTATGGTCGAAATGAGAGGACAGACCAGCCACTCACACAGCTGCCTAGGATATAATTATTCGTTACGTATACGCTTGCAGTACTGTAGGCCTGGATGAAATTTACTCGCATTTTCTGTTAGTTTGACAGAGTATTGCTTTAGGCCTATCAGAGTAGGGTAATTATTAATCTGAAATACCTTACTGACACGACGTACTGATATGTTGTCCGTAGCATGCATATTAATTGAGCCCACAAATATTTGTGGGGGTGAGGGGAGATTAGACATGAAGCCTGAAGCACGTAGTTCCAGTGTGATGGAGACCAAAATGCTGAGGTGATGCTTCTAGGGTTCAGCTTCCTATCCTGTCTCTATGTAGACCTACGGAGGTTGCCATATCGTGATTAGGTCTATAGAGCTCAAATGTTTGCGAGAATAACGATTTCTTAGATTCGATGACGAAATATTCTCCGGTTTTTCTTTTATGGCAATGAAATTGACATTTTTGGACAACATTGCTTTCACATTGCAATTATAGTTGAACCTTCATATAGCGCCTCTCAGATAAAAATAATCACCAGCGTCTTATCGATTCTTTGTCAAAAAGTGTCATCTTTTGGCCAAAATGCCGCTGAATTTCTGGTTACAATAGCGTTAAGAGTGCTCTGTGTTAATTGCTCTTTGCTACATTGTGATTCTTGCATTTAAGTAGACTTTATTTTTGCTTCCTCAAAAATGTGTACCGTTGTTGCCTATACGAATAACGATAAAATGATTGGTTGTCCTAATTATTAAGTCACAATAATTGATTATCTTTTGGGCTACCCACTGTTAGAGGACAACCAGTATGTTGATTACGATAATAATCTTCGTTGTTTGTACTTTGGATTTGAAAACAAATAAAATTGTCCTTAATTTAATTTTGATTTGTTTTAATTGAAGAATTATATATTATACATGGTTCCCGGACAATTCTGCGCCGGACAGTTCGGCGACGGACAATTCGGCATCGGACAATTCAGCGCCGGCTGAGTTTGTAAGTGTGTTTAGACCAGATATCGGTAAGTAGTAGGCCTAACTGATATTTTTAAATTATTCAGAATGGAAGCGAAAATAGTATTCTCCATTTTTTCCAGCACATGTTTGGCTATTAACTTATTATAGAGACTGGTGAAGACAACAGCCGTAAAATACTGACTTTGAGTAATTGCGATTCAAGAGTAGGCCTATAGTAACATTAAGACATGGATTTATCAACTTTTACTGCCTTTAGTAAATAGGCCCTACTATGTGAGTCAGAAACCAAAATTGATGTAATTTTTTAATATTCTTTAGTTTTCTCTACAGTGGAGGACTACTCTAGTTAGAAGGTGACACGGTCCCTATGTGTTGACTATCACTCTACAATAACCAAACTTGTAGGCCTACTGGATAAAATGGAAAATATTATTTCTCTCCATTCTGAATATTTTAAAAATGTCAGTTACTATATACCGATATCTGGTCTAAATACACTTATAAATTCATAGGGCGCCGAATTGTCCGTCGCCGAATTGTCCGACGCCGAACTGTTTGTCGCCGAATTGTCCGTCGCCGAATTGCCCGACGCCGAATTGTCTGTCGCCGAATTGTCCGTCGCCGAATTGTCCGGCGCCGAATTTTCCGGTCACCATTATACATGTGTATGTATATATGTATATTTATATGTGTGTATGTTTCAATTCAATGTATATAATATGTAGCCTTCTATGTAAGAAAACCTGTTATATCGCATACAGAATTTCCTCTCAGAAGCGCAGAGGTCACGATCCACCCTACTTGGATCATCATCATCTTATGCAACTCATTATCTATAGTCTCTATTCGGACTAGCCTCCCATAATATGGATTATTAGCTTAATATCTGACAATGCAGCTGTGCGCTGACCAGGCAGCTCCTACACGCTTTGCCATAAGCACCGTCGTTGGCCATATCCTCAGGTAATCCGTCTGATTATCGGAAGATTTTTAGAGGTCCTCGACAACTGAATGTGCAGCTAAATCCCTCGCCTTCATAGTGACTATGGCGCTAAATCCCTAGCAACGCCTTCATTGTGACTATGGTCCCCAGCAACGCCTTCATAGGAAGACGATTTAAGACGATGAAGAAATCGATTATGACATTTCATATAATTGAAATCGAATTCTTTATCGTCTTAAAGAAATGATCACCATTTACTACAGAAATAATGTTATAGTTTCGCATAAACAAAATCTACCTCATAACATAAAAACAGCCGCTTGTATTGGGCACATAGTATGGCATTACGCCATTGGACCGATTGCTTGACTGACTGAATGAATGACTGAATGACTGACTGAATGAATGACTGAATGACTAACTAAATGAATGAATGATTGAATGAATGACTCACTGACTGACTCGCTAAATGAATTAATGACTGAATGACTGACTGACTGACTCACTGACTGACTGACTCACTGACTGACTGACTGACTGACTGACTGACTGACTGACTGACTGACTGACTGACTGAATGAATGAATGAATGAATGACTCACTGACTCACTGATTAACAGACTGATTGATTCTATAGTATTTTATATTCCAATAAATAAACATTTTCTTCTTCCATTGCCTAATATGCATGTGAAGTTATAGTATCGCATAAGTGAAGTTTGTATAAGTCTTTCATAGCGTGTACACGAGGCACGACTTGATTTAGTATGCATGCCTTGGTCTATCGTTAAGAATGCCGTCTGGCCAACAGGACCACGAGGACCAACGAGGGAACTGTGCAGTTGTCCTCGATGGCCTCTCATTAGGCGTGTAAGAGCTGCGCCTGAAGCGGCTTTCATCGAATTTTGCCAGACGACAGAAACTCCCGCCGAAATAATTGAAGATGAGATATGAGATGCTGCCCTAATCCGATGGTTCCTAATATCCTGAGGGAGTTCTAGAACGAAGATCGACTCCGCCTCGACATCAGCAGCTAATCGGTCGTTTGAAGCTGAAAGCATCGCTGAAGAAATCTAATATTAGCTTCAGGGAAATGAGTTCCGTCTCTTCTGCAGCAGAACATGCGCGTCTCTAGAATTCAATGTATTTATGCGAACTCGTTCTCGAGTTGCTCTTTCACGCTCGTCGTCTTGACCCGGCTTTGGCTTACCTTGTCTTGGACTCAATAATTTGCCTTAATCTTAGTTGCGTTGTGCTTAAGTGGCGTTGTCTATATATAGGCACGACCTTGTTTAGACAACGTTTTATCGCCTTGGTAACAACCATTGTTCAAATCTGATTTGGTCATTACAATATAGTTCTATGACTATTGGCTTATAATGTAGTCAGAACTTATCTGGCATCTAGATTTATATAAAACTAGAAAGAAATCGTCAAATGGTTTATTTAAATCAGAATTTAATTAAACACGACAATATATGCATTTCATGATTGTACAAATCCATTATTACACAGAAACAAACGGAAATGCTCTCTACCTATTGAAGAAGAATATTAAGATCATTAACAACGTAATAATTTAACAGACTGAATAATGTTAATATAGGGACTATAGTAACAACACAAGTTAAGACCTAGAAATATAATACATGTTAGAACTATTAACAGAATGTTATTCAAAAAATGAATGTTAGGAGCATTAACAACCAAGCAATGGCTCTGCGAGATCCTAACAGTCAGTGAAATCAGTGAAACATAGATCAAACATTGCTTATCACATGATAACCTTAGGTTATCAGTGCTGTAGCATTTGATCTTAAAAACTTAGAGTATTATTATAAGCTAAAAAAAAACTCTAAAGTCTCAAAGTTCAAAATTATATTTCTCAGTTTCTTTAAACTGTTTTTAATTAGATTAATCGTGTTTGTAGCTAATTAGAATAATGGACCTACTTATGGCCTTGTATGCTATGGTATGGGCTCTGCAGTGCATAGGCTCTACGGCTATAAACAATTTGGCAGCGAGACCGAAGAAGAGTGATGTAGGATATGGAATGTTCTGGTTCATAATTTTGTGTCCGGACTGCGGCTGTGCGTCGTTAACAAACTACAAAACCTTAACAGAGTCAAACCCTAAAAATAAACATTTAATACCTAAAAATCTACAAGCTGACATAAAAAAATCTAGGTCTTTTCATTCTTGATTGCTACCGAATATACAATTGTGCAAAAGGCGATTGACTGGAAATGAATCAGCTGCAGCTGAAAGCAACTCATTAAGGACGATTTGCGCTGAAAAGGAACGCTCTCTTTAGCTCAACATCCTTCATCGGAACGGTGCAATTTGTAGGTCACGGGTACCTACATGTACTTCCTAACTGGCTGTGGCAATCCGTTATTAAGCTTATAAGATGCATTGTTGTCCAGACTGATGTCTACCCACTGCTTCTAATCACATATGGCATCCTGCTTGAATAGACATCTGCCACCAACCCACCATTAAGAGACTGACTAGAATCCAAGCATTCATTGGGGTTCAACCAATCAACTGCCAGATCCTGAGATCAGACAGCACTGCTTCCAAACCTTTGTAAATATTATTTCTATCACATCATGGCAATTCATCACATCAGGTCAACTCTGACTAAGCTGACACGTCAAAAGAGCACCCGACAAAGGAGCGCATCTGTATTTTTTGTAAACAAAATTAATTACCTTAAATATAAAATTGTTAGATATAGGTTATTTAGTATGGAATGACCTGCCTCTCTACTCTGACTTTTCCGGCACTGCTTATAATGAAATGTCCCTGCAGTGTACCCTTCTCTTGTTCAGCTGATGTTCCCACACTATCCGTGTGCCCACCATAATTGCACAGTTGACAATTCCCAAAGCTGTTTTCCGTCATGCTCCTTCCTAATCGGCGCTGGTCACGCCTTTGCTTCAAAAGTTTGACCTTGACACCAGCAACCTTTCTAACTTCAGATCTAACCCCGACCACATTAAAGTTACAAGATCTTGAACGTTTTTTCCTTACGTTTTTCAAGAAGCATTATTTTATCTTCCATATCAGTCAATCAGTCAGTATACCCCGAAGGCTATACCACTGAAATTGCTCTGGTCTCTACACTGGATAACATCTTCTCGTCTATTGACAATGGTAAAACCTGCATAGCCTCTCAATATCCCTTGACCTCGGTGCAGACTTCGACTCTGTAGACCACCTTTCAAGACTCGCCAAAAGCTTCGGTCTCTCTAGGACTGTCTTAAATTGGTTAGCTTCTTTACACATTGTAGTTGATCGTAATCAGCAAGTGAACATCAGTAGGTCTACTGTTCAGTCTGAACGCGCACCTTGTCATAAGGTTATGTCCTCAATCCCTCGTTATTTAGTCTTCACTTTCCAAATTAGTAGTCTTATAATTAAGGGCTTTGGATTCCAATTACAACAGTAGGCTACACGGGTGATACTCAACTCCATTGCTATGCAATACACTGATCAGTCTGCCAGTTCGGTAAACTAAAACGGGAATAGTCCCTTTCATCTACATAGGCTACATGTATGTTCAGTTTCAATGGTTTGGCCACAAACCCAGACAAATCTGAGGCAGTTCTGTTCGGTTCATGCCAACGTTCATTCCCTTTGCTTTCTATAACATCGACCTAGCAGACACTGCTGCACCACTTTCAGACAGTGTCAAAAACATCTGGGGTTATCCTATACAGCAGGATCACATTTTGACTGCACATAACAAACCTTTGTAAATATTATTTCCATCACATCGTGACAATTCATCACATCAGTTCAACTCTGACTAAGCGTGACACGTCAAAAGAGCGCCCGACAAAGGAGCGCATCTGTATTGATGAAAATAATTCTTCCTAGTATGGAAGTTGGATTGATGCAAAGATTTAAGCCTAAATGGAAGCTGGGTTGATGAAAAGGAGCCCGCTTAAACAGAAGCTGTATTGGCACAATTTTCAGCATTAATTATTGAGCATAATTAGTATAATGCTTTAATAGAAGCTGTTGCGATGAGAAGATTCACGCATAGGTTGACGTTGGATTGATGTAAAGTATTATGCCTCAGTGAAAGCGGGAATGGAGAAAAAAATTATGCTTAACTGGAAGCGGGACTTATGAAAATAAATATGTCTAACTAGAGACCTGATTGATGAAAAGAATGCCTTTTAAAATGGAAGCTGGATTGATGAAAAGAACATGTTGAATTAGAAGCTGGACTGTTGAAAATAATTCTGCCTATCCAGAAGCCTTATTGATGAAAAGAATGCATTTTAAATGGAGGCGCGATTGATGAAATTACCGTGTTTAACAAGAAGCTGGGCTGATGAAAATGATTCTGTCTAACAAGAAACCTAATTGATTGAAAGAATGCCGTTTAAATGGAAGGGGGATTGATGAAAAACCTATTTAACTAGAAGCTGGATTGCACGGTTCCGCTCATAAGTCAAGCTTTCATTTAAGTACGATTCTTTTCATATCAATCCAGCGCCCCTTCTAACTGAATTCTTATCATCATAGTTTGACAGCATTTCTTTTCTCACTCCGGCTTCTAATCAAACAAGATTCCTTTCATTAACCCGGCTTCCATTTAAGCTAGAATTATTTTAATTACTTCAGCTTCTATTTCAAATTGTCTTGGCGTTCTTTTTTCGGCACTCAGTTGTCGGGCGCTTTTTGTCGGGGTACCCTTACTAAGAACATGTCGGAACCATAGCCTGTCTTCTCTCGCCTTGATTGGGCTATTTCTTTTGTTGGTCTCTCAGACCTTTAACTCAGCAAAGTGAAGCGCATCCAAAGCACCTTGAGTCGAGTGGTACTACGTGTCCCGCTGCGAACATGCTCCTCAGTCGTACTCCACAAGCCGCACTGACTTCCTGTTGGATTCAGAATAAAATTTAAATTGCTTATTTTACCTGAAAATCCTGCACTACTAATTCCCTGCGTCCATCCTCGTTGTATGCAATCCGCAATTAGTTGAGCCACTACACAGAGCAATAATGGGCTGAATGCATCTTGCATTTTATACCTCTGCTACCAAAGGATGGAATCGACTACCACTCTTTCTTTCTAGCTCAAATTCACTTCCTTCCTTCAAATAGCGCCTCAAGACTCTTTCTTTTTCTTTGCCATAAAGGATTTAGAAATCTAATTTCACCTTCACCTGGCAGCTGACTACACATTAACATTTCAGATGGACCTTGCACGCGTTACAAATGTGATAAATAAAAATAAGTCATGACCCACCCTTTCACGGCGCCATTGTTGCAGTTAATAAAAACTCCTAGCATTCATTAGCAGAACATTGATTACGAAAAGCAGCACCATTTTCGACAATGCAATCCTAATCAGTCCATTGCTTTCTAAAAGCACTGCAATGTAGATCTAATCTAACAGTTTACATGGCCATTGATATATTGTATAAAATGAGGTATCCGTCATCGATTGCTGCAAAGCGAAAAGTTTAAGAAAATATAAATTCCGATTTAATGGAAAATATTAGGGCCTGCTATAGCGAATTAATTTGATGATGCTATCTATAATGACCAATTAAGCATCGATCGATGGCTCTGAGCTATTGTGAGCGAAGGACCTTTGCTCAACGGTTCATAGGCCTATACACAGTAAATGGCTCATCGAGAGGAAGTTCGAACTCGTACTACGCGTGTTACGATGCGACCGCTCTAACCAAACGTCTACAGTGAAACTGATAAAAACACACCCGTCTTTTGCAAACACACCCGTCTTTTGAACTTAGGGACTGACAGCAGCTTCACAATAATTACTTACTACTCACACTCAATGGTCAAGTGGCGAGGACGCTCGTAACAGAGATCTAGTCTTGTAAGACGCAAAGGATATAGCGTTGTTAAACTTGTATCGCTTTAGCAGGACTAAAGCTGTTTAATGGCTACTTAACTATCGGCTAAAGAGAGACAGAGACACACACAGGGATGGAGAGATAAATGGATAGATAGATAGATAAACAGATAGGCAGACATACAGACAGACAAGCAGACAGACATGCAGGCAGACAGACAGATAGATGGATAGATAGATAGATGGATATAGATAGATAGATATAGATAGATAGATACATAGATAGATAGATAGCTAGATAGATAGATAGATAGATAGATAGATAGATAAATAGATAGATAGACAGACTGACAGACAGACAGACAGACAGACAGGCAGGCAGGCAGGCAGACAGACAGACAGACAAACAGGCACAGAGAGAGATAGAAAGAGAGAGAGAGAGAAAAGACTGAAAGAGAGGTAGAGGAATTTTGCTGAAAAGCATTCAATCTATTGTTGTATGCTGGTAATTTATTCAATTCTAGTAACAACAAAAGAGCGATTTGTCAGTTTCATCAATTCAAGTCTCTGTTTTCAGTGCTTTACAACGTCGCTAGTAATCATAAAGCTCACGAAATTTCTATAGTGCCAAAAAGCCTGCTGTCATTAAGCGCGCCACAGTCGCCACACGTATTCAATGCCCTGGGATTTTTGAGAATACAAATTTATTATTGTTTGTGAAGATAGGTATAGACTATAGTATAGAAGCTTACAAGACGAAGTGCGGGTAATAAATAAGGCTAGTGATCATCTGGCCACTGTATAATTAGCTCGCTAATTATACACGTTAATTAACGGATCCGTATAATAAATCACCACATCTGTGTTTATATATCAAACATTAGCTTACTACAACATCACTGTCACCGTTAACTCGTAGGCCTACACAGTAGCAGTTGATTCTCCGGATAACAATTAATCACCTACTAGGACTTCCATTATGACTTTTCCTGAATATAATAATATTATAATAGATCGCTTATATATAATTTCTCTCACTGTTTCTTACAAAAGGCCTACTGCGCCGGGCAAATAAAGAAGAGTGCAAAAGGTAGGCCTATGTCTAAAAAAATTCATACATACAAAGGCGAGCCTCTTTTTCTTGTTATTGCTTATTAGTCTAAGTGATTCCTGATTGATGTACCGATGGATCTAAGCACAAAATCTCCGATTGGTATATTTGGTAAATGCTTGCAATATGTTGTCAAAGGTGGGCAACCATCAACCATCAGATCCTAAGTCGGCACTTACCTCTTATATAGGTCGATATAGTAGGCAACCAAAAATATCATCTGATTCTATACGTAATAACGCAAAAAAGCATAGAAGAAATTGCTACAGGTCATAACATGCAGACCATAAACAGATTCACTGTAAAATGTTAAAGAGGAAATAAAAATGTAGGTCTACCAATTAGTTTTTAACGATCAAAGTAATAACAGCATAGCATTTTTAAAGGGTAATAAAAAATTGATTCTAATAAATGCCGCAAGCTCATCGAAAATGTTTCAAAAATTGGATAGATCATTCAAAGTTATTAATACCTAATAGTCATGGCAAAGATGTGGAAAATTATCCTAAAAATATGTCCCTTCTCCATGGATTAATTCGGCATCACTGAGAAAATTCTAGATCCTCCTCTTGCACTGAGATATTTTCGCGAACATTATTATTTAATTCTAGGCGCTGTCACCAGACGAACCTATAATTTGCCACCTGGTACCTACTATTATTATTATTATTATTATTATTATCATTATTATTATTATTATCATCTGAGGTGCTCATTATTATTATTATTATTATTATTATTATTATTATTATTATTATTATTATTATTATTATTATTATTATTATTATTCATCATTGGCATTGCCAACGGATCTGTTATCATGCTATCTGGGTCGCCGCTTGTCAGTGAACTGTAATCTTGACATGACATGACATTATTATTATTATTATTATTATTATATTATTATTATTATTATTATTATTATTATCATTATTATTCTCATTGCTATTTTTATTATCGCTATTAATATGGTCTTCAATGTTAATTAATGGTGATGTCGTCTGGAGTAGCCCTGCTCGTTGGACTCCTGAGCAGCGAAAGTTCCCTTGAAAGCAACTGCGTTGTAGCGTTGAATAATCATCGAGATGCGCTGGTAGAGAAAAGTCGTCTCCCTCTGCTCCCCAGTGACGGCGCTCAGTCTGTGTCCCAGTTCTGAAAGGAAGCTTTGGCCTTCGGAATTGATGGGGCCAAAGGCTTCGAATGCCACCGGTGTGAAAACGTACGTGGAGGCTTGCTCGGCATATTTCTGAGTTTTTAGGTTCGCCGCCCTCTCGGTCGCAGCGCCCGCTCTTTGTGATGTTTCTGGCAGATACTACGTTGCCATTGTATCTGAGACTGTCGCGTCCCATATCAAACACCGCCCCGCCCGCCATGGTATATGAGTGAGTCCGTCTGGTCTTTTGCCATCAGATCGGGTCAATCCCACCGGCTCTTTGACAGTGGGGATCCCCGCACGGATTAAACTTCTACAAATAAGGTCGTTCAGGGCCGCGTGTCTGGGTCAGCGTCCCAGGCCCAGACCACATGAGAGACCGTGATATCCGTTTCTCTCGACCAGGGCACCGTATGGGCAGTAATGAGGTAAACAGACAGGTAACCCCAGTCTGTAACCCACCGCCACCCTCAGGGACTCATCGTCAAGTCTCAGCCCGCAGTTTGTAATCGGTAGGGCTAAGAGCCAGTCGCCTGCGTGTGGTGCTGCCACTGCTCTAAGACGTGCCTGATTCTGGGAATCAGGCATTCTGGAGGCGAGGTCTGCCACTCCGAGCTCGATCAAAGGATCGTCCCATCTCGATTGTTTGTGAGCCCAAGCTACTTCCGGCTCTGGTACTCCGCTGGTTTCTCTCCATTTGGCCGGAAGGATCTCCAGGGCAGGGTTCTTTTTAGACTTTCCTCGCAGAATCCTTGTCTGGAGTATATCATTGGCTGCGGCCGATGCCAAGAAGGATGGAAGTGCCAGCGAAACCACTGATCGGATGCCCAGTCCTCCTCTTTTGATGGGCAGAGTGGCTTGGAGCCATCCCTCGTCGGTGAGAACAAGATTGAGCACCTCAGCGAGGCCCACCCTCAAGGCCTTGTCATACTCCTCCAGTCCTTTGTGGCCTTCGCATGGGCAGCTTCTGAGGGTATATAATAGTCGGGTGGCACTCAGCGAGTATCGGAGCAAGATGAGGGCGTCGTGTGTGGCGATGGACGTTAGTTTTTCCATCATGTGCATTAGCTCCACTGTGCGCGCATTCAAAGTGTTCGTCAAGGCCGTGTCCGTTGACAGAGGTGCGCCTAGGAGTGTGGCCTCTGAAGGTTTAGTCCATCTGAACTGTCTTAATGGTTCGAAGTCTCTCTGGATATCTGCAGAAGTGGAAATGATCTCGCATTTTGTTCGATTTAGGTAAAGGCCGAGTTTTTCGCATTCGGTTTCGAGTCTGTTTATATCTTCCGCAACCTCTTCCGCTCTGCCACCTAGTGTTAGGTCGTCCAGAAAACCTACTATGAGCGGCGATTTCATTTGGATGAGGATGGGCTGTAGAGGTAGACAGAAGAGTAATAATAAGAGTCATTGCTATTATTATTGTTATTATTATTATGTCACATATAGTCTTATTCATCATTGGGATTGCCAACGGATCTGTCATCAGGCCATCTGGGTCGCCGCTTGTCAGTGGATTGTAATCTTAACATAGTTCCCTGAAAAGCCACCGCATTGAAACGTTGGATCAATGCCGACAAGTTCTGGAAGAGGAAGCCACCACCGTCCCAAAGTAAGGCCTGCCCCCCACTCCACGGTATCAGGGTCAGCCCGTCCGGTCTCTTTCCATCTAATCTAGAAAGACCTGACGGTTCCTTGACCGCTGGAATACCGGCTCTGTTGAGGCTGCGATGGATAAGGTCGTTGATATTACAGTGTCTTGCTTGACGGTCAAAACCCACTGAACAGGACAGGCCATGTGCGCCTCTGGCTGAGACGAAGGCGCCGCATGTGCAGGTGTGCGGCTCGCAGATGGCCACCCCTAATCGTAGACCGACCGCCACCCTCACGGTATCGTCCTCCAGTCTGAGATCGCGAGAAACGAGCGGGAGAGCGTATAGCCAGTCCGAGGCGTGCGGTGACTGCAAGGCTCTTAGTCTCGCCTGGTCGTAGGGATCTTGTAGCTTTTCTTCTAGTGCAGCCAGAACCGCGTTTAACAACGGTCTTTCAAAATTGGCTTGTTTATGGCCTGGCGTCGTCGGGGCAGAAGCTTCGGTAAGTTGAAGTCAGGTAGACATCGCCGAGTCGCATGCCGAGTCCGATTTCACCGCTACTGGCTCTAAGATGAGGGACTGGATCTGGAGAGTGCCCACGGCTGAAGCCAAAAAGGCGGGAAGTGCCAGCGAGGACGCCCTCCTAATTCCCAGTCCTCCCATTCTGATCGGGAGAGTGGCCTGACCCCATTGGTCATCGGTCATCGAAATGCTGAAGATTCGCTCGATCCCTCCTCGCAGCAGATCGTCGTAAGCCCATAGACGCGGGTGGTCGTGGCAAGGGGTGCATCTCAATAAATGCATGAGTTTAGGCGAGCCGATCGAATGTCTAAGGATCAGTAAAGCGTCTTGTCTAGCGATTAGTTGCAACCTGTCGAGGCAATTCCAAGGTCGGCCACACAAGTGTCGAGGGCTGAAAGCAGGGCATCCGTCGGGGAGAGCGGAGCCCCTAGGAGCACGGCCGATGATGCATTGACTCGGGCGAACTGTCCTAGGAAGCCTTGACTAACGTCGTTGATATGGGCGTCAGAAGATATGAATTCGCATTTTTTGAGTTTGAGCGCGAGGCCAAGTTGCCGACAACCCTCTTCGATCGCGTTAATAATCCGCCTCCACCACCTTAGGATCTCCGCCCAAGGTGAGGTCGTCGAGGTATCCAAAGGCCAATGGTGAAAGCAGATGATTAAGGATCGACTGTAGCGGTAAACAGAAAAGTAGAGGTCCCAAGGGATCGACCTGTTGCGAACCTTCTTGCGATTGTTTCGTGAATCTCCAGAATTTCAGAGATGTCGCCTCGGCGCAGGCAAGATGGCAATATGCGGATAAATTAGGAATGAGTTCGTCCACTGAGGGCAGATGCCGGCCAGTAGTAGATTGATAAGAGCAGTCGGCGCTGGGGTGTTGTCAGAACAAAGTATGCGAGCTGCCGCACTAATGTTTCCATCCTCCAGTTTTGCGGCTACCGCCGCCGCCAGCGCCTGTCTTCCATTCGAGCCCGTAGGCCTCTGTCCTTCGCGAATGTCCGCGTCTGGTTGGAAGATAGTATCGGCCAAAGTCAGCCATCCGTCATAAAAATCTGCAATGCGCTTCTTGACGATGGACGTAAGATTACGGCGTCGGCCGCCCCTCAAAGGAGTTTCCAAAGTTCCCGCACCAAAGGCGAGGAGGCGCCGCCATCCTGCGAGGTTCGCAGGGTCCGCCAAAGGGACTCCATAATGTTGGTTAGAAGGCGGCCAGCTTCTGATCTAGCTACCTTGGGAAAATGCCTGAGAAGACCTCGTGAGAGACAAGGGTGTCGCATTGACCTGACAGGTCTCGGGTCCGAATCAGTGGCGGCATCGGTCGTCCGTTCTTCGTCAGTCGTGATTTGTTCGGGATTCGCATTTGTCGCGACGGTCACCGAGCCAAAAGGTGCCAAAGGGAATCCTGAAGATAAGGGCGGCTTATTCGAATCCGGACATGGATTGGCTCTGGGTCCGTGTTGGTGGACCATGCCGTCCTTGTTATGGAGTTGGCGAACTGAATGACATACATTGCATGTCCCTTGTGCCTTCTTCTGTTTAAGTTCAAATGTCCCTATCAGGGTCGGTGAATCCTTTCTCTTAGTGATTGTGCGATGTGTTAACTTGTGATTTTGATTCATTTGAGAATTTGGGAAACAGTTATATTGTTTTAATCTTCTGGTTTGATTTCTACAGATTCAGTTCAGTTTGTTTACAGTAGCGCCGCCATTTAAAAAATAAACGTTGCGTTGCCATTGACGACTGTGACGCAGTCGGTCTTTAAACATGGCACACGGCCATCGGCGTAATTATTCAAAAGTGCGGCCAATGTTGGTGTTGAAAATAAAGTTTGAAAAACCAATATTGTTGTAGACTTAGCTGATCAACTGCAGTTGAAAAATTCATCGGGTCACGAGACGTTATTCCGTTAGAAGATATAAAAATCCAACGCTGACGATAACGCGAACCGTAGTATTTTTAATTTAAAAGTGGAACGTTTAAAATTTGCCACCTACAGCGGCAGCTGACGTACATTAATTATTATTATTATTATTATTATTATTATTATTATTATTATTATTATTATTATCATCATCATCATCATTTTTATTATTATTATTATATTATTATTATTATTATTATTATTATTATGTCACATATAGTGTTATTCATCATTGGCATTGCCAACGGATCTGTTATTATTATTATTATTATTATTAATTTTATTATTATTATTATTTTTTTTGGTTAAACTACAGCTGCACAAAAGAGCCTCTGAAGGCAACTGAGTTGAAGCACTGGATGCAAACTGACAATCGTTGGAAAAAGTAGCTTGTCTCTCTAGGGTCTCTGGTGACATGTGTCAGAAGGCGACCCAAGTCTTTGATGACGTCTATTCCTTCGTTATTGACAGGGCCCATGGTCTCAAAGGCCAATGGAATGAAGAGATAGCTGACAGCGAGCTGGCTGTACTTGATGGTCTTCCTGGTGGTAGCTGCAGCCCCCACCGAAGATGACGTCGCTTGGAGATATGATGGAGCCACGGTGTCAATCACTGTCGCATCCCATATCAGGTTCCGTCCTCTTCGCCAAGGGATCAGCGTCAGACCATCAGGGCGTTTTCCGTCCGTTCTGGAGAGTCCCGGGGTTCCTTAATATTTGCGAAACCAGCGCGTGTGAGACTACGACTGATTATGTCGTTTAATGCTGCGCTCTGGTTCAAGACCACAAAAAAGCCCAAGTGCTCCTTCCGCATTGACTCGTGACCCGCATGGGCATACATGTGGCTCACAAATGCGTGTCCCCAGACGGAGACCCACCGCAATTCTGATAGCTTCGTCGTCTAGCCGAAGTCCACATGAAGTGATTGGTAGGGCAAAGAGCCAGTCTCCGGCATGCGGTGCTGCGGCTGCCTTGAATCGCGCCTGATGGTATGGGTCGGTTTGGGCAATGCTGAGCTCGGCAGCTGCCTTCTGCAGTAGCGGCTTGTCCCAGTTTGATTGCTTGTGTGCTGCATCATTGTCCGGACGCATCATTTGGCTCTCGGTGCACCACAGATGTTCCATCTTCTCAAGCAGTCCGTCGACGTCGGACCAGGTGCTGCCTAACATGGAGGACTGCAGTGGTCGGGTGCTTATTATTATTATTATTATTATTATTATTATTTGTTTTACACCCGAGGTAAATACTGATCCCTCGGGTTGATAAAACTAATCTCCGGAGAGAGAGACATATTATTATTATTGGTAGTATTATTGTCATTATTATTATTATTGTTATTATTATTATTATTATTATTATTATTATTATTATTATTATTATGTCACATATAGTGTTATTCATCTCTGTCTTTATTGTTATTATTATTAGTAGTAGTATTATTAGGATTAGGATTATTAGGATTATTATTAGGATTATTATTACAATCAACATTATTATAATGTGGACGTTTGTAAAGTTCCACTAGCAGCAGAACACGTCAGCGTGACAGGTTCATGAAATAGAGGAACTTTAAGCAACGACGTGTTGCAGTGTAGTCGTAGAATAATTTTCAATTGTAATCAAACAGTCAAAATAATTATCCTCACTTAGCAACTCAGAGACTTTCCCGACCAAAGTCATCACCAACCAAATAAAATGAACTCCAGGCGTTTCCAAAGCAGAGGAAAGATAACTCACGAATTAAAAGAGCAGTTCATGTGGAAGATGATTCCACGAGAAGGGATGTATTAGCTGTACATTTGAGCATAGGAGTCAATGTTGCAGCTGATAATTATGATAATTATTATCCTGACTGGCACGGATATGCCCTTGTTCTATGCCCTTGCTCTATGTCCGTGTTCTATGCCCGTACTATGTCCGTGTTATATGTCCGTGTTATATGTCAGTGTTATATGTCAGTGTTATATGTCAGTGTTATATGTCAGTGTTATATGTCAGTGTTATATGTCAGTGTTATATGTCAGTGTTATGTGTCAGTGTTATATGTCAGTGTTATATGTCGGTGTTACATGTCGGTGTTATATGTCGGTGTTATATGTCAGTGTTATATGTCAGTGTTACATTCTCGTGTTCTATAACAGCTTTGAGTCAAAATTGTCTAGTTTAAATTTATGAGAATTTCTTATAGAGGGAGACTACTTTTCAGGCCTGGTCTAGAGTTGCACCTATAGACCAGATGTACCTGAAGACAGACATGTCTTCGCTTACAGATTGCTTATCGTCCGTCCGTCTTGCAGTCTACGTGGCATTTACATGCATAGGAGTTTGATGGGTGGTCGTTGTTCTGTCTTAAGAATAATGCCTATGGAATCCGATATTACTTAGAAGCGGCAATCGATCGATGCCTTTTGCATTACGATAATGGCACAGGTCTGGTTTCCCTATTAAATTAAATCAGAATGAGCATAACTACGTACTTTGGATATGTAGTCGACGCCTGGGCTGGTTCTTGGTCTATTGCGAAAACGCAGCCAGTCATGGCAGAATGTCAGATCCATCACCATCTTATCACCTAACACCAGATTCTGGTAAAAATGGCTAGATTAGATCAATATAATCATTTGTAACTGACAGTCAGAGAATTTAAACAGGATTTCATATCACTTCAAATAGGCTCTCGCATAACACAGGTCGTACGTACATGAACGGTTGTGGTCAACGCTATACATTTTATTCCCTTTGATAGCTCTAGCCCAAGTGCTTCCTTTTGGGAAGGAGGAGAAGAGCTGTCCCCAGAGTTCGGCTTACACGGAATGAGTCTCATCGCTTCCAGGAACCCAGAATCTGTGGGATCTGTCGACGGTGTGCAGCTAATGTCTTCCCATGAAGGAAAGAGCAGCAGAGTTGCTCATCTGTCTGTTCAGCTTTTGCTGTTGGCCATTATTTCGTGACCAGATATCATCACCGTCATCATCATCACTAGCGTTTCAAGCGATGCGTTCCGTCGGCTGCGTCCGGCATACGATGCAAAGCCGAACGCTAAGTACCGGATGTGCTTTGCCAGACCAGCGCGGCGCATGCGATATGGACCGGAAGTACGTGCCTGCGCATGCTCAGAATTGGGTTCGTTATGGGCGGTCAAAGAGAGTCGTTGTCAAAGGAACCTGTGCTGCTGCTGCTAATGCTGCCCTGAGTTGAAAGGTCAGTGCTGGCGTAGTGCGAAAGGTCGTTTCAGGGTGAAGGAAGTTCGCTGGTCTTCTGTGTCGAGAGGTCGTCGTTGCTTTTCTCGGGTGAAAGTTCAGTCTATAGTGAGAATTTGCTGTTGTACGAGGGTGAAAAATCGTCGCTGAATTGAGACAAATAGTAATTTTGCGGTGATGAATCGCCGCTGATGACAAGAGATGAAAGTTCGGAGCTATTTTGAGGTGAAAGGTCACCGTCATCTGACGGATGATCTGCCTGACCATTAGCGCAGGGAGCCAAGTCGTCGTTCTCAACAGCCGAGCCATTGTCACTCGTTGCTAAGCAATCGTTTCCCAGACGACGGACAATGGCGCCATGTTGACTGTGGTCGAAGCCTGGATTGAAGTGGCTGTCGGCAGGGGTTGACTCCCTATCCCGACGGTTAAGGTCGTTAACCTCAGGAATGTTTACAGAGGTCATACGGTTCCCATCAGTGTTAGAGTCATTGTCGATGCTCCCTAAGGTCGGATTAGTTCTGTTGCCCTGTATGGTATCGTTCTGTTCTCTGTCAACAGGTGCCTGGTCGCAAGAGGTCGCATTGCTGCTTGGGACCTCGATGTTAAACCCCTGGAGTGGATTACTTCCGTTTGAACGTTCCTTCGCGGCATCTCGTGGGATGCTCGGCTGAACCTCGACGTAGAAAGATTCTTCCTCATGGTTCGAGAAGACATCAAATGGCATCATATAGTCCGCCGGAAGTCGTGTCTTTCGGTCCTCGATGTCCAAGTCATGACGCTTCACAGACTGGGCGCAGGTGAACGCAACGCCATTTGTTTCAGCCTCTCCTGTATGGCGCTGGTAGTGGCCCCCACCCCTTCTGTGACACTTACACCCTGCCACCGTCTTCTCAGGACAGACACACCGACCATCACCATTCATTGCCTTCCCGTAATTCGACGATCGTCTGGTGGAAATTGAACCGCGCAATGGGTTCCTTCTCGGTTCAGCGACCACGTAGTTCATCATCGACGCTTCTATGTCCGTATCGTCCGCTGCCAACCAGAGAGGCTTCTCGACGACTGCGTACGAGAACCATGAGGACGAAGAGGACGACGAGAGGCGTATGGGTCGGATCCCCTTCTCCATTGGGAAGATGGTTGTTCCCCGGCCGAAGCACCTCTCGCAGGACGAAGACCTCGGAGGGGAAAAGGTCTCCTCGTCATCCCTCGACGTCCGTCGGGCCACCCTACTGGAGCACTTAAGACAGACGGATTTATGGCTGATGGAGGAGGCAGTGGTCGGCGGAGGAGAAGACTTCTCTGCAGCAGAGCAACAGCGCCGTCTGCGCCAGTTGTACCTGAACCAACAGACGAGGAATCCGATGAAACAGACGACGGTTACGACCGTCGGCAGCAAAACGCCGAATAGAAAGACCTCGTGCAACATATTCTCCTTCTCCTTCTCCTTCTTCCTTCCTCCTCTTCCTGTTCGTCGTTTTCCCTCGATGTTTGCCCGGTTCAGCCTGCAGCGTCAGGCTGCGACCTTCTTCCGGCGGAAGTTGCGAATGATCCTAGTCACGTGACACGCGATCGATGCCGCCGTCATAGTCTTCCGGTGTATCCTGCTCCAACAGAAACCATTCTGATATAGATCTCCGACTTCAATTTATGCGGCGCTCGTTCGGAGACCGTCTTCTGCAAAACGGTGCATGGCCTGCGCTGGGACAAATTTCCAATTAAGGATAATGACTTCTCGCAATTGCCGAACTAAACAGATTCTTCATTGTACCAGATTTCAGATGCGCCAATTTTGTTCAGATTTATAGCAGATACTGAAGATAATTTTCTGCTATAAAGATGAGCGAGATTTGGATTTTGTTTTCTCAGAAACAGCACCAAATACAAATATGCTGGAATAGCCCATAGAATGACTATGCGTAAAATTTGTGTTTACAGTTTCGGATTTTCAGCACTAAGTCTAGAATTCCGTTTTATCAGATGATTAGCTGGAAATTCACATCGCAGATCGGTGTTTATATGCAGGGCTTATGAAAGATCGTCACCTGAAAATCTCAGAGGTCTTGAGAATGTGCTCGATGGAGAACGTGGTAGTGAAGTTGCCAAATTATCCTACCTAAGCCACCGACCTAGCCCTTGTATGACTCGGAACGCCATCGTGTGCTTGATTTATTATACCAAGTGCATTGCAAGGCGCGCAGGCAATTAGGAGTTCTAATCAGGCACATGAAAGCTAGATAAATGAAGCAGGTTGACGAACACAGATAGACAGACAGATTGATGGACTGATTGATGGACTGATTGATTGATTGACTGACGGACTTACTGCTGGACTGACTGACTGACCGACCGACCGACCGATCGATTGATTGACTGACTAAGATAACTGTTAGTCAGTCGATTGACTGACTGGCAGACTGACTGACTGACTGACTGACTGACTGATTGACTAACTGACTGACTGATTGACTAACTGACTGACCGACCGACCGACTGACTGACCATATTTGTCGACATCATCCACTTCGAAATCTTACTAATTATAGCTGGCTGATTCGATGACTATTTGGCTAACCTGTGGCGGAATGACTGACTGACTGAATGAATGAAAGAATAATTTAACGACTGAATAACTGGCTGACTGACTGGCTTCAGTACATCCTAGGCCCATGGCTCTTTGAATCATATATTAGTGCATAGATCTATTTTCCCTTCTGCGCATCAGATGATGCAGATCTGACGAGCGAACGAACGAACGACTGTTGATCTATCGTTACAACTCCGCAGACAATATCTCGTCATTTGTAACATGACATCCAATTTGAAAATGATCCGTTCGTCTGAATCGACCTCCTTTCGATTGTCCGATTATGAAACTCAACGCAATTGTTGACTACAATTCTGCCATCCGACAAGAACCATCGTTTTCTGACAGTCAGTATATCTCCTATAGTATACCTCCTATGGTATAATATCTCCTATCGTATACGGACCACACGGTCGACATCGAGTCTATTCTATCCCAGATGACGGATGTATAAATGAATCGAAATATCTGTTTGCAGTATGTTTACGTGAACCCTGAATAATAATTATGTATTTCCAAAGCGACCACCATCCGTTCCTTGCTCAGAATTCTATCGAGCTCATCTGGGATGAAATTATCCGACGATTGCATGCTGAGTGTAAATGTTCCTCATAATATGGTAAACCAGCAACTCCGCCAACCTTGTACGAAGCGCACAATTACAGCTGTAGTCATTTGTCATTTCCCTCCCTCCAGCCTCCTTCCCTCCCTCCCTCTCTGCTTCTCTGAATGGGTCAATCCTCGATCTGACACGACATTTTTTCCACTGCATTTTTTATATGTGTTCAGTGGCTGCGCTGCCAACTTTTGTAATTCATCAATTGGTTTGAAGTTGGTTTCTGTATAAGCGTCAGCGACACGCAAAGTAACTTATGATCAAGAGGCACAAACTTCGCCAGCGAACAGATAATTATTCCGGTGCAATATAGTATTAATATTTTGTGAAGAAAATGCTTACGTTGCCAATTGACTGCTGCTCGGATACATCTGTTGGAAGGACATCTGGCCACGTTTGACATCAGTCGGTCTAAGCTGGACTTAACTGGCCTCGGCTGGCCTTAATTGATTTCATCTTGCATCAGCTGATTTCAGTTGGCCTCAGCTGATCTCAGTTGGCCTAGGTCAGCCTCAGCGTATACCTTAGCGACTCTCAGCTGGCCCTTGTGAGAGTAGGTGCCAATGCCTCCTAAATTTTATCAAAGCATCAACTGTTTACATGTATGCCAATTGGTGAATTTGATTAAAAAAACCTTTATTCGCCGTCATTTGGAGTCTAGGACAGCAAAAATCCAAACATAGTTAAAAAGAAACAATACCAATCACGCTAGATCATTTGACATGAGAAAACATTTAGTTTTGCATAGATTTTTGCATTTCCTACAAGCATATATTGAGACCTATCAAGACTTAATTTAGGACTAAATTAAGTGAGGATATGCACGCATATTGCAGAACTTGCTTGCATTTTGTACAAGCAGACCAATTAAAATGACTTAACAAGTTGGCCAAGTTTTGCACCACTAATAAACTGAAACGGCGCCAAGTTTTCCAAGCAGAGTATGTTCTTTGAATCTGGCTACATAGAGCACACATCATGCAGAGTGAGCGCTTGAGAAGCGCCAATAAACATGCAAATTCTCCTCATTATGTGTTGACACCTAAATTGCTCCATTGATTACATCTCTGAAATAATATAATCTGACAGCCGATATGTTTATAGGTGATAATTTCCAAATTGATAAAGGTTGGATCATTTACATCTGTTGGAAGAAAATAATGGAGCAATCTGTACCCGTATATCTCAGTCAGAAATTCAACTCAGATAGGAATGTGATCCATTCAGAAATGTAATCCATTCAGAAATGTAATCCATTCAGAAATTTAATCCATTCAGAAATGTAATTCATTCAGAAATGTAATCCACACAGAAATGTAATCCATACAGATGTGTTATCCATTCAGAAATGCAACTCAGTCATAAGAGGCGCTCCCGTGTATTCCGACTGGCCATTCCAATAGGCAGACAATAACATTGTCTTAAAAACCGCAATTGCTACATAGCGCCTGTAAGCGTATAGCCAGGTTCGTTCACATCAGTTCATGTCATCTGTAAGATCTTGTCTCATGATTTCCATCTCATCTGTATGTTGTCTACCTCGACATCATCTTCCCTCCACGTGGGATTACAATGTCTCTGTCGTCCATTCTTACTAGATGACCATACGATATCAGTCATTGTCCTGGTCATTTGCAATGCAAGGCTTACATCATTGTTGTTGGGAAAAAGAGACAACAAGGATCAGGTCTCGAAAATGTCTGTGTGTTTGTATGAATTCTGCAAAAGATGTTCGCTAGCATAAATATGTCTATGAATTATTTCCTTACAAGATAATATTTGAATCTGTTTTGAGACCTGCAGATAAGCATTTCGTTATTTACAGACTTTGGCATCAAGAGTCATGTGCTACTTGTGATCTAATGTAATGTAATGTAAAACTGTTACCAGAAATTTATATCTATCCTTACTTTTAAAGTTACTAAGAACAATCAGCTAACAAATTTGAGGACCAGTGCCCAGATAACTAGAAGAGTCTTCACTGACTAACACCCGCAGACACGCAGCGCCCCTCGAGGGTTGGTGGCAGAAACAGCGGAAATCAACCCCTCCTGCAGAGAACCGTAATTGTACTCTTCTGGGATGTCGACCCCTCCCGTAGAGAACCGTAATGGTCCTCACCCGTCGTCGAAGACAAAAGCAATCTACGGATGTCGGTGGATCTGACGAGATCCGGTGGAGGCTTTATGGTTCGATGGATTCTGATACCACTGTGGCTCCTCCATTCGTCCCGACAGAGACTCGAGACCGAGCGACCGAATGAATGTTCGTCGACGATGGATCAACGTTCCGTCAGTGTGCATGTGCGTCGCTGCAGCCGACGATGCATTGTCTCCGTTAATTGATTCTCCGTAAACGAACCCAGTCTCAGCAGCTGGACGCAGAGAAGAGGATTTACAGAGGATACAGGAAACGCAGATGGTGATAACGAAAAGGCATTTCCACAAACAAAGGAATCGTTATATTGTTGCGTTTATCGAGGAGACCGACTAAAATGTGTTCACGCTGAACATTGATAAACTCTGACTTCAGCACAAGGAATCGTCAAGTATACCCTTACTCACAGAAGGCATGTCTAACACAGAGGTATATTGCATACATGTATAATTGTGTATTGTATACACGCGTGCGTACTTAGTTACATACATGCATAAATAGATTAACTTATTTTAATTTTATTGATTGCCCCAATAGGACTAATTGATCGGGGGTAAGTTTAAAGAAGAAATCTAACCCCGATAGATTCATGAGGTCTTGGAATTGCTACAAAAGAAATAGGGGAGTGGGGTTTAATGACAGTTGTGGTAGGATTGGAAACGCTAGCTGATAAATTCTGGACAGTTTCGGCAAAAATAAGTTTTAAATTTACCGGCAATCGCCTAATTGATTAATCGGTAACAGTCGAGGCAATTGTGCATAGTACTTGCATCTTAGTGTCCGAAGTTTTCGAGTTCACTAATACTAAATACTCCAGGTTTCATAATATCCGTATCTATAATACATGGTAATTCACACAGGTAGGGGAGGACCTTGAGCAAGTCCTTCGCGCACAATTGCTCTGCGGCGCAACTGCAATTGCGCCGTCTGTGCATTCTGAGCATAAAATATTGGAAAAAGGGCGATATCAAATTTAAGATTAATTTAAAACTAAATAAATACAATACAAATGCATACATACATGTATGTATGCGGGTATGTATGTTTATAAGAGTCTGGAAGAACCTTCTAATGAACATCAAATATTAAGATGAGATCTTTAAGTTGGAAGTTAACATATTAAACCAATCAATCAATCAAAGAAATTTATTTGGCTGATCAGAATTATATACAACAGCTTAATTACAGCGAATCCACAACAAAATAGTAAATAAGTCTAATTCTAGTTGAGAGACGAGAGAAGGAGTCATGGAGTGAGTAGGAAGGATGAGATAAGCCCAGGAGACCCTGGCCAATTAGGCACCTTGCAAAGGTCCCGCAAGTTAGGGCCACATATATATATATATATATATATATATATATATATAGGATAGGTCAAATAGAAAAGTGAGAGCCGGTAAGAGAAGATTAAAGGGAGAAGATAATAGATTCAAGGGTGTATAAATATAAAACTTAACTAGTCTTAACTAACAAAATGTAGGTATATAGCAGGTGAAGAGGTAGGTACGACAATAAATGCAGTAAAGAATTAGATGATACATGTTATCTTGAGAAAAATACATTTATGTAGTCAAGTAAAAAACAATTTTTCCAGAGCGCCAGGGTTAATTGCTCAGTACACGAGCCAAGATTGAACCAGTACATTAATTTTTGTTATTTTATCACTAAATCAGTCCAAAGATTGATTGGTATATTCATTTGACCCACACCCCATCCCTCTCTAACCCCTCTGAGTAAAGAATCCCAGCCCTTAAAATGTCCTTATTTTGGTCAAGACTATGGGAAATCATTTTGGCTCTAAACGATTTAAAGCTGCATGACAAGTATATATAAATGGTGGCTGGAGTAGCATTCCAAATTCTGGCACCTTGGCATTTAGTATATTAATCTAGCATTAGTTTTGGCATAAGGAACCATTAAGACGTGAGGACTCCTTATGGCGTGGTGTATGGAGCTCATGCTATAACAAAAGTATTGGTGAAATATGTTAGGTAATTTTTTTCGACTATTTCGAAAGATAAAAATGACTATTTGTAAAACGAGGCAAATCATCGAAAGCAAAGAATCAACGACACTTCTGCTCTCAAATGTCAAGACCCGGATGAAAGAAATCAAGGCCAATTTATTCTCGGACTCGGTTTCTCCTCGCAGTCAGGTCATAGGTCAAGACTCGGCTTTGTGGCCTATCTTCTAAGCCGATGCAATCTTAATAAAAAACAAGTTATGCAACAATCGTCTGTAATGGAAGTCAATGCATGCATGATTACACACACAGGAAAACAAATTAATGGACGAGCGTTAATAGACAAAGAGAC
Organism: Bimastos eiseni; assembly: GCA_959347315.1. NCBI lineage: Eukaryota > Metazoa > Annelida > Clitellata > Crassiclitellata > Lumbricidae > Bimastos > Bimastos eiseni. The sequence continues at coordinate 57,845,136 of OY365806.1, read as the reverse complement.
CTGTGCTGGAATCAAGGAGAAAGGGACCTAGTGGCGGGGTATTCATGGTAACGGTGACAGTCATGGTAACAGTGGTAGTCATGGTGACAGTGGTCGTCATGGTAACAGTGGTAGTTATGGTGACAGTGGTCGTCATGGTGGTGGCAGTGGCAGTCACAGTGGCAGTCACAGTGACGCCACCGTGACGGTGGTAGTCATGGTGACGGTGGTTTTCTTGGTGATGGTGTCATGGTGGAATTGGAGGTTGTGGTGGTGGTTGTAGTTGACTTGGGTGCTGTTGATGATGGTTGTTATAGGGAAATAAGAGTATTAATGATGATGTATGTGTCATTGTAAAGTAATGTAACTCTTCGAAATCCCTCAGCGACACACAGAAGCCGCGTCAGAGAGACCAGTTGATTTACTGGCGCAGTGTGATTGCACAGATTTAGCGAATTTAACCGCTGTCAGCCATGCAAGGCGACCATTACGCGAAAGCAGGACTATAGTCGAAGTTACGGTGAATATGGAAATCAAAACTCGGTTCCTCATCTCTTCGCCCTGGTGTATTATCTGTTACTCTTCGCTCCGTATAGTATTGACACTTGTTTCAATTATGAATCTGAGGCTGTTAACTGAACCAGTGCTAATGTAGGTGGTGGGGTAGTAGGATTTGTTGGAGATGGCAGAGGTGATGGTGTTGGTGGTGGTGGTGGTGGTGTTGGTGGTGGTGTTGGTGGTGGTGGTGTTGGTGGTGGTGGTGTTGGTGGTGTTGGTGGTGGTGGTGGTGGTGGTAGTGGCTAGAGCGATACATTCATTGATCGTCGCATCTTCGTCATCTTCTTCTTCTTCGAGTGGGTCATTGCATGGATCGTAGATAGAAATAAATTGATGACTGAAAGGGAGCCTGTGATCTGATAAATACTTGATCAAACGCCTCTCCATCACATTCAACAACCGCACCAGACGCAGATGATGCGGCCTCGTATTCAGATGACGCCACCAGTCGCCGCTGCTATAGCAACAGCTTCATCAACCACCGAACCACTTATCGTCTTGCGCCATCATTCTTCGCTCGTCCGTCCAACGTACAAATATGGTTCATGCTCATAAACAACTCTCACTCTCCACCGCACACGCATGAATATATTATATATATCATAGTATATACATAGGTCTCTATCATACACGATCTATATATATATGTCTCTATCATACATACTAGTCTATATATTTAGATAGGTCTATGGATACGTCTCTCCATGAAACAGGAACACAAATTGTGAACAGACATATTATATCATAATAATGCATACGATAGCGGACGGACTTCTTGATTGCAAAATACAATATACGTTTATTACATATTAAATGCATTCACTCGAAGAGCAGATGCACTTGCTCTCTTTAACGGAGGCATGTAATATATACATATACAGATGTATATAAAATATACATGCTGCAATATATTATTTGCATACTTATAAGGTATGTGTTATAGCTTTGTGTGTGAGTCTTCTATCTGTTCATCGCTAGTCTTCAATCCCTATGAACATCCGAGATGATACACATGTCTCTTTTCGATTGTGTGAATTTTCATCTGGTAGCAGCAGGGTTCGGTCCAGTTAGGGTGGTGTTTCGGTGCAATTATAAGTGGTGTATCGGTGCAATTATGAGTGGTGTATCGGTGCAATTAGGAGTGGTGTATTGGTGCAATTTTGAGCGGTGTATAGGTGCAATTATAAGTGGTGTATCGGTGCAATTATAAGTAGTGTATCGGTGCAATTATGAGTGGTGTATAGGTGCAATTATGAGTGGTGTATTGGTGCAATTTTGAGCGGTGTATAGGTGCAATTATGAGTGGTGTATTGGTGCAATTATGAGTGGTGTATCGGTGCAATTATGAGTGTGTAACGGTGCAATTGCTGTAGTGTAACAGTGCAGTTTGGGTAGTGTAGATCTATGTAATGCAATTAGCATATAGACCTATATTATTCTAAGAAAGATCGACCAAACGCACACAAAGCACTTCATGCCAGATTTTAATGAAAATGAAACAAAGGCAGACGAAGACAATGCTGAATGGATGATAATATAAATGAGGACATGACACTATGAGAAGAGCAGTGACAGAAGACAAAATGACAAAAGACCGAGATTACTTATTGGAATTCGTCGCTGATGATTATAAAGATTCAACACGGATTTCGATTCATCTGCATTTGAAAGTCGTTAATTGATTTATCGTCTCTTTAAATATGAGACATTTGAGGTGATTTGATCCTCTGAGGCGATTAAAGCTTAGGCAGGAGATGAAATAATGATGTCATCGGAAGAAACTCTTTGGCGTTGTGGTTCTCCGACCCGAGATGAGATTTCCGAGGACATTGCGAGGCCACTTTTAGATGCGATCAAAAGAGTAGATGTGATGACAACCAGTTATAGGTCTCGACTCCGCAGTTACAGGGCTCGAATCCTGGTAAAATGCTGTTAGGCAGCGTCTGCTGCTCTAGCTTGACCATGCAGATTATAATGACCCAGTAAAAGGACTATGAAGAAGAACAGAGATGTCACTTCATGATCGAATAGCCCGACAAACAAATATTCTGCTGCACAAACTACGTAGAGTACGAAGAAGAAAAAGAAGAAGAAAAAGAAGAAAAGAAGAAGAAAAAGAAGAAGAAAAAGAAGAAAAGAAGAAGAAAAAGAAGAAGGAAAAGAAGAAAAGAAGAAGAAAAAGAAGAAGGAAAATAAGATGAGGAGGATAAGGAGAATTAGGAGGATAAGAAGTATAAAGAGTAAGAAGAACTGTATTGTATAATCTCTATATTGGTGATGAGATGTTAGCGACGAATGAGGACAGGTGGCCAGTCCTCTCATTGTAGCATATGAGATAAGAGGACTGGAGAAGCGCCATTAATATATAGGCCTATTTAATGTAGGACATTCTAAGGTCTATATTATATACCATTGTTCGTGTTCAAAGACAGGTACCTCAGTACATACATATATCCTATCCTATCCTATTTACGGATTTATACCTCTCACAGCATATATTATATACATTCTTTTGGTTCTATGCCTTCAGGCAGGTTCATATGTCCAATGACGCCACTCCACCCTGTTTTAAACCTCTTATTTCATTTTTCCGTATCCACCTTTCTCTACATCCAGACTAAAAGCATTGTTCTTGGTCTTCCTCTTGTCTTTCTCCCTTCCATTCTCCTCTCTATGATGTTTTTAAGTAGTGACTCTCCTCTCATTATGTGTCCCATCCATCTCCCATGTCGCTGTCGAATTGTCTTTATCATTGATCTCTTTTCTTTTACCCTCCTCAATATTTCTTCATTGGTCTTGTGCTCTGTCCAGCTGATTCTTTCCATTCTTTGCCATATCCACATTTCAAATGCCTCTAATCTTTTCTGGTCTTCTTTTCTTTTTGTCTCCATAAAAACACTGGGAGGAAGGCAACGGGAAACACCTCCCTATATATCCCGAGGCAAATGTAAAATTATATACATAATATACATATGATATTATTAGCTTCTAACGCATGTAACGTGATACTGACATAGGCCTACCTCGCTTAATTAAGGTTGGTTAATGTTTGCGACCGTGTGCACCTAAAGACTATAGAAGTGAACAAAACACCAATAAGATCATAATAATAATAATGATCTATGTAAAATGAATCGTTCGCTAAACTCAGCAAACTTATTCCATGTGCTTTAAGGAACAAGAACTGATCTTACCTTTGCGTGATCTTGCTACTCAGAATCTGCTTTAAGTCTCATATGTCCCTGACTCTTAAACGAACTCCCGAGAATCCCATACCAGCGCCAAGTGGCCTGACCCTACTGTTGGGCCGCCATCCCTCCCTTCATCGATGCCTCCAGGGATAACTCAGCCCCGAACGACGGAGAAGCCGCGCTCTCTCTCAACCACCAATGTCCGTCTTCTCTGCGTCCAAAGGCAGTCGCTTCCAAATGACACACGAACCAATTTGTGCTATCGATTCTGTCGACGATCTCCTCGTGGCGCCACCGTCGCCGCCGACTGACGATAGGTGGCGCCAGATAGCAGAACGACAACGACTCCCGTTTCGGAGTATATATATCTATAAGAAGGAGTCGTATGTCTATAGGAAGACGAGGCAATGGACGTATGTGGGGCAACATCCGATCGTTGAGCGTGACTTCCGCTTCCGATGGCCTCCACAGGGACAAAGTGGCCTCGCAATGTCCTCGGAAATCTCATCTCGGGTCGGAGAACCACAACGCCAAAGAGTTCGTAAGGGATGACACTTAGGACACCAGAGGCGCCGTTGTTCTGCCCAGTAACAACATTTATCTCTTCAATTTAAACAACACATATACACAAACATGCATACATACATACATACATACATACATACATACATACATACATACATGCATGCATGCATGCGTACATGCATACATACATACATATATACATATATACATACATGCATACAGCATAGCATACATACATACAGGCATACATGGTGGGTTGGTTGGCTTTGGGTAGGTGAATGTATAAATGAGTGAACTATGGTGGATGGATCAATGGTTTGGTGAATGTAGGGTGGATTGATGGATGTGTTGATTGGTATGTAGGTTTGAGTGGATGGATATATGGATGCCTTCAGGTGAATGAATTTGTGGATGGGCAAAGTTGTGACGGACTGATTTATGGATGGGTAGAATTGGGATGAATGAATTGATGGATCGGTGTACTCTTGAGTGGGTAGGTATGTGGATAGATTCACTGACGGATAATGAACGAGCGAATGAACTAATGAACGAATGAATTTTGTTGCTCCGATCGAGCGATGCTTCCATTGGCCCTTCCACCGATCGAGCAGAATGAAAGAAATAGTGGAAGAGTTGGAAGGACATCATTTGGAGATATAGAGCGAAGGAAAGATGGCAGAGGAGAGAGGCAAAGAAACTCCAGGCAGACAGCAAAGCAGACAGACGGGCAAATGTGGCTGATGTATGGGTGATGCCAGTCGCCCGACTGTCTGCCGTCTCACACCCTTTATACCCGCCCTTTTAACTCGCTCTCTCTGTCTCTCTCTGTCTCTGTTTCTCTGTTTTTCACTCACTCTCTTTCTCTCTCTCTCTCTGTCTCTCTCTCTCTCTCTCTCTCTCTCTCTCTCTCTCTCTCTCTCTCTCTCTCTCTCTCTCTATCCCTCTCTCTGTCTCTCTGTCTCTCTGTCTCTCTGTCTCTCTGTCTCTCTGTCTCTGTCTCTCTGTCTCTCTCTGTCTCTCTCTCTGTCTCTCTCTCTCTCTATCCCTCTCTCTGTCTCTCTATCTCTGTCAGTGTCTCTGTCTCTGCCTGTATGTCTGTCTGTTTGTCAGTCTGTCTCTCTCCCCTCTGTATGCCTCTGCATGCGGCCGTTTGCCTTTGTAACTCTTCCGTTTACCGCACCTCGTATTCTCTTTCACTTATGTTTTCCATAAGGAGGCAGTATCTCTTCTTTCTGCCAATCTCCTTTCTGCCCAATTTCTTCTATCTTCCTTCCTTCCTTCACTTCTTCCTTTCTTCTCTTTCTTTCCATAGTTTCTTCCATTCTTCCCTCTACCCATTCTCCCTTTCATTCAATCTCTCGCATTTAATCATCATTATATAATTATTTGTCACATAATTATAGACCAACACGCGCATAAAGGATCATAGACAGACACACAAACTCAACCCTATCTACTTCCCACCTCGGCATCGCACATATTCACGTTTACAGCCCCTTTACTTGCCTCTTCTACCCACCCCTAATGCCCTATGGTGGCACAGTCGACGATGGGTCGGCTGATGCAGCAGGCGACATCAGTATCCATCTAAAACTCACGAATAGTTGCGGACGCTGCGCTCGGATGCCTCGTGTCGCATCATTGAACGCCATCGGATCAGTCTCTATCGAGTCCTAATGGTACGATTCGTTCACTATATGAATATCGACCGGAACCGGAAATGACCAATTGGCATGGTCAGATGCATGATGTGCTACTTCCGGAATTTCATAAATAAAAGGCTGTAAACATGTAGGCGGGTTTTCGGAAGGTATTGGCAGGTAGACAACAATTTATTCTTTTCATATCGCAACATAAATTGACAGACGTCTTAAATTAATAACTAGCAAAATTGGACTGTTTGACCCACGAAGCCTTCAGCACCAGTATAATTATACACCTTCCTGCCTTTAATCACTTCTAACACCTCACATCCCTTCTCGCGGCCTGCGATCATCCGGCGCGGCTCTCATAGCTGAGCAGTGATTCGGATTAGTTATGGGCTCTCTCACATTCCCAGTTTCTCTGCTTCTGTCACAAGGAATGAATTGACTGCCTCTTCGTAACTCAAATTCGTTCATTTCCTTCGAGAAGTTTTGGCTTCAAGCACTTGAATACCTGATTGCATCTTCTCCTGGCCGCTGACTAGCCATCTGACTACCCGCACCTCAGATTATTCTCAGATTCGGTGTGACGTTCGTGTACGCGTTGCATATTTTATTAATATTAATTAATAATAGCATACAAGTAATTGTTGCGGCTGTCCCCCAGGGTCCACCTATAGACTCTTTTTATACTTGCCTTGAAATTGTTGTTCTTTCTAGCCGTGCCGTTGCCAGGAGCGCTCCTGAGTAGCCTATTAGCCCTTTCAACATTTGCAGCTGTTTTGCACAATTTATCCAATTCAACAATTTCACTTTAAAAAAAGTAGGCCTAACAGTAAAAATATCAAAGTAAGACGATTTTGATCCAAAGAATTCTTACATAAGCAATTTTATTTATCAGGTAACGCAAAGTAATAATATGTTCTTCATAATATAATTAGAAATTACAAATTACGGGTAAAAATGTAATTGAATTAGGCCTAGCACGCGCACCACAAATTACATTGATATACGGCAACAAATTACAACTTAACAATTACAATTGTAATTCAAATTAGGTAGTTTCAATTACTCAATTAAATCACTGCCCATCCCCGTGCATTTATTTATGTAGGATTTATAGTGACGCTCTGGTTAAGCAATAAAATTGTTTAATTTTAGCGATATCGCGTCAATTTATGCCCCGTCACTTGATCCCCATTTTAGCAACATTGCACCGGGTTGTAAGTGGATTGTAGGAGACCGTCAGATAAACAGGGTGTATGCACATTATCTCACTGGTCTCCCTCCTTTGTTGGTCGAGAAATCAGTTCCGAGGTAAGCTGGGATGTTAAAAAGATGTCGTCCTATTCAACTGTGCATTTAAATCAGGCGATGCATCGAGCAAAATAAATCGGCGTGCAAGCCAAATTCCAGGGTCCAATCGAAAGTCAGAAGCAGCCTACGAAAGAAATGAGTTCTGGGAGAGATGAGTGCTGTTTTGTCGAGATCAGAGGGCCAGCAGATATGCGCAGAGGCGTCAATCACCCCTTAGTGATGGAGGCAAACCTCTGGTTCCAAGTGTCTGGAATGCTAAATATTCCCTCCACCCAAGACTAAAAATTTATCCCTCTACTACCATACCTCAAATTGTGGCATTTGCCTCAGGACTCCTCCCTATTTAGACATCCATGGAGATAAGAGGAACGAGAAAAAATGGTACAATAGCTCTGAGAGGTTTTTTCCATCGGATAGTAAACCTATGCATGTCATTATCACAACAGTTTTATGCAGCGCTACTTCATGGCTATTACTCAACATTTATTAAACTATCATTTCTCTCTGTCTAGTTTCTACGTGTGCGCTTGCAACATTCGGCCTGTTGTTAATCCAATAAACAATTATAATTACAATGATGATGAGCTCAGAGTTGTGAATGTTTGTAAGTGCAGGAATTGCGCTGTATGTGTATGTAATGATGCATTAACTAGTTTCTTACTCTACGCAATGAGATTTATTTAGTTTCTTTCATCCACCATTTTGTAAATTTACGTCATCATAATTTGCTTACGTCATGTTGACTGCTGAGATGCTCTGGGTTACGGGCTGTATTTATAAAAATCGAATCTATATAAAATAACCATAAATATTTACTTTTAAAATACTCGGATTAAAGCGAATCGCTGCTGCTACCATCTTTAAGGGCGAAGGCATGATCATCATTTAGAAGTTGCAATATATCGAGTGTAAAGATGGAGTCGACTCCCAGAATGTCCCTTGGGCCGGTTGGTGCAACCATGGCAGCCGCCGGAGTTGATTTCCAAGCCGTTCCAGTATCTCCAAATCCAGATTATGACGACATTCGCCAGTCCCGTCACAAATCTCTTCCACGACAGTCGACTGGTGCTGTTGGCGGAACATCCACGAGTGCAGTTCCCAACAGTTTATTGGATGGTATGAGGTCAAGCCAGGGACGCAAGTCATCGGCTAAGTCGAGTAATGTAGAAACTGCTTCCGGTCAGTCGTTAAGTCAACGGCAGTCAGCGATTGGACGACAGCCGGCGACTGAACGGCAGTCAGCGACTGAACGACAGTCATCCGGCGTACGAAAGTCATCCGGGAGCCAATCAGGTGGCAAGATGTCCCTGCCAGATCGGATTTCCGGAAACATGCCGCCTGCCCAAAGAAATCGCAGTTCGAAGGTATTTTCTATTATCTTCATCTGGTAGCGTTCCAGTTCAGTAATGACTAGTAAGCATAGACGTAGAGTGTTCATTCATCGATAATTAATTCTGATTATGTGTGGATAGGCACACCGACATAAATTTCTTGCCCCAAGGCAGAGCTGTCACGGGCCTCTTAGATGGAAGTCCGATGGCAATAATGTTAACATACGGTGGCATTCAGAGGCCTTGAGTTTCAACTAATTGTAGTCATGTGTCAGCAATATTATATTTAAAAGGCATAAATCATATACTTTGTATAATTCATTGTAATATTTTCATCACTTGAATGCGGGCCCAGGACCCTACAAGTCGCTGGGCCCCTGAACTTTTGTCTTTGCCCCTTCATCTCGACTGGCCTGTGTGAACATCTGCCTGACGTATGAATCTGTACTTGACAGTCGACACAACCCCTTAGCTTTCTAAACGCAGAAGATAGAAGCAGGATAATAATAATGATCAAAATAGTTTAAGATTTCGACTGCCTACGTACGTTGATAATAATGTGAGAGATTTGAAGTCAGCACGGTATACATTTCATGAGGGCATGCTTCTGTGATACATCTTATATGAGAATTGCAATAGCGGATGTAGCCATAGACCAGATTATTAGCCATTATAATTGTTATGACTGTTGAGAAACTATCCAGCCGAAGTCAAATTTTTAGAATCCAAAAGACCGCACATCAAATAGTCGACTAATTTCCAGCTTCGTGTCTTCATTTCTGTTTGCTATGTAATTGTCGTTCAGCTACTGGTCCAACGTAATGCAAGTCCGAGGCGTCCACGTAGGGGGGGGGTCCGGAAGGAAATGCCTCCCATTTCAGGTAGGGGGGGGGGAATTTTTTTGTCTTAGGGGGAATATCTTCCCTTGCTAGCACTGGCAACCGGGGGTTTGCTTCCTTCACTCAGAGGGAGATTGACGCCCCTGATGCAAGTACTTTCCTGTTTCAGTCACAAGAGGTAAGCGAGCTGCCTTACCCATCGGTTCGTCCAATAACGGCAATAACGACACTTCCTAACGGTGATACGTACGAGGGAGGCTACCGCGATGGCAAGAGACAGGGCCGAGGGATATACAGGTATGATGCATAAGCTATGCGATCCCAACATGTATAATTGTGGCTAGGTCGTTCCGGACGAGAGAGTTGAATTTAGACTGTATATTATAAGTATATAGATTTCGCTGCGATTACGAGGAACAAAAGAGTGATAATACGAAAACGAAGATTTTTTATGGCGGCGATGATAACGATTTACATTGACAAGGATGAGTGTTTGCTGATGGCGATGAATACAATGAATATATGTATGATGATGTTAGGGTGTAACTACTGAGGCCTAATAGCTAGTTTCATTTCGGCGTTTACATGTAGGTTAATGGCGTTTTCAAAAGTGAAGCTATCATAAGGCGCATGCAATAAGTGCAAGTGACAGCGATTCTAACGATTGATAATATTGTTGAATGTTGTTTGGAAACAACGCTTGTGGAAGGACAAAAACAACTGGACCGAGGGTTGTTATGAGAAAGACGAAAGAGATGGTGTGACACAGTGGCCGATCGGTTAGAGCGGCGGTGAGCCCGTGGCGTTCAGTGTGTGCTGAGCGCGAGGGTTCGAGCCTCGTGCGGGGCGTCACTGTATAGGGACCTTGAGCAAGTCCTTCGCGCATCATTGCTCTGCAGTACAACTGCATTTGCACCGTCGAGGTGTGTGTATGCACTTACGAGCAAAAGATGTTGGAAGAAGGGTGGTATCAAATTTCGGTAATAAGAATAAGAGACATTTCTCGGCGCATTGCAAGATAAACTTAAGACAGGACGCTGACGTTATACAAATACTTATTAGTGCAAAAATTAGAATTTATGCCATCATTTATCAACACTTAACTACCCCATGGTTTGTTACTTAAATATATTAGTTAATAGCTACTGAGTAGCGGTAGCAACTAACTTTGATCACATATTTTTAGTACAGAAAGTTTAAGAATCAATTGATCATGTCCTGCCATCTTTTATCACTTTTATCAATAAACTTAACTAATATGTTTTCGAACTACTCAGTAACTATAGTATTGAAGGATTAAACAAAATATTAGTATTATAAAATAAAATAAAATATTACTATTATTAAAGGAACAGACGCTGGAATTACTGGACTACAGATCAATGCGGCTAAAAACAAAACTTGTGAAAGTTAGAAAATGGGAGACAACTCAAGATGTGAATGTTGGGGAGAGCCTATTGGAGAGGTAGATGGTTTCTGCTACCTGAGAAATGACATTACAAGTGACAGCAGCTGTGACATAATAATAATAATAATAAATAATAATAATAATAAATAATAATAATAATTAATAACAATAATAGGAAATAATGCTGATCTCTTATGAGTAGGTTCACGTCGGGAGCGAGGTATGAGGGCGAGTGGTTTGATAACAAGAAACATGGTCAGGGAATTTACTACTACACAGACGGCTCTAGGTATGAAGGTAAGAATCAAATGGTTTTGAATGCCATAATCAACGGCACTTGACTGTCAACCGCCATTTTTATGCTGTAGCCATCATAGCGTAAACACGATGGGTTTATGGAGGCTTCAGCTTAAGACCAACCAAACACAGACAACCTTTTCTGGTGTCTTGTTTGACTTGTAAACAAGTAGGACTACTCAATTTACGTGGTGCATTCATTCACTCATTCATTCATTCATTCATTCATTCATTCATTCATTCATTCATTCATTCATAGCATTTGAAACCGAGACTTGGACACAGAGATGAGAGATAACCATGGAAATAGTCTGCCACGATTGCGAATCTCAAAGAAGGCATTATGATTACAGAAACCTCTTAATTAATAAATATCTGGGTACCATTGTCTTCCTGCCGAATCGGGAATAAAACTTCACTTGGGTCTCTTCTGTAAATTTGTTCTCACGTTTTATGTAGATATATGATGGAGGTAGGTTGACTCTTTGGGTCTGTTTGATGTAGTGAGGTTTTTGACACGTCTGTTGTGCACGGTGTCACATTTCGTTTGACTGGTTTGGCTCATTGATATGAACAAGTTATACACTGTCTTTTGATCATGGAGTAGCTCCCCAATCATAGCTGTCTATAGTGGTTCCATGCTCCAATTATTTGGCGCTTTATTATATATATTGTATGACGTTCTCTAATGTCAGATATTAACTTGAACCAACTTTATGCTGTTGATTCAAGGGCCTAATTGCTTTAGCCTATAATGTGTCTGATGGCAGTCGTCCTCTACTTTATCCGCTTTATGCTTGTAACGAAGTCAACAGACATTTGATCCACAATTTTTAGCTCTGGTTATCACACTCCTTCATGCTGCTCTCAATGATTGTAACATTGATAGTTTACTACAGACTTCCGTCGAAGTGCATCAAGAAATGCCAATGTCAGGAATGTCAGCTAAGGCATAATATTTGACTCCAACATGTATGTCATTTTCTAATCATGTTCTGGCCACATGAAAATTAACTTAGTTTTATAAACGGCATACTGAAACCAGATTCCTTTTTGTAATCTGGTGCTCGCCTCGAGAAACACGTCAAACTCATCGACACAGTCCTCTCAACTACGTTTGATTAAAACGTCTCAACTACGTTTGATTAAAACGTCTCAACTACGTTTGATTAAAACGTCTCAACTATCTTTGCTTAAAACATCTCAACTACGTTTGATTAAAACGTCTCAACTACCTTTGATTAAAACGTATCAACTACCTTTGATTGAAACGTCTCAACTACGTTTGATTAAAACGTCTCAACTACCTTTGATTAAAACGTATCAACTACCTTTGATTGAAACGTCTCAACTACTTTTGATTAAAACGTCTCAACTACCTTTCATTAAAACGTCTCAACTACCTTTCATTAAAACGTCTCAACTACCTTTGATTGAAACGTCTCAATTACCTTTCATTAAAACGTCTCAACTACCTTTGATTAGAACGATAGTTCTAAGATTGGACAATAATATTGTCTATGGACTCTATGCCATCAGCATCTCTCTTCGTTCTACTCGCCTTCTTCGCTCTACTGTCCGACGACTTTATCTTTTTTTACCTCTGTCGACAACTTCTTTATTACAGCACCGGACTTTTGCTGTAGTGGGTCCATCACAACTATGGAATGACCTCTAGTAGAATCTCAACTGCATATCTTCGGTGCTTATAGACCTTCTTTTCATCACCTGTCACGGTGACAGCGTCTCTGAATAGCCTGCTTCGAGATGCGCTTTGCAAAGTTCCTTACAATAATTATTATTCTTATTACAATAACCTGCTTGGGGTGTGAGTCAAGGCAAAAATGATCGCCCGCTTGATGGAAGTTGCAAGAATGACCTCTGACAAAGAGGCGTTGAACGGCACTTCAAGAATTGGACAACAGATCATCCAGAAAAATCCATATCTTAGAAACTAGATAGTAGGTTAAATGGCTTTGAAGTTCTTCTGGAAAAAAATATAGGCTACATTTTAAACTTAATATTAATGTTGAACTAAACATGTTTATAAATTTTGTTCATATTTTAGGACAGTGGGTCAATGACCAGCGAGTTGGATATGGAGTTTATTACTATTACAACGATGACATCTACGAGGGAGAATGGTTCAACCACGTACGCCATGGAGTTGGAACTTACACGTATGGAGAAACTGGTGTCAAGTACTACGGAACATGGATCGAAGGAAAGCGAGTAATAGACGAAGTAAGAAAATTATCTATTTCTTCTTTTATTCACTTTTTTCTTTCGTCTTAGGTGAACCTGCATATCTTCCAACCCACTTGTAGGTGTCAGCATCAAAACCTCAGTGTGTAGGTTGCACACTTAGTTCACATTTTTTATATTTGCTTTCGAAAATCTGGTGGTAGAAAATTAAAAGTAAGCTTGCAATTGAAAAAACTATATGTTATGACGTTCATATTCTAGAAATAACAAGCGCATAAATAGTAAGCTATGGGAATATGGGACATTTAAGCCCTGTTCATCAGATTTAGAATTTGTCTACCATAAATTAATTTTTATTACAATAGTATTGCATTTCTAGTAGCCTAACAACAATTATTAAAGATTATTGCTAAATTTAGTTGTCAATGCAGACAAATCAGCTATAATTTCTCAAGAACTGGGAAGTTCATAACTGAACTTGACGTATTTTTTACGGACTATTCGTAGTCGTAATTAAAATGTATTCGAACATTTATGAGGCGTTTCAGAGGCCCTCCCGACCAAGTCTTACTAGAATACTTGAGAAGGTTGTTAACTAAAAATTATTGTTCACGCTCAGACTTGAAACTTTTATCTGTCCACTTGTCGCCACAAATTGGATAGGCTCACTGAAATTTTCAAGTGAAGAAAAGCAACATGTTTGATGTTAGTCTTGTTTAATTGACTTGTATGGATCTAATCATGTATCTAACAATGCCTTCTGAGAGGCTTAATGAGCACCTTTTAGTACTGACAATAATATTATTTCTTTTGTGTTTGAGCAATCGTTTTCCAATTATTTATGGAATCTTTTCATGTTATAGAACTATGGAGTGAATGACAGCAAAGGTAAGTGATACTGGTCAAATATTTAGAACACGGTGTAAATTTCGTAATGAATCAAATTTTCGTAGTGATTTAATGCAACATTTACGCAGTTACATTAAGTATTTTCATTTATTAAAGTCATTTATGGAGTTGTCGCTTACTGAATCAGCGCTTGTGAGGTGCAAAATGCGCAATCTTGAGTGTTCTGATACATGCAAGTTTAGCCGTTTTAGTTAGGTATTTTACTTTTATCGCACTTGCTTAATCCTTTCGTTTTTGTTATTTCCATTACGTTTACTTTGCTTTCCATTGCTCAACTTTTTTTTTAGTCACGTCCGTCACATTTCTTTGTATAGCTTTTCGTCAATTGCACCTTTCGACTTCGTTATCTCTCGACTTGACTTCAGAACGCATTCTCCGAAATTGACTGCACTCATAATTACTTTATCGTGTAGATTCTGTATGTCAAGAAGTAAATGACATTAAAAGATAGAGGACATTCGTTCTCCGGTTCGTAATTTTGTGGTTGCCCTTCTGACCAGACGAGGTGTACAAAACATCACCATTGTTCCAAAGAAAAAGACCAATAGACACGTAAGCGGGGCATTGAACAGAAGCAGTCCGCGATTCCAATAGGTCATGTCGGTCTAAAGAACGGAGAAGCCGATCGGAATTAGCAGAAGAGGGATGGCGGATAAGGTCACAAAAACGGCTGAAGTCTGACCAATAAACACTGGATGTAAGGAAATGAAAGTTAGCACCGATTAGAGAAGTCACAGGCGAGATTTGGAAGTCCAACAGGTAGCGAGTTACAGTAGTCTATGTGCGAGCAAACAAAAGCATGGACCATAGACGTGAAAGTGGATGATCACGCGGGTCGTCTGACACTCGAAGAGTAACAGGTGATAGAACTAGACCGAGCGAGGTTAGAGATGTATTTAACAAACGAAAGAGTGATGTTAAGGGCCTCACCCAACCTAATATGTACTTGTATGTATATATATATATATATATATAAAACGTAAGCATGTATTTTTGTATGTATTAACGTGTCAGAGCATAAAGGGCCCTTAGGTATATAGGAGCTCGGCACTATTACCTAGGAATCGTCGATAAATGTATCTTAAGCATAGAAGAGCACGTTTCCTGCACTGGTAAAGATCCCAGTGGCCACTGATTTTAAAGCAATAGAACTTATCTATAGAAGTACACCCTAGTGTAAAAGGGTGTCCCCTACTAGCGGAACCATACGGTTCCTTTGGAGATTTTTCTTTCCCAGTTGCATCCCACCTCAATACTAAACTAATTAGCAACCTATTGTTCAGTTGACCCTTTTTGTTTTTCAATCGTGTTATTTTTATCGTTACTGACAATGGTGGTATGTATGTATACTGTTAATAATTAGTGTGATTGCAGTAAAAAAAAGATATTGATTGATTGATTGCAGCTACTTGAAGTACACTTGAAAGTATTGTTTTGCAACTCACATTATAAAAATAGGAAGAGGTCTAGCGTCATTGGCTGTCAGTCTGCTCTGACGTGTGCTGTCTGTCTTCCTGTATTTTTGCATATATGTCTCTAAATATGAATGTAGAGCATGCGTGTTGTATGTCTGTACGTATAATCATGTGAATGCAAAGTATGCATGCTTGTATACAATCGTTTATGGATTCTATATATGCTTACTTTTAGCTCCCGCACGGAGACAATCGAGAGCATCCCAACAGGCGAAAGCATCCATAGACTCAGACGGCAGCCAGACGACGACTGTCTCTGGTACTGGATTAGACTCCCAGTCCGACGCGCGTCTATCTCAAACCGGCGAACGTCGCGCGTCTCAAGTGCACTCATCCGGCGGATCTCAGGCACGCGTATCCAGCACCACTTCATCTCACACCAGTGCGAAAGTAAGTCCAGCCCATGGAAAACAAAGTCAACCGAATGTCAAACAGGGTCAGGTCAGTGCCAGACAGAGTCAGGTCAGTGCCAAGCAGAGTCAGGTCAGTGCCAAACAGAGTCAACCGAGTGCCAAACAAAGCCAGACCGGTTCCAAGCACAGTCAGCGGCTGAGTGGAAGACAAAGTCAGGTCGCCAGCCAAGACGTCGACCATGACACCAACCGCGATGCACATTCCGTTAACTCTCGCAGATCATCCCATTCGCGCCAGTCGGCCCATCATTCGCGCTCTCCGTCCAAAACAGAATAAGAACATTACAGTATACAGCAAAGTATGAGTAACATGGAACTGGTCCACTGGTCGGAAGATATAGTGATGCACATCAATTTAATTATGTTATAAAGTATTTTTACCTAACAAAGCAGCCCGTAAAGAAATTCAGCGATCAACAACAGAAACAAACAAACCACCTCCAACTGAGTTAACTATCACAGCGAAACATCATTTAGGACAACTGGTCCATATAAAATAATCACATAATAGTTAAACGAACGCTGCAAAACAATTGAAAATCTTAACTATACTTGTTAGAATCCTTTCGACCAAAAATTCTTTAATAGCCAGGTTTTTCGTTTCTAGAATATAAAAAATATTTGAAAAATACCATCATTGTACATTTCCTGGGTAAAATCTAGATGCCCGCTTAAGCAATCCTAATGTTATGTAATTAATCTACCTTTTATACAGCGCTCTTTCAAGATATCTACCCAGAGGCGCTCTCTGCGCTAGCCCTATAATATGACGTAAGATATCATTACTTACGAGTAATGTTACAAAAATTAGCAACACATTAAGCTGGAGCAATCACCAGTGATGGGCCCACGCACAAGTGTGGAACCAATTAAGGATTCCCGTAGCCAGCTGACAGATTGCATTGATGTTCAGAGTCTCTGGGCCAAGTTGCGTCGATAGGGTAGAGCGAGCCATTGTGACGGCGTTAGCAGACACGGGGAGGATGTCGACGAGTAGTCCCTCACTGGTGGAAGATGACGCACGTCAGGATATTCGTCGAAACACAAAAGGGACGTAGAAAAGGCATTCATCGTGTGTTGGTCGGTAGATTGAATAGCCACCGGTGAGTAGGTCGTGACTATTGGAATGGCTGCGTCAGCCGCCCTCCACTAAGACAAAATTTCTTAAACACTCGGATACAGAGGACTCAGAGAAGTACATGGTCCGCATGGCTGAGTATCGACCGTGTGCACAAGAAGTTAGCGGTGTTTTGAGAGAGGAAGAGACTGGAGACCAGGATAAAATGAACGAATAATTAGTGAATGGACTAGCGTTCTAAATGAAGGATTGATTTAATGCCAATCAATCAGTGTATATGACTATAAGCCTATATATACTTGGGTGAGTGTTGCATATATGATCGGACTAGCAAGAGAAAACGCGAGCGCTGATAACAACAGATTATTGTCCAACCATTAATTTCAGTTCTTCACGATTAATTATTGCCAATAAATGCATCGTTCAAGATCCTGTTTAGAAATCATCTAACACTATTTTCTACGCACATTTCGACATCCAGACATAAACATGTTATGGAGTCTGAACTCTTCATGCTGCGCTCTTTCAAATTGTCCCGACTGAACCCTGTATCGCTTATAATAAGTTCAAACACTTCCTCCTGAAATCGCTTAAGTGGTGAGACATTTAAAAAGATTATGTAGATCTACTTGTCCAGAATCTATCAATTGTTTGGCACAACACTTCAAGGAAATTGAATTATTAACGACACTAACCTATTCACTTGCCCCATTATACGAATCAGCTAATTTTCAGAGGCAGTCAATCAAAGCAAAATAATTCTATCACAGCGAAGGCATTCAATCAAACCAAAGGCACTCCATCAAACCAAAGGCATTCAATCAAGACAAAAGCATTCAATTAAAGAAAATGAGTTCAATCAAACAAAAGGCATTCAATCAAACAAAAGCATTCAATCAACCCAAAGTCATTCAATAAAAAAGGCATTTAATCTAGCTAAAGGTATTCAAGCAAATAAAAGATATTCAATCAACCCAAAGACATTCTTTAGAATAAAAGTCACTAAGATACAGATTGTACCTAAATCCGACAATTCAGGTAAACCATAATAGTTTTATTAAGTGGTCAGCGCCAGGAACTTCGAACGGTTAGGCCTACCGTATGAAATAATGATCTCGAAATCAGTTTAACCCTGAGTGCATGCATCAGCTTATTGATGAGCGCTGCGTCTTATCAGAGGGGTTGTCTAGAGAAGAAACGAGAAGACGCCAAGTGAAGATTATAGTCTGCAGGCTGGCAGAGCAACCAGAGAGATGAAACACAGGAGAAGCTGCCAAGCCACCTTCTTTGATGTCACGTTCTCAGCTATTATACCATTTATTTATAGCAACACCCATACCCATATACACATTACGATACCCATATCCATACCCATACCCATATACACATTACGATACCCATATCCATACCCATACCAATATACACATTACGATACCCATATCCATACCCATACCAATATACAGATTACGATACCCATATCCATACCCATACCAATATACACATTACGATACCCATATCCATACCCATACCAATATACAGATTACGATACCCATATTGATACCCATACCAATATACAGATTACGATATCCATATCCATACCCATACCCATATATACATTACGATATCCATAGTTCCCATGCGATGTAACTTCTAAGGCGTGCGGATCGTACAAGCGATTAACGTTGCTTCCAATTGCACTTGCGTAAGAATTGATCCATTAAGATTTTACATTCTAACGAGAAATCAGAAATTATTTGCTCTCCTTGTTGTTACAATTATTTATTAGATATTTATTAATACTATTATTATTGTTGCTATTGGCATTATTTTTCGGCTATCAATATATTATTGCTATAAAAGTGTACCCAATAACTTGGGTAACATATCGTGTAATCACATATTGAGTAGGATTTCTCGGATGTTATCGGGGCGCAGTCGTCCCCTCCTTGTTCTCCGGAGAGAGACACCTGCCGGGAAAGACATTGGGGTATCGTAGGCGTCGTAGAGGGACGCATCCCCCGGGTATGCGGGCGGAGGAAGCATCGGGTCTTTTTTCAGCGTCATTCCTGGCGTCGTCGTCGTCGCCGTCATCGTCTCTGATCCCTCTACGTGACGACCGGGCGCTGCTGGGTGACCCCCACCTGATGATAGGCCCATGCCTGGCGAAACCTTTTGGAGCTGCTTCCAGTAGCGCAGGATGAAGGTCCACTTGATGGCGTAGAAGATGATCAGGTCCGTTGCCAGTTCTATGAACTCCAGACATGACATGAACGACATTCCCAGGTAGAGGCCGAGAACTCCGCCAACGTCCGAAAAGTAAGACTCCAGCTGACAGGACAAACCGATGCGCATTAGGAATATCAGCAACAGTTCATCTTTTATTTGACCTAACGGGATAGCTTCTAAAGCGCCGTTGCCACAGTACATAAGCCGTAGATCGTTGGTCGCTCATGAGGAGAACCGTATAGTCTATCAGCCACGTACAATCGGCCACCATTGGCTACAGCGGTCGGCTCGTAATACTCAGTGTGTGCTGAGTGTGCGGATTCGACTTTCGTCCGTAACGTCAGCGACTGTGTAAGGACCTTGAGCAAGTTCTTCGTACACAATTGCTCTGCATTACAATTGCAGTTGTGTCGTCGAGACGTGTGTGTACTTTCGTGCGCGACATGTGTTAAAGCGCTTTCGTGCGCGACTTGTGTTAAAGCGCTTTCGTGCGTGACTTGTCGTGCTAACGCGCGTTATAAATGCCGAGTTGTATTGTATTGTACTGTGAGCTGCTTGAGATTGGTAGGCTTGGCAATACAAAACAGATCATATCTCAGTCCTGATAGACTGATGGCTGATAGACTATACGGTTCTCCTCATGAGCGACCAACGATCTACGGCTTATGTACTGTGGCAACGGCGCTTTAGAAGCTATCCCGTTAGGTCAAATAAAAGATGAACTGTTGCATATATATCATATATAAATATCATACACATATATAACTGGACATTGAGCAATATGTTTATATATATATACATATATAAAATTATCTAAAATTACTATTAGCCTGTATTTATTAGCCAACACTATCTTATGACCAAGCCTGAGTTCACACACACACATAGATATATATATATATATCATATATAAATATCATACACATATATAACTGGACATTGAGCAATATGTTTATATATATATACATATATAAATATTTGCTCAATGTCCAGTTACCGTAAATATATCAGACAAGGTTCGAACTCATTTCATTCACGTTACATGTCGCTCAGATGGTAGGTAGTGGGTGATTGGCAATGAGGAATGATGCATCGAACCTTTTCGGAATCTAAGAGTTCCAGAAGCGAAGAGCAGTGTGGAATATGGCTCGGTTGGAGAACTTGAGATAAGTACCACTGTGCTGATAATGTTTGGGCGTTCTGGGGTCGAGAAATGTCGAGACATGAGGATGATCGGATAGAACGCTTGGCTGAATGATGAATAGTTCGCGAAAATATAATGGGTTTAGAGTTGTAGGCAGTTATAGTAGGTTAGTAAAAATATACTGGGTTTAGAGTATTGTAGGCAGTTATAGTAGGTTAGTGAAAAGACTTTGAAGTTGATTAGCTCTGAGATATTTTGCCAGTGAAGTAATTTGAGGAGAGGAGTGATATGATATTGTTTGGGCCTTCTAGTAACGATTCTGGCCTGTGAGCTTTGGATAAGTTGCAGACTGTGTGAGCTTATGTGCTAGATGTTTGTCGTATGAAATAAATAAAACAGTATAATTCCAAATGCGTGTAGGCATTTCATGAAAACCGACTTGACGTACCACGTAACCGGGTGACTCAGAAATATGCTGGAAGTTGAACTCTTCGAAGTAGATTTCCATCTTGATGAGGTTGTCTTTGTAGGTCACATTGTCAAAGACGTCAAACGAAACCTTTTTCGCTACGGCTTGCAGAGTCGGTTCCTAATTTTCCAAAGAAAACAGCAAGCATTTTTATTAACTTAACGTATGTAGCACATAAATCTTTCATCAGACACTTAAGGCAGTTCTATATAGGGCCTACTCTATGCAAATAAAAACTGATGTCCTAACTTAGCGACTTAATTTAAACAGTCCATTTTTTATTTTAACAGTCCAACTTTCAAATAGAGGTAAGCTATGTACCGATGGAGTTCTGATTAATTAAAAACAGAACAAATTAAGGATAAATATATATTTTTCTCATTTTAAAAATAATTGGCAGTTTATATATTTTTATTAGGTGGTGGAACTGTGACATCTAACTGTTGTCACTCACTGACTTACTTACTGCTGAGACTCACCACTCAAGCAACCTAATTATCAAATGGGCTAGAAATCGATAGTCTCACTTGCTGTATTTCCTCTGATTTATCACATGCATGCTAACGAAATTAATTATTGCGAAGCGAATGATAATCGCTTCCTGGAAGGCAATGGAACTTTCTGGAAAGGAGAACAGCGGAGAGACAAACAGAAGTCACGTTGCCACTAGGGCTGTCAAAAAGTACATGGGTATCCGGATACCCGCCCGAGGCTGACTACCCGGGCAATGAAAACGGTTTTTGGGTGGGCCTACCCGACGTTCCGTAAAAATGCTCAATTTTACCTGAACATTTACCACAAAATGTTAGGTTGATCATATTAGCTGACTGCCTGGGCAATCAAATCGATTCTCGAGTGCCCGACATTCCGTAAAATGCGCAATTTCCTGCATTTCCTACACAAAAATGCCCGCACAGTCGGGTACCAGAGTACCCGCTCCACGGATCGATGGGCACCCGGGCCATGATTTCCACATCTTTAGACAGCCTTAGTTGCCACTCATGTAATTCATAGTCAGTGGCTGAGAATGGGGATTCGGAGGGTAGCTCAGGAGTATTGAAACGGAGTGGATGTTACAGAGCGAAGACCAAGGACGACGCATGCTCCCTATCTTCCGCTCGATCCTGGATTCCCATGGACGTATCTCTGCGGGCATGTGAAATTTACCATGCATTCGTCGCAGATGGTGAATCCAGAATCCAGGAGCGGTCATCAACAGTCTCTACCATTTCCCTATCATGGTTTCACCGACGCACCTTATCACGAAAATATAACGTTGCTGTTGGTGTGTTTTATAACCAAACTAGACGCTCTCCTCGTGAATAGGCGGGTGCACTGATCTTACGTTTTCAGTGGCGCTTAGGAAGTTTTGGATATTACATGTGATAAAATAAATGTCTTTGAAGTAGCCAAGTGGTTACGTAGCAACATCATAGGCAGGCGCTCATCAACTTATTTCACTTGGAAACATACAAGTCTAACCATCCTCACCAATCATTTGCCGTAGAACTTCAGAAAGATGATAGGGAAACATCCTAAAGAACGCTTATATTGACAATATGTGAGCCACAGTGTTAGGCGATGTATACACAGTCTACACTGACCAATTGAATATTGGATGGCCATTGACCAATCGAAACAGAAGTTGCGTACAAGGTATCACTGAAACAAAGAAATAACAATTGCATCACAGTCGCAGGTCTTTACTGCATCGAAAATAAAGAGAAGGAAATGGCGCTAGATGTATACGAAATTTACGATTAGGCCTACACCAATGATTGCGAAATGTATATGTACGAATGCGTGCGTGTATGTATGTATGTATGTATATATGTATGTATATATGTATGTATATATGCATGTATGTATTTATGTATGTATGTACGTATGTATATATGTATGTGTGTATGTATGTATGTATGTATGTATGCATATATGTATGTGTGTATGTATGTATGTATGTATGTATGTATGTATGTATGCATGCATGCATGCATGTATGTATGTATGTATGTATGTATGTATGTATTTTGTATGTATGTACGTATGTATGTATGTATGTATGAAAGTATGTATGTCTGTATGTATGTATGTATGTAAGTATGTATGTGTGTATGTTGTATGTATGTATGTATGTATGTATGTATGTATGTATGTATGTATGTATGTATGTATGTATGTATATATGCATGTATGTATGGATGTATGTACGTATGTATGTATGTGTGTATGTTGTGTGTATGTATGTATGTACGTATGTATATATGTATGTGTGTATGTATGTATATATGTATGTACGTATTTATGTATGTATGTATGCATGCATGCATGTATGTATGTATGTATGCATGTATGTATGTATTTTGTATGTATGTACGTATGTATGTATGTATGTATGAAAGTATGTATGTCTGTATGTATGTATGTATGTAAGTATGTATGTGTGTATGTTGTATGTATGTATGTATGTATGTAAGTATGTATGTATGTATGTATGTATGTATGTATGTATGTAGGTTGTATGTATGTATGTTGTATATATAGATGTATTTGAGTATGTGTATGTATGGGTGTATGGATGTATGCCTGTATGTATATATGAGTATATATGTATGAATTTATGTATGTATGATTGTATTCAAGTATGTGCATGCATGTATGTACATATGTATGCATACACGTGTTTGGACATTTACATAACGTCAACATCAGCAGAAGAAAAATGAGAAAACCTGTTCAAACTTAAACTGTGCAATAAAGAGTACTGATGTGCTGATAAGACAGCCACATGATAATTGGTCACGATCAATCTCAGGTGGGACGTTGTACTTGTAAAGCAGAAAATGTCTAATAATTTAAGTGACCATTGGATGAAACCTTTAAAGTGGAAAAGATATTCTACTCACACGCAGAGATTCGGGCAGGTACATTCCAGGATGTTGTTGTTATAGTCCAAAAGTACTTTCGATCTGCAGTTATCTGTAAGGAATTCAACCAGGAATTCATGGCAAAAAATGACTTTTCAAACTGAACCACCGGAAAAGGAAAATATCGGATGCGGTGGCAACAGTTCAAGAAGTCTGAAACAATGGATACTAAGGCGTCCTCGATGTGCATAGCAAGAAGCATATATGCCTATCTAGTTGAAGTTCTGCCCCATTATTTTGTTAAACGTCATTTGAAAGATTGCAACGATTAAGACAAGAATTGTAATAAACGTTAAACAGTCTTACGTTATTTACTGGTGCTAACAGGAGAATGAGAAAATATTTTTGAATAGACTATATGCATTGGAGTAAAACTCTCAAAATCTGTTTTGTCACTGTTTATATTGAATAACAGAGGCAACAGGGAATTTGCTCATAAGGACATTTTGCGGAACAGTTACGCATTTGGTTATGCATTGTAGGCATATGCGGGAAGAGGCAGTTGAAAGTTTGTAATAAGTATGTTCCGATGGTTCCGTCAATATCTGATCAGGGTCATTTCGAAGGTGGCAGGCCTTCGTACACTTCTGAATCAAAGGCTGTAGATTACCTTCGGTGGCATTTGAGATACTGCACGGCTTCCACGATCGACCTCCGAATGCAACTCCCTCCAGGGGGTAAGACGGATCTCCACATTGACACTGCGAGATGACATTGCGTTGGTAACATGTCTTCGAACAGGCCTTCAATCATACATGTAGTCCCATTAAAAATCAGGTTTGCATGTAATGCGTTTTAAACATCTCTTCCACAGAACTTTTCACTACATTGAATTGAATAAACAGATTGCAGTCGAAAGTTTTCTGACTTGGACAAATATCATGTGGTTATTGTAATTCGCTTAAGAAAGCAGTACCACATGGCATACCAAAAATATGCCATACTATTATTATTAAGACTCACCATCGAGGTATCGAGGTATTCAGTCGACTAAGATAGAGAAGGAATATACGTGTAGGGTGGATTAAGGCAACTCTGAAATGGAAAAGTCTGAAGCGGAGAACGAAATCAAATTGTTCGCTTAGGCCTACTCTTTGTCTGAGCGGACCAACTTCCTTGCAATTTACCTGCCTTTGCGCTGATTATGATCAAGCATAGGTTTAAAAATTAGACTCAACCAGCGCCATCGTAATTACTAGTAATTACCATCATGTTCATTGTGCTTTAAGTATGAAAGTAGAACTCCCTTCCTATGACCACAGTACAGTGAATACGTGTGGAGGTTGGTGAGCTTCAAGCCCTTATGGCAGAACAACAGAGCCATCGCAGCCATAAGATTAGTGTACATATTGAGTGTCAGTTTTCTTACCGGTGGGCTGTATAGCGTGTCCTTGTATTGTTCTTCGTAAGCATTTCGATAGAAATCGTGTTCCTTGTCCGATGTGTCAACGCAGACGGAGTATGGCGGACCAAGGCGAGAGATGAGGACCTGAACATCATCGAACAGGTGGCAGGTCATGTAAGCGCAATTGTTAATCATTAGGTCAGAGATAGATTGCACGCAGACCGAAGATCCACGTGTATTTCTGTTAGCTTTGAAAAAGAGGGCGCTTCCTTAGAAGATATGCAAAGCGATGAAACAGAAATGTATCGATTTGTAACCATAACCAACTATTTTATTGATTAACTCCAAACCAATATAACATAAGAGCAAAGAGATTAAAATGTGTCGAGGATTAAAAAAAGATATTAGCTGAGGATTAATGGGGAGAAGCGAAAGAAGCCTCTAAGGGACCTATAAAAGTTCCGCTACCCTTACACGCTTTGTAGCCAAGCAGCAGTCGGTGGGTAATTGGTAAGTGGGAGGTTGAGAGAAGGACAAAAAACTTAACTCGTTAACTATGTACTTAAGGCAATGGATGGAAATAAAGAGAAATTGTGTTTCAGAAAGACGTCTTGATAATAGCAATTGGTAGGACGAAGAAAGCATTGACCAAGAACTCGAATTATTCTCGTACTGTTGGATGCGGTTGCCACGACTCCATCTTGCTCTTAGTTGAACGTTTGAATAGACTCAGCATTGGACATCATCCCTATAGACTAATTGGCCTATGATCATTAAATGTTTTTCCAGCACGTGACGTTTTGGCGCAAGCCGTTTTGGCGCAGGACGCTTTGGCGCTGGAAGTTTTTGGCGCAGATCTCTGATACAATAATAGTGTATATTATAAATCATATAAATACATTATATGACAATTTGCCAGAAGGTGTCGTAAATTATTCCCCAAGGCAAATCAGCATAAATCGGGAGCGTCGGTAGTAGAAGAGAGATTGGTGAAAAGAATTATGTGTAACTAGAAGCTGGATCAATGAAAAAGATACTGCTAAACTGGGAGCTGGATTGACGAAAATAATCATGCTTAAATGGAAGCTTGATCGATGAAATTAATCATGCTTAAATGGAAGCCGTATTGAAGAAAATAATCTTGCTTAAATGGTTGGCTGGATTGATGAAAATGATCATGCTAAATAAACACTGGATTGATGAAAAGAATTATGCCTAAGAAGAAGGTGGATTGAGGACAAATAAGGCCGTTTAATTGGAAGCGGAATTTATGAAAAGATTGTGACTAAAATGGTTGCACGATAAGTAGAATTCTCATATCCATCCCGCTTCTCTATAGGCATGATTCCTTTCATCATTTTAGTTCCCAGTTTACCATAATTATTTTCATCGATCATGCTTCATAATACATCATATATGTTGTCAGGTACATGTATCTGCGTTACATCTAAGATGGAGGTCTGGCAATGGATGACCCCAATGACTGACCTTCTGAAGTCCGATAGACGTGGAATGACCGGGACTGACGGTGAGACCCTCGTCTTCTGGAAAAGGAATGCGGTCTCCTTGGTGAGCGACGACCCTGATGCCAGCGGTGTCTCCAGCATCCTTCACGTAGTCTGCCTGATCGATGTTCAGCGTCATCGACAAACCTTAAAGACAAAGATACAAACTATGGATTTCTGAACCCTTCTTCTTATTCAGGATTCTTGGATTTAGTAATCCGTTCATGAGCAGACATTCGGTTCACACGACATGGTATCCATTTACAAATGTTCCTCCTGGCATTCGTTTACAAATGTTCCTTAGGCATTCATTTACAAATGTTCCTATGGCTTTCGTTTACAAATGTTGATTTTGCAATCGTTTACAAATGTTCCTTTGGCATTCGTTTACAAATGTTCCTTTGGCATTCGTTTACAAATGTTCCTTTGGCATTCGTTTACAAATGTTCCTATGGCTTTCGTCTACAAATGTTCCTTTGGCATTCGTTTACAAATGTTCCTATGGCTTTCGTTTACAAATGTTCCTTTTGCAATCGTTTACAAATGTTCCTTTGGCATTCGTTTACAAATGTTCCTTTTTTGGCATTCGTTTACAAATGTTTCTTTGGCATTCGTTTACAAATGTTCGCTTGGCATTCCTTTACAAATGTTCGAGTTGCAAAGACAAAAAGATCAGGAAAATAATTTACAAGAAAGGATGATAATTAACGGTATGATAAAGTATACGAACCGAATCTTCTGCCTGTTCTGTGGGATATTAGTAACTCGGTCGAGTTCCATCCAGAATTGAAGATATAACAGTTTCCGTGAATCGGATTTTGAAACTGGACAAACCACCTGCAGAGCAACACATCAGTCTACTGGTTAGTTATTCCAAAGGCAAAAGCAAAACGTCTGGACGTCGCATTCAGTGTCTGCAACGAACGATTGAATAGACTGAAGATCATAAGAAACAGACATATCAAAGAGATCAACTGTCTCCAAGGCAGAACGATACGTAACAAGCTTGTTCAGCTGATCTTAACTGATACCACGTATATTAGCGGACAACTTAACTGCCTACTTACTCTCGGAAAGAATTTAGGGTTCTGTTTCTGCATGGTAGCGGAATCTGTCGCTAGCCAGTCTCCCAAACACATTTTTGGTCTTTAATGCCTTGTTTCAAGGTTCTCTTTGCTTATGTGACCGAAATGGACTAGGCCTACTTATTCCCTGAGCAAGGACTGCCTTTGACTAAAATGATTCTTTCGCAATGGTTGATCAAAGTGACGTGCTTTTGATTAGTATTCACTTTCTAGTCTCACTCATGTTACTGCGGGAGACATGCAGGACAGCTGAAGTCCAATGTCTAAGTTAATTCTCATATCTCATAAGTAGTGTGCTCGGAGAAAGGCGCCGAACGAGTTACTTGTTACGGTACATTAAAAATAAGCAATGCACGATAGAAGAAAGTTGTAGGACGAGTTTGTAGCATTTTGTAATGTTAATAATTTGTAAAACCCTACACGGCACATATAATTAGCAAATCTGAGGCAATATTTCTGGAAATATGCCGTGAACTATTCGTGACGGTAAAGTTTATATGTCCAAAACATAACGAAGTTAGACAGTCTTACGCTGGATCGCAGGTACTTCCTGCGTACTGGCAGTCAAGAATGAGATCGTTCATCGTGAATCCGATAAGTCTCCTTTGAGCGGCCGGAAGAGCGGCCAGAGTCTCGGTCAGGGTCTCCTCGGCTACGAAGTCCTTTCTCGGCGGTGGATTCGTTGGTGTATCGTCGGTCAGGGTCTCATCAACCTCTACCTCCGTTGTCCCATCCCTATTCTGGGCCTCAGTTGGCGGTGGCGCTGCTGTTGTCCTGGCGACGGTGGTTGACGGCGCTTGGGTATTGGCACACGACGACCAGAGCCCTGCACCGCACGTACCACAGGCATCTGCAGCGCTTGACTCGTTGGTCATCACACAACACGTACAACAACAATTGGCAGCTGACCCTACAAAACAATGAATGTCGAGCGCATCATCGTTGATTATCGAAACCAATGAATTCTGTTCAATAGGTATCTTAAGTATCTTAATGTATCATAAGGTATTTGAATGTATCTTAAGACATCTTTAGGTATATTAATCTATTTTAAGGTATCTTATGGTAATTTAAGGTACCTTAATGTATCATAAGGTATGTCAAGGTATCTTGATGTTTCTTAATGTATCTTAAGTCTAAATAAAAGTTTTTCCCCAAAATAGAACGCTATATAAGAAGCAAGGTCCTTACACATAATTTCACTGTTTTTGTAGCTATTTTTACGTGAGTAGCAAGAATTCTCAGATTAACTTAGAAATTGTCAGATAATAAATCAATTTCTTCATCCTCAGCTGCATTCTTTCGGTCGACTCACCTGAGTGCCTCATCATCTCACCTGTGCTTCGTTTTTTCCGGCGCCTCTTGCTCTGCGCCACATTGAGCTGACTGGCAGCAGACTTCTTCACTGGACTCATGTTGCAGACGGTGATCGCCGGAAACTCAATGTCGTTGGCGTGTTGAATGGCGATTCCGACGCTGACCGGATGGATGACGAAGTTCTCAGTGACCATCCACAGATTGTAGATGAGACCAATGACGGCTGCAATCGTCGCCAGGATCCAGAAGATTTTCTTGACCGGTCCTTAGGAAGTAATTGCACCAGGGCAATTATGGAAATCAATTGCATCAGGGCTACACAGCGGATAGGCGACTTGTTCCAGAATATAATAGCCATTACATTATGACTAGATCAATATTTTATTTCCAAGACACTGTGGTAGTCCATAAGAGCCTCTTGGCTTATAGGAAAGATGACGAAGACTATAATATATATATTATATATACATATATATGGCAGTGATGAGCATCAAGATGATCTCATAATGTTGCTATTAGTGATGACGATGACGATAATCACGATTATGATAATGAAGATGGTGAAGAAGAAGAAAAATATGATGAAAACGACGACGTCGACAACGACGACGACGACGATGACGATGATGATGATGATGATGAGAATGCTGTTGTTGCTGCTGCTGCTGACGACGACGATGACGATGATGATGATGATGAGAATGCTGTTGTTGCTGCTGCTGATGATGATGATGATGCAACGATGACGATGACGATAATGATGATGATTGTCACGCGCGACACTCTGGACGATGGCGCTATATAAATGTCATCGACCGACAGCAGAGGCGTAGGAGGACTACGGATGAAGTTGTCTACCTGAAACATGAGATGGGAGACATCAATGGGTTTCGCCGGAGGCTGACGGCCTCAATACAGACGGCGAGAATTATGCAAAGATCATCGGGGTGTCAAACAACGAAACCCGACACCGCGAGACAGATGTCAGAGCCGACTGCTCCTTCCATCTCTACGACCCACAGACAAGAAATTCGTGAATCAGTTGAAGATTTAGTCTGGACAGGCTGGTTGACACTAATCAAGAATAAGGGACAACCCCGACACGAACGGCGCAACCTATTAGGCGGTATAAGTAAAAATGATGTAACCCAATCCCTGGAACCTATTGCCCGTATATGACGCCTGACAAGGTCCAGCCATGACAGCCGCTAGTCAAACATTAACTGTACGCCCCTAGTGAGTGACGTTATGCTAGGGACATCAAGATCCGACCAACGTGGTTTAGGAATAGTCTCAGCAGGTGATTTGTCGTCCAATAGAGATACGAGTTTTGCATTTGGGAGGGCAAAGGAAATCGCCTCTAGAAGGGTTCTAATAGTGTAGCAAGGGAAGGAAACAGGGACTTGTTTCGGAACTGGGGGAGACGTTAGGTCGTTCTGACGACAAGGGTAATCAACGTAAAAATTTCCAAAACCAGGAAAACATTTTTAAAAGGACGCTAATAACTCCGGTAAGTGTAGATAGGATGAGTGGTGTGTATATATATCATTAAAATATACATATTAAAACCATAAAGTGTGTCGTGTTGCTGAGCTTGGTGATAGAGGAAAGAACCGGCGGTGTCTCTCGTCATCTAGAAGAAGGAGTTGGCGAGAGTGAAACCCGCGACAATGGTGGTGATGATGATGATGATTATGATGATGGCAATGATAGTGATGATGATGATGATAATGACGACTACAGTAATGGCATTACTCAGGCATAGATCATCATGAGCCATACAGGCATCGTGTACTAAGGGTCATTACCTCTGGCATATTTGATGTGGGGAATTCCATGAGTGGACGTGACGTCATCGAACGCCAGAAGGATGTCTCGCGGGGTTATCTCTCTGCCTTCCATTTGGTCATCTGGGGTCATGAACTCATAGCGCAGCTTCGACCGCAAGAAATAGTATCGGTCCTGTCGGCTGAGTGGAACGGCTTCCTCCTGGAAAGCTCTCTCCCTCTCAGCCCTTCCATTATGCGCCGCCATTCTTTGTCCATTCATCAATTCCGTCTTCTTGATTTCCATGGAAAGATCCTGCTTTCCATCCATTGCATTCAAGTCACGCATCGCTGACTTGGCGAGGTTACTATCTGGAAACACAAAAGAGACACATAGCTTAATTATAATGTCAGGTAAATTAGTTACAAAGATAATGATTGTGGGTGTATGTGTGTGTGTGTGTGTGTCATTGGTATTCACTGGCAAATCAGTCAAAATTGAAGTTCCTGATGATATCTGTCTTTTCATAACTGATGGGCCTAAGTCGACCTAGTCTCTTGAAATGATGGCCAAAACTGAATTAGATGTAATGCCAGAATGGATCAAAATTTATCACCAAACGTAGATCAAAGCAAATTCATATCATATACCCATAGTATCTCATACTAATAAGCCACTTCCTAATCAGTCCTTGAAAATATAATAGTTACAGAAAGCAATTAAATTACAGATGTGGCCTGCTCAAAATGTCTTTTTGAGCACGTTACTCACATATCCAATGAGCATTAAAACATTAGCGATCGGCCTATATTACTTTGCGTTTGTGCTATCGACTGAACCTTCTTCTATGAAAACGAAAAACTCATTCAAAATCTCATCAATTATTCTGAAATCTAAACACATGGAGTGGAAGGCCTACAGAAAGACGAGGTCCTATACGATAGGAGTGAACGAACATTCGTTCAATCATTGATATGATACTTGTGATGATACTGCGCTCCATGATCTAAAAAAAGACCAACAATGCAATCAAAGGATGGTACCGATGTTCCAGGAAGCTTCATGTGCCAGTCACCCATTCAACTGGAAACTCATCGTGGGTCGAAAGAACAGAGCAAGAACGAGACGGCAATTGGACAACATACATGTATCTCTGGCCACACGTGCTCTGCATGTGCTTCAGAGTCCAGACCAACGAATTTACAAAGACACAGCCGCCCCTATTATATTCATCGTTCGATCATCTTCTCTGGATATACATAAGCAGTGATTGATGAGTTGGGAGGTTGGGGGCTCAGTTTTGGAGGTGATGAGTTCCCTCCCCCGTTAATTTTTCAACCCCGCCAGCTAATTTTAAAAACTACCTAGGTGGTCTAGAAAACTCCCAGATCAGCTTTTAGTGGCTTAATGTAGCTCAACACAGCTAAGAATCCACAGTAACCTTCTATATTATAGCCCGTATACAGGTTTCAGGTCCATAAAAATTCTAATCGGGACAAGTGAAAATCCCCACCCCCAGTTCAAATCTGACAATTTAAAGCCTGGATATAAGCGTAACTTAACTTTTTAAATCCACAGTTGCTAATTTTCTGTTCCTCGTTTTAAAACATAATACAAGTGCTTGAGTATCGACAGACAGTAATCGCGCCTTTAGACAAAATTTGACAACAATGATCATTCAAGATATCGTCATATTATATTAACTAGTATGATTACTCTGCTAAATATATTATAGACTTGAATTATTTGTTCATGCGAGAATATGTTTTTTTCATAAAATATTCATGAAAATAACATAATTGTTATGCAATATTTTCTCCCATCAGCACGATTTTGCATGGGCGCGGTTTTGAACGGCTCAGTTTTTTTTATGGACGCGGTTATTAACTGCGCGGTTTTGAACGCGCGGTTATCGATATACACCAACAGCCACGGTTACATGCAGATCGATAGACAATAAACATAAGACAACACTTCAGATTTTTGCCTTCAAGTTGTCACAGGTCGTTGGTTTCAGCACTAAAATCTGTCACCGTTGAGTGAACTGTACTCGTCATTGATTGCAGAGTTTAGCTCTTCTCAATGATGCGTGACGTTTCAGTTTACATACATTCAAGGTTAAATTCTTCAGGGTTACTTTCAAGGTCACAAACTCCTGTCGTTGGAAATTATCTCAAAAGTTCTCTCTCCCACTCTTCCTCCTCTTCCTCTCTATCTGTCTGTGTGTCTGTGTGTCTGTCTCTCCCTCCTGGTTTATATTTTGGGAAACTTAAAGCTTCACTTTGCGCTTTAAAGGCAGTCTTGAGCAGTGTTTTCGTGACATAGCACTTTTCCATAAAGGGCTGACCTCAGGACGACACCCGTTGCATGCATCAAGACTCCATCCACCACACAGAAAACCACGACATTTAGTGAAATAGACGAGCAAAGATATGTGTTAAAGAACATAATCCACGATTTGTTTGACAAGAGTTCGTCACTGAAACTCCATGAGGTGTGCTCCCACAGTTTCCATGCTATCAGATGGGTTTCCGTATGGAAATATGGGTCCTATAGTATATGAACCCCACATGGAATTGCTATCAGGATGAGACCATAATAATTTTATACGGTCTGTGTTGTACATAGTTAATCGTATTTTCTCTAAGCTATTGGAAAGTCCAATGAACACTTTTGGACAAGTCATTAAAGCAGTCGGAACGATTTTCGTGACGGAGCACAATGCGAGCAGAATGCCTGTTCGAACACGCCGCCTGCGCAGTCTCGACCATTACCTGGCTGAATAGCGCTAGATAAATATTTATATCCTGTATGGCCGTCCAGTGTAGGAACTGCATGAGTGGATATTCACGGGGAAGACTGGAAAGTGGGGAAGAAAGAAAAGCAATGACTGATCTTTGGTCGACCATTGATCGCTGTCCTTTGTAAACTCCTCATAACAACATAGACTTTAATATACGAATCAACAACGAACTGTCATTCTTCATTAGGTAGCCAACAGCCCTAGACGTACAGACTACATGATTAGCTATATCATGCAGGTCTCGTTAGTAATCGACGTCCTCGTTGGATTTATTGATTGGTCTATCGATAATTTCACATTCGGACTAGGAGCAGTCATAGAGCGGCCATAGAGGAAAGAAGGAAGTTAGGAATGAAACAGAATGAGATATGATGGAAGTGAGTGGGGAATGTATTATAGTGATCAGACGATCATGTTCCTTACATGACAACTGAGCGAAAACACAATTATAACAGTAGAATCGTTAAAATTAGCATTGGGATGAAACAAATAACGATTTGTATGAAGCGTATCGCCAAACACATTAACATCTGTTCAACTCTTAGCAGAATGTGTTCTCATTCGTTCGAATAACTCTAACAAAGGCAATATGATTGCAATCATAATTGTAGCTTAGGACCTACTTAAGCCTACCTGGCACGTATACTAATGCTAATTTCAGGAATGCGAAAATTAACGATTAATAAATCGATTAATCGTTAATTTATTTTAACGATTAAATTTTTGTTTAACGATTAATCGTTTCGATTTTTCTACCCATCACCAACATGTAGGCCTACCGAAAGTCTGGAAGCAACAGTAAAAACATATAAGTGATTCAATACGGCAGCGGATAATAATCGAGCTATCAATTATAAACATATATCAGGTCGATTACATGAACATTTTGGATTTAAATTATTAGCTTAGTAACGGAAATATCGAAAATGCTGTTAATGTATATTGCATTCATAACGACAAATCTTTTGCGTACCATGGATCTAACACTTCAATATGAGCAAGAAAACCGCCTGTGTTATTTCCTGTTTGTGACTAAATTCGGAAACTGAGAATTTTCATTGAAGTGTCATTAATTTGTCTGACAAATGTAACTATAAAAGTTTTTGTGATTTAATTAAAATTAACCATTGATTAATCGTTAATTTTTCAAAAGTTAACCATTAAAATTAAATTAATTGTTACCAGCCCTAGTAAACTCGTAAAAACCCTCACAAAGTCGAAGATATCAAAACTTTGATTAATGCTGCAAGGGACTAGATGGAAATTACCAAAACCTCCAATAAAATACTTACTAGTAGTAGAGATTAAAAACTAACCATACTTGATCCTTATTATAGGCCTACTAATTGATGCACACGATTATAATTTAGAGCCATACTTGATCCTTATTATAGGCCTACTAATTGATGCACACGATTATAATTTAGAGCTTAAAAGGAATGTTTGAAATAAATTCCTGTCAGAGTATCATAAAAAAATCTAAATTAAAACTTGAAATTTGGCATCTGGTTGATTTAAAAAAAAGTACGATACGGTAACTGATTGGTTGCATCCAAGGCTTAACTACAGACACAGTGCACAATAGCCACATCCATTTTTCATTTCATCATCGACTGTACTACAAGCCTCTTTTCCACAACATGGATTCCCCTCAAAGAACCTACTTCAGTTTGCTCATCACCATATTTCGCCTCCAAATTTGAGCTCGCCTCCGCTTTCCATCTCCCCACTTTCCCTCTCCTCCGCTATCCCTCTCTTCCGCCTTCCATCTCCTCCGCTTTCCCTCTCCATCACCGATTTCCACCGTATACCACAATGCTGCCTCTTCGACTTGACTTTCGTCTTTTTCTAAACAAATAATCGAAGATTATTTGGTTTTTGTGTGCAGTACTTTTCTTTTACAGCCAATGAAGTTTAAGGTATTTTGTCTTTTATTGCGTTGCGAAATGGTTGTATTAACCGACCGCAGAACTTGTCCTACACAAGGATGTAATCATGGGGTGCATATTGGAATCTGTGCACTAGTCTATTAGAGTTGGCGGTTGGTAGGAAGCAAACCGTTCGATGAGGCAGGAATTGTTGTACACGAGAGAACAACGATCAGACGATTGTCCTCGATTCGTTGGCTATAAACAGTAGCTGTTTGTCGAACGCATTCATGCGCACTCAGGTGAAAACCCCCGGTCATTGATTTCAATTCGGTGTTACGCTGCCATCGACCGATGCGTCTGAGTGATCCCGTTGTCATTTCTGAGACCAGATTTTCTTTCGAAGACAATGCCCGAAGAAGACCCGCGGTTGGCCGTCTCTCGGCAGCCAGCGCATTCACCACCACCGCTGCTACCACCACAATGACCTACCATCACCAGCTCAAAAAACTCGGCAAATCAATGGCACTCTGGGTTCCAGTTATATATTTATATAACATAAATTATGTTTGTGTGCGATGACATGCGATGATATTTATAAAGCTATCGATAACGCTGCCGGTGATATGGTGCAGATGAGGTCAGAAATGGTTGATTCTCCGACCCATGGACTGCCATGGTCTCTTTGTTCTGCGAGTTAGGACCACTATATATGAACCGAGCTAGATCATTTTCAATCATTGGGAACTCCACATGGAACGACTTTCCCTCATCACCATCGTCAAAATTTGTATCTACTCTCGGGGCTCTCGCACTAGCAGCGCTCATTATTGAATGGATACTGATAAATTTATTAACACAATGCATATACAACACAGAGGTAATGTTGTAAACTCATGTTATCCGCCAGTTATATATAAATTATGAATAAATGTATGAATAAAAAGCTTAAAAGTGACGCTCGTTGTCTCCTCTATGGTGTTTGAACCAGAATGTCAAACACAAAACCAGCGGACAAAGCCTAAATTGGTATCAAATTGCACTGCTTGGGCACAGATACAAGTGCGGCAGCAAATTCACCAAGGGTCCTTACACGGAGTCATTCAGCACGTGTGAAACCTTAGTCATTATATTACATCACTACAAGCTAAGCATCCTACCGCTCCAAGACAACAGTATTGAATCGAATAATTGTGATGGCTGTCAACGTAATTTTAAAGGGTCCATAAAATAAACTAACGACTTGAGGTACGAAATAATCTTGCCTTTTTTAAAACATATGAGTCGTGAGGCATTTTTCAGGGACAGCATATGTTAATAATATTAATAACATTTATAAAATTACTCGTAGATAGGGGTCTATACAGAAATCATAGTTGACAGACACGTCGCATAAATCATCTTTTGCGAGGCTACGTACCTCAGAATGACCTGCGAATTGCAAGTTCCTTTACCATAGATTGGCGATCTGTGAACTTCTCCGCGTT
This sequence comes from Bimastos eiseni, assembly GCA_959347315.1. NCBI lineage: Eukaryota > Metazoa > Annelida > Clitellata > Crassiclitellata > Lumbricidae > Bimastos > Bimastos eiseni. Next base: position 57,808,025 of record OY365806.1, on the reverse strand, counting down.
CTTAGTATCGAATGCTGCTCTCGAATAGTCAAGACAGAGGTGTGCTATCGAGTTTTATATTTCCAGAGCAATCGTTCGACGGACTGTGTATGTCAGCCGACAACTTGAATTCTTGTCAGACAAGCAGGCAGGATATCGGATTTCTAACCTTAGACTAGAGAGTCGACAAAGATTCACTTGAATATAGTGTTATACTTTAAGACCTTTCTTATAGACTCGAAAATTCAACCGGAGTTTGATAGGGCTTACTGCACTGTAATTTAATGGGCTATTGCATTTAACAGACATTTTTTTGATTATAGAACTACGATGCATGCTTTAGCAAATAACTAACTCTTCCTGCTCTGGATCTTTCCTCACAAGGGTCGAAAGTGTTTATCAGGAACTATTGTCTCAAGAGTGCACACGCATCATCAGTTAGAAAAGCTCGACCGTGAATAAGCGCCTTTGCATAAGCTGGTTCCTACGACTTCGTTTTTGTGGACACTGTGGAAATGTAGAGTTTCTGATTGCGCTTACAATCAAGTCAAAATGTTCAGTTTGCATACTTGCATAACTATCAAAGCTACACCGCGACCGTCCTGTGCTCTGACATTTTCACATAGGACAATGAACTCGGACTACTTAGATAGCTAGCTTCTTTACGTATGAATTTGTTTAGAAAGATATCAATATAGATAGACCTGTCGAGTTTCAACCCCTAATTGAACTGACCCAGTCTTCTTCCCCACTGTTTCAACCCCCCGCCCCATCAAATAAATCGGAGGGGTTTAGTTGAAATAGGTGATCTCAATTAGGGAAGTTTAAAAGAGGTGGGAAGCCTGGGGATTTTGATCCTATGACTTCGGGGAATAGAAGCCCCTGGGTCAGGTATCCATGCAATTTTGCATGAGGTTGTTGCCCTGCCGGCCTCTTCTCAAGGCCAGGGCCAGCTCTGGGGTAGGTCCAATCTATAGATCAATCTTAATCGTAATCTTGAGATGTCGACTGCGTCCCATAAACAAAGTCGCTGGAATCAGTTTATTCACAGGCGCTTGGTCAAAACATAATCGATAGGAGGGATGAGTAAATCGGTTCAAGGTCAAGGTCAAAAGGTGTAAGACATCAAACGATCAAAGTTGGTGGGGTTTAGAGTTGGAACAGCGAGTGGGCAATGGAATGAGGATAAGATTTGTAGATTAATCAGTGTTTTCAGTATCTTTGGAAAGCCCTGTATGGCGATATAAATAGGTGAGGATTCGATGAGTTCGTAGGATGGATCAAGATAGTTGTCGTAATCATGACTGAGCTTTGTTCCAAAGATACGGAACAGATTTGAATATGGAACGATTCGCAAATTTTAGTAATGAGATGCAGGAAGGAAGGAGCAGTGTCAGGGTGGAAGTGAAGGGGACTGAGCAAATTGGTTGGATCGCGAACAGCAACTGGCGAAGACTGGCGCCTCTGAGATTATCATTAGACTACATTACATAGACGAGGGTTGGGAGGGTTGAAGTGTGTTGTAGCCTTAGCGATACGATTCATACGAATATACCTTCAGCAGGTATAAGCAATGTTGCTTGCCACAGAGGCTTTCAGATGGGGGTCCGGAGGAAATTGCATCCAATTTCAGTTATAGGGGGATATTTTTTTATTAGGGGGAATATCTTTCCTTCCTGACACTTGGGATCGGGGTTTGTCTACATCACTCAGAGGCGGGGGTTGACGCCCCTGGGTTGCCACACTACTCGTCCCGGGCGTCAAAGGTAGGCTACAACATGTACTTATATATAGCTACACCATTGGGTCGGGCCACATCGTCAAGCGGTGACCACTCATGCGAGTCTGAGTTGACTCATCGGGCGAAGCATTGATTTTTGTTGGTCCCAGAACGTCGTAAAAACTCGACGCAAAGAACGGATAAAATTCTGCACTGCTGAAAATCGACATCCATGAGTTATTCTGCAGATAATATAAGGATTTGTCTTTTAGTCAAAGATCTCGCGGTTACAACATTCAAGTGCACAATACTGCAAATTATTCACCAGTGCACGGAAGAATGGTCGGTGATTTTGTGTCTTGACGGATGATAATTAATATTGACGAGTGATTTTTATAGTGACGGACTGAGATTAATGTATTGGACATTGCATAGGTCTAGTGTAGGCCTACTTACATGTAGCTGACAGTGAATAAGTATTTGGCTGTTATTGCTGCTGATAAATTAAGTGCTTCGTTTCGTTAAGTGAAAAGTGGCACTGTTGAAAACATAGGTCTATATGTCACAGATCTAACCCGCTGCACCGATAGAGCCAGTTAGAAAATAATCGCAGACTTCCATATCATCACTGCGTTTGAATTTAGAACAACTCAACGTTGTTTATGCTGTGGCCACAGAACTTGCGTTGGCAAAAAATCTCATTGAGAGTTGTTCCTACGAAACTTCTTACTCAAGTGTACATGTCTACCGAACGGATTTTTTTAATTAGGTCCAGACAATTTAAGCAACAGGCGCTATAGGAAAGAACTAAACTGACTTCAGTAAACTATAGTCATATAATTCAATTCCGGTATTTGCATTGTTAAATTATTTTGATTTTATTAAACCGACTTCTTAATTATACCTGTTCTGAAATGCAATCAGAAAATCATCGCAGTTTCATCGTGCATCGATTATTAATTGTGGTTCATTATACAATGTATGCATGTATTACAAATTATAAATAGTTTAACCTCTTTCTCTGTAATACACTAGTTATTTGACATGGGCCTATTATAATTGTTGTTTCTTCATCCGCGCAATTTGATGTAATTTGGTTAACATCAAATGATAGCAATCGCTGTTAAAACTGACCTTTGAATGATTTGTCCATAATTGCTTTGATAGCCAGTCTTAGTTCGATCGCTATATTCTCCCAATCATCTATAGTTCAATAGTCTTCTAAGCGATCAAGCAGCGCATGTCTGTCGTCACATTGTATCGGCCTCTACTGAGACATATGACGTTGGTCAACAGTAAACAGGATCACCAAACGATCTCAGTACAGCGCTACCGTTTAGCGGCACGGAGACAGACGGAGACTAATAGAGAAAGAGGCAGAAGAATACAGAGTGAGAGAATGAGAAACGGCGAGAGAGTAGGACAGACAAAACGATAGCGAGAGAGACAGCGGGAGAGATAACAAAAGAGAGATATTAAGGAAGGAGAGGGATGCACAGCAGGACAGATGGAAAGAAGAAAGGAGGCAGAAGATTGAATGTGTGCGAGAGAGAAAGAGAGAGAGAGAGAGAGAGAGAGAGAGAGAGAGAGAGAGAGAGGAAGACGGAGACTGAGGAAAAATGGCCAGACCAGAGTGACAGGACGAAGCAGGCACAGAAGTGACAGAACGAGCCGGCAATAGAAACAGGTAGTCAGCGGCGGGTTTAGGTCCATACGTATATGCAAGACCATCACCACGCGCCCACCTTCCCACCCACCCTCTGAGAAACCATACTCAGCACTCAGCAGACGCGGAGGATGGGACGCGTCGAAAAATCGTTTGTTTCCAATGGATTTGGGATTGGCGGCACCTGAGGCGGTCTGCTGCTTGGGGGCTGTGTCTAGGGGTTGAGGTGCGTTTGTGGGAGAGGCAGCAGAGAGTCAGCGGTGCGGGAGGGGCTCGTTGTTATGGCGCTAAAATGCTGGCGTGCTTGTATAGCGCATGATCGATCTAGCGAACGGATTAAATGCGAATGGTGAAAGGATTCGATTAGTTACACTTTAGGTCGAGTGGTTTGTCTAAGGCTCGTTTAGCTAGCGACGAAAAGCGAGTGGTCTTGCGATCGACCAGACAATCACTGCTGACAGCAGACACTATGTGTGCGGCACGGACAATGAACCGCATAAATTGTAGTCTGCAATCAGAACGCCACAACGCTCATCTGTATTGGGACAGTTATCTATATACGTCGATACTTCACGCTCCATTGACACAGTAAGAGTGGGTTCCATATAGGCCTACTGTCAAATCACAAAGACCTGTGTACACGCCTACAGAAAGTGCGGCTGCGAATTTATTACCAAGAAACTGTGAGAAAACACGAGGAGACAGAGTGAAAGAGACTATATATAAGACACGCTATTATAATTTTAACACACAGAAGGCAATATGACAGAGGTGGCGTTAGGGTAATAATTTAGTGTGGGCATACGTACAGGTTGGCACAAAAAGTGAGAACATCTCGTAACAAATGGTTACTTAATATAATTGGATTAATATGACGTTCTGTAATTTATTGTTTCTGCCAAGCAGTAGGCTAATTACGCCAATCAGAAAACATATGTTCAATGTGCCTGCCCTCCTTGGCCTGCTTCTCACAACGATTTTTGTAAGCGCTTGACGCCACTCGTTTATACTTCTGTGACTGTCAATAAAGCGCGCTGCTCTAGATTCTTCCATTTCTCGATTTTGCCAACTTCAGTTGCTGAACTGTGGTAAATTTTTGGTGACGTAGACTTTTTTGCAATGCATATATATGCTATATGATCGATTGGGTATCGTTGAAATCAGACTGTACACGTGAGATGGCCACATGTTTGGCTCGATAAAGGTAGGGGCGTCCTGATAGGGGGTCCGGAGGCAAATGCCTTCAATTTCAGGTAAGGGGGAGATATTTTTTGAGTCTCAGGGGGGAATTTTTTTGCCTTATTGACACTTGGGGTTTGACGGAGGGGATTGACGTCCCTTGGTAAAGGCACATGTAGGCCTAACAGGCTCCTGATGAAGAAAGTTTATCGTACTTTTGGCTGTGTGAGTCAATGGAACTCCGTCCTGCTGTAGGCCACCAGCCTGTAATGTTCAGTTATGGCGACCACATGTCGCTCGAATTTTAGGCAGCAAACCTCGCCTGAGAACATGTTCACAATAGTATTCACTGTTAAACATTAATGACCTTCCAAATGCATCACCTAATATTTCCTTTATTCTCTTTCCAGACGACGCTAATCTGTTCGCCTCTCACAGATCTCTCCACACTCTTATTAACACATTTAATGTAGAATTGAACTTGATATCTGAATGGCTTTGTGCTAATAAACTATCCCTTAATATCGCAAAAACAAACTTCATAATCTTTCGTTGTCATAAGAAACCCTTACCTGAAAATATGCAGCCAATCAAACTAATGAATTTTCCAATTACCCAAGTCACCTCGTGCTTGTTCCTAGGAGTCAGAGTTGATCAGCACTTATCTTGGAAGGAACCTATTAGTGCAATCTCCAAAAAAATATCCAAAAACCTAGGTATTTTGTTTAGACTAACCAAAATTTTACCTGCTAAAGCCCGTACGTTCTACTATTTACTTCCAGGCCCGCCGAGAGGGGAGGCAGAGGGGAGGCAACTGCCCAGGGGCCCGGCGAGTTTTAGGGGCCCGGCCCGGGCCCGCAATCAACTTTTGAAAATATTATGATCAGCTATAAAAAGTGTATTATTTGTGCCTTTTTAAAATATAACCTAACTGAACTTAATTACAATCAGATTAAACTTCAAACATCTGAATATTGCCGTATTTATTTACCATTTTATCATTTTTATGTGGTATTATCACTATTATGTATATTGTATAATAATACTACGCTCATGCAATGCCGTCTTAGTACTTTCTTCTGGGGGGGCCCGTGACGCCCCCTTCCTAGGGGCCCGAAATTTCTGTCGGCGGGCCTGTTTGCTTCTCGCTCATATCCTTACCTCACCTACTGTACTATAATCTGGGCCTCGGCATACACATCCAATCTCAATAAATTATCCATCATGCAGAAAAAAAGCTATAAGATTTATGGCCGGGTTACCATTTAATGCTCACACTAGCGAAGTATTTAGAACGAATAGGCTTCTATCAATTATCCAGATCTATAATTTACAAATAGCCATTTTTATGTTTCGAAATAGTCGAAAAATACCTGATATAATTATTTCAACAGCACTTTTGTTATAGCATGAGCTCCATACACCACGCCATAAGGAGCCCTCACGTCTTAATGGTTCCTTATGCCAGAACTAATGCTAGATTAATATACTAAATGCCAAGGTGCCAGAATTTGGAATGCTACTCCAGCCACCATTTATATATACTTGTCATGCAGCTTTAAATCGTTTAGAACCAAAATGATTTCCCGTATTCTTGACCAAAATAAGGACATTTTAGGGGCTGGGATTCTTTACTCAGAGGGGTTAGAGAAGGATGGGGTGTGGGTCAAATGAATATACCAATCAATCTTTGGACTGATTTAGTGATAAAATAACAAAAATTAATGTACTGGTTCAATCTTGGCTCGTGTACTGAGCAATTAACCCTGGCGCTCTGGAAAAATTGTTTTTTACTTGACTACATAAATGTATTTTTCTCAAGATAACATGTATCATCTAATTCTTTACTGCATTTATTGTCGTACCTACCTCTTCACCTGCTATATACCTACATTTTGTTAGTTAAGACTAGTTAAGTTTTATATTTATACACCCTTGAATTTATTATCTTCTCCCTTTAATCTTCTCTTACCGGCTCTCACTTTCTATTTGACCTATCCTACTATATATATCTACATATATATATATATATATTCATGTTTTACAATATACATTGCACCGACGAGGCAAACAGCTAAATAGGTAAGTAAGTAAATCAGTAGACTATATAAGCTATCACGAATACCGTAAAATAAATTTTGAACTAATTATATTTATATTGTACGAGATGTTTACACTTTTGTGGGTCACCCGGTAAGATACATTTTCAGTAGGCCTATGTTTTTGAAGTGATGCAATGTAGGCTATACGGAGGCAGATTAGTACATTCGGGAGTGAATTTCAGAATACCGATCCGAATATTATCCTCCTGTGCTGCTTGATACTTATGCGCGTACGATGTTAGTGATACTTATGAAGGAACAATAGTCGAATGCCATATATGGTCATGTTATTGTGGCGGACAGGCCACAAGGCTTGAATGAATGGTTTATTTAAATAATCGGCTCGCCATAGTGTTATTTTACGTCTATTTTTTTTACAGTGTTGCGTATAGGAAGGAAGACCGATCGGCGGTTTTTAATAGAGTGCATAGCTTGCAGACGCATGAATTGGCTTGAGTATAGCCTGACATGCGGTGCATCGCTATATATGTGAAGCAGTGGTTCGTACTGCTTCATACGTAGAGTGGTTCTCGTACCGCTCCAGGGATCGTTGAGTGTTGCCATATAAATACGACCTCTAGTGACAGCCGCTCTCGCGGTCAGGCTGGTGCTGCTTTTCGCTGATCTGGTGGGGTGGGCCCCTCTGCCGTCGATCGCAAGACGGACCGTGCCCTGATCGTAAGAGTCAACAGGCTGACAGAGAAAGTCCGATCGTGAGAAATAAATGAATGAATGACAGTTCTGTTCGGAAATACGGGGAAGATGGTGACCCCATTGGTGGCCGTGAGTGATACAGACTGAGTGAGTCCCAGAAGGGACCGACGCATATATCGAGAGAGGCCTCGGCGGCCGACAGAGAGATAGACTGGGGAAAATCCTCGACCGTGCAGACCGTGGGAGTTCTGGTGGCCGAGAAATATTCTGGTTGGCTACCTAGATCGGTCATAGTTACTCCTCGCGAATACCAGCAGGTTGTCGGATACGTGACCCCGTCGGTAGTCGGGAGAAATAGAGATCGGGTAAAGCCCCGAGCAACCGAACGCTACATCGAGACAGATTTATGGCGACTGTTGAGACAATTTACGGGAAGAATTCCCCAGTGTACACGTTGGTTAAAGGACGGGGAGGGCGGCCCCGTGAAGCCGTTGGAAACAGACTGAGAGCTACCGGAGAAGCCGTTGACAAATACTGGAAAACATGAATACATTCGATAAATACGGGGAGGGTGACCCCATTGTTGCGTTAGATACAGGGAAAGTTCCCTTTGATGCCGAAAACCTAATCAATTGTGGGCGTCTCCGCATATTCTTTCTGTTTACGGTTTTCCGTAAATATCTATGCTTGGCTACCTAACGGTGGTCATACTTACTCCTCTCGTTTACCAGCAATCTGTTGAATTGCGTGTCTGATCGCAATGTCTTAGGTCGCGGTTTCCCCGCGTATCTTTACTTGAGTTACTAAACGTAATATCTGTACTTGCGGTGTCCCCGCAGTATGTCTTCTTGATTGTCTTACGGTCTTTCGGTAAATATTCTGACTGGCTACCTATGTTGGTCACAGTTACTCCTCTCGGTTTTCCAGAAATCTATTCACTTGTCTGTCTAGTTGCAATATCTTGGCTCGCGGTTTCCCCGCGAGGCGTCTACTAATTTCTTCTTGTAGATCTAACTACATAATCTTCTTTCGAGGATTTCCTCGAAAGATTTGCCAGTGGTTCGTTCCAGTGTATAAGAGACAGAGTACAATTGCTTCAGAGAAAGTGATTATAATAATACAGGTCTGTGTGAAACATAGAGGTAACGTGGTGACACTTACCTCAGGTGCCTGTGAGAGAATCGAGTCTGAGAAACGAGAGTTGGTGCATTACCGTTGGTCAGAGCTCTAGGTGACGAGTATCTAGATGATCCTACGATGAGAGGAAAAAGTGCAGTCCAAGGAAGTTACAGACATGTGAGAGTCTGTGTGATCGGATACTAAAGTATATGACAGATGCAAGCAGGCCGAGAAAGATACTTGTTGGCTACCTAGTTCGGTCATAGTTACTCCTCACGAATACCAGCAGGTTGTCGGAGACGTGAAAATTCGGGTGGCCGCAAAAGATACAAGCCGAGTAGATTACCGCAGTAGCAGCCGTACAAACCGAGAGAGCTGCCGGTGGAGCGTTGGCACATACGGGGAAAGTTCCCCATTGAATACGTTCGATAGAAATATCGGGGAAATTCCCGAACGACCCGCTGGAATTGCACGTGGAGGGTGAACACGTTAGAAGAGCACGTGACAAGCAAGAGAAAACACTGGTGCCGATTGATACCTTCAGGTTACAAGTCAAGTAACTCTTCTTGATGGCTTTATGCTCGTTCGATAGGTACTCTGGTTTGTTACCTACGTTGGTCACAGTTACTCCTCCCGGTTTCCCGAGTATCAGAATATATTACAGTGTTGGCGGACAATTGCCAAAGCAGAGGACGGTCAATCGTGTGCATGATAACTTATGCGTGTGAGGCCAGTATACCGCACACGGAAATTGACCAAGAAGCCCGTCAAAGTCTGGGCAGTCTAAAACCCAGGTTAGAGATAACAAGTAGACCAGTAGACAAAAAGAATTGATCGATGCGTAAATATTACTGTTGGCTACCTACGTTGGTCATAGATACTCCTCCCGTTTTCCCGAAGTGTATCTACTTGCGTGTCTGATCGAAGTGATCGATACGAGTACGTTTGGGTAATCGAGTACCCAGGTGAATACATGGTTGTTTGTCGTCACACACAGTTCTGAGAACTGACTAAAGTGCGAGGTCGGGCCCCCTCGTGCGTAGGTCGGATCGAAGATCTGTGTGCAGATAGCGAAGTTTATAGACAGAAGACCTTCACTATCAGTGTCCGTGAATACCATGCCAGTGTCATTTTTATCGAAGCAGAATATATCAGTGTTGGTGGGTAACTGCTAACACAGAGGACGGGAACTTAGTCAGACAATTGTGCATGACAAAATATACGTGTGCGGCCGTTTATGCCATACACGGAAATAGATCGAGAGATACGTGTTGAGCAGAAGACGTGATAGCTAAGTGTCTAGCATGATATGACGAAGAGCTGTGAAACTGGTGTGTCTAGGACGACAGAGGTTAGAGAGTTGGGGACAGTAATGTCTAAGAGTATAAGACGTTGGATTTAGCTACCGATAATTGTATAGGCCGAAATGGCTGGACTTGTTTCAAATATGTCTGAACCTCGTAACTTAAGAGAACGTTTGGTGTCCCTAAATGGCGATAGTTTCAGAGTCACAAGATGCTGAACGGTACGACATCAGGTAGAGGTAGAGGAAGACGAGGCTAGTAGCTTGGAAGGTATGCAAGGCGAGGAAGACTCCTGCCGGTATGATTATGAACCCTGTTTTGAGTACGGCCATCCTCAGAACGTTGCCCATCCGGCGACCGCGGAATAGGCAGAGTCAGACCTCGTTACTAATTCGAGCCGTGTTACCTTTCTTGGAGAAGAAACCAGTCCCTAATCTTGCCTGGTGATAGTGAACATCCTGGTAGATATAGAGAGTAACCGTTTGGCATTGAGATTTGGTAAGAAAGGAACTCGGGCGACTCCAGGCGTGTCAGCGAGCTGGGGTCGACACCGTCCGTTAGCGCTAGGCAGGCGCTCGGGCGGCAGAACGCCACATTATTAGGATATGTGTAACCACATGTGAAATTTTTCGGGTAGAGTCTATTAACCGCTTAGGGGCCGTTCACATATTATATAACGCATAAAATCCCAATTTTGGACCCACCCCTACCCCTAATAACGTTATATAACAGCAGCCGTGACCCCCCTCAACCCTATATTATATAAGAGATATGCTACCTACCACCCTACCCCACCCCAGTCCATAAGCACGTTAAAAGACATACAATCGACATAATTGTATTTCACAATTTGAAACTTTTATAACAATGCAATGTTAGTCAGCACATTAATAGTAGTGATAATAGCCTTCATCCATTTCAAGAAATGTAGTAAAAAATCATCATACGTCCTATTGGCTATGTAGCAAAAGCCATCTTAAAATTGTGTACTCTCTCGTGTCAATGATGATTAGACCGGATGTATGGAGCTCCTCTGCATCTTAATAGTCGGACTTTTAATGGCGCTTAATTCACCTGTATTAATTACGGTAACTAATTGGGTAGTCGACGATTGTCACCATTTATCTACATGTAGGCCTACTAAAACAGCATGATAATACATGATAGTGACGTACATCCTATTTAAAAGCACTATTTTAGTTTCCCTCCCTTTTTGCACTAGAAATGAGCATTACATTATCACAGAATGGATTGGTTAATATTGCACTGTCAGGTATTTATCGATAGGTTCGCGGTACAACATTACTCTACCTATTTAATAGCGTATGATGTATACAGAGTGAATACTACAACTACAATTGGGTATCTAAGCAAACACAAACTATGTACACATACTACAGAAAACGAAATCAAACATTATGATAATACCAACCAAAATAATTGTTTCAAGTGAATTAATTTTAATTTAAACCAAAATCGAAACAAAGCACACAGAATTGAATTTCAGAGCGTTTAAAGCTATGCGCAGGAAATTGTTAAAATTGTAAGCAGGAAATGGTTAAAAGTGGATTTATAAATAATAAGTAAGAATGCCAGATGACAGCTAATGGTGCTAGTTTTGATTCACAACGTATTGTGAACTTCGATTAAACAATGAAGGTCCATGGTACATGGAATTTCCAATTGGCAGCCAAACAAGCAAAATAGCATAAGCTGAAAAAAGTTTGTTACATAACAAAACCTTCAACCTACCTCCCCCCACCCTACACACTACACAATATAACGCTAACAAAACCGGAACCCACCCATCTGCCCCTTGAGCATTACGTAATATGTGAACGGCCCCTGAACCTTGAACGTAAATACTGAAATCTGTTAATATTTTCAAAAGGCTTTATTTGTAAGCTAAGGTATAAGTTCGTAGTAGCTATAGCCTACGCGCTCTTATCGTCACATTGCCTACGATTCTCATAAAAGGCACGTTATGACTCGACTTAGGCCACGTGTTACGCACTTTGTGTAATAATAACATTATAAGTTCGTTAAAAATTACAGTTTATTAGTAATAATAATTCTAATAATATTAATAATGATACCAATAATTATTATCATCAATATTTTAATGATGAAAATACTCAACAAATCAAAGCGCTATAAAACATCATTGAGTCAAAAGGCCTATTGACTCTTTCGATGATATGTTGTCTGTGATGTGAAGAGCGCCCTGAGCCTAAGCCCTGAGCTGTGATTGATTACATTTTACCTGCATTTATCGAATTAAAGGTTTGCATTTGGTAAAGAATTTAGCTTATTGTTTTAGATAAATATAATTAGTCCTTTGATTTTCGTATTTTGTGGTTGTAGCAATGCTATTAATCTTCGTTGTGGGAATGTCGTAAAGGAAATAGTTCGCCTTTGTCAAGCACTACAATGTAATAGCAACTGGTTACGAATGTATGTTTACTTAAAACCCTTTGAGGAAATCGCAAAGCAAGGTTCATTAAGTCCGACATACCAGGTTGATTGAGCATTGGCATTTCATTCTTATAGAAACGTGAATTCTCGATTACGTTTTAGCTCCTGTCGGTTATGATGAAAACGGAGATTATTTGTTTTTTGTAAATGTTAGTTTCCATAATTAAATGATTTCTACAGAATGTATACTGATTTGAAATTTTATCCAGTATAGCATTATTTGTTAGTTACCTGTATGCGAATGGAAAGCCAAATCTAACACAAACTTGTGGGAATTCGCATATCATTGTGTTAGGAAATCAATTGGCAATTTTTAGCACTTAACAATGTTGTTACTTACACAAGTATGATAAATGAATTATTATGTTATGTAACTTGGACTTTGGTGTGATTTTAGCATTTCCATTTCTGGATCAAAATTGCTGCAACTCGGCAATGAAAAGAATAAAATAGTGGAAATTTGGCATTTGCATGAAGGAAAAATAATTTTAACAACATTACAGCTGTGTACAAGATTGTCTCCTACACAGATTACCATATGCAAATGCTTCTTGATAATTATGCGGACAAAGAAGTCAAGGCAAGTATTCTTAAATTGATTTCAAGAACTGTTTTGAGCTAAGAGACAACATTTTTGTTTAAATTATAATATTATTCCTAGGTTTAAGAGTTCATAGCTGCATGTGTGTATTAAAGTTTAACCCTTCCTTCCTTATTGCCTTTATAGTTTGGAGCTGTTGGGGAGAGTTGGCAGATATCTTTAATGGAAACAAATTTGTTCGAAGCATAACGCATTCGCTCTCCACTGCTTATGATTTGTATTGCCACCATCTTGCTCCAAGCAGACAACCAACTTGCTCTAGACCAGGGGCAAGTTGGCTGACTTTTAGAATAATATTTAGCTCATTTTTGTAGAAACTTACGTAATAGTGTGATACCTGCATTTGTGCTACAGCAGAGCCGTTTTTAATGACTGCATTGTGAAATACAAATTATGATGTTAGCATTATTGATGACCACCAGTCCATCACGTGTGATAAAACTCATGGCCCTTTTTCCAACATCTTTTGCTCAGAAGTGCACACGCCTTGACGGTGCAATTGCAGTTGTATTGCAGAGCAATTGTGCACTAAGGACTTGCTCAAGGTCCCTCCACAGTTTGACCCTCGGACGAGGGTCGAACCCGCACACTCAGCACACACCTAGCATTACAGGTCACCGTGCTACACATTACTCTATGATATTGCTCTATGACAGGCAGCTGTGGTGTTCTATATTAGGTATTGTGTTCGTAGTATAGATTTGACAAGTTGCAGAGTAATGTTTTCAGTCATTAAAAGCCCTGAGAACGTCACATTCTTCTAAGATACGAAATGTTTTATCATTTTTTTTAATTCAACAAAGTTCTAGAACAGTTTTTTTATCTGAAGATTGATGTGGTGAATCAGATTTGTCAGAATAGATGAGTCGGATGACTTTATAGACCCAAATGAAGGTGCTCAACATAGCATCCAAGTCAGACTTGGAACTTGATGGTAGTAATTTGGCACCCAGATTACATCACTCTCAGCAATTACATGTCAGAGGACTAACTTTGCAGGTTATAGGAGTAGAAAGTTGAAGTTATTGACACCAATGATCTATAGGCCTATCAGTAGTTTGAGCTGCTTTTATGAATGAGTGACTGAGTTTGTCTCAGCTATTGTCAGATAAATTAATGCATGGGTTGCAACGCTTGCATCAAAACCATCAGGTTCCAAGGGATTTACTTTTTTAACAATTTGACAGACACAAATTGCGATATATTGAAATGTTTTTATACTGCAACATATTTGTTGTGCAGTAACCTCAACTGATAATGTTTTGGTCTACAATGTTGCTATTAAACACAATATTCTTCACCAAATTGCGATGTTTCACACTGCATAGCGCTTTGTTTTGATGTTTATCTCATAGAGAAATATTACAAGTGACTGAAATTCAGGTTCATTTATTTACCATTATGGCCTGAGACAATTGCCATGTATGAATAAAAAAAACATTGTTGCATTTTGATTTTTCTGTTGAAACTAGTCAGCTATGTTCAAAATTTGTGCATGCATGTTGCTGCAAAAATTATTGATTGTTTTAGACAGAATTTGAAATTTTTAATATGCAGGTGAAGGGCTAACTGCACCCTACTAAGATGTATTAGAGAACTGCTGCTGCTGTCATTATTAATCTGTGATTTGTGAACCGATTTTATGCTTTAGTTCGTTGGTATTGTTCGTGAGATTCCACTTGACTTTGATCCAACCAATCGCACTGAAGTGCTTCGTGTAATTGATCATGGAAAGGTGGGAATCTTTGAAATCAGTTTGAACATACATGTATGAACTGTGTATACATGCATCTGATAATTTCTGTGCTCAGAAAGTCCTTCTTTGAAGCTAGCAGTGAAGTATATTTGCCTAATTTATCTTTTTAATTGCTACTTGATGTAGCAGGAAGTGAACCAGTTATGTTTCTTTCTCAAGTGTACAGTGGATTGCTCTTTTACCAAGATGTAAGCATAGACGCTAGAAGTTCTTTAAAGATTAGCTGAGAAATGCTTATTCTTATCACTTTGCTGATACGATGCACTCGTGCATTGGCGAAACTACTTGAGATGTTTTCAAGATGTGATGTAAGTCTCATCTCTGTATATAATTTTTAACGACTGTAGTTAGTAACTAGTAGTTATAGCTACTATATATGTAGTTGCCTAGTAGTTATAACTAATTCTTAGGAAGTAGTTAAAGAAATAGTTATAACTATTTTTATCAAGTGGTTATTTAGTTAACATTAAATTTTTTTCCTATTTTAGCATTTACTAGTTCCATCTTACACAAATTTCTGTGATTTCACAACAAACATGGACGTCGTGCATGTATCTCATACGTAAATGTGCCATATAACTGTCACTAGAAATTTTTGCATAGGTGACTACTATTTTGGGTTCCTCACAGAATTATATAGAAAGACATTATACCTGTTTAATTGCATACCTAGCTATATGGATTGTTGGGTTTGGACTTGAGTAGACAGCCAGTGCCCCATTGATTGACAAGTGGCCAACTGGCTGACATGTAGCAGTGGCTGACCATTGGGGTGGTTGGCGAGTGAAAAAAGACAGAGGAGAGACCGGTAAGAGAGAGAACGGCAAGAGAGAAACTGGTCATCTAGCTTAGATTTGAGCAGAGGAATTGAAGAATCATGGCCGTTGCCAAAGACAAGGATGAGAATATGCAGTGATATTCATTAGAGCAGATCGAGAGACCCAAAGTTTTCGAACAGTCCGCTTCGTTTGACCTGAGGTTATTAATAGCTTCAGAATCATGTGAAGTGGGTGGAGGGGAGGGTTTCTGACGCTCTAACCAAAAGCAGTTAGAATTCTGGGTGACATTTCAAATTGTTTGTATTTATCATAAAATGGTTGAATCCTCTCCGATGAGGAATTCATTCAAGTCTGATGGAGATATGTTTATCATTAAATGAGTACATATATTAATACTATTCAATAGTTTTGCATTTGCATTTAATTCTATTAATATAAAGATAAAGTGCTATCAAATGAGGAATAAAAATTAGAGATGTCATCGTATTTTTGATCTTTTTCATCACTTGTATTTAATATCAGCAGTTAGTACTGACAATAAGTTTGCATGCTGCTTGGTGACTATCGATGCACATAGCATAATTTTAGCAAAGTAGTTTTAAAAGTAGTTGCCTACTTATCTGGTAATTATGAAATTAGTTATAACTACTTATCATTTTAGAGTAGTTAAATAGTAGTTATAACTAATAATTTTGAAAATAGCTAGGAAGTAGTTGTAACTACTCTTCAAGTAGTTGTTGTCCATCACTGATCAGCAGTTGATGGTAGTATGCAACTGTGTGGGAAGGACAAGTGCTAAAAGCCTCGTAAAGTTTCCATATTGATATAGTTCAAACTCGCGATGTCCACATTACGAGGCCATGTTTTGACTGCCATGACACTATTGTCATAATAAACGGAATACAATACACTGATTAATAGTCAAGTTCTAGTTTCTTTTGTATAGTTCTGGTTGGCGTATAATGTCTATAGGTTAACCCTTTAACGACCAGCTGCATTTGTTTTCCCATACATTTTAGTACACGCTGGTCGTTAAAGGGTTAAAGCATAGGTTAAGGCATATGACTGCCCCATTATGTGGTTCACTTGCATACTTATTTGCAGCCTATTTCAAGCTCTATTCTTTGGCATATTCAGCACTTGTGTGAGGCACTTACAATGTACATATTAAGCATCAAGCACCCTTGTAGTGGCATGGCTGCATTACGGCGCTCTAGAAATTGGCCGTTTGATAATAATAATAATAATCTAGAGCAGATACAAACATCAGACACATCTAATGGACTTCATGGACGTTATCCATACAGTCTGAGGACTTTATGAATGTTATATATACAGTCCAGTAGCAGTGCTTTAAATACTGTCTAAATTTTATCGACTGTTACTTTAAAAAATTATTGACATTAAATTTTATTCTCTTTATTCTAATACAGATAAATCTCGGTGTGAGATATCATCTGCCCAGTTTATTGTCTAGGAAACCGGATTTCAGTAAATAAATTCGATTCGTGACTTTAATCAGCTGGCAAGCCAACCACATATGATTGAAAATCTGCTGATGCTGTGTTCATGTTACACATAAATGACAGTTACAGTGTAGTGTAGTACATGTAAATTGCATTTATTCTTTATTACCAACTAGCTGGAGCACCTGGTGTCTGGGTAAAGACAGGTTTTTGGCCCTGGTGAGAAGGAAGATGGCAGCCACCCCCTCTACTGGGTGTCCGAGGTGTTCCCTGAGGTTTTTGGTCCCGGAGACCAGGAAGAGGGTGGCTGCAGAGTTCAGGAATCCCTGCGTGTCCCAGGTATTCCTCGAGCCAATGGCGAAGGTTTTGAGTCAATAGCTGTAAAACTGTGGAAATGCATCGCCGGACAGAAGGACACACAGAAATCTTTATATATAAAATGATTATAAATCTGCAACTGGAAGAAAAATTGTTGTTTGAACATGAAGGAGGAGAAGCGATTGGTTCGTGTTCTTAGACCGGAACATGATGTCATTTTCCGCATGAGTGCATACAGCCTGAAGCTTTCAACACGGGATAACAAGGAGGTATTCATTAGTTGTTCTTAACATATTTAAACTATAACAGTAACACCTACTGGGTTAGCTTTTGTACTGCTACTGTTTGGAGTTGACCATGTGCTTTCCCAGGTTACTAAAATTGTTTTTAAGAAGAGCATGGAATAAGAAAAATGTTTGTGAAGTAGATGTCTGGGGAAGAGGCGTGAACTATAGACCTCCGATTTGGGCCCAATGCCTATGGGCACTATCTATATGGCAGAGACGTCATTCGATCGAGGCAACTCGCTACAAGTTAGAACACATATTTAGCGACAGACATGTAAATAGAAATCCAAACTTTCCTGTAGTTTAAAAACCCATTTAAAGAAACAAATTGTGTGTTGATATCCAAAATGTCCTGCTATTCGAATTCCATTAGATAATGTCCACTATCCATGGCATTGACTATGGGTGGAAGTTTGCAACTCTGTCATTTATGATGTCTTTTTCAGAACCTATTGCTTCATGTGCCAATACACCAGGTGGCGTCAGTGTCGTACGTGAACGAGGACGACTTACACATCGTTGGGATAAAGTATGGTATGTGTCAAGGGATAAAGTATGGTATATGTCAAGAGATAAAGTATGGTATGTGTCAAGGGATAAAGTATGGTATGTGTCAAGGGATAAAGTATGGTATGTGTCAAGGGATAAAGTATGGTATGGGCCAAGGGATAAATTATGGTATGGGTCAAGTGTTTATTGATAAAACTGAAATAACATTTTTCGTTATATTACAGCAATGATCCATTGTGCTGAACGGATCCAAAATTCTTTTCAATTGGCCTTAAACATAATCAGCTTGTTTCATTATCTGCATTGCAGAATCATCCTTGCTTAGTTCCAGCTTTGAAAACCTGCATTTTTTAATGTAGTTTTTATTTTTGTTCTTTCAAGCACTTGTGCTTTTGAATTGCCCTTTGGACGGCAGCACTTGACATGCTGTAGATGTAACTGCCGTAATTTAAATTAAATAATGTTTTGGTGATGAATCAATGAGCAAATAAAATCAATCAATAATGAGGTTGCAACATTCAGAATATTGTATATCAAATTCAGAGTATGCTTATGAGATACTGCAATTTGCGTGTATTCTGCAATGCGGAAATGAGAGACACGAGTGGACAAACACTCGCTTTCAGCAGCCAATACACACGGCGCCCATTTCATGAAAAGCTGTATATGTTTACAGGCGACTTTGATTATCAGAAGAAGCAGATTTCTGACGAACCACAGACCTGTCATCTTGCTGTGCTCTACTGTGAGTCAAAGGTAACAAGATTATAGCATCGTGTTGGAATAGTCTGATTTTGGCAATATACTGGTATCAAATTGATCCTATTGCCATGAATTGTAATGGCTTTGGTACCTTTGATACTTAAAGTGTAAGTTGATGAAGAAACAAAACCTTGTCATTGTCAAGTATGAATTGTTCAGTTCAATATATATATATATATATATATATGTATATATGTTACTTTCAATTGTATAGTTCTTTTGAGTACTCATCTACTGAAATCTATGTGCATTAACCATCTCAAATGGAAAATACATGCAGTATATGGAGGTGCCACTATTAGGTGGTTCTTCTTTAGACCATCGGTGGTAGATGACATGCTGGACTGTCACTAGAGCTATGATTCTATGTAGCTCTGGTATTTGCATACATACTAGGGATGCTAAATTCCTTGGGGAAGGGTAAACTGAGCCAACAGTGCTAGCAGCACTCAGTCAGAAGAGCTGACTGCAAAGCACCCAAATTTGATCTATACAGGGGAGAGCTCACAGTCGACTGCCGGTGGGGGGGGTTTAAATGGAGAGCGATGTACAGTGGCAGGGAGAGTATGAGAGCCGAGCGCTGTAGGCTTCTGTTTGTTCCAGATTACGTCACAATGTGGCTTAAACACTTCGGTATCGAGTGTTGAGGCTGCATTGCGATAAGTAATACATGAAATAGAGCGCATATACTTGTGTATTTTTCTAAGAACGCCAATAAAAAACCAATAATCGGTTTTTAAAATCCGATAATCGGTTGCCCCAAAAACGATATTAACAACCCTAATAAATACATGCATCTCCTTCATGCTTGAATTAATCCCTCATTAGGGAGGAGTCTGCCACCTCAATCCGTCTTCTCTACTTGACTCTGTCTTCCTTTTTCAGTGTTAGAGTCTTCAGGTCCTTTTGAATCATACATGCAGATGCATGCATGCATTAATGTAGTTTTGGTTGAATTTCTGTCTGCAGACTGTGGCTGAGGAAATCTGCACAATGACGGATTACTTTTTCCAGGCGGCCTACACGGATGCTACAATGCGATTCTTTGACAGGGCTCTGGTGGATAAAGCCTTGACCGATGCATCGGCCAGTTGCTCATTCACTTCAAGTATTTGCATAAATTATTGATGCCATTTTCTTCATTTTTATTGCATATGACACATTCATCATAATAGTTGAGTGTTACTAGAAATAAATGGCTTGTATTATTCTTTGCTCTTGCTGTTGTATAGTTAAGGAAAGTTTTGTTGTATTTGGCACAGTGTAGTGAGCACAAAGTTATCGATTTGCTTCATGAAGCTTATAATTGAGATGAAAACAGTTTAAGGGTATCATCTTTCAGTTGTAAACAAAGCTGACACTGAATTTTATAAAATGCATTTCACTTTGCATGCATCAAGAATGCTTGTAATAATAATAAATATAATAATAACACAAGCCTTATGCCTAGCAGGACATATGAGGATCAGGACAGAATTATGCTTGCTAGTACTGTGGTTGTGTTCTTTGAATTCATTGCATGTTTTAGAAAACACTGATGTTATAAAGTAAGATATAACACTCATTTATGATGAACAGTAAAAAGAGTGTATTTCAATCAAAGTTAGCAGAAATTAGATGCAGGGCTATTGAGCAGATGAGAATATTTTCCATCATGATATATTATTTCAAGAATTTCAAATTTTGATATATTGTAAGGTATTCAGTAAATGGTTCAGTCATTGAAATTTTGATACAAGTGATGTTTTGCATTCACGGAATGAATGGTCACGAATGTTTTTGTTTAGATAAATCGAATGGTTCACCTCCAAGGCTTGGTCTTCACAATCAAAGAGAAAATGGAGTCCCTGGATTGTAAGTTGACTCCTTAAATTTGATTTCCACATAATGGTAGTAACATATTGTTGACGGCACTGTTTGTGATGGTATCTATTGGTGGTGGCGTTCATAACAGTGTTGTTGATGAATGCATGGTGATAATTGTGATGGTTAATAAGGCTAACAGGGTTCTTTGTGTTGATATTGAAGGCTAATAGTAATAATGATGATACTGTGTTGGGAAAGTTATATATTTGGAATCCCACCAATTAGCTGGGCAGCAGTATTTAAAACAGTTTGATGTTGATTTATCAGTAAAAGTCTTTACCTCCATTGTCTACACATTCATCTGCTCTCAAATGGACTGGTAACTCGCTCCTCATGGGTCTCCCCAAACTTTTCCTTTCCCCTTTCAGTTAATCTAAAATGCGGCTGCCAGGCTTATAGAATACCTTCCTCATTTTGCCCACATCTCTACATACATGATTGAAGTCTTACGTTGGCTCCCAATGTATGTGTGCCTCATGTGACATTTGACATTTATGGCTGCATATGAACTCATCTTCTCTTCTCCTAAATCTGTCCTCCATGGCTGGACAGGGAGTAGATTTCTTGAAGTTTAGTCGATTGATTGGCGTAGTAGCTGACATTTATATTAGTAATCAAGAGGAGACCCAGAAGAAACGAAGAATCCCACTACTTGATAATTCACAAGGCTCTATTTTGGAGCAGTTGTAATAGGACCACATAGAAATTGTGGATAATACGAAGTCACAATAAAGCAGGACAGTCAGTTCAAATAGGGAGGAACACAATAATAATAATAATAATCAAGAATTAGTTTAATTAATAGAACATTGATACTAGCATAACTTAGCTAATTGAATTATAGTAATATGTTGAGTCAGATAATTTCGTTGTTTATTCTTAAAGATATGCAGACCAATGGGCATAAAATTATGTTCCAGGTGTTAACCCCTAAAAGTTCGTGAGAAAAAAATGAGTATTTGTGTGAGCCAAAGGTTCTCAATATGACTTAGAAATCATGTAGAGTGAGAATTGATTTTAGAAGTAATGAGGAAGCATTGTCCATAAATTACTTGTACTCATAGTGTTAAATAAACTACTATCTTAGCCTAATTTGTATTGTATTGTATTGAAGGCTATTAATTCCAGCATGCCTCAAGTAACTGTCACCATCTAACGTAGTGCTAGGTTTTGGCTGAAAATGGTTTGTCCACTAGGATATTATTATTTATGGGCACCGAATGTGTGGCTTCTGCTAGTTCGTTTTCGTATACTTCTCACCTTGTTTAATATGTTAAGTTTGTCTATACAAACCATGCGCTTGCAGGCGTTTCAATGAAAGAAAATACTTACTTTCTTGTTTAGTTGCCTACATGTTTTTGTTTATCCTGTTGTTACAAGCTTATGGTTATTTGCAGTTTGTCGCATTCCAATCTGAGTCTCGGAAATAACGGGACTCTGTCGACCGTGGCCTCTCGATCTATCGTTAGGTCATCAGTGAGGCCTGACAGTGATGATGAACTAAGTCCTGCTGCTAATCAACTAATCCTGGATTACATGCGGAAGGTAATCGCTATAGCAGCCTTCGATGTTCAAAACTGCAGATTATTTTTGAAAGCTCTGTTATGAATGAACTGGGAGTGCTTACGGTTTGACTTCTAACGAGTGCTGTACAATTATAAATTCTTCCTTTCAGCTTTGCTTAGCGATTGCTTGATATCGTATTGTATTGCTACAGCGCCCATCAAGGATAAGTCACAAGAACCAGCTTTGTCACAGACAAAGACAAACCAGCTTATTCAAAGCAAAATTGATAGACTGAGGTTTTGCATATTCTGACAGCTAAGGTGGGTTGTGTTTAGATTTGAAATTGCAGGGGTTGTAGGGGAAGAGAGAGAATCAGAATTGGATTTGTGAAAACTGTGTTTTCAGTTTTTAGTGAAAGTTATATGAGAGGATGACAAGAGGTGAAGTTCTGGTGAATTCGTAGGATGGGTCAGATATTTGTGGTAATACTGGCTGGAGTCTATTCTAGCATAGCAGGATGACTATGGAGCAATTTGGAAATTTTTTATGAGGTGATGGTGGTTGTAGCTGTGTTAGGGTGGAAGAGGAATGGGTTGAATGAAGTGGTTGGATCGTCAACAACTGATGGAGTTTTGAATGCTGGGAATATTGAAGGGAGCATTAGATGAGTGACATGACTTTAAAATCATTCTATGAGGTATTTTGAGCCCGTTGAGTGATTTTAAGGCAGGAATGATGTGGTAGTGTTTTGGGGTTTGGTGGCATGTGCGAGGGCGTTCTGAATCTCTTGGAGTCATTTTCTTTGAGTGATGTCTATGTTGAGTGATGTCTATTGCAGAAGTCTAATTTATCTTGAACTGTAGATTGTAGACGTTGTTTTGAAATTGAGTTTTGTGTGGATTCTACGAAGGTCACAGATATACATGAAACAAGAGTGAGAGATAAGGGTGTTGTGATCAGAGAGGCTAAGGTTTTGATAAAAAATTACGCCTAATTAGGGATTGGAGAATTTGCATTGAATGTGTGGATGGAATCAGAGTCATGGTTGAGGGAAATAGAGTGATCTGGAATATGCTTAGTTGCTCATGGAGACCTATGAGAGTGAATTCAGTTTTGGGTGTCTAGGCACAGGAGCTTTGAGATTTGATAATGTAAATGTATCTTGCTGTAATGGAAACACCATTGTGGACACTATTGTAAATGACCTTTCCTGTAGTTACTTCTGAGTGATGTGTTTGCTAATTCTATTCAATTTATTGCTTCTAGTAAAACACAATTTCCCATTAAGCAAGTGCAGGTGATAATCAACCATAATAACAATACAGGAGTTCAGTTAATTAGATAATACCTAGTATTCGAAAACGAAGGGAAGTTGTCAGTGTATTTCCATTTCGTCAGCCTGTTGGAAAAGTTGTTTGGATAATAGAAATGCTGTTGTATTTGTTGTTGAGCCACAAGTTCTTTGTGACTCTAATCCTAAGAACAACTGTTAATGTGAATTCAAAATAGATTACCCATTGCCTGTCTTCACAATTTTGCACATTTTTATTTCATGCTTACTTAACATCAGATGCAGCTTAAATGTGAGTAAATATAATATATTGAAAGTGTATTACGAAAATTTATTTTTTTAATTTTAATTTTCCAACGATTCTATAACATTGATTGTGTTGATTTCTTCACGAGTCAATGAACAGATGTTTTGGCGCTATTCATACTTTGATTTGTATTTGACACAAAAAAGTTGAAGTTAGATTTGAATCACATCTTGACTTGATGGTTTGAATTCTTGGCCTGTGTTTATCTAGCTTTATACAAAGCTGAACAGTGAAGAGCTTCAACAGTTTGCTATGCTAGTCAAGGCTTGGCATACCGACCTCCCCTTCCCTGAATTCTGTAACAAAGTTCGTGACCTCTACGGACCCGACAGGAAACATTTGTTGTCAGGTAGACAGCTGTTATTCAAATTTAATTGCTCCTTATTGAAATACTAGTACTTATTTAAAACTGTTATTAAAATGCAGTTCTAGTAATTAGAATAAATCTGGTGCTTATTCTGTTGCTGGCAAAACAATAAATAATATAAAGACAAACACTGATCTTGCCTGTCTGACATTTGCCAAAGAGATGCGGAATTATACTGTACTGACAGTCGAATACCTGTTTCCTCAACTTTGGCAGTTCAAGATCATGAAGGTTTGGTAATAGTCATGAAAATGGCAGAGCTCTTAAGAGAAGTACACTGTCTTGAGCACACTGCCTCTTGATATATCAAGACTATAAATTTTTCCTTGCAAAGTTAAATACACTGAAGATTCGATGAAGGCATGAGAATTAATAGCAGCTTGATGCTGGCTATGGCACGTGGCTATTATTTGCGTCTGTGTGTGATAGAAATGAGGCCATTCATACCGGCCAAGGACTCGTCTTTCTTCGAATGCTTCATCAAAGGTCTTGGTTTGAAAGCCATGCACACTGAATCTGCTCATCCATTCTTTCGGTCTGTTCACTTACAATTATATTATAATTAATAATTTATAACTAACAACTTTGTATAATGACGTTGTTTTGTGCAACTGATGGGTCACCAAAACCGATCAGTGATCAGGTTGATATGATGTCAAAGTCAGTGCACTGAGGCCCGTGATATGTATTAAGAGATAAACGCATTGTCTTCTGTTTCATTTATTTTTTACTTGTTTGTTTTACAAAACCCTCATCACCAGTGCTTATTCGTGCTCTACTAACTCCTTGCATCCCTCCTCGTTGCTTACGATCATCAAGTACAGGTCATTCCATGCGTCTACTCCTAAGGCATGGAATCAACTGCCACTCTACTCTCTCTTCTTAGCTCAAATTCACTTCCCTTCTTAAAAAAGTGAATGAAAGGTCACTATAATCCTTAGCATTCAAGGATTTGGAAATCTAGGTGCATTTTCTCCAGACGACTAACTACCCAAGCCTCAGATTCACATTTTGGTGTGACCTTGTGCAAATGTTAATTATTAATAATAATAATTCTGTTGGATACAGATGATGGATAAGTCACTAATTTTATCACATCCTGATGTGGTCTGGAATATTTCTGAAATAATGGGACTAGCACTTCATGGAACCTGATGTTGAAACAATGTCATATCTGAACAGTTGATTTGTGTTAGGATTGGAAGGCGTTGGACAAAAGACTGCTGTGCAGTCATTTATTCACTTAAATATTCAATAGACGATGATGTGTTCATTATGCTTTTGTTGCACTACAGGCCAACTCCGTCCGTGTCAATGTTTAGTCGGAACGGATCAGTCAACAGTCGACTTGACTTTGACGACACTGTCAGTGACATATCAACCGCAGTCAGCCAACTGAATATGAGAACAGACTTTGCATGATACCAACACAGGCCTCAAATAGTAGCACAGTGATTGCATGACAACGATTTTATGAATATTTTATGATAATTATATATTGGGTGATCTGATTGGCAATAATTTAGAATGATTTAGTTATTCAGGTGTAAGAAATCTCTGTTGAATTGAATCTTGTATTGAATAATGGACAACTGCATTTGTAGGTATTCGACCTAGGAGTTTTTTGCTGATGGTGCTATATAATTATATATTTATATATGTCACTATGATTTACATTACAGCACAATTGTAGTTGTAATAAGAGACTTTTGCTACAACGCTTTAAGAGTACCTGACCAGAGTCACTCACTATGCTAGTGTTGATTTTTAAGAGGAAAAAATTTGTCAAAAAGCAAAGTTGTGCTGAGACAACTTGACCAGTCATCATCAGTAGGAGGGAGCTGGAAATCCCACCAATGTCCAGAATACCATTGTCAGAGTTCCTGAGAAATGTGGCATTAGAGACTAAGGATGTCAACGGGTACCCGCCCGGGGCTGACTACCTGGGCAATGATATTGGTTTTCGAGTACCCGAAATTCCGTAAAAATGCACGATTTTACCTGAACATATGCCTGCAATATTTCGTGGGTCATATTGGCTGACTGCCAGGGCAATGAAATTGATTCTCGGGTAACAACATTCCGTAAAACCGCGAAATTCTTTACATTTCCTAACAAAATAGCGTGGATCGATGAGTACTCGGGTCGTCATTTCAACATTTTTTGACAGCCTGTTTAGAGACCTGGAGTGACAGAAGGAGATGTAGTCTGCTAACTACTGCACACGATTGAGTCACCGTCCAATGGTCTCTTACAGATGTAAGCAGACCACATACAAACTCCCTCAAGGCACGATGTTGGTTGTACAATTGCCATAGGCCGGCCAATTGGATGTAAGGGGTTATCCTTCATTAATTGATTCACGACATGACAAGATTTTTATAGCCATTTTCTCATGGTATCTGAGATTTTTGGCTGTCCAGACAGTTGGAGGCAGCTTTCAGTAGGGAGAACCATTCACCTTACAGGTGAACTGGACTGCTTGATGATCATGCTGCTACAGTTGCTCATGATAAACACCAAAAGTAACATGATGAAACCTTTGCTAAAGCGAAAGCTGTCTAAAAAAATTCCGACTCATTTGCTGAAGACGTCCAAATATAAGATTTATTGAGCAAATAGCTCCGAGATAAAAGATGTCACTAAATGAACGTTCGATGGAAAATTTGGTCAAAGACATTTCGTCGGAGAGTTGATAACAGAATCTACCAGAGGTGAATTCCAGTCATCTAAGCATTATATGTACTTGCTTGCAGATGAAATTCCTATTGTTGATGAATTGTACTTAGCAACATCTGGCAAACAGATATGGACACAGTTTCTGTCGGGTACTTGAAGCTACTTAATCAAGTGTCTACGTACAATGACACACACACAGCCATACGTAGGTGTTGCCTTGTTTTCTTCTGTAACTTTGCCGATTGATAATTTTCTTAAGTGGAAGTTTTTTTGTGTGCATTGATTCTGTGTCTGTGAATAATCTTGGTGGAACATTAGAACCTGCACTGTTTAAGAAGTTCTTGCATGTGCATTATACCTTGAGGTAATGGAAGATATACTTTCAAGACTATTGGTTGTCTTGATGTTACTATAATGGTCAGTTTTGACAAAGAACTGCTAAGAACTTTCTAGAATATAACTAGAATTACGATGTAGTTTAAGGAATTTATTCAAATAAAAGAGGGTGCCTTAGCTAAAATCCTCAATCATAATAATTAGTGACAATTAAATAATTATGTAGATCAGTTAAAAAGGTGCTGTATGCAAGTTTAAGACATATATTGATGACAGTCATTTGCTATAGTTTAATGGGTTGATCTTGAATTAATTGAATGTCTCCAAAGAGGGCATATTCTTGGTCTTGACAGCTTCTTCACACATATTTGCTAGCTAAAAATGTTTAACTGTTGTGAAGAAATAAAGTACTAGCAATGACATTTTACAGAAAAAAATTTTTTAATACCATTTTATGTTAGAGCTGGAATATGGTCAGTGGTTTTTTATAGTTTTAATTTTATTCCATCAGGGATGTGATCTCGAGACCATGGTCTTGGTCTCGAGACTGGAAAACTGCGGTCTTGGTCTTGAATGCATCGGTTTTGGTCACGGTCTTGGTCTCGAATGTGTCAGTCTTGGTCTTGCTCTTAAAGGAACGGTCTTGGGATTGGTCTCCGTCTTAAATTAGCGATCGTGGTCATTTGCCATATCAAAGCAATTTTATCTAAATTTGTCGGTTATTTTGATTTTTAGAGCACCGGATGTAGGCCCTACACAATTGTTATCGATTTATGGCGTGCTGACCAAACTAATAGATCTTTGGGCCGTTCGCATATTATATAATGTACAAAATCTCAATTTTTGACCCACCACCCTACCCCTAATAACATTATATAACAGCAGCTGTGACCCCTCCCACCCCTATATTATATAACAGACATGCTACCTACCCCCCTACTCCAACCCAGAAGCAACAACAAAGCCTACTAATAGCCTACAGCGTGATAATACATGGTAGTGATGTAAATTCTATCTAAAAACATCATTTTTGTTTCCCTCTGTTTTGCACTAGGAATGAGGATTACAGTATGACTCAGTATCACTCATTCATTGGTTTAATATTGCACTATCAGGTATTTATCCATAGGTTCGCGGTACGACTCTGCCTATTTAACAGCGTATGATACAGAGTGTATACTACAACTTCAATTGGGTATTTAAGCCAATATAAACTATTTACACATACTATAGAAAATGAAATCAAACAACTTGATAATATGAACCAAAATAATTATTTCAAGTAAATTAATTTTAATTTAACCACAATCATAACATAGCACACAGAATTGAATGTATGAGTGTATGCACAGGAAATTGTTAAAATTGTAATCGGGAAATTCTTAAAAGTGGATTTCTAAATAATAAATCACTTCGCCAGATGACAGCTGATGGTGCTAGTTTTGGTTCACAACGTATTGTGAACTTCGATTAAACAAAAAAGGGCAGTGGTACGTGGAATTTCCAATTGGCAGGCAAACAGGTAAAAAAGCATATGCTGGAAAAGTTTGTTATATAACAAAACCTTCAACCTACCCCCCACCCTACACAATATAACGCTAACAAAATATGAACCCACCCACGTACCCCTTGAGCGTTATATAATATGTGAACGGCCCCTTTATATACATGTTACTATGGGCAGAGAAAAAATGCATGTGCAACGGAGCCAGTCATTTCAAAATTTGCTTTCACAAATTTCAAGGTTTTGGAACAATCTGATAGTTATGTGGTTGGCCACGTGTAGACATCGTTACCCTACAATTCTGAGGTTGGTGGTGCAAGTACACCATTCAAACGGAACGTTAATCTACTTGTTCAAATGTATTAAAGTATATATCTATCATATACTGTAAGTAATTTATAATGTGATATTCTCTGGCCAAAGCCAAGGGGTGAACCCGCAATAGTTCAGAGTGGCCGGTAAAACTATCTTCTCGAGCATTTTTAAGATTAGTATTCTTTGCAATAAAATTAATGTTACAATTAATGTACATTTTAAGAGTGTTATTCCATTTTGGCGTCTTAATAAATTGAATTGTTTATAAAAAAAAGAGTATTGGTCTTGGTCTCAGATCACTTGGTCTTTGACCTCTTGGTCTTGGTCTTTGACCTCTTGGTCTTGGTCTTGAGTTTTTGGTCCGTGCCCAACATTGTATTCCATAACTTTGGGTCTGAACAATCTGAACAGGATTTATTTATACAAAAATATCAAAAAATCAGATTTCAGTTGCATCTCAAAAAGAATAAATTACGGTCAATCACTTTCAGTGTCGAATGCTGTTTACAGCCATTCAAACTAATTACGAACTACTGGCATATTCCTTCTGAATCCTGACTTTCATCAAGAGACTTCGTCAAAACCTCTGATGAATTTATCGTAAGGTAGAGATCTACACAAAAATAAATTTGTAATTATGATGTCCACATTAGCCTTTTTATTATATAAACGGCTAACATGGACGCAGAAATTAATCAGAAAATAAAGAAATTTAGTTGGGCCCTTAGAATATTCTATTCTTTCAAAGATCTGTATGTATTCTGTATTAACTATTGGGATTTGTCTCGTTGAAGGGAAACTTCATCAAGACTGGGTTTGTTGACTTTGAAGCAAGCCGTTGGCCTAGCTTAAGTCATTACATTAAGTTATTAAATTAAGTCATTAAAGTTTTCCAGCGATCGATGGTTTTAAAGTCTTTGTTGCTTTCTGTTAGGAATGTCTGCGGGACTGCATCGATGATTAAGTCAACAAAGGATTGGCCACCCAACTCTAGACGGCGAGTCTGTCTGTAATTACCTCGGTAGGCCTACATGGACAGTGAAATCCCTATCGGACTATCAGTTGTTCCGCTAGTGTGGCCTTGCCTAAGCATTCAACTGGAATCTTTGCAATCGCCTCTGTTGGTTCTAAATCCGCCTCGTTTTGTTTTGATTGAGCGGCGTTGCTGCTGTTGGCTGTTCAATGCGAGACTTTTGGTCGTTGCCAGCGCAGAGGCGCCATGCGTCGTTTGTCGGTCTCTTATCAAATGCACGATTTTCGTTGTCGCTTTACACGCGCTCTGCGGTTCTTATCGTGTCCGTTATGAAAATACAAATTGGCCGTCCGTGGTCGGAATTTGGATAAATCGCGTTTCGGAATTTCGAAGATTTATGTCTGAAAGAGAGAAGTCTTAGAAAGAACCTCAAAACGTGTGGGCGGAAACAGAGGTCTGCAGGTTCGGTGTGTAAGATGATTAGGCCCTGAGAAAGAAGTTTGCGCAACCAAGATATTAAGGCCTATTCCGAAACATGGGCGACATGCATTTTTTGCGACCGTATGGCTTCGATCATGGCCCTCTACTTTCGAGAGAGCCATACCCCGACGCTGCCTTAATCTTCAAATCTTCACAAAGAACTTACAATTACAAACAGCGAAGAGCTTAAATAGCCTAGGCCCTACGCTATCTTAAATTTCGTAGGCTACTGAAAAAAGATTCAAATTAGTTATCTCTTGAATGTCCTCAAGGCTGCAATATATTAAAACAAATTTACAGGATTAGAGCAGAAGTGCATATGATGTTATCAGTTTCATGCTGATTGTCCTGACCGCAACACCCGATTACTTTGATCACGTTTACGTCAGTCTTTTAACATCGCTGCCCGTTTGAATGAATAGGCACCACGGCCCACGTAGAGCCTACCATCAACTCGCTGCAGAGCCTAAAATTTCCTGCAAGCAGATAAACTTCCTAAGTTATTTCACGACAAGCGGTCGGTAAAGCTCTGCAACATACACACAGTAGGCCTAGTGTTGTGATTATAAAGTGTGCCCGGTGGCTTGCTAGTTTTTACTATGTGCGCATGAGCGGCGAATGCTGACGCCAGTTACGCGGTCGTCCATTGTAAGCTAATGATTGTTAGGGTCCCGTCCAAGGCTGTTCAATATGTAGGACTAGGCAATGCCGCTGTATTATAATGTAGGCCTATTCCGATTTGATATTCAATGTGAAATATTCTCGGGTGATGGTGTTTAATAATAATTATTGTTAATTGTAGAATTACAGCTACACATCATAGTTGTAGTGACTTAAGCGTGCTGCTAGACTCTAAATAGGGTAGGGTGGGGCAAAACGGCCCATCTAAGGAAAAATTGCTTCTTGTTATCGCTGTGTTTGATATAGGATAATTACTTGATGCTATTTAAATGACATTGAAGATTGGCTATCAGTCCCTGAAAGCAGAAAGTAACTAAACATCTTATGTTTACGTATTTTTAAGAAAACAAATAATTGAGAATAGAGGACGTTTTGCCCCACGGCTGGGGCATAACGGCCATGCGGGCAACGTTTACTCCCATGTTGAAAGTTGTGAGAAGTAAAGCATACAGGCATTCGAAATTCCTCAACACGTAACAACGTGCAATTTAACAGCTGCATGACACGAACTTACTAGCCTACCCTAACATATAAAAATATTAAAGTAGGCCTATATCCGTGTCACGCGAGCGCTGCGTCAGGAAAACCAGTTTATTTACAGGCACAAGAGACCAGATTTTGCGACTAGTCAGTCAAAGCCCAGAAAGGTCGAGCCAAGAGAGGGAGATGTTTGACAAGAAATCAATCAAGACCTTTATTATATCATCCGGTCCACACGACTTGTGATACCATTCTTGCATGCAGGACATTCTTGCCACAGCTCGAATGGCGGGAATATTATGCGGTCATTTAGTATCAAAATGCATATCTGAAGTAGTGAAAAGACTTCGCAGTATACTAGGCTGAGGCCTAATACTTTATGAACCATACCTACATTAGCAAATTGTTCCCATTAAGCACACACCGCTCAGTAAGTATTCCTTTGAAGCAAGACGTCCCCTGGACGTTTTGCCCGGGAACGTTTAGCTCCCATGCATACGGCAACTACATTTCTGAGCTGTACAAATTTATGAGTGTATTATCGCTAACCAAGCGTATCATAAAAATTCAGCACAAAGATATCTTTCGAACTGCTATCTCGGTTTTACAAGTAACAGTATTAATGTAGTCGAAAAAATTAACAAAGCGTGATCAAAATATTATTTAAAAAAGACCCAAAAACGTATCGACGATGACCTGGTCGTAAATCGTTTAATTTCGCGTCACAGCAGGTTTTGTGATAATTCTAGATTGCATTAACATGGCAAAGACATTGCAACCTCACGACATGTATTATAACAAATTTAAGACGGGTGGACGTCTTGCCCGCATGGGACGTCTTGCCTCACGTTACCCTAATGGCTCTAGTTACAGTAGGCCTATTGTTGTATTTCAAGACAAAAGTTGAAAAAATAAAAAGGTCTTACGGTCGCTACAGAAAAACACGAACATCATTTTTACATTAGGACCTACATATAGGTCAACATGAGGAGGTGAACCGAGATTCGTCCGCTTCGAGGGGCTCTGGACGTAACCATACGTCTTATGACCAATGTAGTCAACTGGGCTTAGGCTTAGGCCTATTAGGGTGTTGTTGGCTCTACTATTCGTGAAGTTTCTTGATTTTATATCGATGTAACCACGAAAGTCTACGCGAACCTTTCGATGCTGCTATTGAATTCTCTGCCGAAATTATTCACTGACTGCGGCAGTAGGCCTACTTGACAATGATAAAGCAGACTCCTACGCAAACCATTTGTTTGACCACGATACCAAGGTAAGCGGTACAGGCCTGCATAACTCCTGTTAATGAGATGTTGTATAGTTAAAGCCATTGGCAGCGTTCTTTCTGCATCCATGCATTTTGTTTGTTCAATTGATACGTTTTGGCGTTGGCATATGCATTGTAAGGTGGTCGTAACGTCGTCGTGAATTATACGAACAGGTACCTACGTATACTATGGTGAGCCCAGAAACGCGCATGCATGATTGATGAGCCTCTGGGATGGATGGGCGGCTCAGCGGCGGCGGAGGCAGCGGGCGAGCACAGGCTGCAGGTGCCCTGGAACGAGAGCGGCCAGCGCCTAACTTGGCGTGCTCGCTCGTGCGCTGGATCATTTGTCTTCGAGCAAACAGCTCAAGCGCTCAACTAATGGACAACTCTTTGTTAATCGCAGCTCTGAACTTTCGCACTGGCGCTTTTTGGGCAAATATTTTGTGTAAATAATTGCGTATACTGGTGCCTCGTGTTCAAGGGCGTTTGCGCTGCTCTGCTGGCGAAGAAGCCCTACGTGTATTTGCGTGTGTGGGGGTATAGACAGAAGTCTGTGTAAACGTATAACTGAGGGTTAGAGAAAGAGAAGGACAGATACGTGTAAACAGACAGGCAGCGAAATTAAAAGGCTGACATGCTTTGCTGCAGCAGGCCGTTTTGGCATATAAGACCCAAACCTTATAGAGCTTCTTCTTAGATCTATTCCTTCTGGTCAGTGATCGTAGAGATTAGCAGACGAAGGTCCGTTCATTGGCTGCAGGGTAAGGACTTGAGTCTTGGCATTTTTGCCTCGCTGGCTGAGGACTTTGTCGTCTGGGGAGTGAGGCTGGATTTACCTGTGCTGTCGTGATTTACCAGAGAGGTCTAGAGGATGAACTCCTACCACCAGAGGGATACGACGTTCACCAAGATCTTCGTCGGTGGTCTACCGTATCACACGACCGATGAAACGCTACAGAAGTTTTTCGAACCTTATGGAAGCATCGAAGAAGCCGTTGTCATCACCGATCGACAGACGGGAAAGAGCCGCGGATACGGATTCGTAAGCATTCATTCATTCATTTTCATTCATTCATTCATTCATTCATTCAATCATTCATTCATTCAGTCATTCAATCATTCAATCATTCATTTTCATTCCTTCATTCATTCAATCATTTACTCATTTATTCATTCATTCAATCATTCAGTCAGTCATTCATTCACACAGTTCAGTCGCACCGACATATTATACATGCATACATACACGTATAAGTTCATATGATTATGCATACATACACAAATATATGCCTGCACACGTACATGTATATGCATACATTGCATGCGTATATCTAATATTCTGTTTAGATGCATTGCATGTGTCCACATATGATGCATGATTGTATGCACATTATGTATGTGTGCATGGATGTGTCCATGTCGGCTGTGTGTTACTAAACCTGTTAAATATC
This sequence comes from Bimastos eiseni, assembly GCA_959347315.1. Lineage (NCBI taxonomy): Eukaryota > Metazoa > Annelida > Clitellata > Crassiclitellata > Lumbricidae > Bimastos > Bimastos eiseni. The sequence goes on along the minus strand of OY365806.1, from coordinate 57,773,839 downwards.
TTTTCTTAGAGGGTTGACATATTGCTTTGGTTTCAAAACCTGTTAATTGCTCTCCGTGTTCGGTTCCATTACCTGCAAAGTTCGCTGACGAATCAAGAAGCCAGTTTGATACACGTGATATACGATGGCTGTTGTAAATAACGAGTGTTTTATGCGATATGACATCTTCACCCACTCTCACAGAGATGATTATCGCATGTCACTGACTGTTAACCAACAGTAAGCATACTTACAACCTATATTCTGAGATTATTATCATCTATATAGAGGTATTCACTCACTCTCGATCTTATTAACGGGAGATGATTATCGCGTGTCACTGACATCTGCTAACCAACCGTAGCTGTTTAATAGCTGACCTTCACCGCCTATTAAGGCGCGTCACGGACTGTATGCAGTATTTATGCATCCAGCGAGATAAATAAAGATTCAGAGCTGGGTTCACTTTGTCTCCTGAACGACACGATAATTAGTTGCTTGTTTTCATATATTTTATATAATGGCAGCTAAATATATAACTTGTCATCATCCGTTCCTACTTCACACTAGGGGGGAGCAATTGTCCAGGGGCAAATGTCCTGCCCAAAATGGGGAGCGGCAATTATTCTAAGGGGACACTTGTCCGAAGGGGCAAATGTTCGGGAGGGGGGGCAAATGTCCGTTCTCCTCTGATTGTTCCTTGTATATGCGCTCTGCTACGGTCCAATTCCATGAGATTTTCCTATGTTGACCTTGTAGCTTGGAACTGTCTTCCACGATCCTTGCGCCTGTAATTACTAGCCCTCCCACCTATCCTGTAGTTCCAGAGACGCCTCAAGAATTTGTTGTTCTCTGGCCCATGAACAGACGCTGAGAGCGCTGAAAATTGAGCGGCGCTATACAATATTCCATCATATTACACCAATTACATCGCATAAAATTAGGGCTGTACCGAATATTCACTTGGTATTCGCTTCGGAGCCGAATAGTGGGCCAGATGGCTATTCGGTATCCGGCCGAATAATAGCGGTCGAACGAAATACAAATTGTGGTCACGTGACATCTGTTTCTGCACAAGTGGCGGTTGCTATATCGAGTGGATTGAAGGCACTCGCTACCAGAGTTGTCATTTGGTCCAGTTTTCATGACCCGGCCCGACCCATTGAAAATGGACACGACCCGATTTCTAAATACAAATATCTGACCCGACCCATGACGTACATGACCAGACCCGACCCGTCTTTTGTGCTAATTTCACTAATATTATTTATCGTAATATTCAAATGTCGTAGAAACACAGCATATTCAGACCGCCCTAAATGATCATAATATAGATTTGTGATGACGTATCAGGGAAGATACCCTTCGCTTATTCCATTTAATTTGGCCTAAACTTACTTTCTCCATAAATATGTGTGAAAGAATTTAGGGTATTATTAGCTGCGTATGAGTCCGGCCCGTATGTCTCAGCATTGCCTCCTCAGCCTAACTCGCACGCTTGTAGTAAATCTAATTCCTTCGCCACATTCAATTTATTTGATTGTAACTGATTAACATTATGAATAGCACTGAGTTGAAAATTAAGCTCTGCAAAATAATTGGTGGGTCGAAATGGGTCCGGGTTTGGAACCCGACCCAACCTGACCCGCCAGGATCTTGACCCGACCCGACCCGCCTAATTTGCAGATATTCCTGACCCGACCGACCCAACCCTATCAAACTCGCGACCGACCCGTGGACAATTCTGCTATCTGCTGCCTGGACCACGGTATTGTAGTGTCAGTCATCTCATTTCTAGGTCTGGTTAAATTAATTTCATTCCAAAAAAAGTTTATACAGACTGGCAGAAGGATGCAAAAATTACATGTAGCTAACTGTTTGTTTTTATTATATATACTAAATTTACTTAACTGAAACTTGGTTCGGGGAATTTAGATGTAGGCCTAATTATGCCCCGTTGTCCATAGTTAGGCAATTAGTTCGTACGAAGTGTGACAGATGTTGCTTCACGTTTACAACGCATTCAGCGCAGCTAGTTAATAATGATTAGATCCTCTGCTTTGCTTAATGGAGTCTTTGTGTATATGATTTGCTGACTAATTTGTTCTTCTTATCATTCCAACGGTTGAGATTAGCATACTTAATATCTCCAAGTGGATCTGAAGTGCAACCAGAGTGCTCCAGCGTTTCAGTCCCGAACCTTCTCAGCCAACGGTTCAGCTCTTTAACCACTAGACCAAAGCTACCCTGCGGCACATACACACACGTCTATTAGTCCACTTGGTCTTCTACGGCTTTCAGTCTGTGCCGTATGCTTCAGCAGAGGGGTCGATAGTAACAAGGACTGTCTGGACCTAATAAGCGTCATCTTCTGCGATTAGTCTCTTTTCATTATGTCCAGGAATAAAAATTTAATGTCGTTAATAGCGTTCCTTTTCTAGACGAACTCCAGGATATACGCCAGTCGTGGTAAGAGTTAAACGAGACATCTTGGAAAGGACAAAAGGCAACACAGAGAAAAACGTACAGGTCTAGTGAGAAAGACAGCCAGCCAGATCCACAGAGACAAAGAATGGAAGAGAATGAGACTTTGCCTGGAGCAGAAATTCGAGCAAATGACCCACTTGACCAGCGTCCGCCCTTTATTGCTTACAAGTAGCCTACATGCCATCGATGCTATAAGTATCGACACTTGTTTAGAACAGACGTCCGTGATTCGTGATATATATATATATATATATATATATATATCACATGCTCTCCATAAGATATATTATATATATATACAGATATGCATCACGCATTCGCCATAAGGCACCGTATATTATTATATATAGGCATAGTAATATTGAATGTTAGGTTGTATGTAGGCCTACATAATGTAAGCTGACTGAGGACGATCGTTCAGGCCACATGTTGTACATGTAAATAAGTTATATATGATATTGTATATATTATAAATTCTTGATGTCCTATATTATCTAAATTATGTAAAGTCTATATGATTTGTGTATATATTTGGCAGTAGTTCCTAATAGAGCAATCGTATACAATATAGATAATTATAATAGTCCATTCACCAAACCCATCGTAAAACGCAGACGAGTTATTGCATTTGTAGTTGATGTAGGCCATGCGTGCAGGCCATGTGTTTTCGGCCTCATGGCAGCTGTTACAATCTGCTGCAGATGCGGTGGTTTCTGGCTGCTGACGCTCTGAGATCGTGATAATATCAGATGTTGGTGTCAAGAGAGTCACAACTAGAAAATCAGACGAACATCGAATGATCTTTGTAGCATTTCATATGCATAAACTAATATCTTTGCAAACTACGTGCTCTCCTTCAGATATGATCCAAATAATAAAGATATGCGTCACCCGAAGAGATCATGTCATACGAAGACTACTACAGCGACAAATTAGCATGCATACCCATTTCTCTTTGGAAATTATTTTTTAAAGACGATCGTTGGGTAAGCCAAATAAGCTCGAATAATCTGAAAGGAATAAAAAAAATTATAGCTCTAAAATATAAATTCTAGTTATTGAAAGCTATCATACAGTTCTGCAACGGATCCGGAAAGCTACACTTGTTAAAGCCTTCGCCAAGTAGGCCTACCTCTGTGGGCAAGGATACCGTGTCGCAAGCCGATCGTGACTATATGTGTGCCGTGATTTGAATCCCGGGCTAACCCAGGTCCACGTATTGGGACTTTAAAGAGCCTGCATCCCATTAAATGGACATCGGTAGTAGGCGTAAAGGAACTCATCCGATATATTGGAATAGTCAGAATTTGAGATCATATGTATAGGCCAGCGCTCGTGAATAAGCTGGTGCCCTGTTACATTTTACATTCCTGTTTAACTTGAAATCTTTCTCTCGTTTACACGTGTGGCAATGCACACTGACGACTAGTTCAATATATCTGACAGGCAGCGTCGATCACTAAGCCTAATAAGCAGCTTTGCTTACTCAGTTTAATAAACAGCATTGCTCACTAAGTCTAATAAGCAGCGTTGCTTACTCAATCTAATAAGCAGCGTTGCTCACTAAGTCTAATAAGGAGCTTTCAGCGTTCAGCTGGCTTTGTATGTACTGTGTCGAATGGACTGATGTTTCGCTCCAATTTATTGCTCGTCATCCACTCCACTGAGATCATAGAGTTTATGCCGTAAGCACCATCGCTTAAATAGAGGTTCTTATAAAGCGAATGTGCAGATGTCTTAGGAATGTAACTGACTACGTATGACTTTCCAGATGTCTTAGGCACCCAGATGGATATTTATATAGCGCTCTTATTTATTCATCTCACGGGCTTTAATATAAACGAACATAGGTATGTTGAATATCTCTGGGCTAGAGATCACAGGCTATTTCCTGTGTGAAACTTATTACACAGCTAGTAGCAGTTTAGTCTTTTTAAGCATAAATGGGTTTGAAGTGGCTTCGAAGACTCTGCATCTGTCTGATTCATTCTTATAAATTGCTCTCGAAAGCTAATAATAAATGTGTCTGATGAGACAACGTTGGCTTTTAAGATAGGAAGAAGACTAGTCTTTAAGCTATGGCTCTGAGGCAGCCACGGGTATGAAGTGTTAGCTACTTCATTTTCTTAGCCTCGACATAGGAATCAGCTCCTCGCTCGCCGTCTCATCTGCCATCTACTAACTGTGAACAAATCTGGTAAAAAGAGGCTCTCTCTCTATATATATATATTTATATATATTTATGCACCCTATATATTATATATGGGAGCAGGTCGAACAGAAACCGCGAACCAATTTCCTGCACGCTGACCACTAAGCTATCCCACAATTCCACAACTTTTGCATTGCATTGCTTACCCTCATTGAGCCGGCCAAACAGTGACGTAACAACGCAACCAACCTGCCATGCTCTCTCCCCTTTCTCTGTCTTACTTACTCACTCACTCACTCACTCACTCACTCACTCACTCTCTCTCCCCCTCTGTCTCTGTCTCTGTCTCTCTGTCTCTCTCTGTCTCTCTCTGTCTCTCTCTGTCTCTCTCACTCTCTCTCTCTCTCTCTCTCTCTCTCTCTCTCTCTCTCTCTCTCTCTGTATCTGTCTCTCTCTCTCTCTCTCTGTATCTGTCTCTCTCTCTCTCTCCCTAGTTCTCTTTTTGCTGCCATCATCCAGCAATGTCGCACACGACTATATTGACGCTTATAATTATGCGAACATTCATAATCGTTTTGATTTGTTTTATGAAATTAGCTGTCAGCTGTATATATATATATATATATATATATATATATATATATATATATATATATATACATCAAACATATCAAACATGGCAAATGCCGGGTCTGCAATTGGCCTCGAATAGTGTTTAAAATTTTTGACTGCAGCTAAATCCAGAAGAGTTGGTTTATTCAAAATATAATTTAGAGGCCCGTGACTTCACTGCTACTATTGCATAGGAGCCAGTGATTTCTGTTACCACCCCTTCAAACCTGTTTGTTATTAACTTATTCCACGAGTTCCACTCATTGGCGTTGAGTCTATTCAAGGTATCAGTGATCATTTGGCCAATCGAGTAGAAACTGTCTAAACGTGTTGCGCATATTAATATATCGACTCTGTCGAGCAACTGGAGTCAATCGATTCAAACCTGAAAAAGGAAGTCGAAAGATTGCTCAGGGTGATTCACTAAGGATGGCAGTGATGGGTACACTCAGACAAGAAATGAGTTAAATTAAACTCAACTCATGCACCTCAAAATGAGTTAAAACTCAAACTCAACTCATCCTCTGTCAAGTGAGTTAACTCTAACTCAGTTGTTAAATGAGTTAATTCATTAACTCACACTTGTCTCATATACTGGCATGTTCTAGTCAAACGTTGTACAGATGCACAGCTACCACAAAATGGTATCATCAATTTATTATTACTAATTTACTAGTATAATAGTATTACTGTTTTTATTGTTAATGAATAAATCAGGTTATTATTGCTGAGTCAAAGTAAACACCACAGTTCACATGTTTAACATCCTCCGCAGCATGAATTGTGTGTGAGATATTGCTGATATAGCGTCATTTCTGCCGAATAGTGAGTTGAGTTTAAAATTGACAGTTATAACTCAAACTTACAGAAATTATGAATTAAATCAAACTCATAACTCACTCTCTTTGAGGTGAGTTAACTCAAACTCATAAATCACAGCAAGTGAGTTAATTCGTGAGTTTAAACTTATCTGAGTTAACTCATGCCCAACACTGAAGGCTGGTCAATTTGGTGCCAAGAGCACCTGCTTGGATCATTCTGTGAGAGAACCACAACTTGGAAAGTCACGCTATTCAGTTAATTATTCTATTGATGGCAGCTTCTAACTGTCAGAAAAAATGTTTGACACTGGTCAAATCACAGTCAAATCGTTTATCACAGGTCACCATCAGAACACAGCTCTATATAAATGATGGCCATTTAGATACACAGATGCATTTCGCTCACAGGACAGAATACTTTTGTTAAGGAGCTTCCTATACTACGTGCATATGCCTACATCAGGTCTCGTCCGTTACCCTTTCGTATACTTATCACGATTGACTTTTATACCCCTTCAGTTTCCTAAATCTGGTTTACTTCAATCATTTGTCGGATTCAGGTCGTGAGCCATCTCTTTTGCCCAAGGGCGATTTGGATATTAACCGTGACTTAAATGTAGAAGCAGTGTAACTGTTTATCCTAATCAATTTGGAGTCATTGATGTCATGTATGTATGTGTGTGTGTGTTCGTAGGTATGTATGTAGGCCTATGTATGTATGTATGTATGTATGTATGTATGTATGTATGTATGTATGTATGTATGTATGTATGTGTGAATATACGTATGTATGTATGTATGTATGTATGTATGTATGCATGTATGTATGTATTCATGTATGCATGTATGTACGTATGCTCGTATGTATGTACGTATGCTCGTATGTGTGTACGTATGCTCGTATGTATGTACGTATGCTCATATGTGTGTACGTATGCTCGTATGTATGTACGTATGCTCGTATGTGTGTACGTATGCTCGTATGTATGTACGTATGCTCGTATGTGTGTACGTATGCTCGTATGTATGTACGTATGCTCGTATGTGTGTACGTATGCTCGTATGTATGTACGTATGCTCGTATGTGTGTACGTATGCTCGTATGTATGTACGTATGCTCGTATGTGTGTACGTATGCTCGTATGTATGTACGTATGCTTGTATGTGTGTACGTATGCTCGTATGTAAGTGCGTATATTACTTATGTTAGTATGCATTGTGCATGTATGCAACTATGCATGATTGCATGTGTGCGTGTGTTGTGTATGTCCGAGCAATTACATAGCGCCCTTTGGAATTTGGTATCTCTCTCCAGCAATTGCTATCTTACATTGATGCGTGGACTGCCATTGCCGCCTTTTTGAGTGTAGAAACGTCGACAACCATTCATGGGCATATTTTCAGAATATCGATGTACTATCGTGAACCCTTTAAAATGCAATGTTTGATATTGTTTATAAGCATTCTGTTAGTGATATTTGAATGAGCGGGGAGGAAGGCATGGGTCCTCAGGTGAATTTGTAATATTACACCCAAATAGAACATGATTTTATGCACCATGCGAAATATGTTAAGTGCTGTTATCCGATTAAATAGGTGGTACATGACTACATCCAGACTATTATATACATAATTACGTTGTTATAGCATTTGGCATACAGTGCTATGCCTGTATGAAGGTTATGTAGGGCATATGCACATTGGCATATGACACAAATTGCTACAGCCTTTTGCCAAGTGCACACTGACAAAAGGGAAACTTTCAGTCTTCGATAATTAGGTAGACATTCTTCTCATATATTTTATTATGCAATACGAGGTCACACAAACGACAAAAACTTTTAGAAAAATTATTCTAGATCTTTTACTCTTTGCGCTACAAAGTCAAAGATGGTTCCGCGCGTTCAGCGTTAGTCGTCATGTATAGGCCTACGCATTAACGTAAGTTAATAAACGCTGATCGTTGTAAATTCCTGTTGGCTCAAACCGTGACAAGACTATAGGGCCTACGCCTAAATTATTGAAGGATCGAGTCTCAAAGTTGCAGTTTATAGAAGTTGTAGCATATCACACAAAAGCCGATTGATATAGGACTAACAACGGTCTACTTCTGATCGACTCATTATGAGGCATTGGTGAGTGAAATGGGTCATTGTTCATTTCGCTAGAGATAATGATGTCGTCTGGTGATCGTTGACAGGTGACGATGTCTGATCGACTGGGGGCAGAGAGGGCTTGCAAGGATCCCAACCCTATCATCGACGGTCGAAAGGCAAACGTTAACCTCGCCTACTTAGGAGCGAAACCTCGGATTCCCGTCGGGGAACTGATTGGTGAGTAGACCCACGACGACCACAAGTTTCAGTTTAAAAACACTGTGTGATGACAGAGATCATTTGCGTAGCCCTCCTCCTTTATCCATGCTTCAGACTGGTTTTTAAGAAGGCGAATATTGGAGGTGTTCCACGAGGACCATGAGCCATCTTTATGCATAGCTTGCAGCATAGAAGTAGCCTACTGATGCAAATAAATACAACGAATAATTATAATGAAACAATCGAATTTCAAGTACACTTATGGTACATATATATATATAGCGGCCTCTGAAGGGATCGAGTGATCTCGCTGGTTAGGGGCTCCTGCGTATTGCTAATACTACGTATTGCTGTAAGGCATCAATACAGGGCGGTCAGCGGCGATCTATTATTACAAGTATTTCTGGACAAATGCTTAAAATCAGTGAAAACAAAATTAATAAAGACGATTAGAGTCCGACCTATTACTCTAATTAAACAGTTGCATCGACTATACAAGTAGCTATGTATACACGTATCCCTATGCACTGCATTCAGGTCTTTGTCTGTAAGTTATACAGACAGTTTCTTGGTCCAGATAATATTTTACTGATGATTTATCCGAATTGTATTTGTAGCTGCTTTTCCTTTTGGACTAAAGACGGGTCCAACCGCTCAGGCATCTTATCTCTCTCCTGAGATTATGGGGTAAGTATTCCTCCCCTCCCTCTCTGTCTGTACGTCTGCCTGTTTGCCTGCCTGTCTGTCTGTGTGTTTGTCTCTTCGACTTAAATGGAAGCATTTCCTTTTACCTAGTTAGATTTCACTTTCGTAATTCAGACAAAGAAAACGCCGGAAGGTCGGCCAGCGAGTCAAAACGATTAGCCGCTCATAGGTGGCGCTGCATGGAACGCATGCGCATTGGCCTGGATGGGCGATAATGGCGGAAGTATGTCCACGCGCCAGAGATTATGGCAGCGACGCGCCAGTTACTTAAGGCATTAACCGACTGATATGGGCAACTAACGAACCATGATTTAGTAGGTCGACATTTCATAGTGTATACGTTCATGATTTATTTAAATTTGCGACAATATGTATGGAAGATATAAAGATAATGTGTAGTGTATATTGATAGACACCGACTGTAGCGATACGAATGGCATTGCGGCACTATAGTTTCAGTTTTAACGACACTGTGTGATAAGAAAGATCATTAGCGTCAACCTCCTCCTTTATCCAGGCTTTGGATTGGCATTGCCAAAGTGCAAGCAGTGGAGGATAGTTTCATAGCATGATGATGCACTTTATTAGATTTACACAATGGATCGATCGTCGCGTTTATGATGAACGGCATCATTAAGGGACTATTTCTTGACATTTTAATGTTCTAGAACTTTCAACTTTGCTCCAGATGTCCTGTTTATTTTAGAGGCACTGCTTTCCTCTTTACGTTGGCCATATCTAGGAATTGTGGGAGTTATTGTGTTCTGACAATGGCATAAAATTAGTTCTACCCCATTATTTTCGTTGATGCAATCGGACGTAGGTCCACGTAGGTCCACGTGCACACGTAGGTCCAAACCTATGCTCTCCAACTTAGATGTTTCAGTTGCATTAACCTTTTTAAGTGCACTATTGCATATTTAAATGCTTTATTGAATTTTTTAAATTCGAGGTTTCTCCATCACTTGGTTTAATACTTATTGGCAAAGTGTAGACGTCTATAAGGATTAACGGTTCTCTCCCAAACTAAAAATTCTCGACGGATGTTAAGGACACTATTATTATTATTTTACCGGTGGTAAAAAAATCCATCAAGAACACAAATTTATTGTCATCATCGTCGCTGTCGTATTCGTGCATCATTGTCATCATCATCATCATCGTCGTCATCATCATCATTGTTATCTTATCATTCGTATCATATCTGGTTATTTATATAGCACTTCTTATAATACTAGCTATTCAGAAGCGTTCCCGCGTGACAGCTAGTCCCGAGGAAATAAGAAAGTCTTCAGGCAACTAAGGTATGAGGAATCGAGGATGGGAGCCAGATTAAAAGCTCGCTACGGATACTAGGGGATGGTCATTCCACACAGAAAGGCCCACGTTGGCACGTGTTGAGTTATAGCAGTCCTTGCCCGTGGAACAAGAAGATCAAGTCTATCCGCAGACCGGAGAGGGCGGGTGGAAACAGCAGACAGAGGTTTTCGCATTAAGTCGCAGAGATATTTAGGAGCTTTACCAGTAGTCAATTTGTAACTGTTGAGGTGTTGGAACTGTAGGACGGGGCGTTTCTCCTATCACACACCCGCGTTAAGTTTTTCTCACGGCCTCCCCAATAAAAATGTTCGCGGCCTCTTCCTGCTTGTCAGCATTACCATTTAGCATTTAACTTCAAGGGCCTGTGCTAAATTGTGTCTAATTTTATCAAGCATTGTTATTTTTTATTACAATGTTTGATCAAATTAATCGTAATTAACTAAACACTAATGTAACACTAAATTGCACAGAAAACGAAACAGTCTCATTTAACACACGTGTGCATAACCGAACTTAAATAGAAAAGCGTTAGACCTAAATGTTTGCCTCCAGTCTTACTTCAGCTAATAATTATTTGTAGGCCATTAGGCCTGCAACAATAGAACGTGGATAAAATTGCATAAAAGAACTGTTACGTATAGACCTATTGAACTTGGCTGCAACTGCACAGAAAACTTAACAGTCGCATTTAACACGTGTAATTTGTAAAGAACTTTAACTTAAGATAAAGAAATGCGCTAGACTAGATAGACCATAATCAGCAGTTAAAATCGTAGACCTGATTCAACACATCCTGTGGCGCTGGTTGCGTTTTGGGAGGGTTGGATAATATAAATAGAAAATGTGAAAAACCACGCGAAACGCTTTTTTTCCACCCTCCTCTATTTCTGAGTGCCCCCCTCCCCACATCCCCTCCCCACATCCCCTCCCCACATCCCCTCCCCACATTTACATAACACGCATGTGCTAATGCTATATCCGTCAAAACTTCGGAGTAAATAGTAAAAACGTGTCGGGACTGCCCGGAACGGCGTTCCGTCTATATATCTAGTTAACTGGCTGAGGTGCCGGAACGCCGTTTCGGCCATCCAGGAGGTGACGGAACGGCGTTCCGATTCCCTCCGGCTGAAATTGACCACTGAGCTTTACCCTGTTGAGTTCTAAGGACAAAGAGGATTACCTTGTATTGGAAGCCAATGTAGGACGTCGGTCATTTATAGTAGAAATGCGGGAGTAGCGAGAGAGATTATCATTATCATTATCATGATTATAATCAGAATACTAATAAGGAAATTTTGCTACCACATTATCTAGTTCACTGATTGATTGTAATTTAGCGCATTTCAGTTGAAACTACAATACTTGAATGCATTTCAAATTCAGACTGCATCACTTACATGACTTAGTGAATGGATACTTTGGATAGGTTAGTGATGGCTGACTCATTGAACACCAAATTCACTCATTCGTTCCTCTGATTTTGCTTAGTCATTGGGTGAGCGTTCAAATATTTGACTGAATGACGTACAGTGTATATAGCAAGAATAATATTAACCACAGCACATGAGATTATGTTTCAAAACCTGTCTTCGCAAGTCAGACTTCGTGTGTGTTTGCTTCCTCTGCTATTTCTACGATGACTGTTCTGTAAAAGACCTTTAGAGTTATGCACGGGCCCATACTATTCGACGTACGCACATGCACAGGCCTACGCGCAGAGTCGTAGACCCTATTTGCTTAATAGACCTTCAGTAATAGGCAACCAATTCGACCTGCTCCACATCAGTGCTAATAAAACCTTCAACCGACTTTTCTCTCTCTGTCTCTGTCTCTCTCTGTCTCTGTCTCTCTGCCTCTCTGTCTCTCTCACTGTCTGTCTGTCTCTCTCACTGTCTGTCTGTCTGTCTGTCTCTCTTTCTCTCTCTCACACACACACACACAGGTGGCGCTGTTTTCTCTGAGCGTCTGCAGAAACGTACGCCTAAGACAATCATCAACAGACGGACAGTTTACTTCTGTAAACTTACGTGGTTCATTTAGTCTGTTTCCCCTCTCCTCCTTTTCCTCCTCCCCGTCTCTTCTTCCTACCTTCTTCCCTTAAACTGCTCTTCTTCGCCTACTACGTTTCTTTTTACTTCCTATTCTCTGCCTAATTACCTCACTCTTCTTTCTGTTCCTCCTTTTTTTCTTCCTTCGTTTCCTTTGCCATCCTTCACAAACTCCTCCCTCGTCTTATCTCTTCACTTACTACGTTTTATCCTCCTTCCTTTATCTTCCTCCTTTTCTTCCTTCATTTTCTTTGCCTTCCTCTTCCTCCTCGTCTTCCTCTTCTTCACTCTGTTTCTGCTTCTCTTTCATCGTATTTATCTTTTGTTTTGCGCTGCATTTCCGTGGAGTTCCTACGGCCATAGAAGCCGTCGTCTTCGGCCTCTGTCTTCGGCCTCTGTCTTCGGCCTCTGTCTACGACCTCCTGTCTTCGGCCTCCTGTATCCGGCCTTCGGTCGGCGTTTGTTTAGTACAATCGGCCAGTAAGTCCGTCTCCGATTTCCGTTTACCTTTCTCAGGTAAATATTATCGGAATTTTTCTCCGGCGAAGGGACATCTTGCGGCGATATCCAGATGACGCAACATTCCGTCCATTGATAGTCAAATACGATCTAATCGCAGCCAAGGATCGTTTAGAGTTGGAAGGGGAGGAGGTCGGCAGGACGGGGTGATTGAGGGCAAACGCTCAAACATGACGTTCGCCCCTTATCGTCAAAAGATTTGCTTGTTTATTTTAGACGCTTTTATCGGACGCAAGGATTACGTTTTATTCGAACCGAATCAGACGACGAACTGGCAAACAAACAGACAAAGGGAAAGACAGACAGACGGATGGATGGACAGATAGACAAAGGGAAAGACAGACAGTCACAGAATGGAATGGACGTGCAGAAGGATAGAGCGAGCGAATTGCATTTTGGTCCATTCTATATAATAAGAGTGGCTTCCTCCTGTTCGTCCAGTCTTTGTCTATTAGCATCTGGAATAAACATTCGGCTCCTGCATGTATGGTCAAACTCACGCTATATATATATATATATATATATATATATATATATATATATATATATACAAGTATAATGTATATGCAGATCATTTAACACATATTTATATATGTGCGTGTATATACATGCGTATTATTATATTCTATATATTTTTAAGTAAGCATTCCGTATATCCATTATCCGTGCAAATAAATCTCTGCATATACATTTACTAACTCAGGCCTATGATGAGTTTTATTGAAGAGGTGCTATAAAAATCAAAGATTGCAATCTCAATGCATGTAATATAATTATACACGCATAATTGTTGATGTAGAAAAATACGATGCAGAGGTGTAACAAGGTTTTGTAAAATGGGAGGCATTATTTGGCAAAAATTTGCGGAAAAACATTTTTCTTTCCCCCTCCACTTTTTTAATTTTGCCTCCCCGTAATTTAAAAAAAATTGGGATGGGGCACAACTTATCTTATTAAAAGTCATCTTATCATAATTACTCCATAGAAATGAGTTATGCTGGACGCTTTTACAGTAGGCCTATATACTCTAAAGTAAACCTACTATTTTGTACAATATGCAGTAAAATTGCATGCAAATTAATCTTTCCATCATCACGAGGCTGGTAACATGGTCATTGCTACAACGTTCATCACTCACTCTTGGAGCTTCCATCTTGAAGTGTTAGGTCAGTGTATGCCTAACACTTGTTTATTGTGAGATCACTTGGTCGACATACTGCAATCAATAGCGGAAACTAAATTAGTTTTGCCAATTTCCAAATGAGTGAGTTTTTCGCCCAATTCAATATCCAGGGTCATCATGGTCAACTGGACAACTTTAGATTCGTAAATTGGATTCTCTGGATACGATTTTGTCATACTCAGACTGCAAAAATTGGAAGTCATGGGTCACGACTGTAGACTCAGGCCGGATGATGGCTGGAAGAAACACCGATCGCGCACTAGACTTACGTAGAACTATAGATCGCCACAGTCTTTTACCAGCCTCCATCACCAAGCAGTTCCACACAAGTCTTCCATGCTAGGAACTTCTCATTATAACGGAGTCGGCTAGGAGGTGCACGCTCCAACAGACATTTCCAATCAAATTTGTGCCATGGCAGGGATCTGAGCCCTGACTTCATGATTGTAGACCAACCACTAGACTATTTCTAGCCATTGACGAATATTCTACTGTCAGAAATTTTTTGTATTTTGGGTGGGAACAAAGTGATACATTATAGATGAATGACTAACCAAACACGCATTCTTCTTCTTTGTAAATTACAGTTTTTGTACCTCCAACCAGTTAGCACAAATCGTAAAAAACAAACTTTGAACTGTTGGAAATTAATTGACCCAAATACCTTAATCGTCAAATATAAAAAGCTATTGGAGAAACATAAAAAAAATAGAACCGATTTGAGGGGCACATGGGGGGGGGGACACTGAGCACTAAAACTGGAGGCCGGTGCCCTCTGCCCCCCGCTTGTTACGCCCCGATACGGTGTGTGTATTTAATGCGCGTTTTAAAGTTTTGCAGATGTCGTAGGTGTTAGTAGAAGTAGAGTATGATTACAACTGAGACTATCTGTTGTGAGAAAGCTAGACTCCAGCAGAAGTCGATATTATAGAACCGCAGCCATCGTGTCATTTAGCAAGACAATTTTCTGCTCATTAACATAGAACTGTCTGATTTAACCTACAATGACAACGACTTTGAACATACATCGTAGTCTAATATTATTCAAATATAAAATGATAGCCATAGAATAAAATAAACTTTAATTTATAATTTAAACATAACATTTTAGAAATAACATTGAAAATTTTAGTCTGTTATATTCGACGTTAACACTTGAATTTTGATACAATGACGTATCATTGGACGACGGGGTCATAGGGACTTCTCTATTTTAACCAGTATTAACTAGTTATGTCAGAATGTAAATGGCTTTGGAATTTAAAAATCGATAAATATTTACTATTAAATACCGTAGTACAATAAGATATCTCTTTTTTCCGAACACAGTGTGTAGTAAGTCCATTCAAACATGCATATAATTATATGTCTTCTTCTATTTTTCTCAACTACATTATAATGTATACTTGTACTGTGAGTAAGAGGTTTGCTATATATATATATAGGTCTATGCATATGTGCTATATAATTTATATAGCAATAAATTGTATATATATAGGCCTACTGGCGTAAAATGTATATAGGTATAAGAGATTTATATATATATAATTCATATATATATAATTCATAGTGCACATGTTTAAACACAAACCAGGTTCCTTCCGTATGGCTTTCGTGGCTGTGATCACGATTACTTATATTCGGATGTATACGTATACACACGGGCCATACATGTATGCTCGTGAAGACCTATACATATATATATACATATATATATACATATACATGTATGCTCGTGAAGACCTATACATATGTATGCATTTAGGTGTATACTTGCATATGCATAGAATTTCCCCAGAGATGAAGAAAGGCAATGTTTTTGGCAATTGTTATTACAGCTAGGAGAAAAATTGCGGTTCGAATGCATTGTACGTCAACGCTCTTATTAGAAGGCAAATACATTCTATAGAGGCCAAGCCTTCTTCCACACATGCCTTCTATAGAGGCCAAGCCTTCTTCCACAGTTGTGCAATCAATATAGAATCACTTTGTATGTTTATAGAAATCGCGGTGCTTTATTTTCTCATCCGTCGCAGTTGTTGCGATCTGTTTAGTTGAATATATGCATTGGATGCAGATTTGTATAAAGAGACCTATCACATGTAGATTCAATTAAATCTTTTGGTGGAGTCCTTCTGCATGCGGAGGGAGTCGATAGAATCGCCTTTCAATATGCTGGAGGACAGGCAATGCAGTACAACGGAACCGTTTATAAGAGATCAAGCTCTGAATACGTCAATTGACGACAGACAGTGTGTAAGTCAACAATGAGAATCAACTATATGTATACACTATCACAGTCCGCCATATTTTTGCCAAAATCATGGGCGCTATATTATGCACTCTATAACTTTGTAAAGGACACGCTGTGGTCCACCTCCATTGCGCAATTACTCAATGTGGTCAACCTAATCTCACAATGAATGTCGTCCATCCTCCTCTGCCTCAACCAACCCTTTCAAATAGAATTCATCATTATAGGGCTTCCAGATCAAGTCAATAGCCTTGACCCTTCAGTACTCTTATCCACTAAATCTTCATCCCTTCCCTTCACCTCTGAAGCCCATGTCCGCAGTCATCGATGGCGGTGAGAAGCAGCTGACGAGGAGGAAGACTAAGACAAAAGGAAGGAAAGATGCATGGAGAGAGAAGGTGAGAGAAGATGGAGATGTTATGAGGAAGAAAAGACAAAGAGAGAAGGTGAGAGAAGATGGAGATGTTAAGAGGAAGGAAGGATGGAGAGAGAAGGTGAGAGAAGATGGAGATGTTAAGAGGAAGGAAGGATGGAGAGAGAAGGTGAGAGAAGATGGAGATGTTAAGAGGAAGGAAGGATGGAGAGAGAAGGTGAGAGAAGATGGAGATGTTATGAGGAAGAAAAGACAAAGAGAGAAGGTGAGAGAAGATGGAGATGTTAAGAGGAAGGAAGGATGGAGAGAGAAGGTGAGAGAAGATGGAGATGTTAAGAGGAAGGAAGGATGGAGAGAGAAGGTGAGAGAAGATGGAGATGTTATGAGGAAGAAAAGACAAAGAGAGAAGGTGAGAGAAGATGGAGATGTTAAGAGGAAGGAAGGATGGAGAGAGAAGGTGAGAGAAGATGGAGATGTTATGAGGAAGAAAAGACAAAGAGAGAAGGTGAGAGAAGATGGAGATGTTAAGAGGAAGGAAGGATGGAGAGAGAAGGTGAGAGAAGATGGAGATGTTATGAGGAAGGAAGAATGGAGAGAGAAGGTGAGAGAAGATGGAGATGTTATGAGGAAGGAAGAATGGAGAGAGAAGGTGAGAGAAGATGGAGATTTTATGAGGAAGAATGCACAGAAGGCTAAAATGGAGCAAGCGCGGCGATATAGATATATTAGGACGAACGTCAGAGATGGAGAGAAGAAGGAGAGGAGTGAAAGCATAAGAGGAGAAGGAAGTGGAAGAAGAGGAGAAGGAGGTGGAGGAGAGTTGCTAATGTATGGATGAACGGAGGGATGAATGACGCCGGAACGGGTTGATGAAGAAATGGATTGGGTTTTAGTTCATTTCAGCTGAATTGTTTGGAGAGCATATGGCACTGCGCACTGAGAATCAGAGGATTAACGCCGGACATAGGATGACACGACCTTTCTAGCAGATCTTCGACAAGAAGCATTCAATCAGTCTGTTTCCAACTTACGTATCCATGTAGTAATCTTCGAACTGAGTTAAACATTTATTTCTTCAGCGTCTAGATCGTTCCCTGCGGTTCGCGGGCGTATCTCTCTCGGCAAGTCTCGGGCAAGAGAGGCCTTCAGGGCAAATGCTGTTGCTTCCTTGGACATCGCTTAGCGCTCTATTAATTCAAGGACGCGTTCGGCTTCTCTCGATTAGATGAAGACGTTCATCAAAACTCAACAGCTGACTATCTTATATCAGTTGTTTTGCTAACTTAGATCAATTTCAGTTTTTGCATCTGAAGTTGGAGATTTAAGTCTAAAAGTCTTCAAGTTGAAAAGAAGTAAATAGGCACTGTTGTTTGCCGCATGAATTGATCGTTTCCATTTCCTAAATCAAAGTGGAAAACACTTTAAAAAATTATCGAGCACTTAAACACGATGTGTATAGTCGACTTATGTGTACCGAAAAATGCTCTTACGCACAAATATGTCTTAATACAAAAGACTTGACTTATATATATGACCATAACCATAACCAAGTGCTTGTATTATTCACCTAATCACTTGAACGTAATAACCAAATACATAATAAAACAGTTACACGAGGAGAACGGGGTAGGCCTAATATGGAAACTAGAAACCTCTAAGATAACGATAAGTCCCGCTAACAGAGCCTGCTTTTTCTAATTTATCATCGAACAGGAGGTTCAGAACATTCAAAACAATTCACTATTAGAAGAGAATTCATTATATATTTATATATAATATAAAAATTTCAAATTTTGCAACATGCTGAAGCAAATAGAAACAGAGCTGATTTTGGGTGGCGGATTCCCCTATTTTGGTCGATGGGGGTCGTATTTAGACAGTGGAACATTAGCAAGGGGCCATCAAATCCGGCTTCTGGTATAACTAGTGCAAGTACCGCATGAACATAGATACAAGCAATGCGAGACATGTAGTGAAAAACTGGATGGTTAGTAGGGTGATGGAGTATATGCCATGTGGTCATGCTCTCCTAAATATATATAGGCTTTAATTCTTTGCGCTAAGGAGCACCTTCTTAAACCTCCATGGGTTTGATAGACCGTATACCTTTGTGGGGTACTCCACACATGAATTATTCTGTGCCTGCAAATGTTCGCTGTCAACGAAACGAAGTAAGAGATCTTTAACGAACTATATACAGAAAGATTCACAAATGGGATTGAAGGAATGAGCGAAGGTTTAAAAAGATTTTTAAAAGCAAGGAAGAATTAAGGAAGGAATAAAACGGTATGAAAAAGTCAAATGGAATAGTTAAAGAGGTAAAAAAAAAGGATGGAAGAAAATGAGAAAAGAGAGTAATATGAAGGGAAAACGGAAAATTCTGGAAGGAAGAAGACATAGACAGACGGATGGGAGGAAGAAAATATAGAGAGAAAGAAAGCAGTAGGGAAAGAAGGGATGGAAGCATGAAAGAAAGAAAAAGGTTGGCAAACTTAAAGAATAGGTAAAAACCGAGGAAGCAAAAGGAAGAAGGAAGAAAAACTCATGTAGGACAGAGACAGGAAAGTGAACCGACGATACAAGAAAGAGTCGAAGTAAGGTTGGAAAGAACTAACAGATTAGAAATAGGTATCCTATATATACGGACCGAAGCATATAGGAACCGATGAAGGACTAAATATCGTTGCTTGAGGATGGTTGGATGAAAATAAGTGGAAGGTGTTTACTGGTTCCGTCAGCTGCAGTATAAGGTTTTGCTTTCAGGAGACGCATTAAGCAACTCTTCAGCAAAGTGTTCATTATCATACGCAGGCAAAAGCACAAACATTACATCCAATACGTATATTATTCGAATGCAGTAACGTGAACGGATATGGTTCAGATGTCCTATGTACGTCAGCAAAATGCGTCGTTATTTATAGTGCCCACAAATATATATATATATAAACAAGTATTATATACATATATAGCTTAAAAATAATGATGCTAAAAGGTCGAGTGAAGTGAGGATAGAAGCGAAGCGGTTTGCTCCTTGTTATCTGGTGATGTTACAGCGTATGATACCGTAAACAAGTAATAACAGCCTAGATTTGTCTTCTTTTAGGTCTTCTACTTAAATCGAGTCGATTGCTCTTTCTGACGGTCACTTAAAGGCACCACTTCACAACTACCCACAGTAACATAGCAAGCTTTATAATTGCGCCCTGTGCCAAGCGTAGGCTACATCTAACGTCAAACCACCCCTAAAAACAGCGAATGACTCGTGAATTATGTAAAGTACGTGAGCATAGATTACACTATTGAAACTATAAAGATATGCGATATATATTATGAACTGAAGATGTAATGTAGCGGTTCTGATCGGCGATTTACTATTATGTTAAAACGAGTCGACGACAGGTGTGTAGACATGCAAGTGCAATACCAACCCCTTAGGTACAACAGACTGAGTTGTAGCCTGGTGTATACTCGCCCAACAAATGTCGTTGTTTACAGATTATAATCGATCTGCAAACAACGTTAAGCATCATCATCATCGTCATCATCATCATCGTCATCGACATCGTCGTCGTCGTCGGTCGTCGTCCTCCACTCGATGACACTTTATAAAGTTCTAGAAGATAATCAGCTTAACTTTGGTTCTGCATGGGTTTTTCAGGTTTCCTCAGCTCGTCTACCCTTCGACGTACCTATCAGCTCTGCCGACGGGCGGTCCCATTACCCTCTCCCATCAGCCACACATTCTCCAAGCGCCTCTCACACAAGCCCAGCTCATCGACTATTCAGCAGCACTTGGCGCCTCACCCTACTCCCCGTCTCCATTGTCCGGCTTCGAATCGGCGTTGGGAGCCAAGGTCGCTGCCTACCCCTACATGACCGGTCCAGCGGGGGTTGCGGCAGCAGCAGCAGGGGGCTACCTGACCGCCTCGTCGTCCAGTCCATCGGCGGCCGTAGCCACCTTCGCCCCTCTCCATCATCTCACCGCTGCTGCTGCGCCCCAACCATCTCAAACTTTCATTGGTCAGTTCGTCTCCGCCAAACAGTTACACTCTCACCAGGACAGACTGCAATGAAGATGACAGGTCCAAGAAAGACTCTCTTCTCGTCGCTAGGGGTCACCTGCGTGTGATCGATCACACGAAGCCACCATGCACTGGAAGCCACCCAGAACTCCGAAGGTGACTCTACATGAATCACCGGTCTTCGGACGGCCTTGCGATTAACTAACTGTAGGCATTTTATATAGGTCTCTGCTATGTCGACGCTTAGTACAACGATAGTACTATCGTCATACGCGTAACACTTATTGATATTATCGTTAGAGTAGGCCTATCTTTATTTATTTTCTTAGGTACGATTGGAAGAACGCCCAAGTTGTCGCTTTCTCAGAGCTTCTTCAACATAAACTTATGCCGTGTCCTTTAGATGCCGAGCGTAACAGTCAACCAAAACGCACTTCGTTCTCACAACGTGGACCCATAGAAAGAAAGTTATCGACAGCACCGCAATTACAACTCGCGTGTGACATCAAAAGGCGTTTTATATTAAGTGTCTTCATAATTAACTCATCGATAACTCCATAACTTTTCCACTCTTATCAACGAGTCTCATTTGCTTCTTATTATCTTATATATCGTCCAATAAATCAAAAAAATTAATGTAGGCTTTATTTCCAAGTTCTTGGTCTAGACTCTGGATGCTAAATCGAGACGCTCGTGAATAAGCTGTTGCCCTGCGCTTAGCCTTAACTGGAGCTTCAAAATTTACGTTCTTTAGTGGTCATCCTAGGCTACACTGATTAGTCTTCCGTTACAGAAGAATTAATTAATGCTGCAACACTGTGACGCCAATATACAAGTAATTATTATGCTACATATAGGCCTATGCTTGTCGTTTTTACCTAAGACATACATGTATATGTCCTGACTTTATATTCTACGTAAAAAACGGCGAACTAGCCAACTTTGGTTTTTACAGTGGATCATATTTACATTTGCCGGTGTTGTCTTAATTAATACTCACGTCTAACTCTAACTTAGACTGATAGGCGTACTGTAAAGCAGTTGTCTGCTGTTATTGATTCTATCCTTCAACGTTTCAAACACTGGTTTTGGTATTTCTGGTCCTGCACTTAATTGGTTTGAAATTTTCTTAGTCGACGCCGTCAGTCGATAATATTACATTCAAAGGGCAATTATTCGTCCAGAACTTTGTTGCTATGTGTAGTTCACTTGCTTCAGTGTTTTGTCCTCTTTTGCTTACGTTATACACCACCTGAAACACAGTTCGACAATCATTCACTTTGGGATAGAATTTAGCTAATGTAACGTTTATTGTAGCTATCTGAATAAATTGTATAATGATCCCAATGTTCTAGGCTCTCCGTATTGCATTTAGCTTGCTGACACTTTTTTTCAGAACTAGATTTCCCAAATAATTTGTTCTTCTTTCTAAACACACTTTCACGTTTCTTAGGTAATTACAAGAGCTATTATCTATGTGCTTATCTTTGTCCAGCTTCTAACACAATGCCTTTTTCAAACGTAACATGGGCGATTTTCAAGTAGACTGTAGCTTATCGTTGAACGCTTTTAATCGTATTGTTTACAAGAAATGTGCATATCGTGGACAGAATTTTATCTCGAACATAAATTGTGCCTATTGTTTCGTTGCTATTAAGCTCGTTTGCTAATTTAACGTTTAACGTGTTATTGCAAAAACTTATTTAGTCTACAGTATGCGTTACTTTCTCGTTCTACATCACGACAACATCTTTCACACGCAATTCTAGCTTCAACATCATGCCGAATCAATTTTCACCAGCCTGTCTTTTGCAACGACTCGCATTCAAGTGTTGCTGGAAATATTGAATGACCTACTGGAGAAAGTCAACATCACAAAATCCTATATGTAGAAGTTTTAAAATTCGTCTTCATATCGCAGAATATTAGAAGTAAGTAAGTTTGGTTTAAATACGTAACCTATCGATCTGCTGAATGATATACAGACGGAGCATCAGTCGGTGCGAATGTGGAACTTCAAAGTTTTATCTGAGTTTAAATTCTGAACAGACGATTCAGTAAGAAATCACAGGATACTGCGCTTCGCTCAGATGTACTACTTGCAAAATAATAATGATAATAATGATGACGATGATGATGACTACGACGACGACAATGATGATGGTGTTGATGATGAAGACGATGACGATGATAATAATAATAATATTAATTATTTTAATTACTTTAATAATGATGATGACGACAATAGGAAATCTTTTTCTGTCTTGGACAATAAGGAGGTGGATGGCAGCTGATAACAAAACGACGGTTAACAGGTTCATCTGACTGAAAAAATTCAAATGAATTAATGGTTGCAGGAGATTGTTGCTTTTATGAGAAACTTACGCAATATAAAAAAATCACAAAATTTCGAAGTGTCTTTGTCCAGCTAAACTTAGCGGAACTTAGAATCGCTATGGACCGTGAAAACCTCATACTGTTAATAGATTCCAAGAGGGAGAGGAGGAGCAACCACAATGCCGCAAGGATTAAGATTCAAACACGGTCGGAGGTTGTGTTGCGTTCCTGTATGGTGAATATAAGGTTTATGTTGAAGATGATCACTTCGGCGTATACGGGCGACAAAGGTTCAGTTTTAGAAGGTTTTACTGCTGGAATTAACTAGCCTTAGTTGCCGATACGGCCCTATGGATAGAGCCCCAGGGATAGGGCCCAAGGACCACTGGGCAGACAATAACGGTAGCAAATACATAATCATGATCCGTGTTGTGACTTTTACCAGATTCTAAGCCCTCGTCAACCTCAATTCTCTAGACTACGTAACCATTTAGCTACTATTTCAGAGGCTACTGTTGTCAGAGTATCACTTCCGAAGACTACTATTTTCAGAGTCTGCTATTTTCAGAACCCGTTAATTTCAGAGTCTACTATTTTCAGAGTCTCATTTTCGATTACTAATATTTTCAGAGTCTACTACTATTTTCAGAGTACAATTTTCAAAGTGGCCTCCTCGCTTTCCAGAATCCTCACCTGGCGTTCAAAAAATGTTCGCTAAAAGAATGTTCGATAAGTGCACAAAACAAAAATAAAGTAAATAGCAGCAGATCCTGAACAACTCCCTCGGGTGCAAAGAAAAAAATGATCAAGATACTGCATAAATTTGGCGATCTGAGTTTGCACGCGGCTCCATATTATTCACCCTGCTTAGCGTAAGTCTCTTAAGATGGCGCAGTGACTACAGATACGTACGACCTCTGGCGAGTCAGTGGCGAAAGTACCACACGACTGCGTAGGCCTACCTCTATCTAGTTGTGACCATTTGTACTTCTGCATTGTCTTGTCCGGTCTGTCTGTCTGTCCGTCTGTCTGTCTGTCTGTTTGTCTTGCCAGTCTGTCTGCCTGCACCTGTAAGCGAGCGCTTCTCTCTGTTTCTTAGTCAGAACTCTCATCGTCGATGATGGCCACTTCAACAGAACGGCGCCTAGAATCTTCTTCGCAGTCACAATTTCGCGGGAACCGCTGCCTAGCAGTCGACCTCCACTATTAGATTATCCATCCTCCCATCCTTCTCTCTTCCTTCATAATTCCAGACTTTGCGTCGCCAACACCACACTCCCACAGCGACAAATCTTCAAAGAACTCTTGCCGACCGTTAGAGGGCGTTTCAATACCAAAATGGCAGATCACTAGGATCCTAAAAGATAAGAAAACAACGACAGCTTCAATGGAAGTATTATAACCAAGTCCTACTTTGCAACAACGATAACAAAACCAACTGACAAGTCACAAGTCATCTTCTTTGTTCCTCGGAACGTCTTGATCTCAATGTCCTTCGGGTGAAGACGCCTCTGAGTTGGTTTCTTAAAAGGCGCTATATCAACTTCATTGATTAAAGGACTACAATGTTGTTGCCAACACAGAGGCGGCGATCCCGGCGGGGGGGTCAAGGCGGACAAGTCCCCCCACCTTCTACGTGTGTCCCCACATTTCCTACTCCTCTCATTAGGTGTCCCTCCATCCGTCAAGCGAGTTCGCCGCCTCTGGTCCAGCAGCGTAGCTTTGCTATTGAAAGTTATTGGATGGTCCTATACGCTCTAAGAGTTCGACTAGAGAGCGTTCCTCATCTTCCCTTTGCTTAAAGACATTATTTCCTCTGGGTTCTCACGGGCGTCTATTATAATAATTATAGATAATATCGACAGATGCACTATACACAATTTCCAAATACATCACAATGTCAGGATAATACTCCTCTATATCTTGTAATCATGACGAGAATACGTACCTCGGGAAACAAAAGAAACAAATAATAATAATAATAACAATAATTATAATAAAACCATCTGCGAAGACTAGCCATTCCAGAACAATGCTCCCCTAATTTGTTGAATCCCGAGGGATCATATGTACCTCGGGAAAAAATTATAATAATAATAATAATAATAATAATAATAACAATAATAATAATAAATGCAATTCCAGCGTTTTATCCAGTCCTCTGTGCTTTCAGATTGACATACTTTCACAGGCAGACGCACAACATGATGCCGAGTTAACATAATGGCAGGCACAACACTCGACACTCTCAAGCGACCTGTTTGAATTTTGCCGTTGTGTCACTCGTGCGTGATTTTCTGCTATTAAGGAACCACCTGACCCTTCCGTAACCCGCGTAAATAGACATGATCTTGATCCCCTAACGCTCAGGGCTTGGTCAAACAGGGAGGGGGCGACAGATGTTTTATACTTGTCAACAACTTCAGTCAGTATGCGTTTAGAGAGCGAGTTGGCGGAGCTGGAATAATTGATGAGAAAAATAGGCCTCTGACCAACTGTCTGCTAGACAAGACTTTGTTTATGTAGCAGATCTACCTATGAAACCCACGGTCCTGTCATAGTATGGAATAACGCTCATCACTGATTTTGGACGCAACCCAACTCGCATTCCGAGTAGGCCTATATATTACAAGGAAACTAGACCTATTGTCATCAGTTTCAACGCCTATCACCAACAAGTATTCTGTGTTTCAAAGTCATTGCTCCTTCAATTAGCCTATTATCAGAGCCGAATGAGATATAGCCGTTCCTTATGTCATCAAAGTCTCTAAATGTTTGATGCGCAAGAATAATTCCCTCGGGAATAACTAATGAAAATATTTACACTCATTCACAAATCTCATGATATCTGATCCATCCAACCTTTCGCAACAGACAATGAATTTAAGTTAATTAGAAGAACATGTCTAATAATTTCGCTTGCCAATAAAACATGCAACGCAAAATAGGCTAACAAGCAACTGTCGAAAATCGATCTGCTTCAATGCATTCAGGAGATTTATTCCGGTTGGGTTGATGTAATATTTCAAACCTTCTTCCGGATTTTCAACCTGCATTGGCCTACTTATGAACATATTGTCTGAATGCTCACAAGCTTAGCAAATAAACAGGAAGAATGAAAGAAAAGAGTTGTGTATAGAATGGTGCATATACCTGTAGATCAAGGCAAGTGGGCTTCTTCGGTGTGTTGGCCTATCATGCCTGTCGGTAGCATTTCAAGCGTGTAGGTTTAGGTTCAAACCTTTCTACGTCTATCGTGTTCTTGTAAGTGTGGCATATTATAAAGCGCTGCAATGTAAACACCTCGTGATTCACTGACAACCCCATAGGCAGGCACTTCAACTGACTCATCGGTTGAAATGAAATTATTCTCGCTCTAGTTCTCCCCTCGACTCCTATGTCAGGCAGTGCTGAACATTACGTGGGAACGCTTGCAGTCTGCTCGGGCATATTATCTAAGTTTAATACTGCTATGAAATTCAAAAATATTCATAAAATTATGTTGAACAATATCGAAATGCTCAAAGCTTTGCGCCTGGAACAATCCATCTGCTCTTGCCAGCTAAGCTGCAATTCTGTGAGAAAATTTGATCACCTACCAATACAGGCTTTAGCTGTAGAATTCATGCTTCCAGTAGCCTAAGCTAGTAATGAAGTCCCGTTTGTTCCCTCAAATCTCTTCTTTAGTTAATAACTATCAGTAGGTCTATTTACTGAACGGCTACATGCATTTCGAGTTGCCATATTTGGGTTTATCTGTCCAGGTTGGTGTCGTTTCAAATGGTTTATCTTATGTCAGATACAGAAAGAGGAAATTCCTCGCCTTTCATTTTGCATAAACATGATCGTAACAATTCACCTTCTGTCCTTCCTCATCTGTCTCTCTGTCTTTGTCTGTAGCACTCCGGAATTACTCTGTGTGTATAACACTAGGTTTTTCAATTTAGAAAGCGGTACAACCAAGGTGACTTAAGCAGTTGAGATTGATCCTGAAAAACGCGAATGACGAAATCATTCTTACAAGAACCAGACTCGCCTATAAAAAACACATGAAAGCGAAGCCCGCAGTTCATTATAATACCTCAAGTGCATTACGATTATCTGGGCACCCAATGGATTTTGTTTTGCATGATATAAGTTCACATTTTAATGACTCACGCATCTATACCTGGACGAATCGTGACTCTTTCTCCACGCTTCGTCGAACAACTCTGCTCCAGACATTCAAGCAACATATCGTGTAATACTAGAGGAGGAGGAAGCAACAGGTCGTGTTGCATAAACACTTTTTAGCTAACTGCTTCTATTTGAAGACCGCAACTGAGACCAACTTTGAGTCTAGGCATAAAAGCAACTGTTCGGTCGTCAGCTGCACACATCAATTCACCTCTGCGTTGGTTTCGCCGTGATTTGTTTACTACCTGGAACAATAATGACCATGGTCATTCGATTGACCACTCTGCTTCTCCTGACTACGACTTTTCTTCAGGTAAGCCTTATTCGTCTCCAATGTCGAGTAAAAGCACCGATCATAAAGATAGATAATGACAGATAAAGCCGACCTCCCATTCCCTACGCTCTTGACTGCAAGATCGTGTTAGCCCACAGGCAGGCAATCGAGCTCGATTATTGTTTTTACTCTAGTTAGGATGCTGTCTTTAAAAAATTGTTCACCTGAGTTCCAATATGCAGTTGTTTAAAGAAAGAATTAACTTACTAACTTACTTGCCTACTTAGATGTCATAGTTATTCTTCGCATAGTCAAGAAGTATCTGTGTTTATAAGCAGTCGCATTTAAGTTCTCTTATTCTATTCGACGGGTTTCCTTTTCTGCAGCTGTTAGAATTTATTTGATTTTATTCTGTCTTTGTTGCTTTCTTTCTTTCTTTCTATTGCTTTCTTTCCATATCTCCAACTGGCCATCCTTCCTTTTGTCGACCAATCCTTCTGTTCCTTCATCCATCTATTCATTTCTTCTTTCATTCATCTATCCATTCATTCTTTCATCCATCCATCCATTCTTTCATCCATCCATCCATCCATTCTTTCATCCATCCATCCATTCAGTCACCCATCCATCCATTCTTTCATCCATCCATCCATTCTTTCATCCATTCTTTCATCCATCCATCCATTCTTTCATCCATCCATCCATCCATTCTTTCATCCACCCATCCATTCTTTCATCCATCCATCCATTCTTTCATCCATCCATCCATCCATTCTTTCATCCATCCATCCATTCAGTCACCCATCCATCCATTCTTTCATCCATCCATCCATCCATTCTTTCATCCATCCATCCATTCTTTCATCCACCCATCCATTCTTTCATCCATCCATCCATTCTTTCATCCATGCATCCATTCTTTCATCCATCAATTCATTCTTTCATCCATCCATGCATCCATTCTTTCATCCATCCATCCATTCTTTCATCCATCCATCCATTCTTTCATCCATCCATTCATTCTTTCATCCATCCATGCATCCATTCTTTCATCCATCCATCCATTCTTTCATCCATCCATCCATTCTTTCATCCATCCATCCATTCTTTCACCCATCCATCTATTCTTTCATCCATCCATCCAGTTTTTCATCCATCCAACCATTCTTTCATCTATCCATCCATCCTTTCAGTCACCCATCCATCATGCAGCCAATAAAAACCCTTACTCCCTTCAAAAACAGCATGAACTATACTTTCTATGTAATTCCGAGCAATAATCTTATTAATTTGCGTTTACGCTGAGTAATCTTTAGAAGCACTATTGAAGTAGCTCAATAGAATTTTCGTTGGAAGGACGATTGTATGAACTGCATGAATCAATTAGTGAATAGATGCCCTGGACTGCTGACGTATATGCATGAGTTGATTGACGACTAGATGTATGAATAAAAAGACAGGTAAATGAACGGATGAATGGCTTAATGGGTGATTGGATGAATTAATGCATATTTATATGAGTGAATTGATGGATACCTGGATTGGTTTTGGAATGAGTTCCTACGATTTGTGGATATTGATTCAAACGTATCACTAAAATATGCAATGATCGAGACACATATCAAACGTTATGTGTATCTGCGTCTGAAGATTTTAACTGGGATAATGTGCTGCTGAATATTTCAATTGTGATCTGTAGGCTATCTGAGTATTACTTCCTGGTTGGCTGAATGCATAATCGTCAACGAAAGATTAACCTTCGGTTATATGGTTGACTCCACATTAGGGGGATACTTTTTTAGTCTTGGAGGGGGAATATTTTATCTTTCATACTGTTGGGACCAGTGAGTTTGCCTCCATCCCTCAGAGGGGGGATTGAAGTCTCTGACCATGGATATCTGCTCATTACTCTATGGTTGTGTACGCCTCTGTCTATAATGCTGCAACTTAGCCCTCCAATATGCAACAGATTTAACAAACGCGAGTACCCACCTAAATAAGGCGGTAACAAATGTTCCTATGATAATACTATGGTTGCTTCATCCAGGAAGTACTTCGACTGTTACCATTCCCCAGTCGTGAGGAGTCTCTACAAAGGCAGCTATTTGAAATAAGTGTTCTATCTGCTATCACTACTACGCTGCTCTGCTTTCCACTTTACATGTCATAGAGATGTACTTCCAGATCATTCCGAATACACTCGCGGGCACATGTACCGAGGATCAGCGATGTGTTCCAGCGAAAGCCTGCGACGCCTGTCGTCAACTCAAGTGCAACATGGCGAAATCTCAAGGCTATACTGGCATTGTGAGTACGCTCACTCGATAAGACAATGGACGACATCAGATACCTTGATTATTAATTTATTGCATAGGGTCTATTAAGATTTGGTTCAACACAGCAATACAATTACAATTACGACACATTATAGCGCTACTCAATTTTGTTCCAATTAAATGCTCACAAATCTAAGGCAATCAATTATGAAATGAATGACGTGGCAGAAAGAAGAAAGTCTCATTGCATGTTCAATTGTCAACATTGCCGCCGATAAAAACTCGTTAATTAACATTAACAATGATAATATCGGCATTCAGTTGATCTATTAATATATAGAGATGACGCATATGTCCTTAGACTCTAGATGTCACAACCGAAAGTCACATGAAAGGAAACCGATTTAAAGTGACGACGAAGACAAAGCACATTGTTTTATTTACCAAGGATTTATATTTCGATGATTGTTCTAAAAGTTTCAATGAAGTGCATCTGACAGAGATGCAAAAAATAGTAGCATTTTTTCCCTTGTAGGCCAATAAGGCACTAACATTGCAATTGTTATCCACCTTACATTGATGTAGTTCCATATAAATAATCAAGCATCGACAATGTTGCATGTAATGTGGTAAATTCGATATCCGCCAGATCCATAACTTTGATTCAGACTTCCACTCACTAGGGGCACCGTAAAAGTCATAACATCGACTCTTCTTTAACTTGTTGTCAGTTGTTTCAACTACTTCATGTAATCATACTGAGGCGGTTTGTCAGTTTGCAACTAAGTATGCAATCATTGTTATTACTCTAACAGGACTGTGACAAAATATCTGCTCTGACTGGAGGCAACCAATGCTGTGACGGTAGTCGGGCGGCGAGTCTCAGCTCGCGTCGAAAGAAGCGACAAGCATACAACTTCGATGAGGACCCGAACAGAAAATGGCCACTACCAGTGGAATTTGCCATCGACAGTACCATCGGTCAGTGCCAAACACAATCGGTCAATATCAAACACTGTTAACATCACATACAGCAATGGGACATCTGTGCTTGTATGCGAATCCACACTTTTTTGAACCCGCTCTGTCATGGTAAATAAACTCAGACCCATAGCCAGAGACAAAATCAAGACGAGGCAGATCATCTACCGTCACATCCTTGTACTCTCCACTTCCACATTCTTATTTCTCCATTTGGTTCCGTCACATCCTCTTCATATCCCTGCAATCCGCTTAGGCTTATACCTACTGGATTTCTTGCATTCCCCTTTCATATTCTCCTCACTTCTTCCCCTTAACTGGGAACTGTAGAGAATGGTTGGATTGGGTAGAACGATTTGACTGAATGGTGAACAGTGCATAGAGTTAACATACATGGTTAGCGATGGGACATCGAAATGGATGCAATCTGGGATTTTTAACCAATTTTAGTATTAGTGCAAATGTCGTGATGAATAAACAGATAAATCGGTAGGTGCAGTGGTGTCATGATAAATAAACAGATAAATCGGTGGGTGCAGTGGTGTCATGATAAATAAACAGATAAATCGGTAGGTGCAGTGGTGTCATGATAAATAAACAGATAAAACGGTGGGTGCAGTGGTGTCATGATAAATAAACAGATAAATCGGTGGGTGCAGTGGTGTCATGATAAATAAACAGATAAAACGGTAGGTGCAGTGGTGTCATGATAAATAAACAGATAAATCGGTAGATGCAGTGGTGTCATGATAAATAAACAGATAAATCGGGGGGTGCAGTGGTGTCATGATAAATAAACAGATAAAACGGTAGGTGCAGTGGTGTCATGATAAATAAACAGATAAATCGGTAGATGCAGTGGTGTCATGATAAATAAACAGATAAATCGGTAGATGCAGTGGTGTCATGATAAATAAACAGATAAATCGGTGGGTGCAGTGGTGTCATGATAAATAAACAGATAAATCGGTGGGTGCAGTGGTGTCATGATAAATAAACAGATAAATCGGTGGGTGCAGTGGTGTCATGATAAATAAACAGAATAATAGGTAGGTGCAGTGGTGTCATGATAAATAAACAGATAAAACGGTGGGTGCAGTGGTGTCATGATAAATAAACAGATAAATCGGTAGGTGCAGTGGTGTCATGATAAATAAACAGATAAAACGGTGGGTGCAGTGGTGTCATGATAAATAAACAGATAAATCGGTGGGTGCAGTGGTGTCATGATAAATAAACAGATAAAACGGTAGGTGCAGTGGTGTCATGATAAATAAACAGATAAATCGGTGGGTGCAGTGGTGTCATGATAAATAAACAGATAAAACGGTGGGTGCAGTGGTGTCATGATAAATAAACAGATAAATCGGTGGGTGCAGTGGTGTCATGATAAATAAACAGATAAAACGGTGGGTGCAGTGGTGTCATGATAAATAAACAGATAAATCGGTA
This sequence comes from Bimastos eiseni, assembly GCA_959347315.1. Taxonomy (NCBI): domain Eukaryota; kingdom Metazoa; phylum Annelida; class Clitellata; order Crassiclitellata; family Lumbricidae; genus Bimastos; species Bimastos eiseni. Next base: position 57,741,553 of record OY365806.1, on the reverse strand, counting down.
GATGCAGTGGTGTCATGATAAATAAACAGATAAATCGGTAGATGCAGTGGTGTCATGATAAATAAACAGATAAATCGGTGGGTGCAGTGGTGTCATGATAAATAAACAGAATAATAGGTAGGTGCAGTGGTGTCATGATAAATAAACAGATAAAACGGTGGGTGCAGTGGTGTCATGATAAATAAACAGATAAATTGGTAGGTGCAGTGGTGTCATGATAAATAAACAGATAAAACGGTGGGTGCAGTGGTGTCATGATAAATAAACAGATAAATCGGTGGGTGCAGTGGTGTCATGATAAATAAACAGATAAAACGGTAGGTGCAGTGGTGTCATGATAAATAAACAGATAAATCGGTGGGTGCAGTGGTGTCATGATAAATAAACAGATAAAACGGTGGGTGCAGTGGTGTCATGATAAATAAACAGATAAATCGGTGGGTGCAGTGGTGTCATGATAAATAAACAGATAAAACGGTGGGTGCAGTGGTGTCATGATAAATAAACAGATAAATCGGTAGATGCAGTGGTGTCATGATAAATAAACAGATAAATCGGTAGATGCAGTGGTGTCATGATAAATAAACAGATAAATCGGTGGGTGCAGTGGTGTCATGATAAATAAACAGATAAATCGGTAGATGCAGTGGTGTCATGATAAATAAACAGATAAAACGGTGGGTGCAGTGGTGTCATGATAAATAAACAGATAAATCGGTGGGTGCAGTGGTGTCATGATAAATAAACAGATAAATCGGTAGGTGCAGTGGTGTCATGATAAATAAACAGATACATCGGTAGGTGCAGTGGTGTCATGATAAATAAACAGATAAAACGGTAGGTGCAGTGGTGTCATGATAAATAAACAGATAAAACGGTAGGTGCAGTGGTGTCATGATAAATAAACAGATAAATCGGTAGGTGCAGTGGTGTGCGAAGAGAAGTGGCATATAAAATTCCGCACATAGATTATTCCGTACAAATGATACAAACAATAGATGGAGTCTGTGAGAGAACATAGGAATATGAATGCGGAGAAAGGAATGGGGTGGGTTGGTTAGGTAAGGATCTTAGTTTTTCAGATTGACTTTAATTAATAGTCGTGGATGACTCGTAAAAATTAATTGTTTCAACCGTGTCTTTCGATTGACAGAATCGCTAAGTTCATTTGTCTTGTCTGGCTAGGGATTCCGTATCTCTGACGTGTTCTAGAACATCTTTCTAATAGTGAATAACAGCAAAGCAATCTTATTTTGTTTCATCACGTTTTCTCTTCTTTTCTCTTCCCTCCCTCCCCGTTTTTCTCTTTTCCTTCTTTCTGTTCCTCATCCGTCCAAGTGCCGCATCTCACCCCCATCTGATCTCCCTCTTTACGCCAGACGGTAGACCAAAGGGTGAATACAGAGGTCGGATAGGCAGGCAGACAGTCTACGGCTGAGGCCGTATATGTGGTATTAAAGAAGCTTTACATTTTCTGAGAATTATTAGTGGTGAAGAAAAGAGAGTCTTAGAGTAACACGGCTTTGCCTAACTTTAATGTTTAATTACCTCAACAAGTTCTTGTTTAGATCCGTTTATTATAGTCACGCATTCAACGATTTGAGTGGCTCTGATTTAGGTGTCTTAATGCTTGTCTCCATCACTCAGGGGTGGGGATTGACGCCCCTGGTTTCAACGTACTGATATGAACTTAAACGTATAATGACTCTGTTAATTTTTGCTCTAGCCATGCCTTCCAATATTCGAATTGCTCTTCGCTACATCGAAAACCAGACCTGTATTCGCTTTGCCGAGGTTTCACCGAACTCAACAACCATACACATCACATACACCGCCGGAGGCTCGTAAGAAATCAATGTACCCTTCCTCAATCCCCCATGTTATATATGGTAATGTAAGCATCTGCGATAAAGTAGTCGGTCATTTATTACAGCCTAATTAAGAAGCAGTCTTCGTTGATCCGCAATATTTCAGCACGATGATCACCAACATTCATCAACCGTTCAATCCGTATCAGTTGATTAAATGAGATTGACATTGTAGCGCCTTGGTAGACAACTTGCATAAAGTATACCAATGAGAAAGTACCACATATTAAATGTATGTATGATCCTTTTGTTCATAGGACTAAGAGCATCTTAGACCAACACCTGGCGTTTGCGGTTGTGGGTTCATTTACCTGGAATGACCTTCCTCCATCACCAATGGCCAAACTAATGGCTTGCTTCTCTCCATCGGCTTCTCGCTCTTTAAAGGCGTTTCTTTTTCCTCGGAGTCTCCGTGCTGAGAGCGACTCTGAGTTGTCATTGTTAGAGAGGCGCTATATAAATCTAAGGAGACGATACAATTGCCTTATTACTGATTATTGTGTGACACGTGCACGGTGGCCGATCGGTTAGAGAGGTCGGCCCGTAACGCTCAGTGTACGCTGAGTGAGCGGGTTCGACCCTCGTCCTGGGAGTCACTGTGTAGGGACCTTGAACAAGTCCTTTGTGCACAATTGCTCTGCAGTACAATTGCAATTGCGCCGTCAAGACGTGTGCACTTCTGAGCAAAAATGATGGTTAAAGGGCGGTTTAATATTTCAGAATAAATAAATAAATAAATTACTAACGCATGCTTTGTTTCATTGGCGATTGTCAGATGCACAGCTTACGTTGGTCGTTCGGATTCCGCTAGTACTTCGATCACTCTGACCAGCGATTGTGTTTCGAAGGTCGGTCAAAAATATTATAGTAATCTATTTATGTCATTAGCTGGCTTCAATTCAGGGTGAATAAGCTGGTCTCAGTGACCTGTTTATTTTGGGCGCTGGTAAATTTTCGAAGATTTACAATACATTACATTAATGCATATTGATTGATTGATTGATTGAAGGTATCAGCCAATGGCGCACCAACACTAAGGCGTGTATCAAGTCAACATTCTGAGCATAGGATTCAATTTACACATATCTTCAGCAAAGTATCCATAGTAATTTAAAAGCCCTTGAGCTTAAGACGAATAAGCAATGTGATTACGCATAGTTTCAATAATGTTTTTATCATAATCAGCCCAGTTAACAATTACTATATAGAAAAATCATTTCATTTATTGGGATCACATGAATGGGCCCTTATTATTGAATAGCTTTATTAAGTCAGCGGTTCTAAACCCTTTTATTTTTGCGACCCATAAACAGTATATTCAAAGTTATGGTGACCCCAACAATGAAATTTATTGAGTAACTACCCATGGCTACAGCGCATATTTCTGGCCATTGTGATGTATTTAATGAACCATACATGTTGACTCCACTCGGAATAGCATCATCACGCTTTCGATCTGAAATTTATTTGGCAATAATTTTGATAAATTTTAAAGTACAATTTACTAAATAAGATGTTTGGTTTAAGTTCAATATTCATTGTGTATTTTTATATGTACAGTTATAGGCCCTACTCACTTTGTAATCATAGGCCCTACTATGTATGTTCGTTTATTGAACAAGTCAGGCAGACAAACCGCAGCAAGTTACATTCATCAAAACACAAATAAATGCAATGTTGGAAAAGAGATAGTGACTGAAGCTTAGATACTGCACCAGAGGTGGAATATCGAAGTACTATAACTGTGAATCATAGTCTAAAGAATGTCTATAGTCCCTAGTCAAATGCTTATAATAGTTCCAATGGTTCCTACTGCAGTTTTTACAGTTTGACATTAAATGAACATCTTTTACTTAATTGGCCAAAACCCTAATGTGAGCGTGTTTTGAACAAATTGCACATTCACTTACAAACCAACACGTATACCGACATGCATATTTCTAAGCATAGGATAAGTTGAGACCAGAAGTAAATAAGTGATCGGCTTACGTTACCATGATGTCAGCTTGGCTTGACAGGCGTTACCCACAGACGCCGCCGATTCGTCATCTGTATGGCGGGTGTCACGAATGCACAGTAACGAGTACGTTGCAGATAGATGGTGACTGGGGTGACAGTTGGTGAGTGAAAGAGGAGGTGCCAGTGAGCAGATAGCTTTTGAGTTAGGCTTTGTTAACGATAGCAGTGCATGTTTGTCTGCTGGATGTTTGTCTGCTGGATTCGCTTGTCGGCAAGTGTGCGTCAACAACTTTGAAGCTGTTTCATTGAAGCAATCGTTTCTTTCAGATGACACTATTTAAAATCAGTGACTGACTACCTTAATTCTATTGGGTGACGCTAAGAAACGAATGTTTCGATAGCGCAAGACTCGATAGTTGAAAAGTTTTTGAGAAAAATCGAATGCATTTTATCACATTAATTATTTGTGGCAGGTAATTAAGGACACCAGAGCGCCTTATTTACCTTACCATAGGCCTACCTGTGTGCCGCATGTAATCATGCAATGACCGCAATTTAAATACTAACAGCTAGACATTTCATTTACTGTATATATATATATATATGTAACTTACAGTTAAGTTCAGCATAGTCCAATAATGGTAGAGTTTCAGAGAACCGAACTTACATCCGGTGCATGTTACCTTTTTTTAGTTCGGTGAGCTGCTTTACTACACAGTGCAGACACTGGGCATGTGGCACCAGTCCCAGAGACCGGACCGCGATAACTACATCACCATAAACACCAACAACACAGATTCATCGCACGTGGCAGACTTTCTACCCATCACCACGAGCGTTCTCGTCACCCTCGGTCAGCCCTATGACCTTGCCTCTATTCAGCATTTCCCAGCAAAAGTAAGTGTGAAATACGCATACCCAAGGCTGGTAATGCAGAAAATATAAACTCTAGGAATTGGTCTAATCAAGTCTGCACCAGAAATCGCTTGATTATCGCGTTTATTGTTTTTACAGTGACGCTTCAGTAAGTAAAGCAGATGACATCTCATCAAAGAGAAGGCAAGCTCAAACCACAGCCTAGGAATGATTCTGCACAAATATGTAGAACGCGTTTTTATTAGACCACAATATCTGGTGTTTGGATATAAGGAGGCGCCTTTATATCGAAGAGACTAGCATCTGAAAAGATATCTCCTTTGCATTTCACAAATATTCACTTCCTACCACCATCATCTATCTGCCAATCATCCTATCACCATCATCTGCCAATCATCCTACCACCATCATCAGTTTCAAACTCCATTGGATTCACTCTAAAAACTGAAGTTTCATCTACTCAAGAACTCATACCCTGATCCTTCGTCTTCCAACTCTCGTCCACACAGCACCCCCCATTAATATGTCCGTCCCACAGTCCCACCCATCTCTTCCATCTGGCCACTTCCTCTGGGCCTCCTCTGGACTACCCATGGGACATTCCCTCTCGTGAATGAGCTGATGTCCTGCGCTTGGCTTTAGAGTGGTGGTTTAGAAGTTTCGGGGCGAGAATACGATTACGATTACTAGCTTACACGCAGTTTGACAATTGAATCTACTGCATGTCCATATTGTTATAGATTGGTTTGTTATTCGACAACAGGTCACGTATATGAAAGACGTTGGACGCTCTATTTATTATCCACGCATTGATCACGACTCGACCTAAATCTAAATGCCATTGAAAAATATTGAACATCAAACGTTGTAGGAGTCTTACTAAACAATGATGATCCATGATCTGTAGTAAATTCGGAGAGAGAGAGAGAGAGAGAGAGAGACAGAGAGAGACAGAGAGAGACAGAGAGAGACAGAGAGAGACAGAGACAGAGAGACAGAGACAGACAGAGAGAGACAGAGAGAGACAGAGTCGAACCGAAGACACTGCCAAAACATGGCTGCACTACCGCGTCATATACTTAGATAATGGATAAAATTGCTTATGCAATATTCATTGTGGATCCACAACTGCATGAGATACGGTCCAATAGTTTTCATATGTTCTATAAAATCGCAATTGTTGAAAGTACCTGTCTCTTTGGTCTGGATTTGAATCAAACCTGTGCTCTTAAACCGTGCCCCGCTAATGACTAGATACACGCTTACCAACAGACATTCATACATTCATATATGCATACGTACATACATGCACACATACGCATTCGTATACATACATGTACGTAAATAGAAGGTAAGCCTTTGTTACACTCACATGCATTCGTAGGCCTGCATTCACACATATACAGACACATACGCAAAAATGAACATACAGTGTCATACACACGTATATACATACACACATACAGACACACACATGCATGCACAGTTACACACATACAGGCATACATGAGGCTACATACATAGCATAACAATACAAACGCAGGCCAACATGACGGCATACATATTTGCCCAATTTGTTTTTAACGTTGCGCTGCGGATTTGTTGGTTGCCAAGACTCAGTTGTTTGATGACTGAAAAAATCCATAGATAGATTTCATTTGTGATTAAGAGACTGATGACGATAGAAATGGTTGCTGCTGGTTTATGTCAGGAATACACGAATAACGGAAATTTCACCATCACGACGAAAGATCCTTTATATCAGCAGACGATCGGTCAAAGGGTTCAACTCTCGTTTAACGATGCTAAACTACTCAACCTCATGTATTGCGCAAGTTCGTGAATTGAAGTCGTTTACAAATCAAATCAGATCTATTCTAATCTCATTTAAGATAATCGTTTCAATTCAATAATGCATAATACATCAATCTACCTCGAATGATCGTTTTTCATCGTTGATTGCTAAACCGATGACTGGCTTCTCTCCATCGGCTATAAAGGCGTTTCTTTCCTCTGGGTTTACGTGCTGAGACAGCCTCTGAATATTTATTATACAAGGGCGCAATATAAATCTAACGATACGATAAGATATTACAATTACGTAGGTATACATGCACAATTAGCTGACCAAAATTTATGTGATATTGTCCGCATTCTAAGTTTTTGTGTGTTTCTTTTCATTTCATAATCACGGTCAAGGCTTAACAGGTGTTTGCCGCAGAGCAGATGTTAATTGCTGCTGTGTCGGTAACTTTGTAGACGTTTGTTTGAGCAGTTCTTTGATTGGCGTCTGTCAAAATGGCGGCTATCAAGATCCAAATGACTGCACCAAGTGCAGATGTCCGGATGGTTTCGGCGGAAGACTATGCAGCGGCTACGAAAAAGCACCAGGTACAGCATGATTATTTTACACAGAAGCTGTCTGGGATACTCCTGCCTGTTGCTTTAACACTTTAACACCAGAACTAATGTCGCCACTGTATGATTCATGTCTGAAACTAAACTGCTGGCAGCGACGTTTTCAGATAATTACAATAACAACAACAACAATGATAATAATGGTTAAAAATAATGAAAATAATATTTCCAATTAAAAAATAATAATATTGATAATAATAAAAAATAATAAAAATTATAATAATAATAATAACAACAGCCAAAGTCGTTGTAAGGGTATTGTGCATAAGTTCAAAAAGTCAATGGCAGTCACATGATGCTTTAAAAGATAACAATAATAATAATTTATTATTATTATAATTATGATCAAACTAAGAGGATGGTTTATGCACAATTTTGGGTGGTGATTGTCATTATTCAAACTCATTATACTCGCTCGTATCATCTACTGCGTTCAAAATCTAATCCAGCAATCAAAACAGAAGACAAACATCTAATCATTATAAGCAGCTTGGGCAATTATCCCTCGCTAGACTGAAAAGCGACTTTTTGTTTCTTTCGATCAAATGGAGTCTCCAAATATAATGCTAGATTGAAGTATGAGCGAAGAGTCGATGCCCTCGGTAATTATTTATCTGATCTGTTCTGCTGCAGGAAGTGTCTGCGGGGGGCTCGTCACTGCCTCGCCGACAGAAATGATCCTCACATCTCCTGGTTACGATTCACCCGGATACTACGACTCACAGCTTGCCTGTGCCTGGAACATAACGGCAAGTCTCGTCATTCTCGCGTCTTAAATGCTCGCGACTTCTTACTTACTTAGACTTAGTTCCTCCCGTTCCTCCTGGAACATTGATCGACAAGTCAAAGAGCTCTCCATCTCCATGGTGTGGCACAGTGGCCGATGGGTTAGAGCGGTCAACCCGTGGCGTTGAGTGTGTGCTGTAGCGCGCGGGTTCGAGCCCCGTCCGGGACGTCAGTCACTGTGTAGGGACCTTGAGCAAGTCCTTCGCGCACCATTGCTCTGCAGTACAACTGCAATTGCGCCGTCGAGGCGTGTGTATGCACTTCTGAGCAACAAGCTGTTGGAAGAAGGGCGGTATCAAATTTCGGTAATAATAATAATAATAATAATCCCGTACGATCCTTTGAAGTCTCCTCCGCGTCTTCCCAGTCGATTCCCACCTCCTTCAAGTCTTGTCTATCTGTCTTGTCAAGATCCGGGTTTCCTTTCGACTTTTACCTGGCTCCTTCATACGTCCGTTTGACGGTAAATCGTCTCTTTTCTGCATTAGTGTACTGGAATGGCGTCCTCTTGGCGTCCTCTTACTGTTTCTGTAGCGGTCATTTTATTCTTACGGGGGTGAGGTTGACAACCTCGCGCCCCAACCCTCCTCCTTTTTCAACCGGGCTTGGAACCAGCTTTGGCGAACTTCTATGTTGCCTGATTGGGTTTCAATAAACCTGTTCACGATTCATTCATTGTCTCTGCCTAACTTTGGGCAACAGCACAAGCACATTTTGTCACAAATAATAAGAAAGCCTGCGCTAATGAATATGTAGCCTATGCTTTAGCCTGTCAGCCTCTCTAGCTTTTTGTATATCTGCATGTGCAGTTGTGAACCTACCTGTGTTTGCCTGTATAGGTGTACAGCTGTTCATTTACCTATGTTTGTCTAAATGTTAATTTGTGTATTTGTATTACATTGTGTTATACGACACTGTAGTCTTATTTCTTGCTATTATCTAGCTGTTAATTTGTTCACAGGCTCCGAAAGGTGGAAACATAAGTCTAAGATTTATTGAATACTTTGGTCTCTACGAAGACGAGAGCTATGCTTGTTATCACTGGGTGGAAGTGAGATTCAAAGGCAAGCTGAATTACACCGGACCAAGGTACGTGGACTAAATGAGCCATAACGATGACGATTAGTTTCTGAATATAAATAAAGCTGCTGAAGGAAAGTTTATCGTGGATGATTAATTGTCGTCCCTTATGCTGTGCATAGTTTGAAGTTGTTCATGGACATTTCAAGCGGCCTTTGTTCTAATTACCACGCATGTTTAGGATTCTCTAATGATGTCAGTTATATTTAATTGCGCATCATGTCACTCGAATGATATCATTTATATGGGGCCTGTGATATATGTATATATATTAGTTAGACGCCTCAGAACCATGGAAGCAGTCTCTGATCTAATAGAACTGAAGTATTTTAATAACTTTTGCGGAAACCAAAACGTAAATAGCAAATAGAAAGCAATTCCACTGCACTGCAACTATCTTTAGCATCGCAAACAAAAGATTATGAACCCTATTTGGCCTATGCTGTTGAACACAGAGAGATTTACAATTCCATGCATGGGTCAAACTCAATAGACACCTAAACAGGGGCGTACTGAGGGAGGCAGCGGAGCCGTGGCCCAGGGCGCAAATGTGGAAAGGGCGCAAATTTCAGGATGCAATAACTTATTATTCCATAAAATGCACTATTTTTTCAACATGTGGGGCATCAGATTGATGGAAGGCACAGGGCGCAATTATAGCTCGGTACGGCCACCTAAATATCCAATAGAAGTACTAGTAAACTGACAGATAACGAAGAAATCTTGCTCTTGTTTTCCGTTAAGGTTTTGCGGTCAGACCCTTCCTCTAGTGCAAATCGTCTCAGATGGCTCCAGCGTACTGATCATATTTCAATCCAACTTCTCTGGACCGGCTTCCAGTTTACGCCGAGGATTCAAGATAGCTTTCAAAGTCGGTCAGTAGATATGCATTTCAAACTTCTGTAAGATGATTCTATGAAATGACTGTTTTTATATATTTAGACATATATACATAGACATATTATATATAAGTCATATTAATATAATCTCTCCTTAAGACCTGGAATTTGAAAAAAACGCTTATGGCAAAAAGTTGTTCGTCTGAAACGCAAAACTGAAAGAAAAATCTCTTAACGGAAACATTTCTTTCGTAGTTCGGTGTCTAATGTGAATTTCCTTATTTACTGGGAATCAAAGTTGAACAACATATTCGTTGTTAAATGAGCAGCGCTTTATCGCTGTGCATTCTGCTTACTTCCAGTCAACGCTTCAAAGTGTGCTTACGTCGTCTGTCAAAATGGCGGCTCTTGTCTGAACGACGTCTGTCAATGTCCTCCCACAGCAATTGGCACCTACTGCGAAACACGTACGTATCTACTTACTTGCAATCAACCACTATATTCCTAATTTCCTAATCTCTCTAATTGCACTGTATAATTATTTGAATGAATGATCAATGCATCATATTATACGTAATTGGTTCTCCTCATGTAGCCAAAGTGTAAAGAACAGACAATAATAACCTATCTCTATCATTTGAATGGCTATCAGTCTGTGCTGTGTAGTTTATAATATGTGCCAGTGTATATTGAGCCAATCTCTTTGTGTAAGCAAACATATATGCAGCGTGCTCGTTTTTTAAATTTAAGGTTATTCATATGGCGCCATTCAAGTAATCAAAATAAATAACTCTGTATTATAACACAGTCTCTTTAAGTATGCGAATTAAAACCAGTGCACCAAATATTTAAATTTCACGCAGTTGATTCCCAAATCAAGTGAATCATAAAATATTAGGCCGATTTAATGCTACTTCAAGGTATAAATGCGCTAAACCCGCTGGAACATCGCTGCCAAGTGCCTCTAGTAATCGAGTAAAACTCTTAGGCCTACATGTATCAATGATGGCGATGTATGCATGTGCCGACATATCTCCATTAGAATCAAGTGCTCGGCCTCTTCCATCTGTCGAGCTCCTCTGAGAGAAATGGAGGCAATGCTGAGGACGATACTGTCCAGTTCTATCTTCCATGCGTAGTGTGGGTCCCTCAAAAATATCGGTGGTATTTTAATGGTTCAAGGACTTGCTCGTTCATTGGTCACATCTTGTTACAACATATTAAGAGTCACTCCTTGTATCCTAGCGCTGCTCAATCGTCGGAGCAAAGGTCGTCAGAATATTCTCGTCTTCTTAACCTGTTACTCTATTAACCTCCTCCCATCACGTACAAAGATCAGAGATAGACGCTTGAAGCGTCTAACTCGTTACACAATACTCTGTTGGTCAATACACGGATTTAAAAAATCCGGGTGTCCAAACTGAACGTCATTACTTTGAAAGTTGAAACTCAGACCAAGCATTCAGTCTATGTTTCGTTTAGTCCTACTGATCGTAGCATACACAGCAGCAACCACGTTATGTAGCCTACCAACTCTAATATAGCACTCGTTCATTTGTCGACATTATTGACGTGTGCCACTTTATGATCACAAGCTATCATCTGACATCATGATGCGAGTTTAGATTTTCGTCTACTTAGCAGCGCGATATAAAATATCAAAATGTGCAAACCATTCATTAGCATTGCAGACATGCTTACGTTCACATAATGGTAATTTTATAAAATGCTATTATATTCAAAATATGTATGTTATATCGCATGCTGTTTTATTAATGTGTGTACTCACTACTCACATGTTAATCTAGAATTCTAATTAACCCCTTCCTTATTAATTGCCTCTTTTTGCGTCTACTTATTTCTTCAGTTCTATCAACGACTCTTCCTGCGTCACGTCCACCTACGACAACGCTTCCTGTGTCAGTACCTCCTGCGTCATCAAGTTTTGCGCCACCTACTAATTGCAATCCGAACCCTTGTCGCAACAATGGTACTTGCGCTCTCAGTGGCTCTGGCGTCACGTGCACCTGCATCAACAATTTCAAAGGACAGTACTGCACCGATGGTATGTATATTATTATGTTGCTTGTATATGTTGCATATATTGTGCATGTTGTATAAGTTGCATATGTTGTGTAATATGCATATGCTGTACAATACATGTTGCATATGTTTTATATATGTAGTTCATTATGTTGTTTGTATAATGTATATATTGCATGTGTTGTATATGTTGCATATGCTGCATAATTGTATATGTTGTATTAGTTGTATATATTGTGCATGTTCTTTAAGTTGTATATGTTATGTAATATGCATATGCTGTGTATGTGTGTATATATTGTATATGTTGCATAAGTTGTACATGTGTGTTTTTTATTGTGTTGTTTAATGCATATGTTGTATATGCTGCATTGTATATGTTGTATATATCGCATATGTTGTACACATCGCATATGTTGTACACATCGCATATGTTGTACATATCGCATATGTTGTATATATCGCATATGTTGTACACATCGCATATGTTGTATATATCGCATATGTTGTATATATCGCATATGTTGTACATATCGCATATGTTGTATATATCGCATATGCTGTACATATCGCATATGTTGTACATATCGCATATGTTGTATATATCGCATATGTTGTACATATCGCATATGTTGTACATATCGCATATGTTGTATATATCGCATATGTTGTACATATCGCATATGTTGTACATATCGCATATGTTGTACATATCGCATATGTTGTATATATCGCATATGTTGTATATGTTTTCTCCAGTATTTGACCTGTACATCGACATCTTGACCATTTTTAGCCATTAGTTGATATTCTGTATCTAAGACTTGCACATGTATAGACGCCATAATATTCGACTAGTTTTAAATGCAACGGTTTAATCAGTGGTTTAATGGGAATCTGTGCCTTTGACTCGATAGGTCCTTGTGGAGGATGCAACGTCTCACCTGGACAGGTGGATTGTAAGTGCACCGTTCCAGAGGTTCCGAAGAGGGTCTGTCAACAGACATACAAAGTGGAATCCAGCTCTGGATGGTGGCTCGGATGTAGAAGTAATGTCAGGTAGCATCACAATTGTTCGTTCTTCGGATATTTTCAGCGCTAAATTAAGAGCTAACTTACTATAATAAGCGCTTAAACAAAAAGCTTTCTATCTTTGTCGTCTTCGTCTGTGTGAAGCTAGGCAGCTAGTGATAAACATTGTTGTTCCGTTTCTTACAAGAGGCTAATTGTTTCAGACATTCCGCTATTAGTTCATATGCGTCCAATAGGATGAGTTCTCATGTTATGCTAAATCGCGGAGTCTTTCGAGAGGCCTACTGACGTCTGACAATACGTGAGAATTAAGGCTATGAATGATATCAATCAACCAATCAAGGATTTTTTATTGATCAGAATACAATCAATCAAACAAATAAATCGTGTATCACAAAAATAAGCGGATGATGAAAGAGAGAGAATGGTAATGATCAATAGGGAAGGAAAGTCCCTGTAAGGGACCAAGATCCCACTGGCAGAGGTACCCTTAACACACATGTAGATAAGTAATGGAAGTGTTTATGTGTTATTTTATACTGATAAATTATCAAGGTGATCAATGCGATATATTCTTCTATGGTGAAATCCAGGTGATCAATGCTGTAGATGTTTCTTTATGGTGACATGATCCTTGCATTATATTCTTCTATTTGTTTGCAGAGTTATGTCAAGGAACGTCACCTGCAATTGGTCTGTGTGCTGTGACAATGCTAAGGACATTGGAAGCGGTTGCGCAGGTAAACCACTCGAACAATGGATCCTGTTGTTTGAAAGTCTTCAGAAATTAGTTCACTTCTTTAAAATTGAACTGTTAACAGGTTGTGAAGAGTTCACACAATGAAATTATCCATAAGGTAGATTTCCATTGGCTCTACTTGCGATGTAGGTGAAGGCCCTAATCATTAATGTAACTTACTGGTAATGTCAACGGCATGTATGAAATGAAAACCTTGTATAGACGTAATGTTGACTCCTGATACCAAGACACGTAGTCCAAAATTGCTAATTGACCTCCGTCCAATTTATTAATTGGTTTTGACCCGCATTAATTAAATTTCTAATTAGAACGAATGTCGCGATAGGCGTTCGAGTGGATGACGTCATTACTGTGATGAGTAAGCACAGATATGGAGCACAGTGTCCACTGCAGTGGTCAGTTTCAACTTGATATCCACACTGAAGAAAAATTTATTTCTAAAGTGTAGGCAGTTCAAATTTAATTTTAAACTGATTCAGAAAATTCATTTCTCCAGCGTAGACATGCAAGTTTACGTAATTGATAAAGAAAATTCACATCTTCACATCTCATGCCCTTAGACTTAATCTGGCGATATTAGATGGATGACTTGACAAACAATTGTATGGCTGCGACAGTTAAATTCGACTCCTGTTATAACTTGATACCATCATCCATTTAAAACGTAGGTGTTACTTTTAATCACACTGCGTCTTGCAAGTTTAAAAGTAAAACGAAGGTGTTATTACATCATCCGTTTCCTACAAAAAACCAAGATCGAACAGAATACTCTTAATTGAATGGATCAGAATTAATATTAAGGTTTAGAAGCTTTATTGATTGGATGAATAAATATATCGTGTTTTGGCGTGCTCGTTTAGTGACTGGATGGAGTGACTGGTGCCGGTGTTCGGCTTCATGTGGAGGCGGAACACAGGCCAGACAGCAATACGGATTTACAACTAACAGAAACGGAAAACGAGTCTAGTGAGTTATACACAGTATTTGCTACTTAACTAATCAACGAAGATTAATCCACGATTCCTTTACATGGCTGTTCATATGCGGTTCGATTGTAGGGGTTGGTCCAATTTCTTTTGAAGATGATAACGCTCTATTTAGTGGCGAAAATCCTCCTACAAATGAGTTGACTCGGTCACAAGAAAAGTTTACTGAGGTTTTGCAATCAATTCTCAAGCAATCAAGGTGGTTCTTAGCCTCAACATAAAATCTTAAAGAATCATCAAATTCAACTCTCTCTAGTGTCGGTGATGATCATGATAATGAATACGATGATGATTTGTTTGATGATGAATATAATTGGTAATTTAATATGAAATTTACAAATCGCCATTTCAAGTAAAAACTCATCAGGTCACTCTCGAGACTCGACCCAAACCAGTTAAATTAATCGGGCGCTTACAAAACTGTGGAAGGAACCAATTGAGGAGACGCAGAAATCTGGAAAGGCGAGTCCAACTGGTGGGTGGGCCCAACATGCTCAAAGTAATGGACGGCGGATGAAGACTCCCTTGATGGTGGGAATGTGTGATGAGTCAGCAGTATAGAGAATGTAAAGGATAGGTGCTAGGACTGAACCTTAAAGCCACACGAGATAAAGATCCCGGCAGAGAAAGAACGGTCGGAAAGAAATGATGATGTTGTTGTTGTCTGATGCTATTGTTGATATCAGTCTTATTTTTGTAGCTCCATTGTGTCGACTGAGTATCAGAACTGCAACACCCAGAAGTGCGTCTGCGCTGGAACAACATCAACGGTTCCTCCTGTTCAACCTCGTCGCCGGCCATTCAAGTAGGACATTAAACGAAGATAATTTTCATATTATTATTGTTGATCATTCATTTCATTCATTCAGTGCGAAGGTTTATATAGCGCCACTTCAAGGCTACTATTCAGGGAGCGTTACCGACTCCGGCACGGCTAAAAGAATAGTTTTAAGGCGAGTATAAAATGAGTCTGAGTGGACCCTTGGTGACAACCGCAACGCCAACGGGAGCGTCTTCCAGAGCCAGGGCCAACCACTGAGAAGGCACGATTCTGTTTAGTAGTTGTATGGACAAATAGGACAATGAGTAGGCCTTGCTCAGTAGAGCGAAGAGAGCGGCGACCCGGTACACTCAAAGTAGAGTAACAGAGATCGCAAAGATAGGCAGGGGCGAAACCTAGCAAGGACCGCCATACAAAAGAGATGATACGGTATGAGATTCGCTGTTGGAGGGGAGCCAGTGGAGCACATCCAGCATATGGCCGGAGACATGGCCAAATTTTGCAATGCGTTCGACATGCACAACACAGTACCCGTTCCAGGCACCGCAACCGCCCAGCCGGAAGGCCTGCTTAGAGTAAGCAACAGTAATCCAGTCGGGCTGTGATGAAAGCGTGAACAAGGGTAGCTTGATTTAACTTGATTTAACGGTTTCTGGTGATAGCAAGTGGGAAACAGTGCGAAGCTGACGCAACTGGTAGTATGATGAATCACAGCAAAGCTGGTGAATATGAGAAGCGATTGTCAGCTTTTGGTCCAACGTGAGTCCAAGGTCCCGGACAACAGAGGAAATTGCAAAGAGGGGAAGGGGAAATCAGCAGTAAAGGCAGTTAAATCAAGTTTCAGCCAGATAAATTGTTTTTGGGGGGTTGAGTCGCAGGCGGTTTGTCGCCACCCAAGTCTCGAGGGCATCCAGCGTTAGGCTCATTGCCCGAACAGCAGTAGAGGCATTAGGAGCCATGCAATGTAAGTAGGACGTCATCAGTGTAAAGGTGACCTAGCACAGCAGGACGATGATGCTGATGCTGCTGCTGCTGATGATGATGCGGATGATGATGAGTATCAAGATGTGGATGATGAGTATCAAGATGTGGATGATGAGGATGAAGAGGATGATGATAAGGAGGAGGAGAAGAATGAATGATGATGAGGATGGCGATGGCTGTGATTACCCTGGTGACGATCATGGTGACGATGTTCACGACGATGACGAAAACGATAATAAAATGTTTTTATGCATCTAATAATTAAAGTCTCATAGAAATTCAGAAATTATTTTAATAACCTTTACGTACAAAGTCAGAGGGTGATCAGTGTAGACTGTAAACTGAGGAACCTTACCCTAAAGTGGATCAGTTCCCCAAAGCATCAATTATTTTAATATCGTCAATGAATAGGTCATACATAAAACTGTTAACGGTGTTGAAATTGTTGCAACAGGCGGAGTCGAGGCTCGTTCTGGGGATTCTGGTATAGCTGTCAAGTCTGCAATGGTCCGGCTTTCGTGGAATCGAACGGCCAGTGCTCCCCGGTTTAACAACCGAACCGTTCCAGGTGAAATTGGACGGAACCAGATTGAAATGAGCGAAAGAATAACAATTATGGACGGATAATTAATTATTGGAAACAACATGTTTAATAGTTTAGGACTGGATAAAATAATGACTATAATTTTATTGGCAAACCTTATATATCTAAACGGCGTCGAAAACACTCATTTGTAGATGTTGATAGTGTTTCTGGTTACCCTTAAGAAATTTGTGTTTATCTGGTGCTGGGCACAATGTGCACTGTGAGTGGAGCTATGTAAATTTATAGTTACAATACAAATATAGAATGATATACTGAACGAATCTATTTTATGATTGTGTATTGTGTTATTGTATAGTCGTAATCATAACTCGAGATTTCTATAGCGCCCACAGAGCTCATTCACAGACCTTCGAAATCTACCGTGTTTATTCTCTCTTCCGGAAAAGTCATCCGGATCGTTATAATTTAAAATGTTTGAATTAATAAGGATATCCAATGAAGGCTATAGGAAACAACACGGGAGGATAATCTAAGCTCAACATATAAATTCAGATGACCTAACCTAGCCACACGTAAAGGAGGAGTGTCCTATCTGCCCAGTAGCGCAGCTTAGGGGTGCGTGCTGAGGCGTGCCTGAGCAACCTCTGGGAGAAAAGGTTGACCCATAAAATTGACCCAATTCCGATGTGTTTTTATTTTATTGAAGGGGAGAGTAAGGATGCTTTTTTTCATCGGCGTTTGCAATAAGAGAACCTCAGAAAAATTACCTGGTTGCGCCCCTGTGTATGCCCCACTCGCGATATATATATATGTATAGGCCCTAAATGTGTATATACATGTATATTATATATATATATATATATATATATTATAGGCCTATGCTACGAATGGACATAAATATCTAAAACGCAATTTTTCCCGTTACTGCCATTCTTATTGGTCTTCCTTCTTTAACTGTTTACTCTATAGCATTTCTTTGCCTCTTACTTCTACTCTTCTTACTTCCTCTCCAATGTTAGTATCGTTTATTTTCTACGACTGTTCGACTATAGACAACTGTTCCGTTCTCTTCCCCTTTCGTCATTCTGTCATGAACACTTACTTGTTCTTATCGTTTTTTCCTCGTAGCTCTTGCGAGTTCGCTTTGTTTTCCATCCTCTCCACTCTTCTTTGTACCCATCCTTCTCCCTGTCTTTAATATCTACCTTCTCTTCCTTGCTTATTTTCTTATCGTTCCCTCTACCCATGCGTATTATCTTTTCAGTTTTTTTCTCCAGTCATATATCCTTCAGCAGAGAGAGAGAGCTTCCTCACTGTCTTATCAGTCCCAACTAATTCTGGCCCGAGGAACAACTGGAAAAACAACTCCCTCTCCTCGACGCATGCGCCGCGGGATTCAGCTGAGCAATCAGCCGCTCGTTGCTCGCTTCCATTGCAATCGGAATAATATGGATAGTGGAGAGAGTCGGTTGGTTGAGCGGAGCGAAGGATGGACGCGGTTTCGAGTGGTTCACTTCACGGCCCGATGCATCAACAGAAAAAGACACCGCGCTTCCAGATCGCTACAGTTAAAAACTCACGTGGTCTCCCTAGTCGACGAACAGCGTCGGTCGATTGTCTGGCCATGAGCCATCTCTGATGGTTTCGGGCGGAAAGAACAAACGTAGGCTAATTTTACTTTCAGAGACTAATCAGATTTAGAATAAACTGAAGTCAAAGGATCCATCGCTTCTCCCAAAGTGAGTCTACAGTGTTTGATTTTTTATTGTCCGTTTCGTCGTTTCTTGCTTCTGTATTTCTCATTTTTACCCAACTTGCACCTCTGGCGAACTCGGTCGCAAAATGAATATAGGGCCTACTTCCGGTAGGAAGATAGGAAGGCAACAAAGATGAGAGACCATCCAATTCAGATGTCTGAGGCAAAGAAGAGCAGCCCCTTGGAGACCGGACTTTGACAACTTTCGGATTAACCTTTGGACAACCCCTCTGACTCGACACAGCGCTCGTGAATTAGCTGCTTTTGGTTTTCGAGCTTTATAAGTGTATGCTGTTGGCGATAACAATCTGTATTCCTATTAATGAGATAGGACTAACAGTCTGCTTTGCTTCTCATGTCTCTAATTAATTATCTAACAGCAGCAAATGTAACAAATGTTACACCCTACCACCACATAAAGGCTCGAACTAATGCACGGAGGTCTAATATAGAGTTCTCTGGATCCTCATCTTGGAATAAAATTCCATTGAAAATTCGTCTCTCAAAGAATAAGTAAGTAAGTAAGTATCTTCTTTAATGATAATGCTTGCAAACACACAGCACGTGCAAAGTAATCCAGATTAACAGTACATTATGTCTTATACAACATCCTAACTGATTCTGTATCTAGCGTTCAAAAATAAGTTACGCATGAAGGTCTTTAGCAGCCAGAAAGACAGACTCTCCTAAACCGAAAACACTCGTTGGTCGATATCAGTCGTATGCCTCTATATATTGCTTGAGTTCTTTGCCAATACAAACATAATCCACGATTAATTAATAGATCGAAGCCTAAACTATCTCGATTAATTGCATCGCAAAAAGAACCAATGCAATACTCTTGTGTTCTGTTATGTTGTCAAGAGTTGTACTCGTCTTGTATTTAATTACTTCCTATTTGTGGTTCTGTATTATTCCTATTATTATTATTATTATTATTATTATTATTATTATTATTATTATTATTATCATCATCATCATCATTATCATTATTATATTGTCGGTCCATTGTTATGTTTTCCTATTGTTGTCAGATTGTATTATTGATTAGTGTTGATCAATGATCATTGTGCCTTAAAGGTCATTATCATAACCGTTCTCATCATCGCGATTTCATCTTTATAAACATCATCATTCATTTCGTCGCGTTTTCGTCCTATAAACCTTTTTATATTTATAATTCATCATAAACATCATCATCGTCATCATCATCAGCAGCAGCAGCAGCAGCTGCTGCTGCAGTAGCAGCAATCTGTTGTACACAGCATTGTAACTAACTTCGTTCGTGCACAACCATGACACCCTCGCTTACTCCGAGATGTTTTATAGACTAAACATATTTTCAGAGTATGTGGCAGACTGCGTGCAAGTACACAATACTTATACTCTATTATACCGATCCAATGCTTAAGTAAATCTGACATTACACCCTTTGCTTCCGGACATTGATATTTTCTGTAGACTTATCATTTACCTTAAAAAGATGCTTGTGGCGGTTAAGCTGTTCAAAATAATGATCGAATAAAAGTTTATGATTGTTGAATCGCGTCAAATACAGTGTAGATCGAATAAATTTACTTTGCTTTAGATTTTATATTTGAAAACGAATTACTTATGCAGCGACAGTTTTGAAGCATGCGTTCAAGCAACGAATTACATAGGCCAATGCACATACGCATTGCCAATCAAGGCGTAGGTAGACTAGATAACTTAGATAGAACGTTATCTGAATTAATAATTAATTTCAGTAGCGCAAGCCAATTTCAAGTTTGTCAGATTTGCACATTGAATGCGAAGTAGGCCTACAAATCATTGAGAGAAGTCAGTCAAAATAAACCTGACTCTGACCAAGTGTGAGTGAAAGAAGAAGAATGATCTGGATTATATAACCCAGATTCTAACAGATCCCACATAAACAGGTTCGAATCGGAAGTTGTATCTGAAGCGGTTGATGTTGGTCCTCGATTCATCAGAAATCTGTTATCTTGGTTGGCGTCAGTCTAAATAAACATATATATATATATATACATGGAAAGTTGTGCACCCATAGACTATATTCTTATCTATAGAGATACATGTATGCATTCAATCGGTTTGTGTATACGTGAAATGCGAGATCATTCTAATCTATTAGATGGAGTCTAAGTATACAGTGCATATATATATATACAGCGCAAGGCATACAATACATATATGTAAATATATATAAGCACTATGTCTATGCACTGTGTATGCAGTATGCATATGCGTCTACGCATATACAATACATACAGTGATACAGTCTATATATATATATGTATATATATCCTATGTTATATTCTAGGATCTATATATGTTCTATATATATTTTATATATATACATATATTTATATACATGTAATATATATACATATATATAGCATATACAAAGCACAAGAGCAGTCGT
Source organism: Bimastos eiseni (assembly GCA_959347315.1). Taxonomy (NCBI): domain Eukaryota; kingdom Metazoa; phylum Annelida; class Clitellata; order Crassiclitellata; family Lumbricidae; genus Bimastos; species Bimastos eiseni. The sequence continues at coordinate 57,720,413 of OY365806.1, read as the reverse complement.
TCCGTATAAGATACTAGGCCACAGCTTCAGTCTATCCGACAGATTCATTCGTCGAATGGTTTCTAGTCTACATCTGTTGTGAATGTGGTCTGCGAGTAAAGAAGATCTTGCAACGACAGTTCAATCACGATGGACGCTTTCTAAAGCTGTTATTTGTCGTCAGTCGGTATATTAGCGATGCCATTAATTGATAATGATTGCTATTAGTTGCTATTCATTCATTGCTAGTAGTAATGCCGTGCTGTATCGCCTTCATGCTGACAACGTTCAAGCCTACTTACATTGTACACTGCATGGCTTCTAATCCCTGTGCTGCTGTTTTGGGCAATGAGCCAGACTTATGCAGCGACAGTTTTGAAGCATGCGTTCAAGCAACGAATTACATAGGCCAATGCACATACGCATTGCCAATCAAGGCGTAGGTAGACTAGATAACTTAGATAGAACGTTATCTGAATTAATAATTAATTTCAGTAGCGCAAGCCAATTTCAAGTTTGTCAGATTTGCACATTGAATGCGACGTAGGCCTACAAATCATTGAGAGAAGTCAGTCAAAATAAACCTGACTCTGACCAAGTGTGAGTGAAAGAAGAAGAAGAATGATCTGGATTATATAACCCAGATTGTAACAGATCCCACATAAACAGGTTCGAATCGGAAGTTTGGGTGCCCTCGAGGCTTGGATGGCGACAAACAGCCTGTGACTAAACCCAACAAAACCCAATTTATCTGGGCATTCATCAGTAGCTTATGAAGCTTGATTTGGCTGCAATTACTGCTAACGTCCCCATCTTCAAATTTGCCTCTGCTGTCCTGGACCTTGGAGTCTTGTTGGACGAAGAGCTGACCTTTGCATCTCATATCAACCGTCTCTGCCGTGATTCATACCACCAGTTACGTCAGCTTCGTACTGTGGCTCGCGGGCTAACACCAGACGCCACCGCTACCCTTGTCCACGCCTTCATCCCTGCCCGACTAGATTACTGCTGCTCACTTCATGCAGGCCTTCCAGCCGGTTGCGGTGCTTGGACCGGGTCCTACGTTCTGCTGCACGTGTTGTCAGGCGCATTCCGAAATTTGGATGTGCTCCACTGGCTCCGCTCCAGCTCGTACCGTATCATCGTCTTGGTATGGCGGTCCTTGCTGGGTCTCGCCCTGCCTATCTTTGCGATCTCTGCTACTCTACTTGGAGTTCATCGCCGCTCTCTCCGCTTTACTGAGCAAAGCCTACTCTCTGCCCTATTTGCCCGCACAACTACAAAACAAATCGTGCTTTCTCAGTGGTTGACCCTCGCTATGGAAGACGCTCCTGTTGGCGATGCGCTTATCACCCAGGGTCCATTCAGACTCTCTTTATACTCGCGTTAAAACTGTTCTTTTCAGCCGTGCCGAGTAGCAGCCTCAAATGGGCACTATATAAATCTTCAAAAAAGGAATCGACTTTGATACCATGCACCGGACTCAGCTTTTCATTCCATAGGAGGAATGGTCAAACGAGAAGTATTTGGATTGATTTGTGAAGTGACTGGATGACGTATTACATTTGTAAAATCGACTCTTGTCTATAATTTGTCATCTTGTGTGCTCCTGCTAACAGTCATAGCTATAACGTTCAGAATTGTTTTACTGAAATCGTATAGTTGAGGCTGTTGTATAATTTTCTGGTTAAGGTCATGCCTTTGTGTCGAATGACGACGTATCCTGAACCGACTGAAATGAATGCACCGACAGAAGAGGTTCAGCTAAAAGGCGGAAGTACTCTTGAGGACAGCAGCTCAGAACGAAGCGCCATCGAACAGCTGCTCTACATGACTTCCGGTCGTCTGTCTCAAGCCATCGGAAACCTCTCAGAGATGACAGGCAATTCAACAACGCAGCTGGGCAACTTTTCCGACTTCGGCGATGTGACTGGCGAAGGACTGGACGGGGTGGAGGTGGAAAGGGAGACCAATTGGGGAGGTCTTCTGAACGAGATCCAGCTGATCAAGGCAGTCGTTCTGATGATCGTCGTCTCCCTCTTGCTCATTTCCACCTGTACAGTCATCTTCAGAACATTCTCCGTCTTCAGTGGAAAGAAGGACGACCTACAGATGTAGACGGATACGATTCACTGGTCCAGCATCCTCAGCAGCATCAGTTGCGTTGTTGTTGCTGCTTGGTTCGGGCGATACACAAAGACTCTCCGGGCATTGGAGATTTTTTATTCCTATTTACAGACGCATGCAGTAGTTTGCATTTAGATATTCTAGATGTATGGACCGCTTGGCCTACATGTATACTCTGATAGTATCTTAACTGATATAATGTGATCTGGTCTGTTTTAATACTCTATCTATACCACTCAATTTTATTCCCCATCTATTCTATTCTTTTAAACACAATTCTATCTTATTAAAGTCCATACTATTCTATTTTATTCAAAGCAATTCTATAAATCTAATATTTGTCATCCTACATGTACAAACATATTTGGGCTCGAGTAGTCGTGTTTTCCTTGTAATTTATTAATTTACTAGCTGTGACACCCGGCGTTCGCCCGGGTTGAGACAGGTTTTTGGCCCTGGAGAGAAGGAAGACGGTGGCCACAGGTTCACCAACCCCTCTGCTGAGTGTCCTAGGTGTTCCCGAAGCAAACGGCGAAGGTTTCAAGTCAATAGCTCTAAAAGTGTGCAAATGCATCGCCGGACAGAGACACGCACAGACAGATAGAATTCTCTCTTCATTTATATAGATTAATCAGGCGTTGTGCCGTGAAATTCGAAGTCCTACATTCGAATAACTGCATAAGAAAAACTAAAAACTAATCGCGTCAATGAACATGTATGCCAAGTAGGCTTACTACATTGTATACCAGTGATTCGATCACTGTTGCTTTCTCAATGTATCCCTGAAGGCATATACGTTAAAGACTCGGGTGTAATGCAGAGCATGCAATACAAAACTTGAATTCACTATATATATATATGTATATATATATCGTATTGCAATTATTGCATATAATATAATGTACGTATATCAGTTTGAATAATTTCCTACGTAGAAATAAATAAATGAATCGTTTTCAACTTCTAAAATCATTTGGTTCACTTATTTAGTCATTCATCATAATACTTTATAGCGCCCCTTCAAGACACCTACTCAGAGGTGTCTGTGTGAAATTTAGCTGACAGTCGACAATTCTCCTGTTAACGAGTCCTGTTTCAGTCAACACTTATTGATGCATCATTGTTAATTCCAGGCTTTTTTATATGTGTTATGATAAGTTAAATGTTTAGAAAAACCATCTTGTGCTGCAGTCATCATGATATCTACATCATGATATCTATATCATGATATCTATATCATGATGACTGTTGCAACAGGAATTGCTGTTTTATTATTTTTTAATCGACGGTCAACTGTTGTATATAATGCAGCAATAATAATTCAGGAAAGCTTATGTCATTGTCAAAGAGAGTCTTCAGGAAGAACCATAATGAGTTCAGTTAATTATTCGTTAAATAAGCTTTATGAGTTGAACGCTAAAGAAAACAATCTAATCAAGTAAATTTCAATGCTTCTTGCTTAAGCTAGTGATTAGTCACGATGTTTGTTACGACTTTGTTAAGGAAGTTTCTTATGTAATTTTGAAGTAACACAAATTAAGTTGGTTGTCAAAATTGAGTGTCGCTCTTTCACCAAAAAATATGTTAAGACGAGCGAATCCGTTACGAAAGTTCATATGAAGTTGCTGTTGTCGAATGGTGTACAATATCTGAGAGAAAACATAATCGCAACCTCTATGTAAGCATTGCACCTTATTTAATTTATATATAATTAAATTAAAGGTGCAATTCTTACTACATATTTACATATATGGTAAGAATTGCACCTCATTTAATCAACTTAACCTGCTGTTTATGATAATTATTATCAGCAGGTTGGGTCTGGAGCGCCTGTGCATATATAGATGTTAATGAAGGACGCTAAATAAATCTTCCAAATAAATCAATCACAAGTTTATTAAGACATGCCTAATGCCTATTTGGAGTTCAGACACTTATTACAGTTATAAAATGACATTATCTCTGAAAGCAGTTTTATAAAAGAGTGCGTAATTAGAATGCACAATAGGCCTATATAAATTTTAACGGCACAGTTTCAAGTTAGTGAGTCTACGGCTACTGATGTTCTGTAGCTTAATTTATTACCTCTAACATGGATTGATGTATATCTGTTCCAAATAATTCAAAACAGCTGGAAACCTGTGAATTTTTTAAGATTATATAATTTATTATTATACTTTGTTGTTTTTCGTTGCCTTGGATTTTCTTCCTAATTGAAATAATTGACGAATCACATCTGTTCGGCGTCTACGGCTCTACATCTGGCTTCGTGAATCAATGTTCTTTTGACTCTAGGACATCTCCATGATTTATATCTTATATAATTGTATCTGATTTCGTACTTCTCAGGTGATTCTATGCTTCTCAAGTCAGACGAATCATATGCTATGTAGGCTATGCTCATCTTATTCTTTCCCTCCTGTATACTGACCAAAAACAATCCAAACATGGATGGCTAAGCCAGTAACATGGTATACTTATTTATTTATTCTGAAATTTGACATCGCCTTTCTTCCAACATTTTTTGCTCAGAAGTGCACACGTCTTGACGGCGCAATTGCAATTGTACTGCAGAGCAATTGTGCACAAAGGACTTGTTCAAGGTCCCTACACAGTGACTCCCAGGACGAGGGTCGAACCCGCTCACTCAGCGTACACTGAGCGTTACGGGCCGACCTCTCTAACCGATCGGCCACCGTGCACGTGTCACACAATAATCAGTAATAAGGCAATTGTATCGTCTCCTTAGATTTATATAGCGCCTCTCTAACAATGACAACTCAGAGTCGCTCTCAGCACGGAGACTCCGAGGAAAAAGAAACGCCTTTAAAGAGCGAGAAGCCGATGGAGAGAAGCAAGCCATTAGTTTGGCCATTGGTGATGGAGGAAGGTCATTCCAGGTAAATGAACCCACAACCGCAAACGCCAGGTGTTGGTCTAAGATGCTCTTAGTCCTATGAACAAAAGGATCATACATACATTTAATATGTGGTACTTTCTCATTGGTATACTTTATGCAAGTTGTCTACCAAGGCGCTACAATGTCAATCTCATTTAATCAACTGATACGGATTGAACGGTTGATGAATGTTGGTGATCATCGTGCTGAAATATTGCGGATCAACGAAGACTGCTTCTTAATTAGGCTGTAATAAATGACCGACTACTTTATCGCAGATGCTTACATTACCCTATATAACATGGGGGATTGAGGAAGGGTACATTGATTTCTTACGAGCCTCCGGCGGTGTATGTGATGTGTATGGTTGTTGAGTTCGGTGAAACCTCGGCAAAGCGAATACAGGTCTGGTTTTCGATGTAGCGAAGAGCAATTCGAATATTGGAAGGCATGGCTAGAGCAAAAATTAACAGAGTCATTATACGTTTAAGTTCATATCAGTACGTTGAAACCAGGGGCGTCAATCCCCACCCCTGAGTGATGGAGACAAGCATTAAGACACCTAAATCAGAGCCACTCAAATCGTTGAATGCGTGACTATAATAAACGAATCTAAACAAGAACTTGTTGAGGTAATTAAACATTAAAGGTTGGCAAAGCCGTGTTACTCTAAGACTCTCTTTTCTTCACCACTAATAATTCTCAGAAAATGATTTATCTGTTTGTTTCTCAAAAAATGTAAAGCTTCTTTAATACCACATATACGACCTCAACCGTAGACTGTCTGCCAGTCTATCCGACCTCTGTATTCACCCTTTTGTCTACCGTCTGGCGTAAAGAGGGAGATCGGATGGGGGTGAGATGCGGCACTTGGACGGATGAGGAACAGAAAGAAGGAAAAGAGAAAAACGGGGAGGGAGGGAAGAGAAAAGAAGAGAAAACGTGATGAAACAAAATAAGATTGCTTTGCTGTTATTCACTATTAGAAAGATGTTCTAGAACACGTCAGAGATACGGAATCCCTAGCCAGACAAGACAAATGAACTTAGCGATTCTGTCAATCGAAAGACACGGTTGAAACAATTAATTTTTACGAGTCATCCACGACTATTAATTAAAGTCAATCTGAAAAACTAAGATCCTTACCTAACCAACCCACCCCATTCCTTTCTCCGCATTCATATTCCTATGTTCTCTCACAGACTCCATCTATTGTTTGTATCATTTGTACGGAATAATCTATGTGCGGAATTTTATATGCCACTTCTCTTCGCACACCACTGCACCTACCGATTTATCTGTTTATTTATCATGACACCACTGCACCTACCGTTTTATCTGTTTATTTATCATGACACCACTGCACCTACCGTTTTATCTGTTTATTTATCATGACACCACTGCACCTACCGATGTATCTGTTTATTTATCATAACACCACTGCACCTACCGATTTATCTGTTTATTTATCATGACACCACTGCACCTTCCGATTTATCTGTTTAGTTATCATGACACCACTGCACCCACCGATTTATCTGTTTATTTATCATGACACCACTGCACCCACCGATTTATCTATTTATTTATCATGACACCACTGCACCCACCGATGTATCTGTTTATTTATCATGACACCACTGCACCCACCGATTTATCTGTTTATTTATCATGACACCACTGCACCTTCCGATTTATCTGTTTATTTATCATGACACCACTGCACCCACCGATTTATCTGTTTATTTATCATGACACCACTGCATCTACCGATTTATCTGTTTATTTATCATGACACCACTGCACCCACCGATTTATCTGTTTATTTATCATGACACCACTGCATCTACCGATTTATCTGTTTATTTATCATGACACCACTGCATCTACCGATTTATCTGTTTATTTATCATGACACCACTGCACCTACCGTTTTATCTGTTTATTTATCATGACACCACTGCACCCACCGATTTATCTGTTTATTTATCATGACACCACTGCACCCACCGTTTTATCTGTTTATTTATCATGACACCACTGCACCTACCGATTTATCTGTTTATTTATCATGACACCACTGCACCCACCGATTTATCTGTTTATTTATCATGACACCACTGCACCTACCGATTTATCTGTTTATTCATCACGACATTTGCACTAATACTAAAATTGGTTAAAAATCCCAGATTGCATCCATTTCGATGTCCCATCGCTAACCATGTATGTTAACTCTATGCACTGTTCACCATTCAGTCAAATCGTTCTACCCAATCCAACCATTCTCTACAGTTCCCAGTTAAGGGGAAGAAGTGAGGAGAATATGAAAGGGGAATGCAAGAAATCCAGTAGGTATAAGCCTAAGCGGATAGCAGGGATATGAAGAGGATGTGACGGAACCAAATGGAGAAATAAGAATGTGGAAGTGGAGAGTACAAGGATGTGACGGTAGATGATCTGCCTCGTCTTGATTTTTTCTCTGGCTATGGGTCTGAGTGTATTTACCATGACAGAGCGGGTTCAAAAAAGTGTGGATTCGCATACACTCACAGATGTCCCATTGCTGTATGTGATGTTAACAGTGTTTGATATTGACCGATTGTGTTTGGCACTGACCGATGGTACTGTCGATGGCAAATTCCACTGGAAGTGGCCATTTTCTGTTCGGGTCCTCATCGAAGTCGTATGCTTGTCGCTTCTTTCGACGCGAGCTGAGACTCGCCGCCCGACTAACGTTACAGCATTGTTTGCCTCCAGTCAGAGCAGATATTCTGTCACAGTCCTGTTAGAGTAATAACAATGATTGCTTACTTAGTTGCAAACTGACAAACCGTCTCAGTCTGATTACATGAAATAGTTGAAACAACTGACAACAAGTTAAAGAAGAGTCGATGTTATGACTTTTACGGTGCCCCTAGTGAGTGGAAGTCTGAATCAAAGTTATGGATCTGGCGGATATCGAATTTACCACATTACATGCAACATTGTCGATGCTTGATTATTTATATGGAACTACATCAATGTAAGGTGGATAACAATTGCAATGTTAGTGCCTTATTGGCCTACAAGCAAAAAATGCTACTATTTTTTGCATCTCTGTCAGATGCACTTCTTTGAAACTTTTAGAACAATCATCGAAATATGAATCCTTGAAATATGAATAAAGGAACAATGTGCTTTGTCTTTGTCGTCACTTAAAAAGTCGAACCCGTTAGCTCAGCACATACTGAACGTTATGGGCCGACCGCTCTAACCAATCGGCTACACCGCCACACATAGTTTAGAGTGTGAAACATAAAAATTAACCAAACTCAGAGCCATATCATATATGCCCCCCCCCCCCAACAGAATTTTGACAAATGAGGGGCACAAATAATGTTATCAAATGTAATCTTAAAAAGCCATTGGATAAACATAAAAAAGAACCGATTTGGGGGACACATGGAGGGGCACTGAGAAGTAAAACTGGGGGACTTGGCCCCCAGTTTTGAGATTGGGGGGGCCGGTGCCCCTGCCCCACTTATTACATCCCTGGTCGGCACGTAATAGGTAGCTGCAATTTGAAACACTGCTTTTGGACTCACAGGTCTCCTACATTAAAGCCTTTATGGATTCTTTCTGGATAATTGGATAAAGGATATTCTCGTAATATGTTAACCAGTCAGTCAAATATTCCTCAAGTTTGGCAATCATATCTGGTGTTTACCTATGATTTAATCTAAACCGTGGGACCTATCTGCTACCAGTACTTCCATACGCAGTCCATTCCTTGATCTTAGACGTTGATAGGATCTTAGATTTAGACGAAGCCAGTAAGGTTATTAGATCGAAGACAACTGCGGATGTTCTGCGCTTCCAGTCGTTTGTTCCGAGGCTGGATGACGCCAGCAGTAGAACTCGCCCGCTACTGCAACAAACAATTGGCAAATCAATGAGAGGAACAAAGAATATTTTGACATCTGAATAAACATTCTGACGCAGTCGAATTAAAAGGATTCGACAATCAGAAATGAATGACCGCTTGCCATTAGGCCTACATGATGTCACCCAATAGCATTATTGCTGTAATAGCGCAATGCGATGTTACGCATGTTTGGAGATTTGATGCAGGCTACTCTACCCATGATTCAATTTTTACTTTATTCGTCCGCTTCTCTTTCGTCGTCTTATTCTTTTTCGCCGTCTATATTTGCTCTTGTTCGTCGTTTTAGTTTTTCTGCCTCACCGTCGTCTTCCTTTTCGTCCTACTATTTCAGGAGCACACCTTACTTATAGACAATCTTTTTAGGAAGGACAATACCTGGGTATGGATGTCATATAACGTCATTCTAAGTATTCTATAACAATATGTTATTTCAAAAGGAAGGCATCATTTGCTTAACGTTACGTTTCAATTTTTTCTCCTTCCTGAACTGGCCCTATATTATTATTGTTGTTGTTATTATTATTGTTGTTGTTATTATTATTGTTGTTATTATTATTATTGTTGTTGTTATTATTATTGTTGTTGTTATTATTATTGTTGTTGTTATTATTATTGTTGTTGTTATTATTATTGTTGTTATTATTATTATTGTTGTTGTTATTATTATTGTTGTTGTTATTATTATTGTTGTTGTTTTTATTATTGTTGTTATTATTGTTGTTGTTATTATTATTATTGTTGTTGTTATTATTGTTGTTGTTATTATTATTGTTGTTGTTATTATTATTATTGTTGTTGTTATTATTGTTGTTGTTGTTACTATTATTGTTGTTGTTATTATTATTGTTGTTGTTATTATTATTGTTGTTATTATTATTATTATTATTATCATTGTTGTTGTTATTTTTATTATCATCATCATTATTATTACTGCCTGAACTGGAGAAGATGTAACCATTCCAGGGTTCTATTAATTTTTCTGCCTTCGGACAATTTTTTTTAATCATCTGATGATCTGAGTGATAAGTTCTTCATCAGGCAATTAATAATAATAACGATTATAATAAAATCCAAGAGACAAAACATAGGCCTATAGGAAAGTATTAGCTCTGATAAGCATGGTAATCGTGCGTCCTTCTCGTGTTTAAGTAAGTGCTCCTACATCGGTACATGTGTAGGCCTTACACGATGTATGCATATACACGTAGGCCCTATGTGCACAGACTGGTATACGGCGTGTAAAGTCATACAAACGATTGCTTAGGGTCGTGGTATACAAGGATGGTGCAGGTGATCGTGAGTGACAAGAGCGGTGTGTGGCTGCTGCGATTAAATGAAGAGCTTGAGAGATTTTTACGGTTGCAGATGCCACGTCTTCTTAGTAAAGCCTTTGTTTCTAGAGAAAGCCAAGGAATTCCAGATCGCTCTATGAGCATAAATATCTCCAATTCAGTGCTGCTGTGGTTTCTGGGGTGGCATAATAGTTGTAACAGGTTGCTACAGGTCGATATGAAAGCGTATGTGTCTGCGTAAGCTTACGTTTGGGTGCAGAGTGGATGGGCCGTGAATGTCTTATCCAACACGGAGATCAATTTACTCTAACTGTAAAAGTCTCACTTAGCCCGGGAATTATCAGTCTCCTAAAAGACGCTATACAAATGGTCAGACTCAAGCATCGACATAAATAGACCTATGTATATATATATATATGTATATATCAAATATAGGCCTAATTGATAACAGTGCTCGCATGCCGCATCATTTAGAACTGCATGTCAGCTATACATATTATTAAATTGTTAACCTTAAAAAGAAGATAACATCTTAGATTTTAAAATATTAAGAATTTTCAATGTCGTGGTAGCCTATTATTAGCAGATTATGCGCTTATGAGCTACCTGTGAAGACAAAATTTGAGTAGATTGGGTTATCTGGGTTGAGATGGAGTCATATGGGCTAAGATAGGGTCATCTGGGTTGAGATGGGGTCATCTCGGTTTGGATTGGGTCATCTGGATTTGGATTGTGTCATGTGGGTTTAAATTTGGTCATCTGGGTTTAGATTAGGTCATCTGGGTTTAGATGGAGTCACCTCGCTTCAGACCAAATTTCATAAGAATACCTTGTTAGTCTACAACTGTGAAACATATCCATTGCCAGTTTCATTAGTCTTCAAAATTTCAGGTTTCACGTCATTACTGGACCTTTAATTAAAGTTGTAGACAATTAAATGCAATCTAAGAAGAATTAGTTATTATTTGTTCTGTGGCAGAGCCATTATTTGTGAAATTGAAAGCCTACTTGGCGGATAAATGGCGGAATCCACAATTGTACAAAAACCGTTACTCTATCAGACAACAAGCATAGCTTCCAGGCCAAAGATCGCCAGAGGGAAGTAAGTGGAAGGATGGTGGAAGAGAGTTGAGCACTTACAGAGATAAACATGTATACTACAGAAGAGGAAATGCACACAGACAAAGAAACAGACTCAGACGGACGAACGGACGAACAATTAATGGGAATGAAATGGACGCACATGGCCCGAAAAAGACGGCTGATTCCTCAGAAGATAAAGCGATTAGAACGGCGAACAGAACAGCGGAAGGTGGAGAATATAAAACAACAGAGGAAGGATTTTATTCAGACAAACTAATGATTATGAATAAGTGATGGTAGTCTTGTCATTATTTTCTGGACAAACTGCGCTGCGTTTTGTCAGAGAAACGATACGCTTTTAAGCAGTGCTTAAAGTGTGCCTGGACGGCATTGACGGCGTCCAGGTACTTGTTTTCGAGGCTTGACGCCGTCCTACCACCTATTTCGACAACACAGCCTGGACGCCGTCCATGAACGTCCATCTACGCAACTGCGCAATTCCTATACGTTATTATCAACAACAATTAATTATTTGCTTTAAAAATTGACATAATTGCATGGGTATTTTAAGAATTTTAAAGTTTACTATTCAAGCTGATATCAGATATGGCTCAAAAACTCCAGTTGTCATTCTATGTGCACTTTCACCCACTAAAAATGACACAAACAAAATAGTTTTGATGTGTATTATAACCTTTAAATCGTTATAGATATAGCTCTAGGCCTCTGCACTTAAGTGAACGATAGTCGCACGTATAATTAAATTAAAGTCATGAATTATGGGCTTAGTATTTTTGATTGGTAAAACCTTATGGCTTTAATGATCATTACAATAGCCTACATGACACATTACATCTTGGAGATACAGAGAGTTAGCAATCATGCCTGGAAAGCGCTGCAGCAAACAAGATATCGCCACATTCAACAGGCCTAGAATTAAAACAGTCAGTAGCCGATGCCTTGCAACCTCGAATGGCAGATCTGTAGACAGGACTCAAGATGAGACAATTCGGCAACACGGCTTACGATCCACGGGGTGTCAAGAAGAAGACTGAACTTAAGAGACTGTATGGTAGAAGTTATTTTAACAATTATTAATAGGCCTACTGGTGCATTGCTCTTACTGTAGGTGTGCTTTTGTTTGACAAGCATTTTTGATATTCCAAATAGACATAGTTTAATTCTAGCTAGGTCATAATTGACTAGAACACGCCCCATGCAAATGGAACGCAGTACTCTGCAAATTAGGGCGCACTTGGAAAAGAGGAGGACACGCAAAAAAATTACGAATTCGAGCGTTTTTCTTCATTTTTATTGCAACTTCTAAATATTTGAACATCTGTCTGTGTATTGCTCTTACTACAGGTGTGCTTCTGTTTGACAAACCTCTAAATAGACTAAATTTAAAACTTATTTTTGAAGTTTTAATTGAAATTAAAGTGATAAATTAAATATATTATTTTGAGCAGGAAAATTTTTGAGATATAGGTCTACACTTGGTTTCATTAAGGGTAGGTCCTACACTGGACAATAATGCTACATTAACAAACGCACCTTTTTGAACTAAACAACATTGTAGTCATAGTCTTAATAAGTATACTTTCATTAACAAATTATGAATTTAATAGAACAGTCATTAATACTGCTTGTTACACTATACATTTCTGAGCTTAATATTTCAACAATATTGAAGAAATTCCATTATGACTAACCGTGGCTCTTGAAGTATATGTATCTAGTGATGCTACTCTATCCCGGTCATACGGTCATACCGTATACAGAACGGTTACCGAGCCTTATTCTCAGCATGTAGTCTATGGCTTTGGCAGGTCTTTGAATTCTTGAAGCCGACATAATAATACAAATATTTGACAACAATTTGGTCAAATAGAAGTTGGATTGGTGATAATAATACTTGCAAATCCAGCTTCTGCTTCAGCAAGAACTCGATCGGCCTATTTTGATCAATCCAACTTCCATTTCAGCAAGCATTATTTTCATCTATATAGGTCCTATTATCTATGTAGGAAGAATTTCGCTCAGCAATTCTATTTCTGATCAGACATCATAGTTATCATCAATCCAACTTCTATTTATCCGAAGAGGGCCTACAGTGGACAAATACATGTAATAATTTTATGGTCATGAACCCATAGTGCGTAAAAATTTGGTCGTCAGCTAATGGTCACGTTGGTGATCTGCCTTTGCAATCTTTACGTCTTAGCTTTTTGACATTAGCGTCCAGGCACTTCTTTTTTTACACTTTAAGCACTGCTTTTAAGTGGGGACTTAGATATTACTAGGACGCACTATCTGTAGGTCTCCGACTGTAGGCCCTAACTTCTCTTTGTGTCTCCTTTTCGTTTCCTCAAACGCTTGTACACTCTTACGGTCTAACCCATTAGTTCTGGGACATCTGGCCGGGAACAACTCCGATAAGTTCGCATTGAACAGGCGATTTAAAAGTTTCAGATTACAATTTAAAATGGAAATTCCGGTTACGATAAAGCTTATAATTAAGTGCGTTGGATGGGCAGATTGACAACGTAATTTGAGTCATTACACAACTAAAACTGTCGTAATTTAAAGCCAAAGCGATCTTACGTCCTGAGCTAGGGGCATTTGGCCAGTACCACCATTTTATTATGTGGCTTTAGTAGGCTTTTGCCAGTTTCACTAAAGCCGACATAGCACACCATAACAGTTGTCACAAACTCATGTAACACACTATACAACGCACCGCTAAAAATCATACGAAAAAAGCCTACAAACTATGAGTTTCTAAATCCAAACCAAACGATATATTTGCGTCATTCAATTCTGCTCATTTCTTCATCTATTAATCATGAGAAGAACGAACTCGTGCAGATAGGAATTGAAAAAGAAGAAATAAGATGTAAAAGCTTAAATCAAAAATCATATTACACAACTGAGTATCATAGGCTGTCACTGCTCAAACTCCTCCTACTACCCTCGCGTGAAGATTCACCGTTGCATTTTGACATGAGAGGAAATAGACTTCATGATAATTGCTTAATCGTGTTCACACTGCAATACAAGCCAATGGCTTGACGCCTACGTCAACAGAAAGAGAATTGCGCTGCATTTATATCTGCATTATGAAGGCCCACTGTATATATTTATTTATTTATAAATAATATATAAGATATTGTGTGATATTTATATATATATATAATACATATGTGTGAATGTAAGTGTGTATGACTAGGGTATGTTTGTTTGTTCATAGGTATGCATGTATTCTTGTTGATCTGTATATTGTACGTATGTATCTATGTTTGTTTACATGCATGTGTGTATGTACGCATTTGCATAATGTTTAGACAAGACTATGATACATGTAAATTGTCTGAGACAGGTGAACGCCCATATAGCGCCATCAAAAGATGTCTCTCAAACACGCCAAGATGGAAATAACGAATCAAATCAAGACCAAATAACGAATCAATCTACACGTAGGGGGGGTCACACAAGTATAATGAGCAACAGTGTAACTTAAGATGAGCATTCAGCACGTGTAGGTCCTTTATGCCTAAATAGGAAAGCGCTTTAAGTTGCCCATTCGTGACCATATGACTGATGACGAAATGACGAGTTCTATTAATAATTACGTAGTACAATGCAGTTCCATGCAGAACAGCGAGCAAACGTTGGCGCGTGTCATACAGATAATTATCATAGAAGGGTCAGGATCATGACGAGATTTAATTCGGAATCACGCTTATTATGCGCTATCTATAGTTGTGATGGCTCTCAGGTTCCCATGAATTCGGGAATTGAAGAGACAGTCCACGTTTCTTGATCCACGAATAGTCCGAATTACACTGAATTGCATGTATGATGGATAAGGTGTTCAAGGATAAAGTTAATCATTTCTTGATATTTAGTTAATCAGTCGAACAAAGGCGACCGTGATGAGGTCTCTCTGCAGCGTGAGACTATATAACAATATTTGTGACGACCATTTCATAAGAGCAACAAGTGAGAGTACGAGTGGAACACATAGAAGCATCTTGAAGGACCGTAAGACCAGTTCTGTGTTGGATTGAACTCCGCTAAGAGGACGATTGCATTACGTGAGGGATCATCACCACGAGTCTTCATTCAAGTCATCGGTTTGTCTCATCGAGGTAAGAAGATGGTAGGACCGAAGTCAGGTCTGTACGATTGACGGATTGGGTTCAACTCGCATTTGATGCTCTTTACTAATTAATTCACTACAGGGTGTAAAGTCTTATAAGATGTAGAGATATTATTGACACATCTTTTAAGAGGGCTTTGAACGTGGTTGTATAATGGGTCTCAACAATGGCACCTCACTATGACTATAGAAAACTAATTTTAGCAAACTATAAGGGAACATTTCAAATGTCAACGGAAAAGATTGTTCCAAGAGATTGTTTGATGCACAAGAGGGACCAGATGAACTGCACGGTACAATTGAACCACATTGGATTTAATAAAAGCAATCATTATTGATAGTTCGGTTGTCAATCAACAACTAAGGGGAACTTGCCTTGACGACTCTGTGATAAATCTGTGATTTCTCATATTGATTTCTCACTAAACGAATCCATAATAATTAATTCGTACTGAGAATCACCTTCGATTAATATAGCGTGGCGTATATCATGCCGTCTTGTGCTAAGCTACATGTAGAGTATAACATTAGTTTCTATGTATTAATGGATTATGCCTAAATAAGGTGTGGCGTATAGACCTACAACATGGAGCACAAATCAACAATATATTTTGTCACATTAGGCCCTATTATGTTTCATATTTATGTTATCCAATCATGAATGAATATTATTCAAAATCACTGACGGCTCCCCTTCTTAAACTGTACATGTAAAAATCCCAATCATAAAGTCCCAGAATGCAATTGGAGGACAGATCCCGACAACGCAGATCGGAATTTCACGAGGTCCGCATATATTAATAACGCCAGTCGCTGAAAAACGCTTTTCAGGCATTTTCTGTGTTTAGATAATGAAGGAGGAGCAGTCAGCATGTAGCCTATTATAATAAGCCTAGCATCGTAATATTGTATTCGGGCATTTACTTAGCGCAGCTCAAAGAGTTAATCAAATCAGAGGCGATCTGTGCGTCGACCAACAAGGGCTAGAATTAATAATGTTATTTTGAACTAGACTATAACATCAGTTAGCCAAACAATGTACCATAATCTAGAAGAGTCACTAATAGGCGGACCCACGCACACATGTGCAACCAACTAACGGATTCCAGTGAATAGGTGCAGATGACATGGATGTTTAGAGTCTGTGGTCCAGTTGGCGTCGATAGGGTGAAAGGGCGCGAATTGGCAACGCTCGCGGCCAACGATTGCACCACCGCAAGCAGTTCTTCATCGGTAGAAGTTACATACATAGTTACATACGCATATTCACATTTATTTACAAATTCAAGCCGACACGCAGTTTGATGACGCATCATGATTACAAGTCATAGTTTGAACGGACGACCACACGTTACCACAAGAGTCGAATGTAACTGCATGGCGGTTCTGCAAGTCGCCCGTCTGTCATACAGTGCGTTTTGCCATGTCAACTTAGGAGATGGAAAGGTTGAGTCGACGTTTGGGAGGGAAACGAGGTTGGCTAATGGAACCCGCTTCCATGCTGACCTTCTACTACTCATGTCGGGATGTTACCGTACATGATTAACTCAATCATTGTTTCAAAAGTGAGTTTTCTCTGGTTTGTTAGTATATGCTATTTGAGCGATTGGGATCTAAAGGATTTACAAAGAACTGGAATCACATCTGCCATCGCAAACGCTCGTTCAGTAAGTTTCGTCATTGATTGTCCATTTAATTAATCTGATTTGCTGTAAGTTCAAAATTGAACTTTTTGCAGTTGTTCTGATAAGTCTTTTGATTTTTTATAGGCTTGCCTTATTAAGAAAACAGGAGAGAAGAAGACGACGACCATGCAGTGGATTTTAGTCGTCATCATCAGCCTGTGTTGGTGTGAAGGGGACGCTATCAGGTGTCGCAACTCAATTGAGTGCCGTAGAAATATGATGAAGGACTGGAACGATCGGAGCTACAAACCCTACGTATTACAGGAGGAGGAGAGAGATTATTTATTAAGGGGAACTGATCGAGAACAACCCAAACCCACTCATCCCGGAACAAGACAGGAATGTCGGACCCTGAGTGACGCACAACGAAATCGTCTGTTCCGTGCATTTCAATGGCTCTTCACCACTAAACCTCGTAAGGATATGGGCGAACACAGTCGCTACCAGATCTTTGCGTCCCAGCATAACCAGCAAAGTGCGCCAGGAGCGCACCTCGGTCCGTGCTTTCCAGGATGGCATCGAGAATATCTCTTGAGGTATGTCGAACATTTAGAATAGTGTGTTGTGGATATCATCCAAAGAATTATCTTGTCATTCGATCCATTCGATCCAACCTCTCCTGCATCCCTTCTCATCCTCAACAACACTGACCTTGGCAGCTCAACTTTCCTCTATGTGGTCTCTCTCAAAAGCAAAATAGGGCATTGGACACTGGACATTTATTTATCAATGGACAACTTCTCTGACTTGACGCAGAATGAATTAGCTGTTGTTCTGATATAGTGCCAGAATAGTACTCTATTAATAATTTAGAAATTCGGAGCTAACGATTACAATTCCCAGGTTCATAGGACACTCCTTGGTGGCCAAGATCTTGGCCTGTTTAATTATATACCGTAAGATAATAATTTGTTCATGGTTAGCGTTCATATGCTTCAGGCCATCTTTGAGAATTCAAAGCCTGTTATATGACTTATATAGGCCCAACTTTCACGCAGGGTGTACACGACAACAGTGCCCACAAAGCTATATCGTACGTCGAAGACCTTAGAATGATACTTCACGTGTAAAATTGCTTTCTTTCTGCTGAGTCAACGTGTTTTATGTGCATTGTGTCCGGAAATAAAGGGAACCCCTAATGATGATATGAAAATAAATGGTAAATATTCGTCGATTATTCAAATTTCAACATTCGACGAATATTTACTATTTATTTTCATATTTTCATTAGGGGTCCATTTATGTATACAGGATGGGCCAGCATAAATGAACAGACTTTGCCTACATATAACTCCGCCAATATTTGTATGTTATTTATGATTAATGCGTCAAATGAAAGCCATTTCACTCTAGTCTTAGCTTAGAAAAGGTCGAAGACTGGTACTAGCTTTAGCCTACTTTTAAGAGAATGTTTAGAACATCCGCAGCTGTCATTGTTTTGTCGTTGGTGACGCAAAATGGCGCCATTGACGGCCGATGATCGAGTAGAGTTGTGATCCGGATTGTGCGAACTGATACGGGATTTAACTCATTTCAAATTGTTAAAAGACGACATAGAAAACAAAAATAATTCAGCTCAGCGATTGGCCCGAAAACCAGTTTGATGCGAAGCGAGGCGTTCAAGGGTTTTTGAGACCAAATATAAAGACCTATTCAATAAAATAATTTTGTAAAAACAAGACAAGTGGGTTTCTGTTTCAACTTTTATTTACTGAACTTAATCGACCTAAATAAATCCACCGTCAAAAGTAATTACAAGCTCCGAAGTCACTGAAGCGAATGATGGACGAACAGAGGAATATCCTATGTCGTCTACTAGGTTCTACCACCGCCCCCACGTCGTCCTCGTCGGTGGTGGGAGTAACGCCGTCGATCTCGGTTGCGCTGGCGTCGGTGGCGCCTGCTCCCTCGGGTGCCACGTCGTCGTCTCGATGGAGTCTCCTTGGCCGCCGCTGCTGCTGCTGCTGCGGAGACTGCCCGGCGCCGAGCGCTGCGTTGCCTGACTCTTTGTTTCCCGTCGACGTCCTCTTCCAGGTCTTCTTCTTCTTCCTGCTCAACCAACGACAACACAAAACCCTCCCCTAACAGAACGTCGTAGGGCAACAACAGTTACTTTTAATTAAACTTTGCCTAAAAAATTTATGACCTAATATCAAAGCATGTAGGCCCATGACTGAGCTAATCTATGACGCTGGATAATAGATCTATTTAATGCTAATGAGTTTGATGTTAATTAATCTAGTATAATAAATTTAATCAAATCTAACTAATCTACTCTTATCCTAGAATTACTCAGTTCTCTTTTAGGTTTGACATTCTGGCCGAAGAAAACCGACCAAGACAGTTTTATGCGGCCACTATCAGTTATTAGTCAAACCTACCCTTTCGAAATCTTCGTAGTCTTCCATCTCCTCGTTGTTCCTCTGGTCTTCTTGAAGCTTGGAGAGAACTGAGTCCAAGACAGGACCCAGCCGCATTTTATCTATATTCTGGCCAAAAAGAAACCGGTAGTGGCCAATTAGAACAGGGCTCTGGACACAATGAGGTTGCCATGACAAATTAAATCTTTCAAAGAGAACGTTATCAAAATGGTTAACACTCTTCTCCATCGCAGGTCTCCCTCCCCACAACCAGTCTCTCTATCCTCTCCTTTTATCGCTGATTCCCCTTGCATATTTTAATCTGATAACATCACATCTATTCACTATTCGACTTCAATAAGTACCTGATATTAATCATACATGATACAACTTCTGCCTCTAAATGTTGGTGTTAACTATGAACCACATCTATTCTTGTCTTGTCACATCTCCAACCCGTCGCGCACCTACCTATTGTATAGTCGTGACCTCAACCGACCCAATTAATGCTTGACTTTTGTCGCTACCCTACAACTCAATACAAGAATCCCAGCCAAAGAATCCTCAAGAATTCGTCACCATCCAGCCAACCCAATGTATCCGATCATCCTCAGATTATTTCATTCTAACCCATCCCCAGTCACAATTCGACACAAGCTCTCCAATCAATACATAACCAAAAACTGCATTACTGGCTCCGGAACGAACCGTCCTCATAATTCCTCAAATTCTCGGTTACGCCAATACTTGCTTCAGGCTCCTCCTCTTCTCATTCGGCATTGAAGTCTCACAGTCTCACCTCTTGAAGAATTCCTACCCTGATCCATTCGACCTTCCGTCCTCAAAACGATTGGAATAGTGTCTCGGTTATCTTTTCATTCCTTATTCATCCAAAGAATTATCTTGTCATTCGATCGAACCCCTTCTGCGTCTTCTCATCCTCAGCGACACCGACCTTGGCAGTTCATCTTCCTTCTCTGTGGTCTCTCTCAAAAGCAGACTAGGATATTGGACACTGGACACATATCTTTGGACAACTCCTCTGACTTGACGCAGACCTTGTGTATTTGAGCTGTTGTTCTGCGCTCTGATATAGTGACAGAATAGTGCGCTCGTAATAATTTAGCAATACAGAGCTCACGATAACAATTATTCCCAGGCTTCATAGAACATTCCAATTGCACCATCTAGGTGGTCATCATATATGCTTGTCTAATGTCTATTGAAATACCGTAATTATTCATGGTTAGTGTTCATAGGCATCAGGCAATCTAGGAGAATTTATAGGCTTATATGGGCCCAACATTCACGCAGGGTATTATACAAGACAACAGTGTCCATAAAGCTATATCGTACATCGAAGACTTTAGACTGATTCGTTACGTGTAAAATTGCTTTCTTTCGGCTAAATCAACGAACTTAGCCTGCGATGGAGAAGAGTGTTAACCATTTTGATAACGTCTTGAATATATATATATATAATTATATATATAATTATATATATAATTATATTATATATATGAATATATTCTTATCCAGCAGCAGCATTTCGAAAACATGGCTGTTGAATTTTGATGCATATTATTTTGTATTACTTTTAAATAGATTTGAGCGAGCGCTACAGAAAAACAATAGCGCGGTCAACCTGTGTTACTGGGATTCATCACTCGACAGTTCGTTGCCCGACGCTTCTCATTCTGTTCTCTGGTCAGCCGAATATTTTGGAAATGGTCAGGGAAATGTGACTACAGGATTCGCTGCCAATCTAACGACAGGTCCAGTCGACTGTCCCAGCATCCAATCGAAGCTCTTTCGCGAAGTTGTACTGGGGCGTAACAGCTTGCTTTTTAACCAAGACAAAACTGACGCCATTTTCGGATCGGCCTACAATTTCACTCAACTTGTGTGGCCATACTCTGGTAATATGTTTGAAATGTTCCACGGCAGTGTTCACGGATTTGTCGGTGGTCAAATGTCGAATATTAACTGTGCTGTTATTGACCCGGTCTTTTGGTTCCATCACACTTACATTGATTACCTTTGGGAGAAGTGCCGAGAAAGGCAGAGGTCGAACAAAGAAACGGACTATCCTAATGACACAGCCGTTCCTGCTAATCACAAAGCAACCGATTCCATGAAGCCGTTCCTTAAAACGTGCCAAGAGGGACTGAGTGAAAGCTACACTAAAGACTATTACAACTACAGGCCTTCGCCAAGCGCCTGTACATCTCAAGCAAGCTGCGGTGGAAAGGCTCTCTGGTGCAACAACGGAAGGTGCACGGCCTGCGTTGGACCAGGCGGTCGAATGGGGGCCAACTGGCCCAACGCCGCCTGCCTCATTAAAGATTGCACCACTCCACAAAACGTCAACAGTGTTTGCACGTGTGTTCCATAGATCCAGAACGACTTTCTTAATCAGAATAACATCAACATCAACATTTACTATTAATTTTATCTACAATGAAGAATGCTTAATGACTGGTTTAGTAGTAAGCGTAATTCAATCCTTACTAATGGTAAATTAACGCGATTTACACTTGGTTTTTAACCATCGCCGATTAATATTTTCAACGCATTTGTCACCGGTGTCAAATCATTATTTATAGGCCTCCATAGGGATTACTATATTTCGAAATTGAACGGTTAAGTCGATGTCTTTGAACCAGCGCGATAGGCTATAAATTTAAATTTCTAAAGTTTTGGCATCTAGTAATAGTCAATCTTGATTACTCCTGCATTAGGCCTATGCTGCACAAATGTATTACTTTTGTTAAGACGAGAGTTTGCGATTGTGTTCCATAGACCTGTAACGATTTCTTTTCACGTAACGATACGAAATCTTTTAGATTTACTCTTAATTCTCCGGCGTTGTGCGAATTACATTATAACTGGTTAATCCACAGTCATATGAATTCAGTGTCAGAAAATTTAATTGTATCGTTATCTAAAGTTGAATAAAACGATATAACTGAAACATAATTATTTTGTCCTCAGACTCGGTCGCTTTGAAGAGAAAACGTTCGAAATCTTTTGCTGAAAGGTTCTATAATTCACTGCTGGTCAGTGGTCACCTTTGCGTATTCTATTGAGAGCTACTTCCGGTTTAAAGGGATATCGATAAATTATATCTGCTGTCGATATAGTATATTCTAAGTCTGAACTGGATTACTGGCTATAGCATTGACGATACTGTGTGTTAAAACGTCGTTTGTCGTATAAATGTGAATTATTCGATATTTTTGAGTCTGACTTAGTTCGTATAATTTTCTGTGTTACTTGGAATAACTCCTTAGTATTAGGAGCATAAGCGTTCGAGTCTTGTAATGGAATTATGACTGCGTTCGTGACTATGAAAATTATTTATTCTTCGTCATTAAATGTAAAATACTGAGATTCAAATTTGTAGCCTACAAGGTTAAGTAAACCCAACGGCTTAGGTTGAATCTAGTTAGATTGAGGCTTCATTCTTTTGTGTCTCTAGAAAGAATTAGACTTGACTATTGTAACTGTGTCATTATTTATATAACTGATCTGATTTTGATCTAATAACCGTGAAACATGTCTCAAAGTTCTTTGCATTAAAGAAGCTCAGATTTAGAAGTTGAACGAGTTACTTCTCCTTTCTCTCGACCTGCAGTCGGAATAGTCTTGTCACCAGACTCATTCAGATAGAAGCTAGATAGCATTTGGTCTGAAATTGATGCGAGTTCATCTGCAAAATTTGCTAACCGGGACGGGAAACAAATATCCCCACAATGCTTCGTCTAAATCTGTGAACCTCCAAAACTATCCTATAAACAAGATACTCAGTGAAAGTTGCACTCATGCCGTTTGTTTCAATGATTTCAAAACAAGACAGTAACGAAAGCTTTTAATTTCTAGCACATTATGGGATCCATCAATTGCAGCGAAAAACGACCTTACACAATAATAGAATCAAGTGTGCACGTGCGTAGGCATTCTTTCTAAAAAATGCACTAAATAATTATGCTGACGAATGTTTTAACCATTCTTTGCCCATGATACATAATTATGATTCACAGAAATTAAAACTTTGTCCAAAGAATATCCACAATTATAGTACAGCCATTATTACCAATTGATTAAGGGCTATTATCTGATGAATATCGTTGCCAAACATATATCGACGTTGTTGAACAACTGTGAGTGGTTTGAAGAACTTATTCAAAGTCCCTTCTTCTCAGATGAAGTTCGGACCCTTGTGACCTTCTCCTCCGAGGAGGCTCTGACCCGTGTGACCTTCTCCTCAGATGAGGCTCTGACCAGTGTGACCTTCTTCTTGGATGAGGCTCTGACCCGTGTGACCTCCTCCTCAGATGAGGCTCTGACCCGTACCCTCCGTGCTACAAAGCGAACGCTCCACTTATCGGGTATCACCACGTCAGGATAACATGAACAAATTATGTTGAATTGTATTTAGATAATTTAATGCACCGGTAAATGAGTCGATTATGTTAACATGATGTTCTAAATAGGCATGTGTGTTGCTTAAGTCATCACCACTATGAGCAATTAAGTCTTCGTACGTTTTTACACGCGACATAATGTGACGGTATGGCTGGCGCCGCCCGTCTTTTTCATGGCCGACTAGGGCCGCTGCTGCTGAGGGTTTGGCCGTGCCTCACTTGGGACGCTTGCCGTAGAGGTCCTCGGGGACTCGCTACCTACGTCCCGGGACCGTCCCCTCTCCCCCCGCCTTGGCCGTCTAGCAGACGTCCCGGGACCTTGGCCTAAGTCCCGGGATCGTCCCCTCTCTCCCCGCTTTGGCTGTCTGGCTTGGGGAAATAGCATAAATAGTAGTGCTTGTGTGTCATTCGTGGTTAGTTCAGTTCAGAAGTGCTGTGCAGTCGAGTTAAGTTCGTTTACAGAAAGTTCGGGTAGTTCAGATGGCTCGGTAGTTCAGCAGAGTTGTGTTAACTCTGAATTCGTTCGTAGTTGGCCGTTGGATGTCTTCTGCTACAGACGGTCGAGTTGTGCTTAGTCAAGACAGTTGTATTAAGACATTCAGTGAGAGGTCAGTCGTTCTGAGTGTTAGAGAACTACACATTGGCGAACTTGTCGAAATATTATCTGCTGCTGCTGAACTGACAGTTTATCGCATTGTGTTGAACTATCTTTGACGTCGTTGAATAGAATAATACAAGAAAGTGTTCGAATTGTGAGTTGGTTTCTTTTGCAAAGAATAGTGACTTTCACCTGCAGAACAGTTTCGAAGTCCTGTGCCAAAAAGCCATGCCTTACCTTTCGGGCATCGACGACTAAGGGAAGACCTCAGGGCTCGGCCTTCTGAGGTACCAGAATAAAAAGGAGGAATTCAGGTTTTTCCTGGACGTTTGTTGAATCCTGCTTACGTCTGACAAGCGTCCGGTGCCGATTCGAGAAGGAGTTCGCCACAATAATATATATATATATATAACAATGTTGTTGATTGGATTTGTTGTTCATATTGTTATGTCCCACCTAAATATAATTACGACGCACCAGTGTTTTACATAGAAGCACAATAATATATTCTCGACATTCAAAACATAATTTACAAATAATATGTCTTTTTGGGTCTCAAACAACTTTCGAATAAAGGCACTTGCTTTTTAGTAATTATGTTGAAAACCTTGCTTTACTTAAAGCTGTAATTAATAATGATTTATTATGATCTTCCCTATCATGTTGCAGTAGGTATGCTACTGCGTCATTGCACATTGGTTCCTCATTTGGTTTTTACCTCCAGTGTTTCGCCTTGTATTGTTTCATTGTTCACTGTTTGCTTGGTCCTGGTCGGACATTGTCTAGGTACTATATATTAGTGTCTCAAAAGAGTTTTTGAGCTTGTACTAAACTCGTGTTTCAATCATAATGTTAATGTACACGGTTCCTACATGACTTCATGACTCCTAAGCATACCAAGCATCCCTTCATGCTGGTATACGTTTCTCTGGTAGAATACATATGGTACATACATGTAGGACTCTACCTAGCAGGACCCTGTTTCTTTAGGATTCCTATTGTAACCTCATGAATAAAATTAAGTTAGCTCAAATAACTCGACACTAATGTTCTGTTTTGTGAATCATGTTACAAGAAAATGTGAACTATATGTGAATAGTTAGGAACAATAAACGGTTTGCATGATTGAATATCTATTCTTGTTGAATATCTATTCTTGCCTTTTTTGAGTAATTTTACATGTCCTCTTTGCTTATTACATCTATCCTATATAATAATTATAACATTAAAGGTCTTGTTAAGCCAGTTTTTGTTTGATTCCCACTCTACAGGTTTTCTTTAGTTAAGACGCTTTGCAATTGTCAATGAAGTCAGACATGTTGAGATTAGTCTTCATTACTTCTTGCCACCTTGCATACCTCTCTGTCTGTCTGTCTGTCTATCTGTCTGTCTGTCTGTCTCTCTTTCTCTCTCTCCGTCTCATATTAATGGTATGAAGGAGCGGTCATGACTGTAGATAGAAAGTGCGAACGGTCTTCAATCAATGGCGTTGTCAGGCAGGCCAAAGGAAAATAGATAAAAACTGAAATTGAATTCGTAATGGACAGTGCCTATAACGCAGCGCATGCGTCATAATGAGCAGCCCGAGTATCATTCTCTGGGATCTATCAAAGGATACGAAGATGTAGCTAATATCGATCAGGAAACCGAGAAGCAAAGTTTCTGTAAAGCGACCCTTGTAAAGGAAACTCCACTGGAAAGTTAGTTGAAGGCTCTTTTTGCCAAGATAGTGCACATAGCAACGATCTTCCAATTCTTATTAATAATATTAGAGACACGTGCAACGTTAGCTATAAGAGCCTAAGGTTGTCTGGCTCAGCAGTAGGTCCAACGAGAATCATATTGGATAGATTATTATACCTTATCGGTATAAGGGTCGATCCTGGTGATGTTGATATGTAAATCTAGGTTTACATAAAATTGTGTGTTTGTTAAGTCGACATCACTATATATAAGCCACGAAACTGTCGTACGTGATTATGCATATGCGATTTATATTTTAACATATGTTTTTGACAGGATATGATGCTTATCACTTTACAACCTTTGGAGCGACAATTCGCTATCGAATCAGGCAGCGCAACTCATATGAAAAAGCTGCTTAGTAGCCTGATTGTTAAGTAATGTTAAACAATATTTTAAGGTAGCGATTGCGTTTAAAATAATTGGCAGCATGGCCAAGTTTCTATTTTAAAAGCTCTATTAACATATTTATTTGCAGTTTGCTCTAAATAACTCTTCTTTGGGCATTATTAATAATAAGTAGCCCGCAAAAATCGTCAACGAAAAGAACTCTTGCAAGCACAAGCACAGTCAAAGGAACACTCGAGAAAACACAAAATAGGTAATTTATTCCGAAAAATAAAGACAATCAAGAATGACAATGAATTTTACGGAAGGAGACGAAAAACGCATAGAACGGATGAGTTCATGTGATTGAAGTGACAAGATAGCGAGTCCGGTTAGTCTCCAAGCAGGGAATACAGAGTGGCACGCTGCCGTGCTCCACCGAAACACGAAGTGCTTTAGAAACGCATACCTATCTGTTTCTGAAACCTCA
The DNA here is from genome assembly GCA_959347315.1 of Bimastos eiseni. Classification (NCBI taxonomy): domain Eukaryota; kingdom Metazoa; phylum Annelida; class Clitellata; order Crassiclitellata; family Lumbricidae; genus Bimastos; species Bimastos eiseni. Next base: position 57,693,313 of record OY365806.1, on the reverse strand, counting down.
GCCGATGACATTTAAATCGTTCAATTCAGCTCCGTTCGTTATTTATGATCTTCAGAAGCATGAACTCATTTATGTAGGGCCAAGAGGTGAATTGAAATAGATTTTTTGTTTCAATGGCGTTATATTTTATTATTCTTATATACGTGGCTTAAAGTTCCAATCCCTCTGAAGCATATTTTTATACTTCCTCATTTAACACGAAGTCCTTCAGTTTTTAAAGCAGTTTTCCAATGTCAGGACGGAACGCAGAGTAGCAGTACTCAGGTCATCTTGACGTCCTGGGGAAAATAGCACAACGGGCATGCAAAGATTCGATTCTCACCCAGCACCGATAATGGACGATTTTCAAATATACGTCTGTTTGGCCACCTATATAAATAAAGACAGGATTCTGTGTGTGTTTGTGTGTGCGTGCGTGTGTCTGTCCTGCTATGTATTTGCACAGTTTTAGAGCTATTGACTCGAAACCTTAGCCGTTGGATCAGGAACACCTGGGACACGCAATCGAGGAGTTTGTGAACCCCACGACCGACCTCTGTCTGGTTTTCATGGCCAAAAAACCTGTCTCAGGACCCCCAAGGAAAGTTTCCTTCTCAGTCGCCAGGAGCGTGTCGACATCTGCTGTACATTTGCCAACATGTCCACGTGAATCTGTCTGCCACACCTCTTCTTCTCTTACACCGTCATGAATGAATGAACGGTTTGGGAGATATCGAACAGGTAGCACGTATACAGTAGATGGCCATTATTTGTACAGTCGGTCAGGTGGTTAGTACTGTGTACGCCTCTATATCTATACAGAATGTATATAAACACTGTTTATTTACATACATGGCCCAAGAACCTGTCTCAAAACGTGCAACGTCGGGTCCCCCGCCTAGTATAAAATAATGTGGTATTGAATCCCACAGCGACCAATTAATTATGCTTAACCGCACTCTTTAGGGCCTCCCTTTTGTAGCCGAGATGCAATTACATGTAGAGCTGATATTTTCGTTTTATTTGGTTGCAAAATATGCTATTAAATTGACTGAGTGATTTATTGACAGATTGTTTGATCTATTGACCAACCTGACGAAGCAGTATTAAGAACCTGGTTCTGTACAGTTTGATCTGCATCATTTACGAGGATAATGAACAACACTGTATTGGAAAAAGATTTCTGTTCTTACAGTGCTGCACACTTTATACGTCACCCATATTTTTCTCATTTTGATTTTTTTTCTTAAAGTACAACTCTTGTTTTAAAATTGCAAGCCTTCAGTACTTCACCTTGAACATCACCCCGCCTACTGCCAAGACACCACCACCATCGGCACTCCGCCTACAACCAAGACACCACCACCATCGACACAGCAGAAATCATCACCAGTATCACGACGTCACCACAACCATCATTGTTTTTTGTTGCATTAGTGTTTCTATGTTGTAAGCTATGAATAAAGGAGGTTCGTGGTCATCATCGCCATCACAACCCAACCATCACCAATCTAGTTAAAACGTCTTTGTTTCAATATGTTACAATATATTGCTCAGCTAGCATCAGGGTCAATCTCATAATATTGAAAAGAGTAGACTTTCAATTGCTATTCGCTAGGCCAGAAAATGTGCAATTTCCCCAGTCTATCCCACCTTAGAGATTTCTTTCATTTGTTGCATTCATTCGTGGGTTCTTGTCCAATGAAATCGCCGTCCCTGAAAGCTGCTGCAGATCGAACTCTTCAGTTAGTTTCTAATACAGTCACACAAGAACGTGAAATCTGTTTACGCAAAAGGGGATCTTAATGGTTCGACTCGATAGCGTCACTGCTGAGTTTGTTATCTAAGTGGCGCTTTATAAATATTGCATTCCAATTATGTACTTTACATAATTAATAAGTTAGTAAAAAGAATAAGATAAACTAGGAAAGGATAGAACACTGGCGCGGTTTGTTCTCAAGAATTACAGATACGCACAGCGACGGATCGCTGCAAAGTTGTAGGTTATTCAACACAGTTCTTCGCTGGCATTGGCAGCTAACACACGAAGACAAAACCCTTAGAATGGCTGATGTTATAAAAGTTTGTTGCGAGTTCGTGGAAAGGCTCTCAAATAGCATGTAACTCTTCGAAGTGTCTGCTAAACTGAATAATCGTGATCACAGTTCGTGGAATCACAAGTCTTCCAAAAATGCTTTCCAATGCGAATTGCACGATTCGCAGAAATGTTACCAGCTGATGCGTTTTCCGAAGAGCAACAAATTCAGTTGTACGCGGTGTATGTTATTGAAATTTTTGCGAATTTGTAGCCTATTCACAGGTTAGTTATTCAAAGCAGGTCTACACAGGAGGGTAACACGTGAAGACATGCATCTTAGAGTGGCTGATGTCATAAGATTTTGCTGCGAGTTTGTGGAAAAGCTATTAAGAACACTGTAGTTTAGGCTTACCTCTTCAAGGTGTCTGCTAGATTGAAAGATCGTGATCACAATTCGTGGACCACAAGTCGTCCAAAAATGCTTTGCGATACGAACAGCACGATTCTGCGAAATGTTGATTGCTAAAGTATACACAGCTGCGCATTTGCAGAAGAGAAATACATACAGTTGTATGCGATGTATATTATGGCAAAGAAATACAGATGGAACAATTACACAGACGGAGATCGTAAACTGCAAACCTTATCCGTGCCAGCGCTTGTAAACCAGACGCAGTATCGAAGACCAACGATTTAAATTAGATACGTTACAAATCCATGCATATCCGTAACATCCATAGGTCCTATATACATGTAACTACCTACTATTTATACGTTGATGGCTAACATAAGGTTGATGTTGTCTCTGTCACATGATGTAGCGCTAGGGTTTCGTGTACCGTTGTGTATTCAGTGCATTTCATCGAAATTAAAAACATATATTCCTTGAAATTCTTGAAAATTGATATCACCCTTCTTCCAACATCATTTGCTCACAAGCGCACACTCCTCGATGGAGCAATTGCAGTTGTACTGCAGAGCAATTGTGCGCGAAGAACTTGCTCAAGATCCCTACACAGTGACGAGGGTCGAACCCGCTCGCTCAGCGCACACTGAGTGTTACGGGGCGACCGCTCTAACCGATCAGCCACCGTGCCACACATTTCTTGTCAGGTCAACATGGCTCGATCGCCTGGTTTCTTACATGTAGTAGAACCACGGCGCATGGAACAACCGCTAGGAGGGTACAGGTTATTGAAACGGAACACTAGCAGTTGATATAGCAAAGTCAAACTTGGATCTTTAGATGACATTGCAATTCTAATCACGCAAAAGTGCTTCATGTTTTAGGAGTTTCAATATTAAGAATATTCTTGCATTTGACGCATAATTATTCCATTGCTGGTCAAGGGGCGGCATGCGTTGAGACCAGGAAGGCCCATGAAACTTGGTCAAACTGGCCAGTTAAACAAGACTGCGCTCTAGTAAGACCTCTGCATTAGAGGCGTCAATCCCCCCTGAGTGGTGGAGGCAAAACCCCGGTTCCAAGTGTCAGGAAGGCAAGATATTCCTCCCCGAGGCTCAGAAAATATTCCCCCTACCTGAAATTGGAGGCATTTGCCTTCGGAACCTCCTCTATTGGGGCGCCCCTGCTCTGCATGTACATTGACATTGTATAATGAAGTACATGTAGGAGGTGTCAACAGAAAAGGATTTAATACTTCGAAGCCCGCGGGGCTACCATTTACCTCGAGTCTCTTGTTTCTTGTGAGGTGAATATTGTGCCACATGGGAGAAACTGATGAGGTCACTGTCTGAATCAATTCGAATCTGAGAACACTGCTCGCGTATCAGCCATGGGAGTTTTGATGTTGGATCATTGTCTATATAAGGAACTTTATCCATCTTAAGCAGCGTCACCTATCGAAACGATCTATGTATGTGTTGGTCGAGGTCTCTGTAGTGATTGAAGTTCACGCCTAACGTGTGTATTTAACGATATTTTAAAGGATTGATCAGTTTACTTGGAAGAAAATCAGTTGCTATATGAGCGATAATGCTCTCCGTGTAGTTTTTCAAGTCCCCCCACCTCTTACAGAGAGAGGACACGCTATACGTGTGTCCCCCACATTTCTTACCTTCTCATTGGGTGTCCCCATCTGCCAAACGATATCGCCGCCTCTGGCTACATCCATTCACTAACCCGCACGAGGAGACCATGTGTAACTTAGATGATCGCTATTTCCTGTTGATAAGACAACTATAGTCATATTCACGATATTCTATTGCTATCAGGACTTAATTATACGGTTGGGATTGATTCAAAAGTTAATGGACCATGTGTCTGGAATAGCCAACCACCTGTCATCCGTATTTTAAATAGCAGCTGCCAAATCAATTGTTATACCGGAGCACCTAAATCTCTAATGTTGGTGCAACCGCATACAAACGCGTCTTCGCGACAACGTTGGCTTTAGGGGTCGTGAGACTAAATCGCCTAACCACAAGACAGCCATGTAGTTGAGCAATAAGACAGCCTCGACAGCTTCTAGTGGTTTCTCGCTATTTATATAGCGCCTTATTACAACCTCTCGAAGGCTCTAAACGTAGCTACCCAACAGATCTATAAACAAATGCGATTTCAGTTATTTAGAAAAGTTGGCTGCAAGCAGTGGAATGTTGCGAAGTTGTAAAGGAATGGCGTTCCTCTTTCTCATCACGCTCTACTTGTTCTTGTAGCCTACATGTCTCGTTGCAAGTCGACCTGACCACTACATGTTGCTCGATCCTCGTTGGCTACCCCCTCCTTGGTTACTGAGGCGCCTAGATCGAGGTTTGCGCTCGGCTGCTTTTGAAATCCGCCTCTGTCTCTGACTACATGTATTGCACTCGTTGCCTGTGGCCCAACGGACCTCACATCGTATCGCTGCTATGGTTTCTCGCTGCATTCTTGGAGGTACTCCATATTAGCCGACTTTTGTGATCTCTGCTGCCCAGTGTTCGACGTGGTAACGCGTCGAGTGACAAGCTCCGCGACAAGAGGGGGAAACTCCCTGTTCCACGGGCTCGCCTATCTGCCAGATAACGCTGAAATTTCTCTGTTGCAGACTCATTCATCCGGAATGATCAAACGTTGGAGCTGCGCTTGTTATTTCTGACCAATCAAATCAGGTTCTGTAAATCACTCAGGCCTTATTTCTGTAGCCGTGGATATGTTACGTGCGCTGTTAAGTATACAGGCCTAAAAAGTAGGCGCTATATAAGTGCCCAGAATGAATGAATGAGAGAATGAATGAATGAACGGACTTCAATATTTGTTAGCGTCCTCCTGGCTAATTGGCACGCATGTTAATGCTAGAGGAACATGGGGTGGGTATTTTTCACAACAGGAGCAAATTTCGGGAAAAAATTTATAGAATAATAAAAATTCATGCAAATTTTAAAGCAATTCACAGGAATATTTTTATGGAACTGCTGAAGCAAACTTACTACTGAGCAGTACTCATTTTATGGCGTTGGTCTAACATTTGATTTTAGTTTTTTAAACTTTAATTAAAATACAACTTCGTTACTTTAATTTAGAAACATCTACAACTCCGTTCTTTTATTTAGATATATGCAGCTCTAAGTACTATTACTTTTTACAATTAGTGATTAATTAATATTAAGTGTGCATTACAGTGTGATTCATCAATTATTCGTATGATCATTTATTTATCAATGATTTACCTCGCTGACAAGTTCATGAAAACCGTTTGGACAATGGCTAAATATAAATAAAATATCAAGGATGGTCAAGCAGACAATCAAACTGCCAGTATGATATGATCACAAGCGCATGCAGTGCTGACAGATTGACATGGTCTACCAGTTGGCCTTGTTGTCATTCGAACTATATACATGGATGAAGAAAGATTGCCACGAATGGCGTATCTATGAATTCACGACAGCATTAACAGTTATATATATGTACTTAGACCTTCAGAAGCTCGCTTTGTTGCGCTCTCATGACCGTTCAGTCTAAATATAACCGCAGTCATGACTGAATGATGTGCTTCGTAGCTATAATATTATACCATCTATAGAAGAAGATGATCAGTCCATATTAGGTGCACGCATCCATTTCATATACGAACTGTATACATTGCATGCATATCTAGTCATAGGAATACATGCTTGCATATAGGAAATTATTCCCTTTGTTAATAGCTAACTAAATAGAACGCGTGCAGTAAGTAGGCCTACATACTGATCTACGGTACAATTTTTTCCCACTTGTTAGTATTTAAAACTTAATTGCATGGAACTCTCGTTTATGTCATACCATGATACCAACATACTGTATATTGATACACACCTTGTTTTTGTTCGTGCTTGATATACCTTTGGGATTATCAACATGGATTCGTGCCTGGGCGAGTGTTTATACGTCCGCTCGTGCTTTGGCGATTATGCTTTAGCGTACACGTTTTTAAGTACCTCTCTTAGGCTTACTTGTGCACGCATTCTGCATACGCGACTACAACCCTGATTTTTCACACGTAATGGAACCGCATGTATGTATTTTATATCCACATAGACGTACCTATACAAAGACAGAACGCAAGTTAGACATAGCGAGAGACATAATATAATGAGGAGGAAGCAATAACGAAATAGCGAGAGAGAGAGAGACAGACAGAGAGACAGAGAGACAGACAGAGAGACAGAGAGAGAGAGACAGAGAGACAGAGAGACAGAGAGAGAGAGAGAGAAAGAGAGAGAAAGAGAGAGAAAGAGAGAGAGAAAGAAAGAGAAAGAGAGAGAGAGAAAGGGAGAGAGAGAGAGAGAGAGAGAAAGAGAGAGAGAGAGAGAAAGAAAGACAGAGAGAGAGAAAGAGAGAGAGTTATTTTAGCATGCAGTGCAAATACGCGCGGACACATTCAAATGCAATGCTTCATAATGGAATTGTATGCAAACGGCTATTCAAATTCGCCGAGTGCTCCATTTTGCTCTGAGCCTATCATTGGCAAGTAGAGGGAGAGAGTGAGAAAGTGTTGTTGGCCCGTTTTATGCAAATGCAATACCAGATCATACACAGGACGAGCTTCAAGTCGGGGTAATTCACTGTCGGGTTGGCTTTGCCCTCCTGCAACAAAGGCCGCCTGTGACGAGCTCTTCACGCCGAATACGAGTGAGGAAAACTAGCGATATTTGAGGCTCTTGTGAGCCAGATGACCGGCTCTGAGTCGTGATCTGTCCACTGCTACTTATCCGGAACTGCCGAGTGAACGCGAGGCCTCTAGAGGCAATCGTGCCGAACCAGCAGAGGACTCAATTGCGAGAGCGTCGTCGAAGCTGTTGCAACGTCGACAATTCAACGTTCAATTGAGATCTTTGTATACATAATCAGCCGATCGCAAGATGGTAGTACGCATCGCCGAGTGTCTGCTGGTCATCGGTTTAATTCTCGTTCTTCCCTTCATCGAGGTAAGAAAATGGGACCACCGCATAGTGTTCAGAGGTAGACCAGTTAAAAGACTTAAGTGTATCATAATTGATGTATTGCGTTCAAACTGCGTTCAATTCATATTGGGTGGCTATAGATAGGGTTCTGCGCCCGGCTGCGCAGCTTATTGGGCGGCTTCCAAACTCTCCTCTTGCTCTGCATACGTGCGTGATGTGCTGCATTGGATGTCTGTATCCCAGCTGACTTCATACCGCATTGCTGCTCTGGTTTCGCGCTGCAATATGGGTTGTGTTCCGTCTTACTTGCGCGATATTTACGACGAGGGGAAGCGTTGCTTCCAGTGGACTCGCTTGGCAGCGCCATACTGTTGCGGTCGTGAACCTCTTCTTTTGGATTGACCTCCAACTTGAGCTTTTTTCTTTAGTTTTGACTCTTGATTTTGTTGAAAACGCTACTGAGTAGGTTCTGATGATATGTATACAAACATCTATTTAACGACGCATCCATAGCAAGTAGGTTATTTGAGAGTCTGAGTAGGCTATTTGAGGGTCTGAGTAGGTTCTTTGAGGGTCTGAGTAGGTGTGACGTGCGACACTCTGGACGACGGCGCTATATAAAAGTCATCGATCGACAGCAGAGGTGTTGGAAGACTACGGATGAAGGTGTATACCTGACACATGAGATGGGAGACATCAATGGGTTTCGCCGGAGGCAGACGGCCTCAACACAGACGGCGGGGATTATGCAAAGATCAACGGGGTGTCAAACAACGAAACCCGACACCTCGAGGCAGATGTCAGAAACGACTGTCCCTTCCATCTCTACGACCCACAGACAAGAAATTCATGAATCAGTTGAAGATTTGATCTGGACCGGCTGGTTGACACGGATCATGAATAGGGGACAATTCCGATACGAATGGCGCAACCCACTAGGCGGTATAACGATTATAATGAAATTCAATCCCTAGGACCTGTTGCTCGTCTATAACACTGGCAAGGCCCAGCCATAGCAGCCGCTAGTCAAACAGTAACTGTACGCCTCTAGGAATCTGACGTTACGCTAGGGACGCCAAGACCCGACCAATCAGGGTTTAGTAATGGTTTCTGCAGGTGACCTGTCGTCCAATAGAGATACGAGTTTGCGTTTGGGATGGCGAAGGAAATCGCATCTAGAAGGATTCATATAGCGTAGCAAGCAAAGGAACAGGGACTTGTTTCGGAACTGGGAGAGACGCTAAGTCGTTCTGACGATAAGGATAATCAACGTAGTTGGGAATCCTGTCTCCAACGTAAACCAGGGAAACATTTCTAATAAGCACACTGATAACTCCAGTAAGTGTAGATACGATGAGTGATATATATATATATATATATATATAATTAAATATACATATTAAAACCATCAAGTGTGTCGTTTTGCTGAGCTTGGTGATAGAGGAAAGAACCAGCGGATACTCTTGTCATCAAGAAGAAGGAGTGGCGAGAATAAAACTGGGGCACAATAGGTTCTTTGAGGGTCTGAGTAGGTTCTTTGAGGGGTGCTATTCAAATGCTGGGAATGAATGAATGACTGAATAGAACTCTGAACTGATGCTCTGAGACGTTTCAGTATGTTCGTAAGGCTATATTATGTTCTTGTATAATATGATTGAGTGCAGTTTGGCTATCGTTTGCTTATGCAAGAGACCAATTATTCTGATTGTTAGAGCGTCTGTTAATAACAACCATCACTTGCTGGGTTTGCTCGATGTTCGTGTTAACAGTCAAGAACGTTGACAGTGTGAATGCTACTCGTACCCGTATGACGTCAATTCGACTGACGTCACATTTTTACATGTACTGTCCTGTCATATCACTATCTCTGATCTATCTACGATGGATTCACACCCAAATCGTTCACAATGTCTATCAGAAATTGATAAATCTGTTTTTTTGTTTCTTTTAGTATTTGCCCAACGGATCAAACCCATAGATTCATTCAATATCAATATATTATTACAACGCATATATAGATAGAGGTGCTTCATGTGTATACACTGGGCTTGGCAAGAGACGCCCATCGGACAAAATGATACTTGAAGGCATTGTTAAGCAAGCTCGCGTGGCCTTAGCATTATAGGCCTACTTACACTATATGTAATAAATGAATGACAACTGGATATTTGTCTTGAAGTGCATGCGTGTATAACAGCGGATGAAGAGAAAAGCATTATGCAATATAAAGGCAGACTCGGACGGACAGCTGACGAGGCTTTGTTGATATTCTGTCCAATTTCACTGTTAAGTCTATTCAGAGCGGAGTGCCTTACTAACCATGTACACCGTTAGCTCTATTTCTCATTCAAGCAAAGATATTGAGATGCCGATCAAATGCTTGATTGATTGCTAAACTAAGAATTATAGGCCTACATGTTAAATTAACTTAATTAAAAACAAATGAACGAAGTTAGTAATTGAACTGAGCTAATAGTGTACGTACATTACAAAGAGAATGTCTGGGACGATATTGCTTCGAAAGTAGAATGATGGGTCGTAGGACGTTCACTCATAGGACGTTCGCTCATAGGACGTTCGCTCATAGGACGTTCGCTCATAGGACGTTCGCTCATAGGACGTCCACTCATAGGACGTTCGCTCATAGGACGTTCACTCATAGGACGTTCGCTCATAGGACGTTCGCTCATAGGACGTTCGCTCATAGGACGTTCGCTCATAGGACGTTCGCTCATAGGACGTTCACTCATAGCACGTTCGCTCATAGCACGTTCGCTCATAGGACGTTCGCTCATAGGACGTTCGCTCATAGGACGTTCACTCATAGGACGTTCACTCATAAGGACGTTCCCTCGTAGGACGTTCGCTCATAGGACGTTCGCTCATAGGACGTTCACTCATAGGACGTTCACTCATAGGACGTTCACTCATAGGACGTTCACTCATAGGACGCTCAATCATAGGACGTTCACTCATAGGACGTTCACTCATAGGACGCTCAATCATAGGACGTTCACTCATAGGACGTTCACTCATAGGACGTTCACTAATAGGACGTTCACTCATAGGACGTTCACTCATAGAACGCTCAATCATAGGACGTTCACTCATAGGACGTTCACTCATTGGACGTTCACTCATAGGACGTTCACTCATACGGACGCTCGTTCATACCGACGTTCACTCGTAGGACGCTCAGTCACATCTGTTCCGTAAACCGGCTGATAGGAAAACTGAACATTCATTTGGTTGACGAAGACCAACTGTGATGCAAAATATTAAGTGAGCGAACGTCCTGTGAGCGAGCGTCCTGTGAGCGAATGTCCGTATGAGCGAACGTCCTGTGAGCGAACGTCCTGTGAGCGAACCACCTACATGTATAAGTGAACGTCCTATGACCAAATGATGGATCTGTCTTAGAAAAAAAACAAGTTATGAGTACGTCACAATGAGGCAAAAAAGTAAAGGCTTATAAAAAAAGTGAATGTGTGAGGCTGAGAAGCAGAAGAAGGAGGAGGGGTTGGTGGAGGGTGACTGGAAGAAGGGGTGATAATGGTTCGAAATTTACTATTGGAATGACTGCTACGGATACATACACAGAGGTTGCGCCTCGACAGAAAACCGGCTAAGAATAATTTTGCACTAATACAGACTGCAACTAGACCTACATTAGTCCTTGTATACATATGGGCTATGAATGTTTCAAGCACATAGTCAACTTTATGATGGTCTCGTATTGGGTGGTCTAAGCTAAGACACTCGCATGAGGTTCTTCGATAGGTATTATGTCTAGGATTAGTCAGGCACTCAATATTCGCAAGCACAACAACCATAAAAATAGCTTTAGAAATTCGTATTCACATTAACAACCATTAAGTCTATAATACATCAATATATGATGGTGATGATGTCGCAACTGAGTGGATATCTGGAATGGGCGCTATGTAAATGTTGGATTTCAAGACATTACATTACATAGGCCCCTATTGTAAATCAATCTTGTGCCAGTGGCTTATCTTGATAAGTTGTTAAATTAGAAAGATCTTCTCGTGTTGCAACAGTCGCTTGTCACTCATTGAGAGAAAGATATATCTGACCTGATGACCTGCAGTCATATGATACGAGGTTCTAGAACTCATTTGAGACTAGAACGCTTCCACTCTCATTCATGTAGGATTGTAGGCCTACCTACGTCGTCGTATTATGGAAATGTACTCGTGAAATGTCTCATTGTTTGCATATACATTGCATTAGAACCCACACATGAGCTGTCTGCGTAATATTTGTTATTCGTGTTCTATGAAATGAAATGGTCTGAAAAAATACTCACTACAACCAGGCACCGTCTGGTATTTGTTTAGAAAATGTTATTTGCACGACAGGGTTATCTAAATTATAGACTAAATATAGCCACCTGCTTTAGCGAATTCAAGAAATGTAATCTAATGTAAGTATAATGTAATCGAGCAATTGTACAGCGCCCTTCAAGATATCTACTCAGTGGCGCTCTCCTCGCTCACCTAAGTGATGTTGAATGTCATAGTGAATGAGTTTCTATTGGTAAAACCAGGCTGCACAGTAAGCTGAAAAGAGTCATCAGTGATGGTCCACGCTCAAGCGTGGAACCAGGAACCAACCAACGGATTCCCATAGATAGCTCACAAATGAAATACAAAATAAGATTAAGTATAAAATTTTGGATCACATATGCTGTTACTGACAAATCCAACATTGTGAAAGAAAGATCTAGTTTCGAGTAACTTGAAATGCATAACTGTTCGATCACCAAGTGATTCTAACATCCAGTCAAGCGTGTCATACTGAGATATAGGCCTATAAATATTATTTTAAAAGAATATGCAGACCTTTGTGTTGTTGTGTTAAAAATGCAATAGACTATATCGTAATGCGTAAGTGTTACAATTGTGGAAACTCCCGTAATCTTGACAGTATTGTTACTTTAGGACTAGGAACGACATAGTTATCACTCCCTAACGAGCGTGTACTAAAGATGGCTGGATGCAATTCAGCTCAACGAAGAAGTGTTGAATCCATATCTATATCATGATTATCATCTCTTGCTTACGATGGCTTCCTGTGCAACATTTAGTACAATCCCAGCCTCTGTGCAAAATCATTGCTTGAACAACAGCAGATGCGTTGCTCAATTATGTGTCATTTGCTTTCAAAAATCGTATAGTTCACACATTTATAATTTAAAAAACACAGAAGTGAAGCATTCCTGTTAACATAACACGAACAGGATCCATGGTATGCATAGTTTTGCGTGTATTCATTTATGGGCTCCTTTCAACACTGGCTCAGACATTCTGCGTACCCGATAAATTCACATCTGCTTCACTGGTCGTCTGGTCGTCGTCGTTTTGTGAAATGTTCTTCTGTCGTTGACTTCCTCTTTCCCCTTCGAGCGAAACGTCTCTTGATCTTTGACACGTCTTTCTGTGAACAATTTATTAGTCATGAATTCGTTCCTCTTTCATGTAGCTGATGATGTACGCAATTCTTCTCAGCTTTAGGCGGTTTGTCATCACTTTGTTAAGACAAAACATTCTTCGACTTGTATCACTCCACGTGTCTCAGTTTGTCTTACACGATATATTCCAGATTTGTCTTTTGGTTCGATTAACAAAAAAATAGTAAATTGCAGTACTCGTGTTCAACTACTTCCTAATGAAACACTTGCTTAAAAACGCATATCTCGTTGAAGATGTAAAATGCGGTTAAAGAAACGATTTACTGTTGGAGTTGAATGAGCAGGGTAGGCTATACTTTGAGTCGCAAAGAAATTTTTGGTAACTTATTTTCACTCGGGCTTTGTTTCATACAGTTAACGAACAATTAAGGTGGAAACGTGGAATAAAGTGGAAAATCACATGCTTACTTACCGGAGCTTGAATTATAGTTTTCTGACAGCTTGACGATTGTCTGAGCCTCTTCAGTATTATATTATTGTATATCAGACTACGAGGTACACAATTAAAGCTAAATATATTTCTAGCACTACTTAAATAGCGCAAACTGAATGAGCATACTATTCTTGTAAGATATGCTTGTGTATACATGTATACATTGTTGAAGTCCCTGTACATATTGAGAAGTTTTGTCAATTAAATTGCCTGCAGATGAAAGAATAGACCTGCGGTTGTGTAGAGAGCCATTCATCATGCAGTGAAGAGCCTACAGGTTGTAGCTTCTTCTTTCATTGTGTTCTGCAAAACTCCTGTTGGGCCTTCAACCGTGGTGAAGCCCCGCAGTATGATTATACTCCGTTGATCGGCGCGTTTGAGATGTTATTGACCCAAAACACATGAACGAATCGCTTAATTTAATTTACCATTCAGGTTCAACCTTTTTCAGCGCTAGTAAAGGAGGTTTTCGTGACCCTCATCCTTTATTTGAGGCATGAATACGATACGATTCAGTGGACGGAGAGGTGCGAGGACTTAAGGGGGGGTTCAATCATGGTGGGGTGCCTTCAGAAAGACCCCGTTGATGGGAGCCTTTTGATGGGTAACCCCAAAAGCGACCATATCACAACTTACGATTATTTACTGGTACAATTCTTTGGTTTGCAGATGTTTATGTGACACATTTCCTTCATTTTTATTGCGCCGTCTGTGGCCGCAGACAGTCGGATGTTTTAGAGCTCGTGATTTGTCTTCGTTTTCTTTCGTTCTCGCTCTGTTACGGCGCTATATAAATTGTCTTATTATTATTATTATTATTATTTTAAGTATGAATACAAAACGATTCAGCGAACGAAATGTTGTATGGATCCATGGGAGAGTATTGTCAGTAAGCTGTGATTTAAGCTGTGAGGTCAAATACGAAGGTCCATCTGTGTTTTAATCTGAAGCAATCACCATGTTTCGCAATTGATGTAGTAATTTTAGTTCACCATTGTAATTTTGAAAAGCTCTCGAAGTTTTTTTTAATGAAACAGGTGGTTCACTTGAATTGTGTTTATAGCCTCCTGCTATTTCCTAGTGGTCGACACGTGAATGGAAAATAACTGTAATTATAATATCAGTGCCATCCTGCAATTGTGGCGCACTGGAGAGGTGAATACCATAGTCCGAACCTAGTGGATAAATAAATCTCATAAAAGCATTCATCCATCTGAGGCGATCGATTGATCGAGGGCTATCCATTCCTTGATCGCTCAAAGGTGTCTGATCGTGTCGTTGATCACCACAGCCTCAGGCGCCAGACGCATCGCACCGTCGGCCGTTGCTCGATGAGTTTGACCTTTGAGTCCAAGACGAACCTGGAGTTAGACTATTTTATTATTTACCTAATAATTTACATTACCTTTATTTACATACTAAACTTATTGCAACTATGTAGTGAGACGAACAACTTATAAAGAAGTAACTTGGTCTTGCAGTTTCTCATTTTGCAAGGGCACCCTGAGCAACTCCTCCATAGGGCGTCAGAGAAGCTTAATGGCAAAGAAGCTAAGGTTGGCACTATCAACATCAGTCGTTGCCAGCTGTGATAAAATTGAAATGCAGCGAACATTATTTGCTCAAACGGTGGAACAATGTATAATAGATTGTTCTGTTCGAGTGACCTATGTTCCGTTTCTGGGTGCTCCTTCACACAGAATATAGGCTACTCGGATACTCTACCAAAAACAAGCGCATGTTGAACGCAAATCCAATCACATCGAATCTCCATCAAAGATTAGAGTTTTAGAATATCTTGCTCAGTTGTCTCTTGTGTCAACTTTGCCAATTTAAAAAAGTCGTTTTGAAATGAGGACATTATTCTACACGTAAGATTTTGTGTCTGACAAGTCATGTGCAATGCAAAAAATTCTGAATGCTTTTGAGTCTCTAAACCGCCGATTTTTCTATGACACATGCATGATATTAATATCAATCCATGAATTAATTCAACACGACGTCCACCAATCTCTAACACTCAAACGATAATGGATGTCCGCCACTGCTCATACACGTACTGTGGTAGTGTCAGTCTCAAGTCTGAATAAAGAAGGATGGTGACGCTAATAATCTGTGTTATCACACTTATTCGATAACAGAAACTACCACAAGTAATGATTGTGGTTCCTATTCGGCCGATGGCTGTAACGACTCTGGACGGACGTGTGTTTTACGCACATGTGCCTAGCTCTGTCTCCAGGCCATGCAGTCGATGCTGTTGACACCTAAGAAAATAACGGCACGTTCCGGTTACGTTATTGCGTGTTTTTAATCTTGGAACTCAGACATGCATCAATACATTACCGCGTGTTCTAAACCTTAGAATTCGTCCATTGTCTGCTCTCGTATGCATACCAAAGACTAGAAAAAGAAGCCTACTCTAGATAAAGGACATGCACATCTGTATTCTTGGTTTCGCTTTAAGATTCAAGTGACTTCACAAAGTTTGGTTTGAACGTATACACGCGGTGTAAAAAAAAACTTTTGAGTGAACTACTTCTCTAAATAATCGTTGAAGAAATGTTCAGTTTAAGACTGACATTAATAGAACTTTAACGATGAGGATAATCTAAAAGTAACTGGGAAACTAATGCAGCCAGTCGCTGGAGTGTTAATGAAAATACCTTTCTAATACTTATTCGGCAGCACAACATTTAACAAATAATGAAGATAATACAGCCTGTCGATCATTTATTGCTTGATATTGTTACATTGACAGAACAATTCTGAACGATAGAACATGCTTTTAATCTTCCATAATGCCTTCGATAGCGTGTTGTATTTTGATGGCCTCGATCAACATTTGAATAAACAGATAAGGGTCACGTACTCGTGCACAAGAGGTCAAAGGATCAATCGGCGGCAAACACGACCTCAAAATTCAACAAACGCTTAACTTATTTAACCTGGCAACTTTCGTTGGTAAGAAGAGAATTAAGTAATATGCTACAGAGGACAATATCGTTCATAGAAGGTCGAGCAAACTAGAAAAAACAGTCTTTGAATGCACTGCATCAGCCCAAAGGATTCACAACGCCGAGTTTTGCACGTGGTATTATGTACCTATCAAATCTATTAAAACAAACAACTATAGTTGAGAAGGGAATATAATTATTATCTTCTTACATGCTATAGCCAATTGTAATTTGCATCTATTTCTTGTGCAGTCATAGAGCAGCCTGTTCACTCTGATATCCATATTGACTGTTGACCACAATAAATGTCGAATTTTCACTCAATTTATGTTCATAATTATAGTCATTCTGCAGTTCAATTCGATGTTGGGCCTGCTTCTAAAGTGCGTATTCATTGTATTAGGTGAAGCTATTTGCCCTGGGTGACTATGTACAAAGTATGTATGCATTATCAATGCAAGTTTTCACACATAGATGGATGCATTGAAGTATAGTTATGTCTATAATTAGCCCATGTATGTATATAATTATGTATGTATGCTTACACCCATGTAACCTACATGTAAATGTGTATAAAGGCATGTTGATGCGTACATGTATGTATGTTTTGTGTATGTCTATAGGTCTATGTATGCGTGCATTAATTCATGTATACATGCCCTCTATATACATGTATGTCTAGATGTGTGTATGCATGTATATACGTATATTTATTTACATAGCGACTTTTTAGAACCTCTCAGAGAGACCGGTGACCAAACTGTCTATAGTTGAATGCAGTCTCGATCGTTCTTTTGACTTATGTCAGTGACACGGATACGTGGTAACGTTTCAATGTACGTTTAACATCCATTAATCATTCATCCATCCACAATCTTAAACACAACAATGAAGAACTCAACCGTCTCGCCTTTATACGTATAAAGAGTCACAACGCACACATTCAAAATGTCAAGCCTATGCATATATATTGGCCTATTTAATATATATTGTATATAATGTATTATGCTAATATAGTCTATATTATGATTATACATTCATGCACTGCAACAGTTTATGTATGAAGAACTGAATTTAGCGAAAGGTACAGAATGCGGTCAGTCACAACTTTAAGATGATGGCTTGATGCGAAATAGAAAGGGACTTCGGAGGCAGCAGACATAGCAAGTCATGCCAGACAGACACAGGGCAATGGAACTCTGGTGCATTTCATAGTATGACGAGGCATTATATAAAATCACTGTACACTTGAATTGAATGTATTACAGTGCAATAACTATGACAAAATTAACAAAGATAAATGTGATGACACGAGTCATGATATTTGTCATGAATTGTTTGAAAATTAAGTCCATATTTTGTGACGACGTTGAGTAATGACAAACACAGTGAAGTACAAATATAAGGAAGTGAGTTCACTTTCCGTGTCATCGAAATGTTGGCTAGTCCTCAATTCCCTAGGCGGTGGCTCTATTAAATCATATGTATAACGTTCTCGGTGCTTTGAACGGCTGCTGGCAGTTAAATTTGACTATTGTAATAACTTTTCATCATCCGTTCATGCTGTGTATAGTAATTATGTTGTGGTCTTTCAGTTTGAAGTAATAGTGAAAATATTTTTGTCAGATTAAACAGAATGTTAAAACGGTACAAATGTATTTCTGTTTGCATGCATTAATGAATACATGGTCGGTATGTATATATCATGCATGTATATGTGTACGTATGTGTACGCATATGTATGCATGATTGTGTATGCATGTACCCGACAAGTTATTAAGCGCATTTGCAGAACGTGGCAGCGGTGTTAAACCAGAGTATACAACTTATAAGGTGCTAAGGATCCGTGAAATAACACAGCATTGTACTTAAGACTGCTTTGCTTGCATTTCTTGAAACGTGATCTTGGTCTAGACTGTACATTTTGTATTCGCTTAGACGTCGAGAGGACAGTCGACGATGTGGCAACCGCAGGACTGCGACCGAGCAACGTTCCTTCAATACAACGGATGTGACAGGACGTCCTGGCAGGAACAGCGTCTCAAGTGCAACCGGATCAAGGAACTAGTCCACGAAAAGTACAACCTACCTATTCTGGCAGTGAGTGGTGATACTTGTATTTGACGGAATCGACGCGCTATATAACTGTTTCATTTCAATCGATCTTCTGAGAAGCGACAGATGGAACACAAATACGCAGCTGTTTTTGCCGCTCTCGCTGGTATCTTTCCTTGATTTAAAAGCCAGTTAACATAGACAGGTTCTTGTGTAGCTTCATTTTCCTATAATTATATAGCTATAGCTTTATGCATGATATTGGCGCCATTAGCTTTACGTTGTTTGAGGCTCTCGGCAGAAAATTCAATGGGCTTTGACGATTTGTTTCAAGTTGCCATTGAGGATTTGCAAACTAGCATATGCTAATCCTAGCCTAGAATGCATCCAGTATTGGTCAAACCAATGGTTCACAACCTCTTTTAGAGCAAAGAACCTTTGTACTAAACGTCATTCAGTCAACGGCACATGGCCTTCATTAAATTTAACTTAGTTTGTTCCATTTAGTTCCTTATTTAATTACTTAGCATTTGTCGTGGGTTTCACTCTCGCCAGCTTCTTCTTCTAGATGACGAGAGTACCGCCGGTTCTTTCCTCAATCACCAAGCTCAGCAACACGACACACTTGATGGTTTTAATATGTATATTTTATTGATATATATACACACCACTCATCCTATCTACACTTGCTGGAGTTATTAGTGTCCTTTAGAAATGTTTCCCTGGTTTACGTTGGAGACGGGGTTCCCAACTACGTTGATTACCCTTATCGTCTGAACGACCTAACGGCTCCCAGTTCTGAAACAAGTCCCTCTTCCTTCCCTTGCTACACTGTATGAACCCTTCTAGTGGCGATTTCCTTCGCCATCCCAAACGCAACAATCGTATTTCTATTGGACGACAGATCACCTGCTGCAACTATTACTAAACCTGGTTGGGCGGGTCTTGGCGTCCCTAGCGTCACGTCATATCCCTAGAGGCGTCCAGATAATGTTTGACTAGCGGCTGTTATGGCTGGGCCTTGTTAGTGTCATTGAATGCCATTACTACAGTTATACCGCCTAACAGATTGCGCCGTTCGTATCGGAATTGTCCCCTATTCATGATCCGTGTCAACGAGCCGGTTCAGACCAGATCTTCAGTTGGTTCATGAATTTCTTGTCCATGGGTCTCGGAAGAGGAGGGGCAGGCAACTCTAACGTCTGCCTCGAGGTGTCGGGTTTCGTTGCTTGACACTCCGTTGATCTTGCCTACTCCTCGCCGTCTGTATTGAGGTCGTCTGCCTCAGGAGAAACCCATTGATGTCTCCTCTCTCAGGTTTCAGGTAGACAGCTTCATTCGTAATCCTCCCACGCCTCCGCTGTCGGTCGATGACTTTCATATAGCGCCATCGTCCAGAGTTTCGCGCGTGACAGCATTCATCCACAATGTTAATACTATGTCTACCTTACTTAATGTTTCAAAAATTATAGTAACATCAATAGTAAAATTATTAATATCATTATATTATGACAGTCGCGATATTAAAGAAATTTTCACAATTTTTATTACATTTTAGCTACAATAAATGTTGGTATTATTTTGAGTTGATTCGTAGTTACTGGATTTTTATTTTAGTTGCTACTTATTTACAATAATCCTATAGATATATATATGGGAAATTGATTAATTACATACGCAACAGCTGTGCATATTCAGACTATGTAAACCAGTGATGCTGCACTTAGTATATGTACGAGAGTATAGTAGATGATGTACAGTTTCTAAGTGCTTGTACATGAGACCAAAGATACTTGGAAACAACAGACAAAATAACATACACCTGGATAAGTTACCGGTTTGCTCTGCCTTATCGTTTGGTTATTTACTCTTACACTCTTGACAATAGACATTCTGACAATTTCTGGGATACGAAATGAGACACGTTTTGTTCGGGTTCATATAATTTCCTTTGGGGATGGTGGAATATGAAGAACAGACGTCTCGTTTGGTCATTCAGGCACGATAATCTCAGATAAGGTCACAACATCCGAAATTAAACTTCGTGCAACCTACACTAATAAATCCAAGCTAATTGGTACAAGTAGGCCCCTACAGGATTTTCGGTGGAGTCGATCACCACATTATCACAAGTGACAACAACATATTTGAATATCAAAAGCCATGATTACTTTGAAAAATTTATATGAATGTCCTTGACAGACCGAATGAACCGGCTCCTTGAGCATTGAATGAGCCTGCATTTGACGCACCTGATAAATGTGTGTTTAGATATGACGGTTTAATACTGAAACCGCATCAATCAAATCTGAGTGACACGATGCTCACACCCATTATACATCTCAAAAGTAATTCTAAATGCATTAAAGATGGCGAACACTGGTAGATTTGCATAGATTGGCAACACAACCAGCTGAATAGTTTTACAAGTCCTCAAATTCGCAGCAAATGCCTGATTGAAAGTACAAACGTGACGAAATAAGCCTCAGTTTAAATGGCCTGTACATATAGACAGAGTTTGACACGCTGCTGCCACTTGCCACTGGTTACATTAAAATGGCATTTGCAATCGTCACGATTGTGTGACGTCATGCAACATGCAGACACCATTCACTCAAGCTTAGCGATTGGTCTCGACTGGAAGGCTCAGCGGCGGCAGCGAAGGGTGATGGCGGTGCCGGAGAAAAATATGCGATATATAAAATTTTCCAAAAGTTCAAATTCTAAAAGCCTTCCATATAGATCCTTCAGAACTCCTTAGCTCTGATGGATTTAACTGGGATTCTCTATGATCGTGAGTGTGTTTGTGCTTCTAGAACGATGCTTCTCCAAAGGCCCTGGAGGACCCGACCTGCTTTTCCGACTTAATGCTTTCACTCCAGCAGATCCAACGACTGATCGATGGACTGGAAGAAGATCTCAGCTCAAACAACGAAGGACGAAGACGAAGGAGGCGGAAGAGGGTGGCACTTCGAGAATCGTACTTTTCCAAGTGGAACAATCACAGAGTCGATTATAAAATGGATGGAAACATAGGTAGGCACCACATTCATATTATACATAATTATTTGTTGTCATTATCATCGTCATCGTCTTCGTCGTATTCATCGTCATCATCGTCATCATCATCATCGTCCTCGTCATTGTCATCGTCGTCGTCATCTTTGTCTTCGTCATCGTCATCGCCATCGTCATCGTCATCGTCGTCGTCATTGTCATCGCCAGTGTCGTAGTCGTCATCATCACCACCACCACATATCTTTACTACCACCACCATTACCACTAGCATCATCTCCATCATCGTCATCGTCATCATCGTCGTCGCCGCCGCCGTCGCCATCAACGTCGTCGTCGTCGTCATCATAATCATCATCATCATCATCATCATCATGATCAATGGCAACAACAATGACAACAACAACATCAATATCGACGACAATAGTGGCAGCAGCGCCTTTACAGCCGTTATTACCTTCATGATGATATTCATTGCTATCGTTATTCCACCCACAGTAAGCATTGTTCTTTCATATGTCTCCATGTGCAGTTTTTTATCACTTCGCTTTCGTCTTGTCTTCCCGTTAGAAGCCAATCAGTATCATTTGCTGATAATTTAATGGTTATGACTGCAAGAAGCACTCGCTACAGTGTCGTCGTTATGCGCAAATTACCCTCTTCTAGTCGTCTTCGTTGCTTTGATAATGACATGGACGGTGATCCAGCTTTTATCTTTCGATGATTGCGACCATGGTAATGAAATTTAAATTTGAAGTTATAAATTGCGTGACGTATTTCCTGGTGTAGTGCTATATGGCATGATAAGATATGTCCGTTATATGATGATGATGATGATGACTATGTTGATGATAGTGATGATTCTGCTGCTGCTGCTGCTGATACGGTGAAAGTGATGACGATGATGTAATGATGACGATGGTGATGATATCGATGAAACAGAGTTGTCATGCTCCTAGTTCTATTTTCGTGAGCAGTCGGCAATGATAACATTACCGTCATACAAGCCATCGAAACGTGGGAGTCGGCGACCTGTCTTACGTTCGTGGGCCACGACGTAAATGAAAACTTCACCGACAATCACATTCTCTTCACTTGGCTTCCATACCCAATGTGAGTCAAAATCATAGCTAACAGAACACTTAGGCCATACTATAACACAGGATAATCGGGTTGTCACCTCCATTTCGTAAGCTTACTGCCACTATGTGACATAACCATAACCAAGTGTTTTTATTGGTCCGCAAAGTAAATGAACATTGTAATTGCATCACACAAAAGACGATTCGCAGTACAATAAAACATAACAGATTAACAAAATTACGCAAGAGACGGATCAATAAGGAAAGAGAAAGAGAACCCAAAGGGACCCAACGGATCCCGCTACATAGATGCCTCGGTCACTCATTCTGGGACATATCTTCCATGCGATGAAGGTTTTTTCTGCTTTCCGCGCTTTATTCTATGCAAGCGGTTGCAGACCATCCTGTTAGATCTTCATCTTGTATAGTAAGGTCCGATGTGTTTTCTGGAGATACGCTATATAAATAAGCACTTACAATATTATTGCAGACACTAGTAGTAGGAAATCCCGCTATCTGGCTCATCGACCATAATATTGATCAATTCACCCACCAAAACGTATTTGTAACCTATAACTAGGTTACAAAAACCAATTCAAACACAAACCTAAGACCTAGGTTAAACATCAACCAGTACAGTCTAATAGGTTCGGGAAATTTCCAATAGTTTCGATGATGAGACACAATTCATGCACAAACCAAAGTGTTTCAGTGATGAGTCAGCAGTTTCGATGATGAGTCATTGTTGCACACAAAAAAATCTTGCATAATATAAAATGAAAGAAAATATTTTCTCACAACAGCTTAAAGAAATAACATCCCAATATAAAATGGAATAGTTGAAGAAGACTGTGATCGAATTAAGAAAAATTGCGAAACAGAAAGGTATGGTTGGTTATACGAGACTGCGTAAAGCAGATTTGATTAGTAAAATTGAAGCCAATGTGCCAACACCTCATCACCTCATATTTTCCCCCAATCTCAACCAATGCTAGTTTGCTCGATGCACCCGTTCCCGACATTGGAATCCCAACACTCACTCCCGTACCGGTCTCAGCGGTACGAAAAATATTCGTCAATACACAATCCGCGATTAATATATTCGCAAAGTGGATTGAAGGGTACATACCCGAAGAACAAAAGAGAAAGGTGAACGAGTAGATAGAAGCACTGAAAGCTAAAGTAAATTCTATATTCGGTAAAATTCTTATGAAAACACGCGAAATAAAAGAGACGGCCACAGCTATCAAGGGCTTTACGAAACAATACACGATCGAAGGAGCAGACGGAATTGACGCCATATCATTTTTTAGCACTATTTAAGCACAAGTGGTAGACCTGTTGACAAGAAATCGACAGACTAAGGTCAATTTTATCCTCACCTGCACAATGGAGCGTGTTGACATGAAATCTGGTGAAGTTGATTCCAGAGATATACCATTCCGCTCAATAACTGAAGTGGTTTTAGACTCCACTGACACCAGTGAAATTTACAACAATGCTAAAGATAAAATCCTAGAATCAATGGCTGCCTTCCAGATGCGTGGTAGTAACTGGAGGTTCAGAGCAGTTGTAAAGCTGGATATCAATACGGTTGTTTATAAACCGTTGAAGGGTAGTTCTTACATTCCACTACCGAAATGCTTAGCGAATGTAAAGGGTATTATCAATATGAAGAACTACGACGAAGAATACTTCAAGTGGTGTGTAACGAGAGCCTTAAATCCTGTTGATAAAAATTCAGAAAGAATTACGAAAGAATTAATCAAACAGTCTGAGGAACTAGATTGGTCCAGCATTGAATTCCCAGTCGCAGCGGATGCTAACGTGATAAGTAAGTTTGAGAGAAATAATAATGTTAGTATTAACGTTTTTGGTCATGAGAAAGATGTTTACCTATTCCCACTATATTCATCGAAGCACAAGAGCGATATCTGTGTAGACCTATTACTCATTTATAACGAACAAAAGAAGCATTATTGCTGGATAAAGAACTGCAACAGACTGATGGCGGTTCAGAACGCAAACTCATACACTTCGATGCACTATTGTAAAAGATGTTTGATAGGATATGAGAAGCTAGAGTCATTAAAAAACACACCGAGTACTGTTCCCAACACGCCGCTCAAAAGATAGAACTTCCAGAACCAGGAACTATGTTAAGTTTTAAATAATATTATAGAAAGATGAGAGTTTCCTTTGTCGTGTACGCCGATTTTGAATCTTTCATTAAACATATAGACACTTGTCAACCAGATCCCAAAATGCCTTACACCAACAGCTATTAAAAACATGTCCCAAGTTCTTTTTGTTATTATATAAAATGTTTTGACGATTATCTATATTCGCAAGCTCCTGTGGCGTCCACAGAAAAGAGCAAAGACGATGATGCAGCACAGATATTCATAGATACTCTTGTAGAAAATATACAAGATATTTAAAATAGATTTAAATTTCCAAAGTATATGACATTCGGGAAAAAAGAACAGGCGCTATTCGATTCCGCTACCGTTTGTCACATATGCGAAGGCGAATTGGGTAAAGATCGAGTTAGAGACCATTGTCATTTAACTGGAAAAAATAGAGGCGCCGCTCATAAGAATTGTAATCTAAATTATATAATCCCCTAGTTTTTCCCAGTATTGTTTCATAATCTATCCGGTTACGACAGTCATCTATTCGTGAAGAAATTACGAGGTGATGATAATGAAAAGATTAATTGAATTCCTAGAAACGAAGAAAACTATATCTCATTTAGCAGAGAAGTCGTGGTCGATAAATTTACGAATGAAGAAAATAAGGAGATGTTAGTCAAACGAGAATTGCGCTTTATCGATAGTTTTAGATTCATGGCATCGAGCCTCGACGCTTTATCGAGGAACCTAATGAAATATCAGTGTAAGAATGTAAGCAAACTCTACTCTGATAGTCAGCTCGATCTCTTGCTTAAAAAGGATTATATCCTTATGATTACGTTGATGCCGTCGACCGACTGAACGAAACAGAACTACCACCAAAGTCAGCATTCTACTCAATACTTAACGACTTAGGCATTAGTGACGAAGACTACAACCATGCGCAGAATGAATTCGGATTCAAGACGTTGAGAGAATACCACGATTTATATAATGTGACTGATGTTCTCCTGCTTGCTGATGTATTTGAGAATTTTAGAGATGTATGTAGTGAGAACCATGGTCTAGATCCCGTTTGGTATTATACTTCTCCAGGTCTTGCTTGGGATGCCACATTGAAGTTGACTGGAGTAGAGTTGGAGTTGTTGATTGATTACGATATGATATTAATGGTTAAGCATGGGATAAGAGGTGGTGTCAGCACAATTTCACATCGTTATGGACAGGCAAACATTAAGTATATGGGAGAAGCATTTAACGATATCAGGCCTTCAACATTTATAACATATTTAGACGCAAACAATTTGTACGGATGCAGTATGCGTAAAAGTGTACCAACTCATGGGTTCCGGTGGATGAGCAACGATGAGCTAAATGATTGGAGAGGAATGCCGGGTATATTAGAAGTCGACTTGGAATATCCGAGGAACTTGCACGATCTGCACAACGACTATCCTCTTGCTCCAGAGAGTGTTAAAGTCGAAGGATTGGTTGTGCTAAAACTTATCCCAAACTTGAAGGATAAAGTAAAGTACATAGTCCATTACGAAAATTTGAAGCAGTACGAAAGCTTAGGTTTGAAGATAACCAAAATTCATCGTGGAATTAAATTTCAAGACAGTGCTTGGTTGAAAAAGTATATCGATCTATATACCAACCTGAGGACTAAAGCCACCAACGATTTCGAGTAAGACTATTTTAAACTAATGAACAATAGCGTGTTCGGTAAGACGTGTGAAAATATAGAGAATCGTGTAGACATAAAACTGGTTTGCAGTGAGAAAGAAGCTATTAAGCCAGCAGCGAGAACGAGTTACGACACTCGAACTATTTTTGATGAAAACCTAATTGCCATTCACATGAAACGGACGAAGCTATATTACAATAAGCCTGTATATCTTGACATGTGTATTTTAGACTTAAGTAAAACTATAATGTACGATTTCCATTTTAATTACATCAAGAAAAAGTTTGAAGATAGAGCAAAGTTACTTTTTACAGATACGGATTCTTTAGCCTATGAAATTAAGACCGAAGACTTCTATGCCGATATAGCACCCGACATTAGGAGTAGGTTCGACACTAGCGACTATCCTAAAGACCATCCCTCTGGTATAGAAACTGGAATCAACAAAAAAGTCATTGGCATGTTCAAAGATGAAGCAGCTGGTAAACAGATCGAAGAGTTTGTAGGTTTAAGATCAAAGTTGTATTCGTACAAGATGGCTGGTGCATACCACAAGAAATGTAAAGGTGTGAAGAAGAAATGTCGTCAAGAAATCTATCACTCACAAAGACTACAAAGACTGCTTGTTCACCAAGAGAGAACAATCGAGAAAGATGAATGTCATTCGGTCGCATCTTCACGATGTTTATAGCGAGGAAATAGGCAAGGTAGCCCTATCAGCGGAAGATGATAAACGAGTGATTCAGCAAGATGGAATTCACACTTTGGCATATGGACATTATTCCCTAAATATAAAATGAACACTAAACTAATCGATGTCGAAGGCGTAACGCTACTAAATATTGCTTTGTCGAATGTGGATTTAATTGAAGCGGCGAAGAAACTAAATATAAATAATTTCCGAGGAGTTTTTCTAAGAGACGAGTTACCGAAGAGGCCAAGAGCGAACGAGTGTGGCATCCTTAATCTAGACGATTCTTATGGTAAAGGAACACATTGAACGTGTTGGATCAAGCGCGCCACTGATATGATTTACTTTGACAGCTACGGACTTCCTCCTCCTACTGAATTGATAAACTATCTACGAAGACCACTGTTCTACAACAGCGAACGAAAACAACCACACGGCCAAGTGTTTTGCGGTCATTTGTGTTTATATATATTGAAGAAGTCCATCAACGATGGTTGTAAATTTCAAGAAGTCGTGAACGAATTGTATTAAATAATAATATTGTATATAAAATGGCTGTTGATAAATTTGGACGAACTGATACTGGGTCAACTCAAAGAATAGTTTCTGGAGGTATTACTCTATCTCAAGCGAGTAATACATTTCTAAAAAGAGATGGAATGAACGCAATGGAGAATGATTTAGAAATGAGCGGCAACTCGATAAAAGGTCTACCGACTGACATTCATCCACCAGTCATCGCCAGCCAGGTTGCGAGCTTTGGCCAAGTCGAATCTCTAGTCATCCAAATGATAACGAATAATACTGCCAGCGATTATTGAAGGTTATAGGTGACTGCAGCTCCAACCATGACTTCGAGTGTTATGACAATAAACGGTTTTACTTACGAAGCTAGTGCAAGCGAATATCGCATAGAGGTTGGGTATAACTTTGAACCGTGGAAAGCGCTTCAAAATGCTTGTCATTCTCCCGAATGTTGGATAATCGATACAGTAACTGATGTTTGGTTACAGGTTAAATATCCCGTTCCTTTGTCTATGTTGGGTTTCTACATCATTGCTAGCACACCATTAAACGAATGTATTACTAGATGGAAAGTTCAAGCGAGTTACGATCGAATAGTATTTACAGATATCCTAAGTCCTAAAATGGATGTCCTCGATGCAGGAGTTTTGAACAAATTTACATTTCCAGCATCATCTAATTACGTTTACTGGCGATTTCATATTATATCCACGAGCGCCGGAGCGCAATGGACGGGTATTGGGATGTTACAGTGGATTCCTACCCTTACTGATATCACACTCGGAAGAAAATGTCATGTCAGTTACGTTCCTAGATTAACTTCGAATAGTAGTAATTATGGTTTTGAAGCGAACGCCACTTCTGAACTTCAAAATAACAAAGCCTTCAATGCGTTCAAAGACCAAAATGAATGGGTGTCTAACACCAACAGTCGCTTCTCTTTAACTATCAAGTGTCCAACAAAAACAGGAAGACGAAGCGCCAAAGATGTACCCGAAATTGTTAACTGCGTATGGATCAACGGATATAACAACCGGATTTTATGATACAGACGATAATCCAATCGACCCTCTTACGCTAATATCCACTCCGTGTAGTGTCGTGTTAGATTTATCATGCAGTATATTCATTGGGAGTAAACCGTCCGTACAATTAAGAGTAGAGGATGTTGTATTAGTAGAAGTACGAAAGCGAGAAAGACGTCTATTTGCTAAGAATGTCACAAAGGTTTAATTAACAAAGTGTTGATAGATTTTCAATGAGAAACATCATTGAAAATCTAAACCAGGATCTTAATCTCGTATCTATTTCTCAAGACTTTACCATTGTAAGCCTTCAACGTGTTCATACTGGTTTTAAAAGCCATACTCGTCTTATACATCGATGAGTAAGTGACGGTTTCGTTCGTATCTTTCACTGGTTCAGGCAATCCTGATTGTGGTAAAACACCATTCTCAACGAGTATTCTTAACATTTCTGGTTTGTTCATATAACTCGGCTTTATTCCATTTTTCTTTAATAGCGATTTCAGTTGTGAGAGTTTCATTTTTTTTATAATAGAAAATATTTTCTTTAATAAACAACGCTCATCTTCTGACCGTCTGATTGGAAGTTTAGCAATTTATCTGAAATGACAACTGCATAAGCTTCCGTTCCAACCGACACCGTAGCATTGAAAGTAGCCTTAATCTGAATGTCTACGACAGATGACTTTAACCGTTCGGATTGCTTACTCACACCGAAAACGAATGGCGGATGTAGATCATTATAATCGGCCGGCGTAATGTTGCTCTGAGTCACGGCCTGATCTATCCCATAGAATTTCTCGCTAAAGGTCGCGGCATCTCTATAAGCTCTCGAAAATTGCTGATTCGGGAATGATAGGTTGTAATCGACTGCCGGGTATCTTTCTTGGTTCATCATCACATACATGTTCTTAATATCGCAATGATCGAAAATTGATGGATTAGCTTGTTGATTGCCGCGTCGATTCGTTTGAAATCCAACGATAATATACCTCGGTTTTTCTGGCTATGTCTTTACGTTAAGTCGCCAAGTAAATGTGGTAGATTGAGGAACCCTTATGGTATCGCATTGATGTGCTCGATAGGTTACTGGTAATGTTGCCTTTGAATCGATCGTTTTATACAGCTGCATTCTTCCATGTCGGACGGAATGACATGAGGCATAAACCATGAAATTTTACTGATGTTGACTTTACCAGCCACTGCTGCGTTGTCCCTGAAAATAGCATCGTCGTCGGATTTGCGAAAGAGCGTCAGAATCTGTTTCATGTCGTAGACAATCTTATCATAATCTTCGCAGAATCCAAACATGTGCTTTATAGGCACGATGAAACTAAATGTGCCCTTTGCAGTTTGTTTCTGAATGAGATAAGCCTGTCTGATTGCGAAACCAGAGTTGTCGACTATAACGGCAGTCGCGGCGGTATCTTTAGTCCATAATTGGTTAAGTCCTTGTGCGAAAGCGAAGTCGTTGGGATATTTCAATAGGCCCAGCATAGCTGTGGATTGTCCAGGATGAAACACGCTTTCGATTTTTTGATTCGATAAGGAATACGACATTTGGCTGGAGAGATGCATGATCCAGTTGTTGGTAATAGCCACAGCATCGGCATTGGCGTAAGCTGTTCCATCTGCTTTAGTCAGTCTACCTTCGAATAGCAGGTTTGACTCAGAGGGATTGATGAAAAGATCTTGAAGTTCGATATTGATGCGAATTTTCTCAGCGCTGTTAAGATTCGTCCTCGCCACTGGTTCGTACTCGTGCCATTCGTATCTCTCAACTAACTCGTCTATAATAATATTTTCAGTAACTCTTAGAATATCTGACTGCATTTTAATATAACAATAAAATATTTTAAGCCAACTTCATTCCAGATCCACGCACCAAATCTTGGATCAATACGGTGCCACCGTTATCAGACAGTAAATTATTTATATTCATATTTCCATGGGGAGATATAAACCCTTTAACGCGTCCTTGCTCTGTTTGATAAGTGCAGTTGCTTGCGGTGGGTTAAACATTCTTGCCGCTGCTTTATCAACCAATCGCTTTCCTGCATTGATAGCAACGGTCTTACCAACATCTATAACCTTTTTCCTATCTCAGTCGCAGCGTCTTTCCCAACACTCAATGCGATTGTTGCTACCTGTCTCGCTGCATTCGAAGATAACATTCTTTTGAAAAATCCTGATATCGTATCAAATATTCCAGCGCCTCCTACGACGTCTCTATTAGTAAATCTTCTCTTAGTTATGACAATAATTTTATAATTGTATCATTAAATTTTTATACTCTAGAGAACCTCCCTTCTCATATCGGCTTAATGATTTCTCTATATTTTTCGCTTCTAGACGACTTGGGTTTGTTCGGATTATCAGGTCGACGGATTGCGTTTGTCACATTCAAAATCTCACTCATGTCTTTGAGATCGTTTATGTCGTATATCGTCTTGTCTGGTTTTGCCACTGTCAATAACTCCCAAAGTCCCGGAGTTCCCTAATAGGTAACATCTCCGATAGTTATATCATCACCTTCGATCGTGATTGGGCTGTCCCCGATGTAAAACCGATCACCTGTAGAGTATATTCCAAAGGTCGTATCCGTCAACTTTTTCTTCGAGGCATATTCTTTTAAATATTTTGTAGCGATATCACCTAATTCCAAGGTTCTAATATCTGAAACAGGATCATCCTCGAATACGTCTATCGACGGATACTGCGGGAATTGGATCGCTTTCAACGATGATGATATCGAGGCTGGCAATGCTCGAAGAGCGACAGTTGTTGCATAGAGTTCTCTTTTATAGTACTTAATTCTTTGGATATTCCAGACTGAGAGTCGATTATCGGTTTGTACGCATTTGTTAATTCTCGCTGAAGCACAATGTCCCCTATTTTCTCGGATAACGAGTCTTGTCTACAATTTTGCTTCATCTTGAGAAAGTTCTCAACGATAAAATCACGTTTGGTTGGGTCCTTGATTTTTAGAAACGACATTTTAAACTTGGAAACATAATATTTAAACACAAAAAACGTAAAGCGTAAAACATAAAACATAAAACGTAAATTTATGTTCACTTTATATTCAATTCGTTTTGCTTAAGGAACGATTGTTTCGTCGCTTCATGTAGGCTAGCGTTGCTTTTACTTCTAACCTCTTCCTTCATCTGATTAAATTTCTCGAAATCACTTAGAATAACAGAATATTCCAAGTCAGAGATATTATTAACATCTAAAGCTTTCGAAACAAGGTCGCTGATCGAATTGAGTTTCCCTTCAGCTATAGTTCTGATCTTTGCATGTTTTTCTTGCCGCAGCGATAATATTCGGCGGATTTGGGTAGATATCAAACACAATGCTCCAGCTCCAGGTGATAAAGATACCACAACGGTAGCGGCTGGTGCAACTACGATGGTACTTAGAAAAGTTACGCCTGATGCGGCGAGTCCTGAAGATGTAAGGGTTAACAAACCTCCAACGTTTCGACTACTTTAACACTATTTTGATATTCTTTACAGATTATTTCTCTCTTTTCACGTTCTCGTAAGATTTCCTGTTGAATTTCAGATATTTTCTGAAGGCGATAGGTGTCTGCTTTATTCAATTTCATTTTATAATATCGAAGAATATTATAAAATATATGGAATATTATGGAATTCAAGTTTTATTCGCTGACGCGGTAATCGACATAACATAACAAATCTCCTTCGTTTATGGTGACAGTTCCAAGATCTCTAAAATTCTTAATATCGAGTAAAATGTCTTCCATGAATCCAGTAACGGTATCGCTCAGCAGGCGACACCCCGCTTCTATCAATTCCGGATGGAGTGAAACTTTACACGATCCTTACGTCATTCGGACACCTAAGCCTAACGGTACAACAACCGTCTCATGAGAATTAATAGTTACCGCTTTTTGGGCAAAAAACTCCCATCTTAAACCACCCATTTGTCTTTGCGGTCTATACTTCACATCCCACATACCTTCACGTGCCTTCCACATAACGGATGTCGGTTGGGTTCTCGTAGATTTTTAAATTTTGTGTTTCGTCCACCCCATTTTCTGAATCGGATAATGAGACTTTTTAAATACTATATTATTTTTTTAAGTAACAATCGGAGAAGTGAAATGTTTTTAAACGGTGAATCTGGTCCAAGGATAAACCCCTCACCCTTTTCGAATCAAGAACCTGTTTTCAGAAACAGACCTTCTCCTACACCATCAAGTCCAGAACCTTGGTATGGCTTCAAGTAAAGACCATGCCCTTGTTGCAGTATCTTGTAGTTTTTACCTCGACTATTGAGATATATTGCACCACCCGATCCGGTGACTTTGTCTATGACTTTAGATCCAGCCGCTGCACCTATTCCTGTTAATGCACCCGTTGCTAAGCTTGGTAATACGCTCGATAGCAGGAATTTGCCCGCAGTTGCTAGAAACGGTAAAATGGCGCCGATAAATCCTTATTCGTGAACTCCTATCACTTAATAATATGTAAAACGATGACTTTGGCTCTGTGTAACGAGCGATGTTGTCTGCGATCTTTTGTAGAAGTGATTCCATTTTTCAAATATAAAAGATTTATTTATAATGGAATGTAGAATTCATCGAAACAGCATCTATACTTGCCGGTATTCTTATTACTAGTCTGATCTATCACCACAAATCCATGAGGTTGCTCCCAGGCTGTTTTACATAGTTTCTTAAACTCATCCTTAGGCAAGTCTGTACTTACGTGATCGTGGTAGATGTGATTAATATTTTTCTGGTTTTGAGGAAACAAGCAGATAAAGTCTGCATTCTCTTTGATCGTCTGTCTAGGTAGTTTGAAATAATTTT
This sequence comes from Bimastos eiseni, assembly GCA_959347315.1. Classification (NCBI taxonomy): domain Eukaryota; kingdom Metazoa; phylum Annelida; class Clitellata; order Crassiclitellata; family Lumbricidae; genus Bimastos; species Bimastos eiseni. Next base: position 57,659,972 of record OY365806.1, on the reverse strand, counting down.
GAGCGAGGTAGAAGCATTCAATGTTACTATGCCTTCCCCGGATGTAGTAGGTCTCACATTTGTTTTGCTTTTCTAACTGTAAATCATTTAAAATCATCAGGTTCTTCTTTTCACGACTCAAATCTCTCGGATCTGGCACATCTTCAGACGATTCGAAGAACTTGGAAGATATATCAGATTTTTATCCGAGTGTTTAGCCATTACCTCAACTACTAAAGCCGGCGGAACATTTAGTCTCATGGTCTCGTCTTAGCAATTGAATAATCCGATGATGGATTCTTTCGGTAACTTTTCTTCGAATGCCTTCTTGAGTATTTTATACTCTGGTTGAAAGAGAGATCTTCCGAATACTTGCAGATTGTCGTAGTCTAACCATCCGGGTCTTAGAAGTAGGTTCAACAATAGAGTCGTCTTACCGCATCCGGACTTTCCTACGATTAACCCTCTTATACTTCCAGGTAAAAGAGGATTATTGAATCTCGTAGGCAATATATCGTTCCACGATAAATCTTTGACTTCCATTTTGAATATATCTAATTGTATTTAAAAAGGATGTATTACGTAAAGTGTAAAACTCGTACTGAAATTAAACATATTCAAAATGTTACAACGAAGAATGGAAGAATAGAGGCACATGTGATATATGTGGAAAGACAAAGACACAATTCGTGAAGTCTTTTGAAGGTGGTGATTTAGTTGGATCTTTAAATTCAGTTACCAGCGGTATTTAGCTGTCGTGGGCTAAATATCCAGGTGAGATGCACTTGCCGGGACATTCGTTTACTGGTCCTGGTACTAGACTTGATTTGAGGTTGAATTCTGATGGAACTCCTAAGGATTGGTCGAAACCCGTCAATAGAGTCGACAACGCTGCATATCATCATGATTTAGCTTACGACCAGCACTCGGATACAGCTTCTAGGAATGTCGCCAATAGGGCGATGGTTAATGAGTTGAATAATATTCCTAATCCTAGTTAACGGGAGCGTATAGAAAGAAGTCTTGTCAAACCTATATTATCTACCAAAGCTAGTCTCAGGTTAGGTTTTAAAGAAGCCTAAAATTACAATGGACTGATGAACTCGCGGATGAGTTACATAAGCCTGTAGTAAGACGTTTTAGGACGAGGTGTACGTTGGTGGAATAGATGAAATATGGGCTGCTGATTTTGTCGATATGCAGGCTTTTGCTAAAGATAACGATGGCGTGAAATACTTACTAACCGTAATAGATGTACGGTTGGATCGTACCATTAAATGATAAGAAAAAGGATATACACCCAGATGGACTGAGGAAATGTTCACAATTGCACAAGTTCAGTATACAGATCCACCAACTTATAAGATTACTGATTATAATGGTGAGGAAATACAGGGCTCATTTTACGAACAGGAGCTACAGAAGACTACTCAAGAAATATTTAGCAAAGAAAAGTTATCAGGAAACGGGAAAACAAGTCGCTGGTGAAATGGTTGGGTTATCCTGAGTCATTTAATTCCTGGGTTGATAATGAAGACTTGGTGGTGACGTGATCATCGAAACTGCTGACTCGTCATCGAAACTATTGGAAATTCCCCAGACCTATTAGACTGTATTGGTTGATGTTTAACCTAGGTCTTAGGTTTGTGTTTGAATTGGTTTTTGTAACCTAGCTATAGGTTACAAACACGTTTTGGTAACCTATTAGGTGGGTGAATCGACCAATATTATGATCGATGAGCCAGATAGCGGGATTTCCTACTACTGACACTGTTGAATATTTGGCGTTGATACTTCAATCGATCAATGCTTGATGTAGCGCATCTTCAAAAAACCTACTCAGAGGCGTTCGGTAAAGGAAGACAAATTTAAAAGTGGAATGGAAAGGGGATACAGAATTTCTAGGCAAGAGCAGAAGATCCAATGCAGCCTAGTGCTATTGTGGTGAGGCTCGCTCAGTCGAGTTACTACTAATCAGCGCATCTTTGATGATTATGTTCTACAGATGCAGCTCATACATCGGAAAGATTAACTTAATACCTCAGCCTGTGTACCTTGGCTATGGCTGCTACTATATGGTAAGTCTGAAGGGATGCATTTGCAATTTGTCGTACCGGATTTACGTTGCGGACTTAGCCACGGTAATCCTATAGATTGAGTTACTGGTGGCTCTCCAATATAAATCCGACATATGCATTTTTAATAACATTTTCTTGTTTTATTTCTTATATACGTCTACAGTCAAAACGTGTAAAATTTCAATTTGTTTGACTGCAGTTGTTGTGATGTGTCTGTCTGCCTGAGAGTGCTTTAACAGTTCAACGGTTTGTCCATCTAGTCACATGATCTGACTCTTTCAACAGGCTTTTCCACCGTCGACTGTTCCTCTGCTTAAGCCCACTGACTCGTGGAAATCCATGTGATTTTCGACTTCACTTTTGTGACTCTTTGGTTTAGGTCTCATCCTCAACGAAATGACAGAAGTGACGTGTTCTGATCTTAAAATAAATTACTCGGATTCTCAACTAATCAGATGGATTGCGTAAATGCAATTCAGGGACCATTTAGGGCCTAAGCTGAACGTTTGCTCCTTTTGGTCTTCCCATTTTCACTGGATTTCAGACATGTCATTGTGTGGTACCAGGTCATGTCGGCCTTGTGCGAGTGTGGCGATGTACAGGCGATGTTCCACGCAGTGGAGGACTGCGCAGTATCAAGATTTCCGGGCGGTCTCTGGGCTCTTCACAGGGTCGAGGAAGCTGGAAGGGCCTGGCTCAGCAAGTCAAGCATTCGCAATTATAATAGACTACGGTGTTTGTGTATGGTGAGCAATAAAGTTGATTTGATTGATGATTAATCGAATTTAGGTTACATGTAGTAGTCATATATGGCATGACTCTGGTTACCATTAAATCATTGAATTAAGCCAAGCTCTTTCGTCTTTGACTGATTTTCAGGGAATCGCTGCGCATGAGATCGGCCACGCTCTGGGTCTGATCCATGAACACCAGAGACCAGACAGAGATCAATACATCAGAATCCAATTTGAAAACGTTCTCTCCGCTGACATTTTCGTCCAATTCGACAACGATTCCGTCGACACAACCGGTCTACCCTACGACTTCGGATCGGACATGGAATACAGGACGTTGGTAAGTAGATTTCTTGAAGAGACGCTATAAAGCTTCATTGATTGATTGGTTGATTGATTGATTAATTGATCGATCGATCGATTGATTGATTGATTGGTGGGTCATGAACAACTCATACAATTAATTAGTTATTTTGTAATAAACAATATTTATCCTGCTAAACATGGAACTTGTCAACATACATTTTGGGGCCATGTTCAACTGTTGGATTTTCTTTACCAAGCGTTTTAATGGGCATCGTCACATGATAATAATTATTACGTTCATCTGTTGTTATTGAAGACAGAGGGAGTTTCAAGGAATTAATTGTATTAAAAAGGCAAATTAAGTTTCCAAAAGGTATACACGCCTTACCTCGCTGAGCTCATGAAGTACCTTTCATTCAATCCGACGTCCAAGTTTAGAAATTAGTCGGTGATAATTAATTTTATGTTGATGTTTTAGTCGTATTCTAGCAACGGTCAACCGACGATTCTAACACAAGACGAACTATTCCAGGCGACCATTGGTCAGCGCCAAGAACTCAGCTTCTGGGACGCTTTAGTCATCAACCGAATCTATTGCAACGGTAACAGATACCACAAGATAACCATTCTCTCGTATGCAGACAACAGAGCATCATGTGCATTGTTGCAAATAGATATAGGTTCCGACTTATAGGAGTGCAATGTTAGGTGTTAGTGCCTGTCTCGTATGTGATAATGCTAACAGTTTTGTGGATAGGCAGCAGATGCTACGCAGAACAACGAAGCAAAACTACCCCAGGATTATGAGAAATTGACTATTATTATTACAACTATATAATTATTATTCATTCGTTGTTCGAACATTGTAAGCATGTTGGTCTCCAGCTAATCAAAGTCCATCTTAACTTCTGTCCACTGTTGCATATTCTGCATATTTGTGCAAGCGTTCACAATATGCGGTCAGAACGAAACAGAACCATCACGTAGAAAGAGACGTTTAGAGCAGGTGCCTTTGTTCCCTGGCTGAGAAGCTCTGACTTAATAGATCGTAAGATGACCAGACTGTTGCGTTTTGACTAAGAAATGAAATGATGTTCGGTGTGCAATTAATGGCGTCTTTTGTGAAACAGATATTTGTCTGGGAGTCCGTTTGTCTCGATCGTGTAGCAACCACGGATATCAGGATCCGAAGCAGTGCAACGTCTGTCGATGTCCCGACGGATGGGGAGGACAGTTCTGCGATCAAGTCAAACAGCCAGACAACAGTAAGTGATCTCAGCCGTTGATCTGACTGCTCTATGATCCTATATATATATATGATATATATATATATATTATATGCTCTATGATCTGTTCTATGACAACAGTAAGTGATCTCAACTGATCGGACATGACTTCTCTGTAATCCTATATATGCTCTATGATCTGTTTTTATTTATTTTATTTATTTATTTATGGTCTATGATCTGTTTTATGGTATATGATCTGTTCCATGTTCTATCGTCGACCTGACTTGTTATTACTTTCATTTCATCAAATATAATGTGATCAGGTCTCGTCGCATGCCTAAGTTTTAGCGTAGTTTTTAGTTTGGTCTATCCGAGTGTAACTTATACTGTAGTCTGCAGTATTTTACAGCAGTTCTATCATAAAACATATATGACATCCGCAACGCTGAAAAATGAATGAAAGAACAAACAAAAAAGCAAGCAAACTACTGAGTACATTGTATTTTACTGTATAAGCCGCTCTCTTGAAATGTGCTAAAGGTGCGTTTGTGTCAGTCTATCGCGGTTTAATAAACGAGTATTCATCCATTAATTACAAATTAGGAATTTGTAATTAACAACGCAGGGCCCACGGTTCAATCTTTCAATCTGAACCACGGTGCAAGGAAGTAGCTTACTTTAGTTATGCTTGTAAGCTTAATGTGTAAGTTTTTTAGTTTCCCGAGCCACACTACCCCCGTGAGGAGACCTATGATATTACTTAACTCCTTAACGACGAGCATGTGCTATGATGTACTGGTCAACCTATGTAGCTCATCGTTAATTAAGGATAAAAGATTTCTTTTATGCTTAAGAAGATATTCAATGCTCCATAGCATTATCCATAGTGGACGTGTAAACAAGTTTTAACTTGCTTCCTGCATTGAAATATTGAAGCATCAATTACCAGTTGTTGAGAGTGTCAGGTCAACGGTGTAGAGGTCCTATGTTTGGTTACTAAGGTACACGAGGATATGTTGTTGGTTGCTAAGGTACATGGGGACCTTTTGTTCGGTTGTTAAGGCATATGGGGACCTGTTGCTGGTTGCTAAGGTACACGGGGACCTTTTGTTTGATTGCTAAGGCATATGGGAATCTGTTGATGGTTGCTACGGTACACGGTTAGTTACCTTTTGTTTGGTTGCTAAGGTACATGTAGTGGACCGGTTGAAGCAACTGACGTCGTTCAGTACATCTCATCTCCAGGATACACTAGTTCCAATCCCAGTCTTCGGTATTACAATAACTACCAAGAATGCTACTATCTCATACAAGTAAGCAAGTCCACTTATTTTACCATGTATATGACCGGAAATGGTAGAAGTAGTATTGCCAGTAGATGTAGCATGAATGCGTGCTAGTAGAGTGACAGTTTTAGTAGCAGAATAATAGTGGTACTGCCATTATATATGCATCAATAGTATGTTATTAAGCTTCAATCTAATCTGTTACAATAACTTCTGTAGCGCCGTTTTTATAAAGCACAAATCGGATCATCACAATGACATGGAGAGTCAAAATCCGTAATAGCAATGTGGTTGAAGAATTCGTGACGTAATGGACTGTAACTGTAACTAATTATATATTCTGCCTTAAGTTGCCTCACTATGACTTATCTAACATTACTATTTTTTTTATCTTACGTGATCTCATATTATATTACCTCACTTCGCCACACATATTATACTCTACCATTCCTCACCCTACACATATAACAGAGACGTGTGTACGGTGTTATTGTCGGCAGTCGAGTGCTGGATATCGGGTGATCCTAGAGTTTCAGGGAGACTTTGGCGTTTATTGCTGGACAACTGACTACGGTCTCTGCGTTCACTGGGTCGAGGTTCGATTCCGTAAAGACCTCGGATTCTCCGGACCCAGGTCGGTTTCTCATCTGCTAGTTTAGGCCACCTAATAATAATAATTATTATTTAGGTTTAAAGACACTTCTTCCATTATTCTGTACCTTTTCTTTCTCCTCATCCATTTTCGGTTCCTTAAATTAAGAGGCTGCTCTTCTCATTACCCACTAATTGATGTATGCTTATCTGTTTTGGTCAATTAATTCATTCAAACTGTGTATTTGTGACCAATTAGCCATCAACAGTTCAAGTAGTTCTTTACGTTTTGATTGGCGATGGTCACAAGGGAAGGTCATGAATGGACCAGTCATCCCGATGACTAGAGGTTATAGGGACGCCTATAGGCAGTTACAAGCAAAGATGCGACAACCAAGAGATATGAGTTAGCCTAACAGTTGATGGCTTGTTTATTTAAAAGCTTAACTCAGAAATACAATTAAGCTAAATAAAGAAAATCAATATGAATAAATGGGAAGAAAGTTAAAAGAAGAGAGATATCAACATTTATGATTACCTACAACCAACTAAGTGTGTAGCCAGGTATACATGTAGCTCATTCTTCAACAATGTTAATGCCTGATTTCGCGAGGAATTTTATTCCAGAGAGTGGACTGGTAACAAGGTGCTTGCCTTCTCAACAATGAACTCGTGTAGCATTTAAGAAGACAGCGCCAACTGTTACACCGTCTGGCTCTCGTGGGTCAGTTATCCACTGTGCCGTGTGGCCATGTGCCACAACTTATCCCAGGAGATTTGAACTCACGTTCTCTGAGCTCTGTAATACGGTGGTGGTTTGACACTGATGCGCTCACTGCGTCTTACTACGGGAGACGACAGCGATTATATCACCTGATTGTCCTAAACTAGACTCCGGATTCCGGAATGAGGCAACCTGGAGGAGCAAGCGGTGTCAGTGCATGGCCGCCAAGCGAAGCTCTAAACGACCTCTAAGGATCCGTTTTTCAAAGAGACCATTACAGCTGTTCGCTCTAAAATACTATCTGACAGTCTCTCACCTATTCATTTTTCTCAAAACTGCTTCTTCTCGCGTGGCCATGCGATCTGGCAGCGCTTTTGAACATTTAATCTTACGAGAGGCGCATTACAAACGTTGAAACGCGATTCAATACCATGAAAGTAAATACAACTTTCATGCTATAGTCTGAAGATGAAATGTCATACACGAATCTCAGCTCACAAAACTCCGGCGCTGTTTGGACTTTGACAGTGCCAGTCCCAAGCCTGTAAAAAAAGCAGGGCGACACCAAATCATCTTTGATATGGAGCGGTGTCGTTAAAACTCAACAACATCAGTTCGTAGCAATATAACAGAAATATTGCTTACCCACCATTTCTGATATTCATTAAAAGTTCTTCGATGAATGTGTACTAGTTGATCTGTTGATCTGAAACGTCGTTTCGTTTAGATTCTGTTGCTATTCGCGACCTGATCGTCAGTTTGTATCAGAAGGAAACCAGATGTTGATCATCTTCAAAGCGAAGAGCAACGACGCCACAACTGCAGAAAGGCGAGGATTTGCTTTCACCTACCAAGCAGGTAATCAAATCTATTCTCACCCGATCAGTTCAAATCTAATCTCACCTGACCGATTCAAATCTAATCTCACCTGACCGATTCAAATCTAATCTCACCTGACCGATTCAAATCTAATCTCACCTGACCGATTCAAATCTAATCTCACCTGACCGATTCAAATCTAATCTCACCTGACCGATTCAAATCTAATCTCACCTGACCGATTCAAATCTAATCTCACCTGACCGATTCAAATCTATTCTCACCTGACCGGTTTAAATCTAATCTCACCTGTGCCCGGCTTTGATCCACTTTTCTTATCATTCACAGCCTAATCTGAACAGTTTTTTTTAGCTCTTCCGACCGTTTGGATATCTTTGTCTCTCGCCTCAAGTGTGTCTTGACTCAATGCCTGGCATTTGCTATGACAGGTTCCTCCAGCTGGAATAACCTCCCTTTGCTACTGGCTAAGCTCATGCCTGGAATTTCCCTCACATCCTCTCGCTCTCTCAATACGTACTATTAAAGTAATTCTGGGCTTCTGAATAGTCTGCGAGGGGCGCTCTATAAATGTTCAGATCCTATACAGATACCATATAGATCACTAGGTGTTGTGTGTATGTTTATAATGATCATCATTCTGATAATGCTAAAACCTTTCAAAGGGTGGTATATTAGTAATGGCTCATTAAGGCTGATGTTGTGACTGAGGCTCAATTATTTTTCATATTGGACCATTCTGTAAGTGCGCATGGACAATACGTCGAACACCAAAGAATTTAAGAATGTTTGTCTATGTATATGAAACTGTATTCTAACTGCACTATAATTTACCACAAACGTACGTTAACGATTCTAAAATGATTGGCATCTTGTGTGGAATATTCTAGACATCGACCAGTGCCTCAGTTCTCCGTGTGTTAATGGCGGCGTCTGTATTGACGGATTCCTTGACTACTCGTGCGCCTGTTTGGTCGGATATCTTGGCAAGAGCTGCCAGATCACTACCGATGGCATTCCACCCACGACGAGTAATACGATAATTCAACATCGTTGTATCATTTGTATCACATATCGCTCTATCCGAATCAACAGTTGAACACGAGTTCCGTTCATCCCATATATGCGATGAGGCTGTGCTCTGAGAACAGTTTGCTAATCTGACACAGCTTCGTTTTATTCAATTACTTTTTTGCTAATAGTTTCAGCAAATGGTGTAAGTGTTTCGGAATTGTGTGTTTTTAAAGATTTTAAATTGTATTTATTTCTTTTTACGTTATTTGTTTGGTTTATCATAGCGACCGCTAGCATTTCACACCGACGAAATAGCAATCTAACGCAGTTATTGATTATCACCTTTCATTGCTTCTATTATCCATTCATCACGTTAAATTATTGACCATTGAAGTGCAACTGTTTTATTACAGCTACGTAACAGTTTAGATGATAAGTAGTATGCTGGTTTTGACTGGAACTTTACTGCCGATAGCTAATTTAATCTCATAGGAAGTCTAACACTGGCCAATTTTTCGGTAGAGTTTCCTTTGGATCTGACGTTTCTCATCGATACAAGTACGACAACCGGAAAGAACCTGAGTGCGCTGAAGACATTTGCCAAGCGTATCGTTCAGTCTCAACCGATCAACAGGAACCGAACTCAGTGCGCTGTGCTGACGGTCAGCAACACGACCGGCGTCGTCGCCTACCTCAACCAATACCCAATCTCAGAGGCCATCCTCAGCGCCATCGACTCCATCCAGCTGAGCCCCGGAAGGGCCGACTACTACCTTCCCATCCAGTACCTCAGCATCATGATCTACGCCAACGGTTACGGGCGTCGAATTGGAGCAGCTCGAGTTTCGGTTCTGCTCTTTGATAGTTCATCCTATGACAGTCTGTCCTTCAAGAATAACTTCAACGCCACGGTCAAGGCCGCGGACGACGCGAGACGGATGAACGTCACTCTGATTGTCGTCTGTATTGGTAATGCCACTCCCTCTCGATTGCTGACGGCGATCGCTGGATCTACGGACAATATTGTCTACGTAGAAACCTACGACAAACTCACGTCGACCAACCTTTTCAAGGCCATTGAACAAAAGATCCAACTCAGTGGTATGTCATCGTTTGCCATGCTATGTTATGTACGTAACGTTCCGTTTTGTCATGTTGTGCAATGTTCCGTTATGTCATGTTATGCTATGCGACATTATGTCATGCAATGTTCTGTTATGCTATATACTGTAATATAGTTTTCAGTTATGCTGTGTTGTTATGATATGTTATGTCTTATTCTGTTATGCCATGTTATATTGTTCTTCTAGAATCATGTTATGCTATCGCATGCTGCGATCTTGTGATGATATATGTTAAAAAATATAACATCTGATAGGATCTTAACAACGAGCACCACCCTTCTTATCCTCAACTCTAGTATCTCCTTACATTCCTCTTTTCAGTCTGAGATCTTTGGACATGGGTTCTCTAATCCAGCCACAATGCAGCGATGTAATGGACACTCGTGCATCTAATTTTTGCATGATTTTATCATGCCGATAATTCAACCACCAATAGCCTGAATTAGTTATTCGTTCACCAACTTTACTGTAGGTTAGTGATGTCTGTGTTCGGCCTACCAAGATTAATAAGGAAGAAGTTTAGAGACGTCTTACGATAGCAATGGTCTTTGACGTCTTACCATGTTGTTGGCTTCGTGGTGAATATCGTTTACCCATGTCTTTTCCCTCGGTAATCTAGCCGGGTTCTTGTGAGCGCTTCCATTTCACACTTCACCAGAGGCGGCGATCTCGTTTGACAGGTGGGAGGACATCAAATGAGAGGGGTAGGAAAGGTAGGGGGACACACGTATAACATGTTCCCTTTCAGTAAAAGGTGGGTGGTGACCAGTCCCCCTCGACCCCCTCGGTTCGCCGCCTCTGCACCTCACGGCGGTTTCTTAGATCTTACCGTTTGTTTTTTACTTCTTTTATCTACAACACTACTAGGCGTATTTGCCTTAATAAATTATGAGATTTTTTATCAATTGTGTTTTTGTCTCTTTTGTTTAAGCTAAATGTGTAGATCCTATATTCGTATATACGCAATTTATTCATACAATCTTATGCAACATGAGGTTGAGAAACATTTCCATATGTGCGTACAAATGTTGCTACATCTGTATATATTTATGCAATGCCATCGAGGTGTGATACTAAATGTAGACTTAATAAACCAACTGTTTTGGTCAAAGAAGAGGCAATTGCCGTCTTCTAGAGAATCTTACCATTGGTGGTCTCACCAATGCATTTTGCTACCTCCCTCTCCAGATGTTCCTTGTTGTGCACTTGACTCCGAGTTCTTGGAACTTATTGTGTAATGTTCGACTAACGTTCTTCCATAATCGTTTGTGTCCGGGCGACCGCACTCCTCGCCAGTCCCTATCAAGGTTTAGATTCATCGTGTGAAGCCATTGGTTCAGCAACACTCGACCCAGGCGTAATCAGTCTGGATATCTGGATCTCCTGCCTACGCGGGGTATCCGTGTAGTCTGCTTGATTCTGGTTGACACGAGCGGTTCGATCTACTTGTAGAAGGCTCGTTTCGGGTTGTTGCTGTACTCCTTCTGCCCCTTCCCCGCTTGATCTTCCAAAAACTATACAATGACATTTTTATTTTATATTTAACCATGTAATACGATTTTCTCTCAGAATAAGGATACATGCAGTGAGAGTGAGGTGGATAAATTACAATGCTATTATTTCAGTTATTATTTTATCAATCGAATTTCACACGTGTTACATTGCCTACTCATTCACTTGCATGACTCATATTTAAAACGATACCATGGCATTATAGTCTCCTCTAGTCTTTTGCCCAGCAAAAACGTCAATCAACTTACAGCGTTAATAATCCTGACATGCTCATTCTCATTAGATAGCGGTGCCATATCAGAAAGTCTTTCCTCTGAAATTTTGCTTCTCATATAGTTTTGATGAGGTACAACGAGGCAGTATTGCAAATGTTTTGACAGTCGAGACACCGTAAGTTCACAGCTACAAGATATGTCACAAAAAATAAGCAGAAATATGAATGAGCTAAATAACTGAACTGTCTCAGTGGGCCCTTGAATGGAGTTTATGGGACCCTGCACATATAATGGCCGCCGCTGTTAACAGAATTTAGGTAGTAAGGACTTTAATTTAAAAAATACATTGATAAGATCACACGATGATTTATTGAAGCCAAACCTTGACTTCTTTACCTGTCATTGAGTCCCAAGTTAATTATTTTCATCGGATGATTTGTTATCTATTTACATGCGATGTAGTGCTTTAACTTAGGTCAAAGTGTTTCCATTGTTTCGTTTGAACAGTGCTTCTAAGCATGCAGATATTGGATGATGGAATTACTACGAACTTTACAACCACTCCTACAGCTGCAGTTGCGACTACACCCACAACAACGACAACCACACAAGCAACAACGACTACACCTAGAACAACTCCTCCATCGACTGCGACAACACTCTCAACAACGACAACTATACCAACAACTACGAGGACATCCACGCCATCGACGACTACACCCACAACGACAACTACACCAACAACTACGACTACACCTACGACAACGACAATTACATCAACAACTCCTACCACACCTACGACAACGACAACTACACCAACAACTACGATTTCATCTATGTCAACGACAATTACACCAACTACTCCGACTACACCAACAACTTCGACTACGCTCACAACAACGACAACCACACCAACAACAACGACTATCCCTACAACAACGACAACAACGACAACAACAACGACAGCAACAACACTTACATCAACGACAACTACACCAACAACTACGACTACGCGCACAACAACAACAACACCAACAGCTCCGACTACGCCTACAACAACGACAACTACACCAACGACGACGGCGTCTACAACTACGATTTCCCCGACAACTACACGAACAACAACGATTACGACAAGTGCTATTCCAACTACCTCTATAACAACAACTTCAACAACTACATCAGCATCCACTCCAACAACTCTCGCAACAAGAGCTACTGCTCTCCCACCAATAACAACAACGACTACATTCTCAACGATGAGAACGGTTCCTCTTCGCAAGACTCCTATTGCGACTGTCTTAATGTCGACTCCAAGGACAACACAGGCGACATCTACCTCAGCGACAGCTCAGACTCCTCAGGGTGATCTGAGAACGCCTTCATCTCCTCCTTCGTCAAGCACAGTTGACCAGACAACGACCACCTCCACCTCTGCCAGTCTCTGCATCACGACAACCGGAGACTGCAGCGGGGGACAGGCGTGTGGAGGATGTGCCACGAGAAACGTAACGATCAGCTGCCGTAACAGCCAAGAAGTCTATCAACCGTAAGACAATGCAGCGCAATAGACTCAAGTCTAATCTGACCTCATCTGAACGAATCTGATCTGAGATCTGTTATGATGTTATCTGGAGTTTACCTGATCTTTTCTTATCTTATCGGATCTTATCTTATCTGTTGTTATATTCTTTGATCCTTTCTGATCTCTCCTTTTCTGATCTTATCTGATGTAATCAGATCTAATAATTATGATCTGATATGGTATTTTATTATTTTATCAGGTCTTATCTGGTATAATCTGATTTCATTGGGTCGTATCTGGTCTTATCTGATATTATCTTATGTCTTTTTTATCACCTAATGTTATCGAATTCATTTTATCTTATTTTGTCTCATAGTATCTTGTCTGATATTTTCTAATACTGTCTAATCCTTTCTTATATCATATGATCGTATCTTATGTTTTAATATCTTATCTGATCTTTGTTTATCTGGTCTGATCTTATTTCATCCGATCGGATAATTCTAGTTTAGTCTACTCTAATTCTAAATCTTATCCCACCTTATCTGATATCGTCTAAGATCTCATGTAAGCAGTTCCACAGCACCACAAAACTTCAATCGGGGTCGATACACGCAATTACCGCAGTCAATGTTCGTTAAATAAACCAAAACGACCAATGGAAAAATTTGCCAGGGACTGAGTAGCTATGGGTGGGATTGGCTGGCGAGGACAACATTCTGTACCCCATTGTTGTCATCTCCAGACCTTGCCATTTACTACATGAAAGACTGTTTTCCTTCGCAGATGAGTGGCGAGGCAATCCAAAACATAACTTTATCCAACCATAGAGTTATATACTGATCGAGACATTTATTTAAGCGAACTTCAGGGTGTGCACACTAACCGCAAGTCCAGGAAAAGCAGTATGCTGTCAAAACAGTAGAAAATTCAAAATATCTGTGTTTAAGAATAATTGGCTAAGCAATATTAACACGCAATGTAATTACTGCATCTTATAAGTTAAATCTCCAAATAGGACGACGTTCAACAATCCATGACGCCATACACATTTTAAATTAGGATTTTAATAACTGACTTCTTTGAGCTGCACATGAAAAGCTCCTATCAGCTACGTTGGCCCTTTCTTGTCAGGAAGCCTATCGTCTCGCTTGTGTTCCTCTCGATTCCTAGAACATTCGCTGTTTAAAGTTCTGATGATCTATTGTAGAGTCACGACATCTGCAGAGCGTTGCCACTTGGAGATGGAGACGCAGCCGTGCTTTGAACAGTGCAGAATATTCATCGGAAGATTGTATATCATGTAAGTATACACAGAAGAGCACTCCACGAATCTCTTTCTAACGATCGGCCTTAGCTCAATTAATGAAAGCTCATTGCTAATTAAGTGTATAATAATAGTCTTTGGTCACCATAGGATGACTTAAAGGACGACTTGTTTTGAGCACCAGAGAACCCTCAAGATGGGAAAGACTATGAACGCTGTTGGCTGGGCTCTGTGTGTGTACAAGATCCCTCAGGTGGCGACTTTCCGGATTGCCTGAACATTATAAATATAGACTACATAGATCTATATGGATCGGTGAAATTTAATTAAGCCGATGGTGGTGTCCTTGGGCCTATGCTTCTTATTCGTATGTATTGTAACGGTTCAGAGGTACGCCCACCTGGTGTCGACCTGCTGTAGTGTCTGCCTGTTGTGTACGCCTGTCTACTATGTTCTTTCTTCTGTGGTATCTACCTGCTGTTTACGCCTATCTACTATCTACTGTAGATATCTACTATCTACTGTATCCTATCTACTGTGTATTATCTACTATCCACTGTGTAGTCTCTACTGTCTACTATCTACTGTAGTCTATCTACTATCTACTATAGATATCTACTATCTACTGTATCCTATCTACTGTGTATCATCTACTATCTACGGCAAATTAGTATAAAAGGATCAGAGAGTCGTCATCGGAGAGTCGTCATCGGAGAGTCGTCGTAGGATCGTGGTCGTAGTCGTCATCGGAGAGTCGTCGTAGGATCGTGGTCGTCGCCGTCGTCTGGAGATTGTCATCGGGGAGCCTTGTAGATTCGGCTTCGGCCTTGCAGTCTCGGCTCCTATGAAGCACGAATAGTCGTCGTGGCTTGCGATAGTCGTCGTGGATATAGTCGTCGTAGTTTTGCGATAGTCGCCGTCAGCCATTGACGTAGCATAGTAGTCGCCGTCAGCCATTGACGTAGCGTTGCAATTACTCGTTAGTTATCGACGTAGGGCGTATTGAGGGAGTGAGAAACGGACTGTTTCCAAATCGGCGCTACAGAAGTATTGTTTTCCGTTGTACATTAAAAGAAGATTATCGAACAAACGTGTCTTATTCCAAGCGTCATCCAGAAAGGAGCTATTTAAACCTTAAATGATTAGTCTTCAGCAAACAACTGAAGCCTTACTCAGCGGACTGCAACACGAACTACCCCCATATCGGACGGGGCTGCAAGTCGTCATCCTGGTCACTGTCGAATAGGCCCCGTTCCGTTACAGTATTAAATTATTATTATTTATATACGAATGTTTGTATGGATGTATACTTTTGTACATATAGCTGGCTATTTATATAACGCCTTTTCAGAGACGAGATAAGGCACTACAGCACGGTTAAGTAGCAGAACTGGCTGCAGGTGCGGCTTGCTTGTTGCTTCATTAAGTGCAAACAGATGCAGAAGCGTATGACCGAGATATGAACATATTTAGAAACCACTAAATTCTTGTTAATTGTTATAGTGTTCTGTTTGCACAGGAATTGCAATCCGTATTGTTGTGAAAGCTACAGTCTTGTGAACAATATCTGCGTTAAGAGTTAGACGAATTCCTTACGACATCTGGTGAACGCCTGGGGACGTTGACCGTCCGCCATTTTGGATCTGATATTAGAACGATTAGTTTTTTTGCTGTAATTGTTGAATGATTTAGGTGTAATTAATTATAGTCTTCGTTAAATCGTTTTCAAAATGAATCTTACACATAATTATCTGTTTATTGGAATATTTTAAAGTTGTTGGATATATTTGACTTTTTTTTTATCTTATTGGCACATTGCTCTTATTGCAATATTGCTGGAGAACCAGCGAATCGAAACCCAATGAAAGCCAAACTGCATCATCTGGCGGCTTCAGTAATTAATAATTACATAAAGCGTCTCAACTCAACGCGAGATGCAGGTGGTTCGCTAAATGAGTTACCAAGGCTGAGAAAATAATGCCGCTCGCATTTCATCCATTTTCTCTTCTAAGTCGGATTATCCTACCTGAATAGTTTCTCAGCGTAAGTAATTACTTATTTAGAGTAAGACTATGTACAGAGAAGGAAGAAACTGGAAGCCACAGAACTGAAATGGAATGATAAGAGCAATTGAAGTGCCAAATGCCGGCCAAACACGAAATCCTACAAACTGCCATAGGAAATCGTACCTTGTATGTTGCCAGCATGTTCGTAATTTGATTAACTGGTTGTAATGTAATGGAGTGTGCAGCTTCTAAATATGTGATATATAAAAACAAATTAGACTCAGAAGCCTTAGGCAAAAGTGTTGCTCTAATTATTATTATTTTTTATTAGCCTACTATTATAATTATAATCACCATCTCCGTGATGATGATGATGGTGATTATAATAATAGTGGTAGGCTAATAAAAAAAATTATAGTTGGAGCAACACTTTTCTTGGAGCAACACATCTTCCTCATTGTCACCATAATCAATATCATCACTATCATCACCAATATTGTTATTTGTTTTTATTGTTGCTGTTGTTATTGTTATTGTTGTTTTATTATTAATATTATTTTTTTATTTTTTCCCGAGGTAGGCCTACATATGATCTCTCGGGATTCAATAAATTGGGGGGCGTTGTTCTGGAATGGTTCGTCATCGCAGGTGGTTTTCTAGGTGGAGAAACTGCTACAAAACGTGACTGCCTTGAAGCGCTGGGCGACCATTGACAAGCGCTGATAGAGGAAGGTAGTCTCTCTCCTGTCGCCTGATAGGCCTACTTATTATTATTATTATTATTATTATTATTATTATAATTTTAGTTTTTTCTGAGTTACTTAGTTCAATAGGGGCTTAGAGATTATTAATATAGATATTTAATTGTCCGGAGGGTCAGGCCTACTCTTGTGGGATCAACAATATAATACTATATTATTATTATTTCTTTTAGTAATATTATTACTATTATCATTTCTGTATTTATTAAGCGCCACTATCCAATGACAAAGCATCATTAATGACGCTGAACAACTGTGACGAATAGATTTGCTCAAAGACCCATCTCAGTAGGCCTATGCCTTTACATTTAAAAAATGGCGTTCAAACCAGTTATATATATCGTGTTGCTCTCCAGACGGAAGAGGTGCTATATATGTTCGTGTATAGCGTGATACATTCAGTTACGTTACGTTTGATTGTAAACGATGCTTTACGCAGGTCTGCCTTGTAATGTCTCTACCTCTGTCTGATGTGTCCCTAACTGCTTTCACTAACCTTAGGTAACTCTCATCAAAGGTGTCAACAATCGTCGCTACGGGTCTTCGAATATTCTCTCTATACCTAGACATAAATTAAACTGGCTAAGCATGTTTACGTTTACATCGTATGCAAGTATTTGTCCATGAAAAATAGCTGTAATTGGCAAATCGACTGATGTGTTGCTCTATGTTTACAAGATTTAACTATTGATATATACAATTGCGATAGAGAAGTAATCGTTCGGGTTAGAGAAGAGTCGAAGTCTCAATATATGTAATTATAATAGTGTAACTTTTGAACAAAACAGACGAAAATTGTCTGTTTAGATGATTATTTTTGTCTCTCGTTGACCAACTTGTGAGACGGTTTTAAGACTGGTTCGCATGCCTACTTTAAAGTTTGGCTGTTAGACAAATTATTTGAGTCTTTCCTATGTTGACTGTAACAACCATCGTTGAAAGCTGTATGTTTTGAATGAATGGAGGCATGTGAGCAACGAGATACTGATAGATTGTATATCAAGATCAAACAACGTAGCAGTCGATTTAATGCATTTTTTTACATTACCAGTGATCGACAGTAGTATATGTAATTCTATGATTTTTATATGTATGCAATAATTTTAATGTGCATTTTAATTTTAGTCAATTTTTAAACTAATTTTCCGCATCGATATATATAATTATTGACTTCGATTACTTGCTTTAGCTGTTTTTTTAGAGACAATTAACTGATGAACAGTTGCTGCTATTAGTCCAGGTTTTCGTCTACTTTTGAAACAAGAACTTTCTAATTATTTGTTTCTTAAATAGCATTTGTCTAAGTTGTATTTTACTGTAATGTCGACTGAAGACGTTTCTAACAAGTATTATTCAGTGTATTTCCATTCTGACCATTGAAAAATAATTGGTATAATGAACGTATAAGGCGTACATGTATAAAACTATATAGGCCTACCTTGTTCTGTCCATATTCTGTGACTTTCTAATAAAGATGGGCTTTCATTCATAATACAGCTATGTGCTTGTTAGAATAACGGAATCGTGTATAGACTTAGCCTAAAATAAAAGTACATCTGAATTCTATTTATCTGTGACGAATAGATTTGCTCAAAGTCTCTCCCCTCCTATCGAGGATTTTATGGTTACAATGTATGTCTACTTCTAGAAGTTCTATCGACTCATTATGTAATCTACCTATCGCAATTCAACCTCTGAAGTAGATTGATTATGACATCATTATGCCAGAAAATTAATTACTTGGAACTTTATGACAAAGCACAGCGGGCTGTGAATATGGAATACGTTGTCTTTGCACGTTGACTAAATAGATGACAATTTAAATAACAACTGCGCAAATTTCTAAACGATGACACACGACTGTAGGCCTAATTTGAACCGTGTTCTCTGTTTTAGTTAAGTTTCATTTTGTTGAGAAAGTTGTGCTTCTGACCCAGTTATTTCTATAGTTATGACATCCATGTATAGCCTACTTATAGACCTCCATCTTGCAGCAAACTCTGCCTTAATTAAGCTGACGATGTCCAGGCATGCACGTAGGCCTAACCACTAGATCACTTACTTATACGCTGCATGGTCATTTAAAAGTTGCCCTTTTCTTCGAGCCAATTAATTAAATAGTTTTATTATTTGTTGGGATTCTTTTCTTTGATCACTCCCAATCACTCATTTTGAACACAATTTTATGCCTGTTATGCATTAATCATCATTGTAATTTGCAACGTACACTGTACTAACTGTTGTCATTATTTATAGCCAACTACGATGCTGGACGGATAACTGAACTTAATTGAGATAAGCCAAATATAGATTAGTACTATTAGCAAAAACTCTGCCAGTCAGTATGCATTGCAACCAGGCTATACGGTCTATACCACACAGAATACGATGCCCACTCGGAAGCTCGCCTACTCGATCCAGCGCGATCGATTTTCCAACTGCCTGTTCTTTCCAAATTGGATGCTCATGGTACAGAAAGGGTAGTGATGAATGAAAAGATATGGATTGAGAGTTAAGGAGGGACGTGGAACGGAAGAGGTGGCATCTGATGAAAAAGGATGGATTGAAATATGGAGAAGTACGTGGGATGGAAGCGACATTGAGATCAGGGCGAGATTCCAGCAATGTGGTCGTATCTTTCGCCTTCGACTGAAATTTCCTATAAAACGCCGATAAAACTTAGCGGCGAGAATTTATTGACGAAATAAATCCGGTAGAACGACCGATTTCGGCGCTCTGCGTCCTACTGCTACCATCCCTTACAACGAAATCCGCGCGTAGTTGAACATGTAGGCAGAAGTAACGGATTCGCTTCATGTCGCCACTCCTTGCTCACTACATCAAACATAAAAAAGCGAATCCTTGCAATCAGAGAAAATAAGAGTGGTCATTGATGTAACGTCTTTCGATAATAAAAAAACATCGTCGCTGCAGCAGCGCTTCAAGGCTATCGTGACACACCATTACGTATCAGAACGTCTCCTAGCGCATCAGAAAAGACGGTTACACACCGGAAGGTTGTGGGCTGCATATTGATGATAGAGAAGCAATCCCGGTTGAAGATTAGTATTGTTAGCAACACTCTAGACATGTGCTGATGCTCCCGAAGGTTCATTTGAATCCGTTGTATTTGGGTCAATGCGATGTACCAAGCACTAATGCTTCTTCTCTGAATAAATTAGGTCACTCGCTCGGACTCCAAATATTTACTCTGTGGACTTAGTATCCTCCAGCGACACTGGTTTCGAGAAGTCTAGATGGAAATCTATTACTCAAATCTGTCGAAAGGATCAGTTTGTGTAGGCGTATGCTGTGGCGTGAATATAGACTACTGTAAACATTTCAGACGATGACTATTATTTGGTATGTTGTGAAAGTTGCTATGCATAGGCCAATTTTGTCGATCTAGCCAAACGACTCAACGTCGTTAAATGATAATCCAAGTTTAAACAGGATTGCCAGTTTTATCACATTTTAATAATAGTCATCATGATTTATGTGCTATACTTGACCTCGGGGTCAATACGAGTGAATAAGATCCTGTAGGCTACGTATACGTTATTGACACATGAGCTCATTGATGTGATCAGGCCTCCTTCCATTCGTCACTGCTCTGTGCAGCTGTCCTATTCTGGAGGGACATCACCATATCGGACAGCACTTGGCCCCACCCTGACTCAGCACTTAGCCCTTACTCTGGCTCAGCATTTGGCCCTTACTCTGGCTCAGCATCTGGCCCTTACTCTAGCTCAACACATGACCCCTCCTCTGGCACAGCACTTTGCCCTTACTCTGGCTCAACACTTGGCCCTTACTCTGACTCAGCACTTGGCCCTTACTCTGGCTCAACACCTGGCCCTTCCTGTGGCACAACACTTGGCCCTGACTCAGGCTCAGACCAGACAATATCAGACCCAGACATTTTTCGTAAAATGTGTTTACACAAACGCCTGGTATCAATGCAATGTTAACTTAACATCCTTTGTACTAGTAGTATCTATCTCTTCAAACTTAAATGACGAGATTATCTGCTATCAAATTCGTCTGACTTATGTGCGCACGTCATTCTGCTTGTCGTTACTAGCCTATAGCTTAACTGACTAGTTAAGATATTGTGTACTAGGTGCTTAATGTTTAAAACTTGCTGCTCTGAGTAGGCTCTAGCAACAAAATAATGATGGCCCTATTAGCGGGGCATGTGGTCCATTGGGGGTTTCTCTTTCTCTGTTGCTCCATTCCAACTTGTATCAGCCTAACAGTAGGCTATATTTTGGGATAAATACTGTTCTATTTCTGGGCTCAATTAAATCACGTGGCTATGGATACAATGTATGGTCCAGGAATGGTTTGTGTTGTTTTGCATTACATTAGATTGATAGCTCAAAGCACATCAGTTAAGATTTGATTGATTAGGAAAAAGTCAACTCAAGACGTTTAATTGCAGTTTTTATTATATTCAGATTAAAAAACATTCCTGCAAACTTCGTATTGTTTTAAATATTTTGATACTGCGCGTAAAACGACATGCATAAATAATTAAATAATTCAGCATATGAAAATAAATAGTATACATTCGTCGATTTTTAAAATTTCAAAACCAATTTATTCCTGACATATTTATCTAGTACTGCCTAAAATATGATAGCTCCTGTAATCCAGTAATGACGTAATAATGACATACTTTGCGTCAACATTCGAGTTTTAAGGATGGCCTAAATTACATCAATAGAATTTTCAATTGTTTTTAAATGTTGTCGATAGACAGCCAAAAAATTAGTTTACTTTTTTTCATGACTTAACTCCTATAAATCTCATTCAATCACGTGGCCTACGTACAAAATGTCCTTGTCACCGAGCTTAAGCTGAGCGCGCCTCACTTATGTTCACGTGAATTGGGTGTATTGGACTTACATGTAACTCGTCGACGTAACATGCCTGTGAATCTCCTGAGGCATGCTTCTCTTGTTGTCGCCCCTGTTTCTTCATTGTCTGCTGGTGCATGCCTCGGTTTGATATATTATTTCATAGTCTGCGAGTTTTCCAGACGAACGCATACGATAAGATAAAGGCGGCATGATCTTATGCAATCGTACGATTCCACCCTTCCAAAAATTTATCATGTTCGGTCTTTGCTTTGGCTTCTAAAAATCCATTTGTTTGTGACCTTGCTCTACATGCACCATGCATCTCTTGCAACTGTCCATGCCTCCTCATATTGCATTGACTTCCTAAAGTGGATCAATGCTGGTTGGCATAACACATAGAACCCTTTCTTCCCTGCATTTATCAGCACCCGAGCTATTCGCTTAACTCTGACGACAGAATAGTCGTCCGAGATCTGATCGGAAGTTGCGATTCATGAACGAGTAGATGACCGGATTAGCGACGTTGTTGGCGAAGTAGACGTAGAATACGACGATGTTGTTTGGCAGCAGCTGAAGCACCATCAGGAACGCAGGCATGAACGTCACGACGAACACGAGTGTCACGACAAACAACATGGCGGCTGTCTTGAGGTTGGCCAAGCGGAACGCATCGACACGACTGGCTCTCCGCATCAGGCCACTCATTCGGAACGTGGGAGCACGGGCCTCACCGCGAAACCTCCTTATCTGAGCATGACGCCCAATTGGGTTCGAGGCGACGATGGGTGGGGCTGTGGGACACACAGCGTCGTCTGTGCAGCGGGGTCGCGAGACGAGGTGACCATCGACGAGGAGACCTGGTCTGATGACGGCCGTTGACAGTGACTGGACGAGCGCGAGGCTCTGACTCTTTTGGCTCCAGCGAAGGTTGCGACGCGTCCGAACGGAGCGGTAGATGAGCGTGTACAGAACGGCGACGATGACCAAGCAGAGCGGAAACGTCGCTGTGTGCAGCTTCTGGTAGTACCACTGAAAGTCTTTGCTGATCACCAGGTCGCGTTCCTTGCAGTGTCCGGTATTCACCAATTCGATCATGTCATCAACCGTCACATCGTGAAGACAAATATCAGTCTCAGAATCATTGAAATCCGTCGCGATCGAGTGATTTTCGCAGTCAAGCGGAACACCCGTGGAGCAGTCGAGCGGATCGAGCGTCGAATTAGTGACGGGTTTCATCTCGTAGACGCCGTAGATTAGCGAGACGCAAACGCCCTGTCCTGCAGCCAATGCACCGAGGGCAGCGATGAGAACCTTGGCCCGTTTGACGTTCATGGCGTGGATAAGAGGATGGCAGATGCAGAGGTAGCGGTCGACGGCAATGGCGACCATGATCATCGCCGAGAAGGGAATGTTCGACGTGATCAGGAACTGATAGATCTTGCATACGACGTCGTTCTCGACGCGAAAGTCGTGATACTCCATGAAGATGGTGTATGGAATGACGACAAGACAGGTGCTGAAGTCGACGATGGCCAGAACGAGGATGAAGACGGTCGACACTAACTGATCTCGTCTCGTAGAGAAGACATAGAGGACGATGGCGTTGCCGATCGTTCCAACGACACTCAGCATCGACAGGTAACCAATGACGACGAACAGTTCGGGCAGGGATGTGGCGACGTCCGTCTCTTCATCGCCCAGATCGATCTCCCACTTCCGGTCAGTGGCTGTTGTCGTTAGATAGGTCACGTGATCGAAGTCGGATGGCATGGCTGATCCCACAGTCAACGCCTTAGAGAAATACGCTCTCAAGCGCCATTCTAGTTCTACACAGAAAAAACACATAACAGCGTATTATAAGTCAATGCTTTTTTAACAAATCTGACCCTGAGCATTGTTGGGTGAAACAATGGAATATCTTTCCTCATGATTTTGAAGTCTTTATAAATTTAGGCTAACAATGCGCCTCGCTTTGGCTGAGACTCTGATAAAACTACATGTTGTAACTATAATCGTATATACTATAATGCGTATAGGTTACCCACCAAGCTTCTATGAGGAAAGATTTGTAAAAGTCACTCTGACAACATTTGCAAGGATTTAATAGAAGAGGCTGACTCATTAAGACGAATTTATCAAGAAAATATTGGCTTAAAAATGATTCAACTTCTTCAGTTGTTGAAACTGCATGAAATTTCGCTACAGAATCTCTTCCCCAATTTAATTGTTGCCATGAGGATTTTCTTGTTGTCTTCGAGCTCCCGTTGCAAGTGCAGAGTGCATTCAGCGTATTAAAACGAGTCAAAAAGTATCAGCGGGCAACAATATGTCGAACCAGAGTCAATGGATTGGCAACATTGGCCATTGAAGTGGAGTTGGCAAAAACTTTACATTTTTATTCAGTTATTGATTCCTTTGCAAGCAAAAAGTCCAGAAAGGCCCCCAATGAATTAATTGAGAATATTCAAGTAAAAATCTGGTTAATAAAACCGAATGTGATTTGTTAATTAATTTGTTAATAATTACAGAAAAAGTGTACAAATAATCAAAGGGTGGGGGCCCCTAATTATTTAGTTCGGGGTGGGGATCCGAGTCATTTGTCTCCCCTTTCCCCACTCTCAGTGGACCTGATGTTGATTATAATTATTCTTATCATATTCCCCGTCTCGGTGTTATGTGGTTTTGCGATTTGCAGAGCTTTTGTAGTTAAACTTGTGTTGTTACATAATTTAGCCAATAGCAGGAAATGTTTAACACAGTAAGTCAGCAGGACTTCATGAAAACATAATATTCAGATTTAGGCCTATTCAGTTTTCACGAAATCTATTAATTTGTGGAGCATGCTGCACATATATTTATAGACAAACTTCACAGTAAAGACAATAACTTTGTAACTCTACGAGTGTCATGACGTCTATGTACAGTGCTTTAAGCCATACGCTTTTTAAAGAAAATATGATTTGTTTAAGAGTTAGTTACTATCTTGATCTTCCTGATCCATTATTATTATTATTTTAGTATTATTATTACTACAACCACTACTACTATTTTGATATATTATTAAAAAAATATTATTGTTATAAATTATTACTGTTATTGCTATTGCTTAACCTATGTATATGGAAATTATTAATTTCTTAATTAGTAATTTTGACACATTGTAATTGTATTCTAATTATGACAACTTGTTCCTAGGTTAAGTCTGAGAGTGAAATGGAAATAGGGTGAATAGTTGGTCATTAAATGGGCCAAATAGAAGGAGATGTGGAGAATGTATGCGGTCTAATAATCGGAAAGTAGTTATACTTATGACATATAACTGATTGACATGTGCAAATGGAAGCTGATAGACGAACAAAGTAAGTACGAGAACGAACTTTAAAGAAAGGGAATGCCTAACTAACTGTCAACATCAGTAGCCTACTAAGTGAATAAGAATGTTAGATTACGTTCATCTTATAGATAAGTTATTGAACGAGACGAATCAGGAATGTTTGCATGTGTTTTCCTGGAAGAAGAAGAGTTGTCTTTTAACATGACCCCCGAGAATTAGACAAGCTTTGAAGAGTTAGCCACTTCGTTTTCTTTGCTTGGGCATGTGAGGGCATGTGGCAAGTACTCAATCTACATCGTCCAATCTTCCAACCGACCGTCTGCGGCCAAGGTACTCGTTGCGGAGTTGATAAAATTTAGAAACATTGTGAAGAATAAGCCTTAACTCTCGCGACAAATGTTTGCTTTGCCCTTGAACATTTTTTAACGTATGCCATTTAGGTTCTTATTCTTCCTCCTTTTCTTGTTCTTTCTTCTACTTATTCTTCATTTTCTCATGTATGGTGTCAATCACCCACCATCATCTACGCATAACGCCTCTATCCCAGATCTACAAATTTCCGATAGATCTGATCTATCTGTCACCCCTTGGGCTCTCCACTCAAAACTGAGATCTCAGCTATAATTAATTCTTACCCCAAGTCATTTCCACTTTCCAATTTTCGACCTAAACGATACCCACCTCAACCGATCCTCTGCCCCTATTAGGACTATCTGAGCTCGTCTACTTGTATACGAACGAGTGACCGGTTTGTAAGCCAAGTTAGGCCTATATGGTTCGCTTCTGTTTCCCTTCTGAGTAATGGCATTCCATTGGCATCTCTAGTCTGCATTGATAAATGATATTGAATTGCTAATTCCTCTACAATTTCTTCCTTCGTTTCATATACAAATTGAGCATGCAGGTCATAGTAGCTTAATTGGTTACTTTGTGTAGTGTAGGCCTACTTTTCTGCAGAACGTGCGAGACACATCAGCTGCACCATAACGTGTTCTACTACCTATTCTTTACAAAATATTATTGCCATAATCTTTGTTTTGTTCATAACTTTCATCATAATTATATTATAAGACAAAATAATGTATAAAGACCTTCAAGGCGGGAATGGTCTGCAGGCAATGATGGATAAACTGAACACAATTATAATATTATCATCTGATTACGGAATGAAAATAAGCACAACAAAGACAAGTTAAGGTACTGAAGATAAGTAGGCCTAAGGAAATGAGATTTTAGTCAAAGTACACATTGCAGGGAAAATGGAACAGTGAAAGAATTAAAGTTTAGCCTATTATAGGAAGTACTAGTATGATCACGACAGATGCCAAATGTAACAGCGAAGTTAAAAGAAGGATTACAGCGAAGTTAAAAGAAGGGCAATCCAAAATAGGAGAAAACTACTGAGACGAAAACTTTACAGAAATCTGATGGTAGGCCTAATTAAACAGTGAGCCAACTTCTGGTGGTTTAGAAGCTCATAACACGCAGCCTTCGCTCTTGCCAACATAGCTAATCGAGCCAATTGATATTCATTCAAGCAATTACGAGTTACCACAATACACTTGTTATGTGAATGCATATCTGCAAAATAGAGAATATAAATTATTACATTTAAAATATCTCAAACGTCAGGCATGTTATTTTATATGAAAAGTTTTTATTCATTTCAATTAAAACATTTCGTACAAATTAACATCTCAGAGGGCCCCGAATGAATGAAAACACGTTTGAAATACCGTAGATATAATAAATTCTCTATTTTGCAGTAAAGCATTCACATGACAAGTCTATTGTGGTAACTAATAATTGCTTTATTAATGGAAATATCAATATCAGCTCGGTTAGCTGTGTTGGTAAGAGCGAAAGCTGCGTGTTATGAGCCTCTTCGCGTCCAGAATTTGGCTCTCTATTTAATTGAATGAAAATTTTGAATAAAGTTGCGTATTTCGATATTTGATATGATGACGTAACGTCACATATCTCAGACTCCCCTCGTCACAAATCGTCACAGATGTATGATCCCTCAAATAGGTGTGTGAGGTCATTTATAGACGGGTCGGCTATAAATGAACTCACTCAGCCTCAGTGTACAAATTCAGAAGGACCCCAAAAATGTTTGCGCCTCGGGCCCCGCGTTCTATAAACGCGCCTCTTAGAATGAGACAACGAAAATGGATTTTGGCACATGGTGAGAGAATGTTCACTACTAAGAACATTCATAGAAGGAAAAACAAAGGGTGCAGCGGACAGGAGGAAGAGCAATACATATGAAGCGTGACTGGATGACGTCAGATGGAAATATTTAAATCTTACAGAAGAGGTCCAACAGCAAGAGGAGTGCGCCACTCCTCTTGCGCCTATGACATTTGAACATGATGGATAACACGAAGAGCAAGATATCATCTTAATAGTCCGTTACTATAGCCTACAATGAATAGAAAGTTAAGACCTACAAACTGTTATCTGGTTGCTCTCTCAAGATAACGTGATTCTACAAATGTAAGCGACAATGTTGTAGAACAAAATATCGCTGCTTAATTTAGTTACGCTCTTATAGTTTTAAGAAATGGATATCCATTAGGTTTGATTTCGCCTTTAAAGTGGATCAAAACTCCTCTAAATATCCTTGCACAACGCGTCGTCAAAACTGCAATAGAGTTTTCATACATTAACAGTGTGCGGGAAGTGTACATGTATGGTCGAATTATAACTTTCTAGCACAAGACTCAGAACTGTCATCCATCTTCCTGTTGCTGTTGTATCTTTTAATTTAACGCCATTTTTAGCTGCTCGAAATAAAGATTCATAAAGGTTGTGTGCGTGTTGTGTATTTATTATCCTGCATCATGTGAGTAGGTTTTCTCAGATTTTCTCCTACGTTTATATTATCATACGATATGTTTATATTTTAATACTTACAACCTGTACGTAGGCCTATAATAATTAATCACATTAATAGTATAGGTTATAATGCTCATCGAGTGATGTCACTGGGCAAAGTTTTCAGGTTCAACATCTGATTTTAGGTTAAAAGAACAAGATCAACTGTAAGCATAGAAAACGAATAGAAAATAATATAGACACCTTATAGACAACATTAATTAGCTGAATGGATCATCACATTTTCGCCTTTCTTATAGCGTCTAGGGGTTGTATGGCCGCAACCTGTTACGTTCAAATACTAAATAACTGCGAATAATTGACGATTGTCGTAATTCGCTAAACGCTAATGAACTTTACTAAAAGTGAGACTGCATGGTTTTGCTAATTCTAACGGTGCAAATGTTAGCATTAAATAGAATAATATAATAGAGTATTTGCGTGGTAGAGGAATTGGCTGTGTCAATGGAAAATGCTATAAGTGAAGATACTCCAAGGTTTTACAATCCCTGAGATGAAAATCGGTTTTCCTCAAGGTAAGATTTCTGTTTCAACCAATTGGCATAATTTTCTGCGAACTCAAGCAGCCTGGTTACATTAAGTTCATTTTTTTCTCTTGTCCTACTGCTGTTAAAAAATAAACATATACATTGACATCAGTCCCTCATTTTTTTGAGGGTTATATGTTTTCCCAATATATTGATTCGCCTAGCTCCGTTAGCTTTGCACAAATATTTTTGATCTAGTTAGTCTCAGTAGCTGAATTCAGCCGGATCTGAGATCCGGAACCTCGGATTTAAGATCCACCACCTAACAGATATGATCAAGCCACCTAAATGCAGGTTTAGATTAAATAATTAGCCATAGAACCCTTCTATTTTTCTATACATTTTATCATTACCTGAATAGGAAATAGCGATTAAGTTTGTATCTTTATAGATTCACTTAGCCTGATTTAGTCTTGAGTTTAACATTTTTTAATATGTGGAGATCCAGCATCCCTGGATAAGCTATTTAACCACTGGCTGGTCTGCTTGTTGGCTCTCATCACTTTTCATACTTGATTATAGTAACATCGATACATAGCCTGCTACTAACAAAATCTCTCACTTAGAGTGTTACCAACATGACATGTCACTATTAGTCTCATTGGTTCTTGTTATGACTAAGTCAAGAATGATTTTCCTCTAGTCGCCATCATAATCTGAGCACTGTTGATGAAGCTGATTTTAATAAAATCAAAGAATGTCTGTCTCTTTCTCATTGTCGATGGCATACATGAATAGCTGGCCAATGTGCTAATTGAATTTTTATTGATCATGGATACTGTTTTTAATCCTTGGACCTTTCTATAACTTCGACAAACCTGCTGCTTGTATTGTTGACTGCATATCGTACTGAGGTACTCTATACGAAATTTTATAGCATATAAGAATTTTGTGTCATCTCATTTGAACTCGTGACAGATGCGACGGTAATGTAGCAATACTATTTTCATGATGACTATTGTTTTATTGAAGATTAGGAGGTGCACATAGGAACCCATAATAACCAAATAACCTATCAATGCATGCATATTTTCAGAAACCAATCACCCAGAGCAATAATCGCAAAATTCATATAAGAACCAATACTGCAGAAAAACCATGCAAGTGAATAATATTTCGAAATGCATTTGCAAATAGGAGTCAAATGGATTTAGATATAAGAACCAACCATGGAGAAACCCAAATAAGTGCAGTTTATGCCAGAAAGCTTATTCTAAAAAGACTTTTCTTGATCTCCACTTCAGAACACACACCCGAGAAACACCTTACACGTGCAGTTACTGTACTAAAAGATTTACAAGGAAGGGTCTGATGGAATGCCGCCGAAGAACTCACACTGAAAATAAACCTTACAAGTGCAATTTCTGTTCTAAAATAGTTACAAGGAAGGGTCTGATGGAATGCCACAGAAGAACTCACACTGAAGATCAACCTAGCAAGTGCAAACTTTGTCACAGAGCATTTGCGAATTCAGGTTTTCTTACATACCATACAAGAACACACACTGGAAAACGACCATACATGTGCAATTTTTGCTCTAAACTATTTAGAAGCGAAAGTGTCCTGGTTCGACACATTAGAACCCACACTGGAGAAAAACCTTTCAAGTGCAATACGCGTCATAAAGCATTTGCAAGCAAATATCGCCGGGATCGACACATTAGAACCCACACTGGAGAAAAGCCATACACATGCAGTTTTTGTAACAAAGCATTTGCAAGGAAAAGTCAGCTCGATAGTCACAAACGAGCCCATACTGAAGAAAAACCATTCAAGTGCAATTCGTGTCATAAAGCATTCAGATGCAAATATCACCGGGATCGACACATTAGAATCCACACTGGAGAAAAGCCATACACATGCAGTTTTTGTAACAAAGCATTTGCAAGGAAAAGTCAGCTCGATAGTCACAAACGAGCCCATATTAAAGAAAAATCATTCAAGTGCAATTCGTGTCATAAAGCATTCAGACGCAAATATCACCGGGATCGACACATTAGAATCCACACTGGAGAAAAGCCATACACATGCAGTTTTTGTAACAAAGCATTTGCAAGGAAAAGTCAGCTCGATAGTCACAAACGAACCCATACTAAAGAAAAACCATTCAAGTGCAATTCGTGTCATAAAGCATTTACTCTGAAGGCTAAACTTGACCTCCACTTAAGAACCCATCCTGGGGAAAAGCCATGCAAGTGTAGTTTCTGTGTCATAATATTTACTAATAAGGGTCCACTGGAAAGCCATAGAAGAACTCACACTGGAGAAAAACCTTAGACGTGCAGTTTCTGTACTAAAAGATTTACAAGGAAGGGTCTGATGGAATGCCAAAGAAGAACTCACACTGAGGATAAACCTTACAAGTGCAATTGCTGTTCTAAAATATTTACAAGGAAGGGTCTGATGGAATGCCACAGAAGAACTCACACCGAAGATAAACCTTACAAGTGCAAACTTTGTCACAGAGCATTTGCGAATTCAGGTTCTCTTACATACCATATAAGAACACACACTGGAGAACGACCATACATGTGCAATTTTGCTATAAACTATTTAGAAGCAAAAGTGACCTGGTTCGACACATTAGAACCCACACTGGAGAATAACCATACAAGTGCAGTATCTGCATCAAAATATTTACACAGAAAAGTGAGATGGATTGCCACATGAGAAATCACACTGGAGGAAAACCTTACAAGTGCAATTTGTGCCATAAAGCATTCAGACGCAAATATCACCGGGATCGACACATTAGAACCCACACTGTAGAAAAACCTTACAAGTGCACACTTTGTCACAGAGCATATGCAGATCCGCGTTCTCTGAGGCACCATATTTCACCACAATCTGGAATAAAATCAAACAAATCCAATTTATGCCATAAAACATTTACAGGGAGAAGTCAACTGGGTAGCCACATAAGAACCCACACCGGAGAGAAACCATATGTGTGCAATATATGTCACACACAAATCATGCATTGCAGCTCTTGTCACAAAGCGTTGGCCGAGAAGAGTCAACTGAATTTACCCATAGGAACCAACAGTAGAGACAAACCGTTTTTTCAGGGTGTGGAAAGTGATTTTGGAAAAAAATTCTATGTGAATGGGTTATGTCAATGCATTGTGTTGAGCATGATAAAGAGATGTCACGGAAATACTTCTCATCAGAGATCTAGAATTTGTTCTGATGGAAAAGTCTTGCTTACAGCAGAAACTTTGCAACAATTTTCACCTGGCCTGAGTGAGGGGTCACGTGAAGAGGAAAAGCAACTCTCTGGAGGTCATTCAGCATTTAGTACTGATAAAGGTGTTTTCATTTTGAGACCCTTTGGTTGCTTAATATGTACAGACATGTTTGAAATTGAAACAGAGTTTTTGAACCATTGTGATATTAACTACAGTGATAATCCGGAGAAAAAAAATTCGTTTCTGGAACTATTTGAAAACGAGCCTTTTAGCTGGTTGTCTAGAATAGAGAAGAAAGATTAATTACCATTTCCTAGTATCAGTTTACTTTAATTCAATTATGCCTTTGAAATAGCTACATTGTTTTGCGCCATATGGCTTGAGTCATTTGCTCGACATGCGCATCTGTTTTTCTTTTTGTGTAGATAATTCGTTTCTGGAACTATTTGAAGAGCAGCCTTTTAGCTGGTTGTCTAGAATAGAGAAGAAAGATTAATTACCATTTCCTAGTATCAGTTTACTTTAATTCAATTATGCCTTTGAAATAGCTACATTGTTTTGCGCCATATGGCTTGAGTCATTTGCTCGACATGCGCATCTGTTTTTCTTTTTGTGTAGATATTTCGTTTCTGGAACTATTTGAAGAGCAGCCTTTTAGCTGGTTGTCTAGAATAGAGAAGAAAGATTAATTACCATTTCCTAGTATCAGCTTACTTTAACTCAATTATGCCTTTGAAATTGCTACTTTGTTTTCCGCCATATGGCTTGAGTCATTTGCTCGACATGCGCATCTGTTTTTCTTTTTGTGCAGATAGTTTACTGTGTTCAGTGTTTCGGTTTGTGCTGTTAGCTTCATTCAATATAGCTTATGATAAAAACGGTTGACTGTTGAATACCAAGCAGTTGCTAAACAGACTATCAATGCTATTTTTTTCCAGGTGATGTAATTATACTGATCTTATTGTTTATCATTCTCTGTTTTATGTGTTTTTATGATTATTAGCTTGTAGGTAAACTTATGCTGTTACATCATTTAGGCATACGCAGAAAACGTTTGGCCCAGCAAGTCACCAGGACTGGATGAATTTCCAAGAAAATATGATTTTCTGATTTGTAGGTTTGCACGAAATCTATTTATTATAGATAAACTTCACAGTAGGTGCAATAACTTTGGATGATCAACTATAATGTATACAGGCCCGTAGCCAGAGGCAAAATCGGTACGATCTAGGCAGCGCTACCCTCACATACCCTTGCTCTCCACTTCCCAATCCTTACTTATCTCCCTTTTGTCCCGTAACATCCCCTTTATATCTCTGCTATATTACTGTATTTCCTGTATGCCCTTCCAATCGTCTCCATCCCTTCCTTTTACTGGGGAATGGAGTCCGTAGGTATTACCTGGGCATGTACCCCCCACCCCCAATGTTTAATATTGAATATTGTAGAAGCTCGAAGTAATAATCGTAATCTGCCAACTTCCAAAGCGCCCTTCGAAGGCCAAGCACAGGGCACCAGCCTATTCACGAGCGCTGCGTCGAATCAGAGGAGTTGTCTAGGGGAGCCCAATTTCCAGAGTAGCTGTTAAGGCGGGACTCATTTTGGTCGAGGATCGGAAGGTGGAAGAAATCAAATGTGTCAGTTTAAGAGTTCTTGAAAGTCCACGGAAGGAGTACTGGATAGAAGAGTTTAAAACAGATTATGTTGGATGACAGGCAGTGATAGTGTAGAAGTCGAAACATAGTTTAGGAGGAGTTACATTTACCTATGTTTCATTGGCAAGAGATAATTGGGTGAGATGAGCGAGAAGAAGGAGTAGGGTAGGGAAAGGGTAGTAGAACAGTGCTGGAGGAGTTGGAGGCTACAAGAGATTATAGTGTGAATCGATAGAATGAGAAGAATGTCAGTAGGCCTACAACCTATTTAGAGTCGCTCTCAGGTCAGCCGCTTCGAGAGGAAGCCACTCAAGCAAGGAAATAAATACTCTTGACACGTTATTATAATAATTCTCATAATGAAACCTCGTCTTGAGAATTAAGACGAGGCACTTGCCTCATACTGGCTGTACAGTACACCTTCATTTATGTGAAACATACTGCAGTTGCAATTTTATTTTGTCAGAGAATGTTGGACTAAGCATTAATTTTTAAACCAAAATTAGCAAAACTCCTACTGCTTAAAAGAAGATTCGTCAGATCTAAGTATATAAACAGCGGCCATTAAGCATTCACCAGAAGAATTCTGTTGCCAAGGACCATTAGACTGAAAGGTCAACGTCAAACATAATACATCGCTTCGCCCTTCATTCTTACATTGTTAAACGTGGCTTCAAAATCCCTGTCTAGCTAACTTCCACCGCTAATGTGGCCAGAACGACAGTAAGTAGGCTTATAGTTCGACAACGAAGCAAGCAAATGCTTCCTATTCCCAATCAGATACGTTTCATAGGACAAGACACGTATATTCATAAATACTGCTGAATTCATTAGTAGAGACTGATGCCAAGCGGCATTAGTGACCTATGGATTCCTGCTGTGACTCGTGCTGTTGTCTTATCTAGTAGCACAAATGTTTCTGCTCGTTCTCTGAAGACTTTTCTTTTCTCCAAGGGTTCTTCGCACTGGGAGCGCCTCTGATTAGGTTGCACTTTGAGAGGCGCTTTATAAATCCGTAAATAGAATAGAATAGATGGCACTGCAGCTGTCACGGACTTCAGTCGGATAAGACGACGACATGAGACACCAGAAACCACGTGGTCTGTGCTGACGGCTTTCCCTCAGTACCTTTGTTGCTAATTGACGCCATGCAGAAGGTTGTTTGAAAGGTCGCATTTTATGGATGGGTCGTCGTCAGGGGCCGCGATCCTGGGGGAGTCGAGGAGGCAGTGGCGTAGTGAGGGGGGCGAGGGGAGCGAACCGCCCCAGGCGGCACTTGTCCTAGGTGCGGCATTTTCGGGAAAACATAAATACAGAATTATTTTTGTATAACTTGCACTCTTCAAGATTCTTGCTGCTCTTGTCTAAACCTAAAGCTTTTTTGCTATTTCTCGACTTAAAACTAACATATACGATATATTGAAGGCCCATCGAATGGCACCTAGTGTCAATAGTGCAAAATGGCAATGCCGCCTCTGTCTATCTTGCCATGACTTTCGCACCTATCAAATTAAATAAATTTTGCAATAATAATAATGCGCAAAATGGCCCCAGGCGGCACTTGGCCTAGAGGCGGCATTTTTGGCAAAAAATAAATAACGAATTCTTGTTGTATAAATTGCACTCTTCAAGATTTTTTTTGCTCTTGTCTAAACCAGGCACCATATACTGTCTTGCATCTTCTTGACTTAAAACTAACATATACGATAGGCCTATACAGAAGGACCATCGAATGGTACCTAGTTTTAATAGATACGCTGCAAAATGGCAATGCCGCCTCTGTCTATCTTGCCATCACTTTCGCACCTATAAAATGAAATAAATTTTGCAATTATAATAATGCGCAAATTCTTAGATTGATGAAAAACCATTCTTTCCTAAGTAAAAAGTTCGATTAATTAAGGACAATCTCTGCATAAAAATATAAATCTTATTTATGAAAAAAACTTGCAAAATGCATCAGGTATTGATGTAAATAAAGTTTTATGAAACAGAAATGTGAGTAATGAAAGACGTTTTTGCCTACTTTGAGTGATGAAAAAATTAGTGCGAAGTTGGATTCACAATCGAAATCTAACTTAAATAGAAGTTGGATTTATCAAAAATCTATCTTAATTAGAATCTGGGTTCGTGAAAGAGTTAGGCCTATTGCCTAAACAGAAGTTGGATTTTCAAAGCGAAAACTAAATCAAAATAAGCTAATTTAACCTACTTAAGACCCTCAATATGAGAATCACTATATTCCAATTTAGCAATTCTTTCAGTTGAACGCTCTTTGACAGGCACAATTTACTTTGACAAGGTTATTAGTAATTTTGCTGCAGGGAAAGCAAGAAAAGTAAATTTTTAAATTGTAACAGTTAACAGGTATAATGAAAGTATGAGACCGTACCGTAATCCGTATGATAAGTTCATTCATTCATTTATTGCGAAAATTTATATAGCTCCCCTTCAAGGTTACTACTCATGAGCGCTCCAATTGGTCAAAATTACCAATTACTAATCTATTCGAAGTACCATACTTATTATGGTCTCACTATGATTAAATTATTGCCTAGGCTTATAGGACTTTCTTTTAAATACGTATAGAGAAAGAATAGGCCCCACGATTTGTAATGTTTAATTTGAATTTTATGGGGACTTTTATAATTTTCGATCTAGCCTGCAAGACGTTTAGTAACTTTTTTGTGAGGCTTGCATTATTTGTTTGTTTTATAACTGGTTAATTTCTTAATTAATACAATCTTGTTCTATTTTCATTTCTTTATATCTAATGATCATGCATTTTAAATAGTCAAAGGACATACAGCTTTAATTTTGAAAGTGCATGCTGCTGCTGTTACTAACTGTAGGCCCTACAATTATTAGAATACTGAATAGAATAATCGTAATGTACACTGTGTCCGGATGAAAAGTAGTACCCAACAAAAGTGTAACAACTCGTTCAAAACTAAGTATTTGCCTGAAATTTTAAACTCAACAACAGTGACCATATTTACACGAGATCCCAAAGCCGTTTGGAAATATTCGTGAAATTGTCAAATTTATGAGCGATGGAACACTGAAAAATTAAAGTTTCCAACATAGGCCCTTACTTACGCCGACGCTGTGACGTCGTCATCGATGATATACGTCACTTGGTTTGGTGTAAGCAATAAAAAAATGGCGTTTACAGAAGAAGATAACAATTTAATTAAAGTACTCAGGCAAGAACATGGTTATGGAGCGAAAAGGTTTCTGAAGGAATTTTCGAATAAAGGCTGGTGTCTTTCGTCTGTGATTAAGTTATTGAAGAAGATCGATGAAACGAGCACAGTGGAGCGAAAACCTGGCAGTGGCCAAAAACGCACGACACGCACTGTTGAAAACGTTGAGTTGGTTGAAAGGCTGGCATTAAGCGAAGAAAATGCACCAGGAATCCATAGAACAGTGCGTAAGATTTCGAGAGATATTGGGATTCCGAAGACCGCGGTTCACGAAATCATTTCCAAGGACTTGAAACTGGTTTGTTTTAGGAAGAGGCGAGCACAAGAGCTAACAAGAGCAAAGAAACTGACACGTCTTGTACGCGCGAAGCAGCTGCTAAAGAAATACCCCGAACACACAGTTCCATTCATATGGTTTACGGACGAAAAAGTTTTTACCGTCGCTCCTCCTGTCAACCTCCAGAACGATCGCGTTTATGCGGCGGATAGAACGCGGAAGAAAAATATGCCAGTTGAATGTCTCCTCAAAACACGTTCACACTTTTCAAAGTCACTAATGGTCTCAGTCGGCGTGTCAACCCTAACGTGCACTGATTTGATCTTCGCTGAGCCGGGTGTGAAGGTGAATGGTGCGTACTCTCGCGATGTGTTGCTCGCTCAGCATATGCTTCCTGCCATCAAGCACGTGTCTGGCGGCTACTTCACATTCCAACAAGACAGTGCCCCTGCGCACCGAGCACGTGAGACCATTGCTCTACTGTCCCGGGAGACACCCGACTTCATATCACCGCAGCTGTGGCCACCCAACAGTCCAGACCTCAATCCAGTTGACTATCAAATCTGGAGTGTACTGGAGGAGCGCGTTTATCGTTCCCGTATTCGTGACATCGATCACCTGAAGGCACGTCTGGTTGAGAAGTGGCAGCTCCTTGACCACGTTATCATCGATAGGGCCATAAAACAGTCTACGGTCGTGTGTCCGTGAACGAGGAGGACATTTTGAACACCAGCTGTAGCCGAACTTCACTTCTTATGTAAGGGCCTATGTTGGAAACTTTTATTTTTCAGTGTTCCATCGCAATCGCTCATAAATTTGACAACTTCACGAATATTTCCAAACGGCGTTGGGATCTCGTGTAAATATGGTCACTGTTGTTGAGTTTAAAATTTCAGGCAAATACTTACTTACAGTTTTGAACGAGTTGTGACACTTTTTTTTGGGTACTACTTTTCATCCGGACACAGTGTATATAAGAGCATAATGAAAGCACTCAAAAACGGCGCCCTATGCCTATCGCCCTATGCATGTCTCGGGGTAGGCCTATGTATGCAAGAACGAAGTGATGGAAAAAATTGGCAGAGGCGGCATTTTGTACCTTCGCCCCAGGCGGCGCTTTGCCTCGCTACGCCACTGCGAGGAGGACAAGTCCCTCTCACCCTTTACAGAAAGAGAACACGTTATACGTTTCCCCCCACCCTCATTGGGTGCCCCTCCCCCTGTCAAACGAGATCGCCGCCTCTGGTCGTCGTCGTTGGACCCTACGAGCCCAGCACATGATCTCTAGACAGCTGAATATTTATTCTATTTATTAAGGCAATTTATATGGTGCCACTCGAGGAAACTGACCAGAGGCGCTCTCTGTGCTAGACCAGAAGATGCTAGATGCTAAATGTCCTTTACGAAGAGATCATTAATCTGTAATAGAATACATAAAACAACGGTGAAAGTGCAGAAAGGAAAGCGTTGCCCAATTCAAACAATGAATTGCATCAAAAACAATTACTGAGGGTAATTATTCAAAACCCTCTTGGCGATATTTACTTTGATTTAATCTACATGCACGTACGCACGCGTTTAATTGCGTAACTGTCGCGACACAGTCGCTACAATTTGCAACGACTATGACAAGTATCATTGTCAGCTCACAAAACAGCTGCCATTACCGATTTTTACTGAGCCTGGCCATTTTGACTGGCGCGAAATGTTTTGGCGTCCTTCTCAACATAGGGGCTTGATAGGGCTCTGAGTAGGCGATTTGTTTTTAAAGGATTCTCTTAGTTCTTGCTCGGTTTTTACAGAAAATTCCAGTGAATAAGAATTGGTTTAATCTATTTTTGACCAGTCTATATGGCTGTGGCCTACATGGCTTGCGGTGACTGACTTATTTGAATGATCGATGACAACGCCTTGACTTTCCAATTCACATTATGCTGTCATTACATGGTGTGCAAATCATTCAAGTTCATCCTAATTTACATCTAGCCTACGTGGCCGAGAAAACCGTTATCTCTCAAAGGCCTCTATACGCCAATAATAGGCCCACATGCAATAATATTCATAGCGACATTTAGCAATCATTACAGTCATGATGGTCATAGGTCAGGTGATCAATCAGCTAACAATGATATGCTGTAGTCATGACGGTGTTTGCGAAATCTGAAAAGTTTTGAATAGGAATTCAATAGGAATCTACGCTTCTCTTAAAGCTGTCCTTTTCAGCCGAGGATTAGCCGGGAGCGCCTCTGAGTAGATATCCTGAAGGGGCGCTATATGAAGTATTTTTGATTGATTGATTGAAACACGCTGCCATTATTACACGAAAAGTCCACTAAGGATTTCAAGTTGGCAGTTAGGCCTAACAATAAATGCGATAAATTTAGATTTATCTCGCCAGATTTAGGCTACTAAAATAGAAGTCTTATAGCAAAATGTTTAGATGCATCACTGCAGAATTATATATCTGGATGCTAATAATTAGGCCTATATATGTGGCAATTGACGAAATGTTTGGCAATATTCTTGAACTAAACTGGACGTCATGACCTTTATGATGTTATTTATGTGAGTGCTGAAGCGGAATCGGATAAACAGACAATTAGACATTAGTCATTGCTTTCAACGTTTCAGTTGATGTCATTAGAAGTCGCTCTCGTTGTCGTCGTTGTTATCTCGAGCCAACCGGCTTTTGAATAGATCGATCCAGAGAGAAAAACAGTCTTTGAACGGCTGCCTCGGTGGAATCTGGATCGGCCTAAATGAGGCAGAGAATGAAGAGGAATAGGGAGAATAGCAGAGGGAGCAGGAGGAAGAGGAGAAGGAAGAGGGAAACGAGGTGATTCAAGAGACGGAGGGAGTCATTTTTGGATATTTCGAAACCTGCTCTGCTACCCTCTGCTTATCGCTCGTGCCAAATTGGTTGGCCGCGCTTGCCAGGGACGCTGAGGCAATTGCCTGTGCAACACATCCACTGGTCGATGGCGCTTCTGATTGACTCTGACATGTGGAGCTGCCCATTGACTGTAGACGCGTTCATCGTTTGCTACTGTCGTTCAGACCGCTCTTCATATTTTTTGTCTATATCTATATAGCTATCTGTCTGTGTGTCTAACTAGCTAGGTCTATTTATCTGTCTGTCTTCTTGTCTACGTACTTATGTGCTCTGATGGCTTTGCATTACTAGTCTGACGATTGGTAAATATTCGGTCTCAATACCTGTATTCTTCTAGTATCTATCGGTCAGGGCATACTGTTCCATTGGATAAATTAAAACAATGAGTCTGGAGGAATTGATCATATGCGAATTGCTTAAAACCTTAGAAGAAAAGATAATAAAGAACCATACAGGTATGCAACGAAATATGTAACACGAGACTATACATGGCCCGAGGAATCCCAACTAAACATAATGGTTACGCTAAAATAAAAGAAAGCCAGACGCAACGACATGCGAAGATCACAGGACGCAGGCCTACTTAAACGAGAGGCCATATTCACTAACTGCAGCAGTGGAACACACTAACTCCGTTCTGTCCTTCATGAGGCCCGTCCAAAATCGCTAAATTTTCTAAAATCGCAATGTGTGATAATGAAGCAAAAGACCAACTTACTCGTTCGTAACTTGGTTCATCATTAACAACGTGAGCACAAATTTCAGTTTCCACTGTTTCCATTCACGTTTACACTGCTGCAACTGCACCAGGCAATGGTAATAATAATATTTATTAAGAGAATAATAATATAATAATAATAATAATAACAATAATAATAATAACAATAATAATAATAACAATCACTGAGCAGTATGGCTCGCTTTAGTTCACTGACCTGAGTGTGTGAATTCTTGAATCAGTGAATCATTAGATCATCGAATTCTCTCCTAAGTAGATCGAGTGATTCGAGCGCGACTCCGACGAATGTCCATCACTCGATTCGCTTTGGAAAGATGCCATTTGTTCCACTTGGCCTATGTCTTCAGACTGTCTTACTGACGAAGGTGTTACGATGCAATGTATTCGCCACTTATAGAGCGACACTTGAAACACAATCGAGACCAGAATCCAAAACTGTGGCATTTCAACAAGAGCTGTTACTTTGACGCTGCATTTTGACTGTCTGCTGATGTTGAGTGCTTATGTAATTTAAAAAGCAGGTTAGAAGTGTGTGACAGATACCTCTTCAGATGACGGCCAATTTGCTACTGAGGCTCGTCCAGTTGTCTAAGTGCGCTCGGCTCCTGAAGGCACGCATCAGTAGGTAGGGTGACGACCGGAAGGCCGCATACATCGGAATGGACACCTACCGAGGAAGAGCAGGTGGAAGAAATGGAAGCAAAACGCAGGAGACCAGTAAGAAGGAAAACAAAGAACGGCTGCAGATGGCGTGTACAGTGGCTTTGAGAGAGACAGCGACAGAGAGAGACACAGACACAGACAGACAGACATTTACAGTGAGAGAGAGGAAGAGAGAGAGAGGAGAGACTCAGACAGAAAGAGAGACAGAAAGAGAGCAAGAGAGAGACAGATATATGTATATATATATATATATATATAGAGAGAGAGAGAGAGAGACAGAGAGAGAGAGACAGAGAGAGAGACAAAGAGATAGATAGATAGATAGATAGACAGACAGACAGACAGACAGACAGACAGACAGATAGATAGATAGATAGATAGATAGATAGATAGATAGATAGATAGATAGATAGATAGATAGATAGATAGATAGATAGATAGATAGATAGATAGATAGATAAATAGGGAGTGAGAAAGAGATACATAGACAGAGACAGAGAGAGGTGGAAGAACGGATGAACGAGAGATGAAAAGGAGATGAAAGTTGGAGTAAAGGAGAAATGGTACTGGGGGGGGGGGGGTAGAGAAAATAGATGGAATGTAGAGAGAAAGAGAGAGAGAGAACGAAAGAATGTGCGTGCTTGTATATT
Organism: Bimastos eiseni; assembly: GCA_959347315.1. Taxonomy (NCBI): domain Eukaryota; kingdom Metazoa; phylum Annelida; class Clitellata; order Crassiclitellata; family Lumbricidae; genus Bimastos; species Bimastos eiseni. Next base: position 57,617,886 of record OY365806.1, on the reverse strand, counting down.
TGTGCGTTTGTGTGTGCGTGCGTGTGTGTGCGTATTTGTGTGTAGGTTTGTGTAGGTGTGTGAATGAGTAAGAGTGAGATGGTTGTTGCATTAATTTACGTTCAACCCTTGCATCGACTTGGGTGTCTAATTGCATCCACGTCCTCCTGGTTTATTGCCAAACATATGGTTTGTAAGTTTTCTTAAAGTGCTCGGGACTTGATAGATGAGTGAAAGGAAAGTTGCGGCTGAAAGCAGCTTAGAGGAGGAAAGCGGAATAGTTGTCATAGTCTGCGAGGAGCGGTCGGATCTCATCGCTCAAAGAATTGAAACAGGAAATGGAGAATTACTTTCAACAACCGACAGACTAAACGGAAGACCATTGACAGATGAGCAAATAGAGGGACGGTTCGCTGAACAGAACGGTCAGAAGGAAGGACATATTATGGAGGAATAGATGGACGTATTAAAAATAGCTGGAAGGATGGATGCTAGGAAGGATGGGTGGATGGAAGGAACGTGGAATAGAGGTAAGGATGTAAGGAACGATGAATAATAGATAAGGAGAGAAGGACAAAGACAAGGATGCAAGAGAGGACAGACATGTGGAGAAAAGGATGGAGAGAACGAAGGATGGACGGACCGATGGATACCAAGAAGGATAGATGAATGAATGGAGGATAGAACTAAGGATGGCTGGATGGAGGGAAGGACAGACAGACTATAGCAATGAGAGAAGGACTGCTGGATAAACTAATAGGAGGATAGAAGAAATGATAAATAGATGGAATGTAGGAGATAAGGAAGAATGAAAGAAGAAGTGATAGATGGATGGAATGAATGATAATTTTATAAGGAAGAATGAATTACCGAAAGGAAGCATAAAGAGCGCATTGATGAACTGAAGGTAGGAGGGAATAACAGACGGATGGAGCGAATGAGGTATTGAATGAGGAAAATAGAGCGACGAATGGAAGAATATGGAGACGAAAGCAAGGATAGAGGGAAGGCTAAATAGAAGAAAACAAGGATATAAGAAAGGATAGAAGAATGAATGGATACATAGACGAATGGTCAATATATTAAGGTCTATGTATCTATGGATGAGTGGTTGAAATGAAGGAAAGTAAGAATGATTGACGGACGAAGGGAAAGATCGAAGGATGGATGAATGAGCGGAAGAATAGTCGCAGGAACGAAAAAAACAAAGTGCGAATACTATAATAATATTGTTTGTTGAATGAATGAATGAATGAATGAATGAATGACCCAATCAATATCTAGGCCCTGACTTCTCTTCACATCAAATGACTGTTAATGTGTTGTATAATTTCTGAGATGATATGTCAGAGGATGTCTCTATACATGTATAAGTACTATTATGTATGTAGGCCTGCAGGATGTACTCAGAGTCTTTCGATCCAAAGCCTTTGAAGCAAAGCTGAACACAACGGAGTGATAGGCATCTTCTAATGTTGAATCCTATAGGGCAGAGATCAAGAGGAAGATTACTTATCATTGTCCATTCAAAGTTCAGAGTTGCAGGCGACCAAAAAACATGACACCGAGGGTGGTACAGGCCGACCGCTCAAGACTAATTCAACCACCATGTCACATATACATGTATATATGTATGCATGTATGGTGCATGTGTGTGCTGAAAATATTGTCTTGGACTGCATGCGTGATTCTTTGCACTGGCTTCGCATCTGGCAGCGCAGCAGCCATAAGAATAACCACGCTGGTCTGGCGATGCCTTCTTGGCTCTGCCCCACATATCTGCGAGAGCTCTGCTTCAATGGGTCAGGTCTGGATGGCCGTTGAACACTTCATGCTTCCTCTGGTAGCAAGCTTCGGGTGCCCTGAGCAAGCACATAGACAAGCTTCTTCAGATGTTGACCCTTTCACCCAGAGCACAGTCCCCTTAGAGATACAACTGTTGCCAAGGAATAACACGCCTTGGTTTTGATTTGTGTCGCGGGGTTTGGGCTGCAGGCGCCTCTGAGTAGACTTCTTGTTGTGCGCTATATAAATATTCAAAATGAATGAATGAGTGAATGAATTAATGATGCTTTCATCCATATACGTGTGTGTGCACGTATGTAGTATGACTTTATGTGTAATGTTTGTTGGTTATCAATGTAAGCATTTTAGTCACATGTTCTACTGTTGAGGTCAATAAAAACATTATCATGTAATGCATCTTTGTATTGCATGCATGCATGCATGCATGCATGCATGTATGCATGTCCATGTCTGTGCAAATGTGTCTTTCTGTGCGTTTTGATGCATCATGTATGCGTGTCTATATGCGTGCATCTATGGTTGTATTAATAACAATAATACGATTTGCATATCATTATATGGGGCGCCGATGCCCAATTAAGATATATTTAGAGACTCAGCCTCGACTTGAGTAATAAATCCAGAGATGGTGATTTCTTCTACTATTCGGAGCGAATGTTCTATTTACTGGGTCCACCGACAGAGAGGACCATAATATTCCCGCTGAGGACCATTAATTAATTATCCGATATCTATTCCGGTTGTCTGCCACTCGACTGCAGAAGTCAAGACTATAGTCAGGTTGAAAGGCTGTCGCCGCGGTTTAAAAGATGCATGAAGCCGGACACCTTAGCGTTGATCATCTAACAAAGCTTGTTACTTGTTGGTGGCGAAACTACCTATAGGTGTTAGTCCGTGTTTCTTTCTTGCTGCGTTATTCAAGCAAACGACGCCAGTTTATTTTTTCGTATAATTGTGGGCCTTCAGTATATTTTATCACTGTTTTGACGATCTATTCCAGGCACACCAGTCTATTTTAGTCACAACGACTTATTTATTCTTGAGCAAAATCTTTAGCATATATTTTTCTTCCAACTATTTTTCACAATCAACCTTTCACCTCACGCTCTTCATGTCATACCCCTTCGTCATGATCTTGCTGTCAATGTAAATGCTAATGTTAGAATGGAGACCTACATTTCTATGTAGCGTTTAACCCTCTTAGTTTCACCTTCCGCCATTCTCTGCTAATAACTGATCCTCTTTGTATACTCCACATAACATTGCTCATGGTAACCCACATTATCTGGTCTGCATGAGGTATGCGATGGTTAGGTATGCAAGTATACATGACGAAGGGGTATTCCAAGAGGACAACAGTAGCCAACATGTGGCACAATACATTTCGAAAGAGAACCACCTGTGATTTTTTTGCTTCTGATTTGACTGATTTGGTTCTCGTCTGATCACTTCATTAAAAATAGCATAATACCAAACGAAGAAACAACAGTAACGACTGCTTCTAATAGCAACTGTTTGATATTCACAAGTCAACCATTTTCACCAGATTATGCAATTTTGAATGAATTAATCAGAAGAGAACAAAACCAGTCAAATATCAAAAATTCTTCGGCTTTGTGTCCTGTGCTCTGACGATTTTTATCCTGAAATTGAAGTTGTGTTCAAACATCACTAAGTGACATTAGTCATATGCTAAAAGTGTTTATTCAAGAAAATGCACTTTTCAGCTTTATTGGAAATAGCGAAATCTATATTCAAGAACATGCTGTAATTATTGATTAACTACAGTGCTGATAATAACTTGATACCATTTTTTTGACCTCATTCTAAGTGCTCTACCAGAGTACAAATACATTATTTAAAAATACAACTTCATCACAGAAAATGTCTACAACATTTCGGTTTAGCTGCACTGGTCTCAATAATATTAGGTGTCGATGCATTTTAGAGGTCAGCCGCCCATCTAGGTTGTTTACACTCTTTACATGATTAAATTCTACCGGATGGGCGACTTAAAATGGAGACCTACATTTCAATATCGCTTTTAACCCTTTTAGCTGCCCGCGGTTCATACTCAGTGCAAACACAATTGTTTTATCCGATCTATCGCTCCACGGACTCGTTGACACTGGTAAACACATTTCAAAATTGTTTTTTGGTCGTCTTAAGTGCACTGGGCTGCACCCGGTCTTATTTTAAGTGGAAAACAGTAACGTGCCATACTTGGTAACGCCATTCCTGGGGTTACATTTAGTGATAACCCAGTTCATTGCTAGAGGCAACGGAACGAAGTCTGACATCTGATGCAGTTGAAGTAGGGCCTGACAAATATACACAGGAATATGAAAACATGATGCGACCGTGCATCCAGTATTTGCATACATGCATCCATTGATACACACATGTTCATGCACATAAGATAATAAAGACATGATGTAATACATACTAACACATTCACGTACAATCGCACATACATATATAGGCCTACATACAAGCATGCGTACATGTGCACATATGATATATGTATACATCGTGCGACCACATGATTGATGCCAATTGCGAAATAATATATTAATGCATTTGGAGTAGTTTGTTAGATGCATTCATTTAATGTGAGGGACTTATTTATGGGGTTCATATCGAGGCGGTCTCGAGACCGGAAAACTGCGGTCTTGGTCTCGAATGCATAGGTCTTGGTCTAGGTCTTGGTCTAGGTCTTGGTCTTGGTCTGGGACCATCGGTCTTGGTCTCGATCTTGGTCTCGAATGCGTCGGTCTTGGTCTTGAAAGAATGGTCTTGGGATTGGTCCCCGTCTTAGATTAGCGTTCTTGGTCATTTGTCAAATCAGAGTAATTTTTTATATTTATCGGCTATTTTCGATTATTGGAGACACCGAATGTTTTAGGCTCTACGCGATTGTTATCAATTTATAGAGTGCTGACCATCTATATATGCATGTCACTATGGGCAAAAAATGCATTTGCAACTTAGCCAGCCATTTCAAAATTTGCTTTCACAAATTTTAAGATTTTTGAACACTCTAATAGTTATGTGGTCGGCCACGTGTAGACACTGTCAATCTAAAATTCTGAGTACAAGTACACAATTCAAACGGTACGTTAATCTACTTGTTAAGATGTCTTAAAGTATTTATCTATCGTATATTGTAAGTAATTTATAGTGTGATATTCTCACGCCAAAGCCAAGGGTTGAACCCGCTAAATTTCAGACTGGCAGGTAAATCAAGTTTTCTGGACCATTATTGAGGTTGGTATTCCTCAGGAATAAAATTAATGTTTTAAGCGTGTTATTCTGTTTTAGCATCTTAACAAATTGAATTGTTTATAAAAAACAGTATTGACTTGGTCTTGGTCTCGGACCATCGGTCTCGGTCTTGGTCTCCGACCACCCGGTCTCGGTCTCGGTCTTGGTCTTGACCTCTCGGTCTTGGCCTCTGTATTGGTCTCGAAGTTTCGGTCTCGTGCCCAACACTGATAATTTTAAATGTTTAACCCTACCTGCACAGTTTACACTTATATTATAATAGCCGTGTGATACGTGATCCGCAGGCATAGCTGTTTTGGTTATTCAATATATTTGATGAGCTTTACTCAGTTATCCATGTTACATCGTCCGTTGAGCTTCATTATGCAGCGTCGACTGCGTATAGGCCTACATACGCGACAGATGGTGAACGGGTTTCCGTTATTCACTTTCTCTGCTAATGTTCGTCACTTGGGTCTTATCATTGCATTGACAACGCTCATTCGTTTGCCAAACACGTCTATTTTCTCTTTCGCCCTAGCTTCTATCGCCTACGACGTCTCTGAACTGTGATGCGTCGGTTGTAAATGCTTCTATTTGCTTAAGCATAGATAACGCATAGATTAAATCTCGCCTGTCACCTCTTCAGTCGTAACTAAATGCAGCTGCATTACCCGCATTTTTCGCTTCTCAAAGATCTCGACCTTCATGACTGAGCGAGCACTGTGTACACTGGCATCCGCTCATAACGCGCATTCGGTTAGAAGTTCTTTTCCTTGTTTCCTGAGCTTTTTTGGTCAGCGTTATCTTGTGTCCTAATCCGTCGTCCTCTTTTGGCTGTCTCACGTTCTTTAGACCGACATGATCTCTTCATACGTCGGACTCGGACGGCTTCTGCCCAGTATCGCTCTCATGCGTCCGTTGACCCTTTGCTTTGAAACGATATATTTCCTCTCCGACTCGCTTTTAGGAGCGCTTCTGCTTCTAGCCGTATTCTTCAGATTTTCATTTTTTCGCGGGGCTTATGCATTGGGAGCGCCTCTGATTAGACTGTAAGCCTACTGGAAGAGGCGCAATAGAAATATATATACCGTGTCTGAAAATAAACCAAGCAAAATTGTTTTTGTCAGAACTTCGTCAAATTTCCACCAATTTTAATAACTTTTGGTAGGTAGATGGAAAAATGGCTGAACTTTTATGCTATGTATAAATTTTCCACCTCACCTGACTCATATCACCGCACTACCTTGTTAAACGCAGATGTGCCAATTTTTAGTATAACCCTTAATTTTTTTTATTTGCAATGGCTGCACTGAACTCCATTTCATTGAGCCGGGTGTCAAAGTGAATGGGGCATACTATCGCGACAACCTTCTTACCCAGAAGCTACTGCCAGACATAGGATATCCCAGGGCGAGGTTTTTATCTTTCAACAGGATGGCGCCCCGGCGCATAGAGCACGCGACACCGTCTATTTCCCGCCAACAATGTGGCCGCCGAATTCACCGGATCTTAACCGAGTCGACTATAGCATATGAAGTGTGCTGCAGGAGGAGGTTTACCGCTCCAAAATAGCCAGCGTCGATGAACTCAAAACGCGTCTGATTGACGAATGGACGCGCTTTGACTATTATCGTTGATGCTGCTATCGGCCAGTGGCGTCGCCGCCCAAGCGCTTGTGTCCGTGTAGCGGAGCACATTTCGAGCACCAATTCTATCACTCTTAAGCAGATCTGTCGTAACAATTAAAAACTCTGCTAAGTAAACCATATTTTACTTTACTGCGTGCTAATTCACTCGTAAGATTGTAACAAAGTAATACAATTTAAGAGTTATATAAAAATTGTCACGTCTGTGTTTAACAAGGTAATGCGGTGATATGACTCAGGTGAGGTGGAAAATTTATATATGGCATAAGACTTCATCTACCTACCAATATTTATTAAAATTGATGAAAATTTGACGAAGTTCTGACAAAAACAATTTTGCTTGGTTTATTTTTGAAACACGGTGTAAATACAATGCATTGCAATGATGATCTGAGGAATTGAACGGGTTTTGGAGAATTCGGTTAGAAGTGGATGGGGAGAGAAAGATAAACACCGGAAGTGTTTCAGCAGAAGGCTGTCAAAACACAAGACTATCGGCTTTCAGCGTCATCTACAATATAGCAACTCCATTTACAAATGGAAATGGTAATGATGGCCTTTTCGCCTTTACCGCGTCTTATACATCGTACCCAACTCCAAGCATCCATCTCTCCATCCTTTCACTAAGAGCGTCTTACAGAATCGAATGTAGGTGCGTACCAACATTACGCAACCCATTTTAAGGTATCATTTAAAAAGAGCATATCCCAATGCGCTAACACTTGCATTTCATGTCTTTCAATTAACTAAGACTAACTATACGAGGACGACGTTGTGCGTTTTCACAAGTCTTCTCTGGTATTAGTTTAATAAGTTTCTCGCAGCCGTAACCCTCACATCTCGAACGATACTACCTTCGATGATATGGGACAGACAGGTGATACTGCAGCTTCCGCAGCTTGTGCGAGGAAAAACAAACAATGTAATAAAGGTTACAACTAGGGACCAGCGACGCTTAGATATTCGATTCGAAAAGAATCGGACGGCGGTAGGCCTATTCGATTCGAAATGACTGAATGATTCTAAACATTTTTGAACCATGACTACCTGACGCGCTTTGCTGTAAACTACATGTAATTGTTGTAACTGTGTACACGGCGCGTGTGAGCAAAGCGTCCAGCGATGACACTATCTCGTCATCGGCTGCGACTTTTGCAATACAGCAGCATCCAAATAAATATCTAGCGGGCACCGTTTGGTAATGCAATTATTGGATGACACTTTGTATTAAGAAAAAACAGATGATTCTAGGGTTACCGAGGGTACCGCGTGATTTACTAGCATGCTATTCAAGTGACCAGAGGCGGAGACTTGAGGGGCAGAAGGGGACGGTCCCCCGAAATATTTTGAGGGGAGGGGAAGTAGCTGCTTATATTTCCATTCCCCAGTATTTCATAAACACTTCAAGAGGGAGTTGCTGCTAAGTTGGGCGACGTTAAGGACGGATCTGCGAGAGCTGAGAGACGGAAGATCAGACGAGATCTTGAAAAGATGACACTTCAGTTTTGATCGAAACCCAGTGGGGTGATAGGTATACAGGTGACTGAGGCTGAGGATGCCGGAGGGGCGTCAATTCCCCTCTGAGTGATGGAGTCAAACCCCGGTCCCAATTGTCAATAAGACAAGATACCCCATAAGACTAAAAAATATTACCCTACCTGAAATTGGAGGCATTTTCCTCTGGACCTCTCCAGTGGCGTAGCGAGGCAAAGCGCCGCCTGGGGGGAAGGTACAAAATGCCGCCTCCTATTTTTCCATCACTTCGTTCTTGTATAAAATTTTATAGGCCTACCCCGAGATATGCACAAGGAGATAGCCATAGGGCGCCTGTTTTTAGTGCTTTCATTGTGCTCTTATATACATTATGATTATTCTATTCAGTATTCAAATAATTGTAGGGGCTACAGTTAGTAACAGCATCGGCATGCACTTTCAAGATTAAACCTGTATGTCCTTTGACTATTTAAAATGCATGATCATTAGATGTAAAGATATGAAATGAGAATAAGATTATATTAATTAAGACATTAACCAGTTATAAAACAAACAAATAAAGCAAGTCTCACAATAAAGTTACTAAACGTCTTGCAGGCTAGATCGAAAATTATAAAAAAATTAAATTAAAATAAAACAATACAAATCATAGGGCCTATTCTTTCTCTATACGTATTGGAAAAAAGTCCTAGGCCTAAACAATAATTTAATCATAGTGAGACCACAGTAAGTATGGTAATTAGAACAGATTTGTAAATGATAACTTTGACTAATTGAAGCGCTCATGAGTAATAACCTTGAAGGGGCGCTATATAAATTTTTGTAATGAATGAATGAATGAATGAACTTATCATACGGATTACGAATACGGTACGGTGTCATACTTTCATTATACCTGTCAATTTAAAAATTCACTTTTCTTGCTTTCTTGATTTCTCTGCATCAAAATTACTAATAACCTTGTCAAAGTTAATTGCGCCTGTCAAAGAGCGTTCAACTGAAAGAATTGCTAAATTGGAATGTAGTGATTCTCATATCGAGGGTCTTAAGTAGGTTAAATTAGCTTATTTTGATTTAGTTTTCGCTTTGAAAATCCAACTTCTGTTTAGGCAATAGGCCTAACTCTTTCACGAACCCAGATTCTAATTAAGATAGATTTTTGATAAATCCAACTTCTATTTAAGTTAGATTTCGATTGTGAATCCAACTTCGCATTAATTTTTTCATCACTCAAAGTAGGCAAAAACGTCTTTCATTACTCACATTTCTGTTTCATAAAACTTTATTTGCATCAATACCTGATGCATTTTGCAAGTTTTTTTCATAAATAAGATTTATATTTTTATGCAGAGATTGTCCTTAATTAATCGAACTTTTGACTTAGGAAAGAATGGTTTTTCATCAATCTAAGAATTTGTGCATTATTATAATTGCAAAATTTATTTCATTTTATAAGTGCGAAAGTAATAGCAAGATAGAGGGGCGGCATTGCCATTTTGCAGCGTATCTATTAACACTAAATGCCATTCGATGGTCCTTCTGTGTAGGCCTATCGTATATGTTAGTTTTAAGTCGAGATGAAGCAAGAAAGCATATGGTGCCTGGTTTAGACAAGAGCAGCAAGAATCTTGAAGCGTGCAATTTATACAACAAGAATTTGTTATTTATTTTTTGCCAAAAATGCCACCTCTAGGAAAGTGCCGCCTGGGGCCATGTTGCGCATTATTGTTATTGCAAAATTTATTCCATTTGATAGGTGCGAAAGTCATGGCAAAATAGACAGGGGCGGCATTGCCATTTTGCACTATTGACACTAGGTGCCATTCGATGGGCCTTCAATATATCGTATATGTTAGTTTTAAGTCGATAAATAGCAAAAAAGTTTTAGGTTCAGACAACAGCAGCAAGAATCTTGAAGAGTGCAAGTTATACAAAAATTATTATCTATTTTTTCCCCGAATATGCCGCCCCTAGGACAAGCGCCGCCTGGGGCGGTTCGCCCCCTCGCCCACCCGCCTCGCTACGTCACTGGACCTCCCCTATATGGACGCCCCAGGATGGTGAAGGCTGGTTGGCAGTGATGAAGGAGATATCGATAATTTCCGGATTTCAGATCGTTTCAGAGGCGATGTGCAGTGTGGAATATGGTTTGTCTGGAGAACTTGAAATGACCGGGGTCGAGAGAACTCATTGGATCTTCTTCATGAGACAGGAGAAGGATTTGGGTAGAAAGTTTGTCTGGACAGGGAAGAGTTAGGCTTTTCGAGCATTGTAAGAACTGTAGGTTAGTGTATGATAGGACTTCGGAGTGGATCAGCTCTGAGATATTTTGCCAGTTAAGTGATTGGAGGATGGGATTTACATGCTGAGGCAAGGGCGGTTTGGCCAATGGGACTAGAATAAGTTGCAGACGTTTGTGTTGTGTGGATTTAATGTTGAAGAAAACGGAATTGCAGTAATCGAACTTTGAGCTAGTGGACAATTGATGTAGTAATCGAGCATTGGATGGATGAAGCGGAGGTCACGAATGTACATGAAGCAGTAGCGCAAGAGGTTAGCGATTGTGATTAGAGAAAAACAGATGAGGATCAGAAGTAACACCCCAATTGCGGAAAGGGGTGTCTGATGTGAAGCTAGCACATTAAGAGTTAGCGGGTAGGTGTGTGAAATAAATAGGGATTTTGTCTTGCTTAGTTTATGTGGAGTGGTGATTTGTAAAGCCAGATTGGCGGGGATCTAGAAGAGTGTTGGGAGAGGTATAGTAATCTAGCCGGGTAAGGACGATTAGCTCAGTTAACTTTGATAGAAAGGAAAGAGCAATTTTTGTAACTCATCCTTTATCCAAACTTCGGATTTTCACAATCAGACACGAGCAATGGCCAATGAATGATTCTTGCAGATTGTTACAGTCAGCGTGTACTTAGAGTGTACTGGATATGCTGCATTATCATTTTCATTTTACATTTATATAGATCTATGTAGCATGTCTTGGCCTACTGCATAGGAATAAGCAGGTACAAGGACGTTTTTATTGCGTAGGCAAAATGCAAATGCTACAAAGGCGCAAGAGACGATAAGTCGCTATTTTGTTAATCAAGGTATCTCAAAACTGAAAGTGAACTAAATTAAAATCGTATGCTTTTGTCAAACTGGTGATCTGAAGGAAAAACCATGTGTGATGAGAGTTCTAAACTTTATCACGCGGACGTTCAAGGCATATTGCAGTGAACTAGCAGACTGGATGTTCGAGATAAATAGTCGAAACAGTGCAAGTAGTAGGTATAAACACGTCGTTGTGGACCGTTAAATTCTGTGATGGAGCTACTAGTACTTGACATTCCAGATGTAATCATTTGTGGTCTTTATCGGAAGATGTTCAATAAACCCAGAATCCTGCTGTGGCGGGTTTCACTCTCGCCAGCTCCTTCTTCTAGATCACGAGATTACCGGTAATGGTATATATACACACCACTCATCCTATCTACACTTACTGGAGTTATTAGTGTCCTTTAGAAATGTTTCCCTGGTTTACGTTGGAGATGGGGTTCCCCAACTACGTTGATTATTCTTATCGTCAGAACGATCTAACGTCTCCCCCAGTTCAGAAACAAGTCCCTGCTCCTTCGCTTGCTACACTATATGAACCCTTCTAGAGGCGATTTCCTTCGCCATCCCAAACGCAAAATTCGTATCTCTATTGGACGACAGATCACCTGATGAAACTATCACTAAACCTGGTTGGTCAGATCTTGGTGTCCCTAGCATAACGTCACATCACTCGAGGCGTCCAGTTAATGTTTTACTAGCGGCTGTTATGGCTGTGCCTTGTTAGTGCATAGACAGGCAATAGGTTCCAGGGATCGAGTTACATTATTATAGTTATGCCGCCTAATAGGTTGCGCCGTTCGTATCGGAATTGTCCCTTATTCTTGATTAGTGTCAACAAGCCGGTTCAGACCAGATCTTCAGCTGGTTCATGAATTTTTTTCCCGTGGGTCGCAGAGATGGGAGGGGCAGGCGGCTCTAACGTCTACCTCGAGGTGTCGGGTTTCGTTGCTTGCAACTCCGCTGATCTTTGCATACTTCTCGCCGGCTGTATTGATACCGTCTGCCTCCGGCGTAACCCATTGACGTCTCCCTTCTCAGGTTTCAGGTATACAACTTCATTCCTAGTCCTCTCACGCCTCTGCTGTCGGTCGATGACTTTTACATAGCGCCATCGTCCAGAGTTTCGCGCGTGACACCTCCCTTGCATTCAAACATTCTGCCTTGACTGTCTGCAAGAATACAGCTCACGATTACGCTGTGAACCTGGTGATTAAGGCTGTCAACGGGTACCCGACTACCCGACCGAAGCTGACTGCCCGGGTAATTAAATCGGTTTTCGTGTACCCGAAATTCCGTAAAAATGCGCGATTTTACCTGAACATATGCCAGAAATATTCCCTTGATCATATTGGATGTATGCCCGGGCAATGAAAATCGGTTCTCGGGTGCCCGACGTTCCGTAAAAATGCTAAATTTTCTACATTTGCTAACAAAATATCCGCGCATTAGGGTACCCGAGTACCCGACCGCGCGGGTCGACGGGTACCCGGGTCATCATTTCAACAGTTTTGACAGTCTTACTGGTGATAGGATGCGTTGTCCGGCGTCTCAAACCTGATGAAAGACACCTTCGTTGAAAGACTGATTAGAACGATGACGATGTCTGGATCAACGGGTGAATCCGTTCAATGTGCTCTTTGCTGTGCTGATGATATTACTCCGATATCGTTAGCAAATGAGTACTGTGTTGAATGCTCGGATAAGTTGTGCGAAACATGTGCCATCCATCACACGAGACAGAGAACCAGTCGAGGCCACCAGGTTATTGACAGTGCAAGATTGTTATTGACAGTGCAAGATTGTCAGATAACAGTGTTCCTATTCTGATTCCAGTAACACCAGGAAACTGTGGGCAACACCCGATAGAGATCGTTGAATTGCACTGTACAGACTGTAGATTGGTTGCGTGCGTTTCTTGTTTCGCTGAGATGCACCAGAGGCACACGTGCTCGTCTTTTGAGTAGTTTATCGAAGGAAGATTGCAGGAAACACTTTTAAAGCTGCATATGGTACGAACGCACGGTCTGCATTACGAAGGAAAAGCTACAGAATCGTGAGAAGGAGTTTGAGGCTGATTTCAATGAAAAGGAGAGTATAATCGAGGAGAAAAGTCAGAAGAAAAGTCAGGAATTGAAATCGCTCATTGACCATCATACGAAGGTCCTGCTAAGAGCGCTGTCCGCAGCAAAAGAGAAACAGATGGAAGAGATAGAAATGGGAAGGAAACATCTGAGGAGGCTACTTCAGGTACTTGCTATGTTCAAAGCATAATCTTCTAAGGGATCCGCGAAAGAATTCTGTCGACTTGAAAACGTTGTTCAGAAAAGATCAGACGACTTCTGGAAAGACATTCGCGTTCGTAGGATCACCTTTGAAACCTCTTTACATCTCACAAACGTTAGGAACAGTTCAAGGTCCAGCAACACGGATGGACAAGCTACACGTAGCTTATGTTGTATCTTTTAATGTTACCTTTTCAGTGATTGCATGTGAAGAAACCTTCCAACTAGATGGCAACTTACTTGTGGTTATTTTAGAGGCATATCCTTCGGTCACAAAAGAAGTACTCAGGATAGATCTCGATCGGGAATGGAACGTTTCCAAAATGCCTGAGATTCCAGCCAAGATGCAACTGGAGGCAACAGGAATTGCCCACTATTAGTCACTCTTCGTCATTGGGATCGGACAGAACCCGAACGAAATCTGGAAATACGACTCCATCTCATTTGCTTGAACGCTTTGAGGATCCCTTGTTGTAGGTCGACGAAGACACTGCGTCTCATTCGTGGATCAAACCTTGTACAGAATTTCGACAATTCAACAACATCGGAAGAAGAAGATCAAGACGACACCGTCGCCACGATTTTTGAAAAGAAGGCTGAGTGTAATATAGTCAATATTGAACCCTCTGATGTTGATATTAGACGATATCGAGATTCCTCGAAATAAGGAATTTGTTGGTATGTTTAATATAAACGACCCATTAACTTGGCAAGAACATTTGAATTCAGACACTCTTGCATTAATTGTTTCTAAGGGTCAAAATAGATTGAAGAAACATATTTTCCAGCAGTATACTATTTTAGTATGCTGAATTATAAACATTATGATTTGCTGCCTACGGCCCCGCAAACTCTTGGGCCGGGCCTGGTGTCATCAATACAGAATGGAGGACGTCGACCTTCAATGTTCAGATAACAACCTGAAACCCCTTCAACGGGCGAAACCATTCTATCTGACATTGCATGGCGAGCTCACGGCTTCAATGGCAAGTTTCCGACAATCTTTAAAAGCACCCAGAAACAGCGGAGAAATAGATAAATATCACCACGAGCGCAAAAACTAATCGAGCAAAAACAGCATTAACCAACCAAGTGATCAAAATGACACGTGTGGAAATATTCTGCCATCTTGGCCGATCATATGCATTATATATATATATATATATATATATATATATATATATATATATATAATAACATCAAATGTTATTTTAAAAGAGGCGCCATATAAACTCATACAAATGGCATTGTAAATTACATGCCTTTCAAAGTTCAAAGTTGGTCGTAAGATTGATATAATAAATGACTCATGTGTAAGCCTTCTTTAAAGAAAATAGCCAGCAATAGATCGAGAAGAATTGAATTTTCTGACAAACCATGCAGTTGGTCAGCCTACGACTCAACAAAGCGCAAAATTTCTGCACGAATTTCGTTTCTTTTATCAGTAGCATGTGTATCTTTAAGTATGTATACGGCAACATCGTTAACAGGAAATCCTCTGACTTGATAACAGCATAGCCTAATTATTAGAAACTCAAGCTAGAGATAGACTTTAATATTAACTGGACATTCGCAAAGATATTTTGTAGATGCGGAATCTACACAGTTAACTAATCGATCTGACAGGCAAATTTTTGTTTTCATTGTGTAACTATTGTGCAAGAACCAACTACAGAAGCAACTATTTGTCGAAATTAGGCAAATTTACTAGACAACATGTAAGTGAGGGTTGGACACACATGTAGGTTCTTAGTGTTCAATAATCTAATAGTTAGCCAAATGCAACAACATGAACATGGACTCCATGTAGCCTATATATATATATATATATATATAAATATATATATATACAGTATATGGGTAAATATCCATCCTATATATATATTATATATACATAGCCAGTTTAAAATGCGATTAGTTAATAGCGTGACTTGTCCTTGTCAGCATTTCAACGTACATTAGAAGGAGCCAATATAGGATATGTACATGTATGGCCCATACAGGAATATGGAAGCTGCATGACTTGAGGGTTTGCTGGCAGAGCCAAGACCGTAGAAACTTTAAACGTTCAATGCGATGGCATGCAATAATGCACTTGACGTTCAGATTAGGCTTTGTTTCCTCTGATTGTTAACGGAAATTGTGAAATGATCACCGATTGTAATAACGACGCTGCTTCGAAACGACTGAGGGCAACCCATCCGTCCACCAACACGAACATTACATTACAATACATTGCATTACATTACTCTTAAGAGGTGAGCATTATCGTATTTTCATCTCTGGATTTATTTCGGGCTAAAATTGCTTTCAACGCTTCACTAAGCGAGACGGTTTTACGAGGAGTTTTATTGAAGCCTTTATCTCTGTTTGCCCTGTGTTCCTGCGGTTCGGTCGACCCCGATCAGAAAATGAGCGCCCACAGCGGGTGTGAAGACCGATTATGCATCCAATACATTCAAGTTACTGGAATGTGAAGTCATCGAAAAGTTTCAGCCGAATTTTGTCTTCAGGGTTCACTGCGCCGCATTGCAGGCTATGGATGACCGCTTACACGCGAAAATTTACGCTCGTGATCTATGCGAATATTTCTATCTTATATCGATTGAACGAATAAAATACGGATGATGGCTCCTCTGCTGCTCAGAGAAACAGATAATGCATGTTTATCTATTCTCATCTCAATCTCTCTCTCTCTCTCTCTCTCTCTGTCTCTCTCTCTCTCTTTCTTTCTCTTTCTCCCTCTCTACCTCTCTCTCTCTCTCTTTCTATCTCTTTCTATCTCTTTCTTTCTCTTTCTATCTCTTTCTTTCTCTTTCTATCTCTTTCTTTCTCTTTCTATCTCTTTCTTTCTCTTTCTATCTCTTTCTTTCTCTTTCTATCTCTTTCTTTCTCTTTCTCCCTCTCTATCTCTTTCTCTCTTTCTTCCTTATTTTTTCTTTCTCCCTCCCTCTCTCCCTCCCTTTCTCTCTTTCACTCTCTCTTTGTCTCAATCTTTCTCTCTCTTTCTCTCTCTTTGTCTCTCTCTCTATCTTTATTTCTTTCTCTTTCTCCCTTTCTCTCTCTCTTTGTCTTTCTCCCTCTTTCTCTCTCTTTCTTTCTTTCTCTCTTTGTCTGTCTGTGTGTCTGTCTGTCTGTCTGTCTGTCTCTCTCTCACAACTTCAATACGTGTATATGTGCTTATGTCTGTGCCCATTAGATAATACTGCATGATCAGATGGAATCTATTCACGCATGCAGTCATGCATGCATGCTATGTAGGTATGTACCCGTATGCATACATGATATTCATATATGTATGCATGCAAGATATTATATAGATGCAAGTTTGCATGTACATGTACTGTATGTATGCACGTTTAATTGTACAATGCACAGTATTCATGCATACATAACTGTATGTGCTTATTTAGGCTATGTACGTGTGTATTTAGGCTATGTATATGTGTATTTAGGCTATGTATGTGTGTATTTAGGCTATGTATGTGTGTATTTAGGGTATGTATGTGTGTATGTAGGCTATATATGTGTGTATTTAGGCTATGTATGTAAGTTTGTAGGCTATGTATGTGTGTATTTAGGCTATGTATGTGTGTATTTAGGCTATATATGTAAGTTTGAAGGCTATGTATGTGTGTATGTAGGTACGTGTACCTCTCGAAGGCTCTCCGCCACTGTTATTTGCTGGTGGCACTAAGTCTAAAAATGGAGTAGGGTGAAGCCTATCATCTTTTTATTACACCGCGTGGTTATATACAGAGACTTCAATCTTTCCTTCCCACCAATCTAAATAATGACAGAGGTTGTGAATAAAGTTAAATATATCCGCCGACTATAATTGCTTTCTGATTGCTATTGTGTTAATGGCTAAAGTGTTAATGTGTGGGCCCCTGCGCACATATTAGACTCAACCAACAGTCAGCAACGCTCTACAACGCGTTTGGAGTTCCTATTCCGTTCTGCTTATACAAACAAATCTGTTCCACTCTGTCCACTCGATCTGTCCACTCTGTCCAGTCTATCCACATAACGCCTTAGCATTAACATTGTAATGTTGTACTGTCGTCTCTTCTTATAACGCTTGCCACTCGGCTTCGTAGTAGGCTCCTTTGTTTTGCATTTGTTAGAAGCCGTTTGTTTTCATTCTTCTCCGAAACTGTATGTACGCATCGTTTCACGTTGCTTAGAAATATGAAACATGATACTGGTTTTACGTTAAAAATTTACTTTCCGAGCCGTTTGCAATCGCGACATTAAGCACATTTGCCTAGGAAAAGATGTTCATCTCTCGCTGAAGCGTCGCAAACAAGCAATAAGACATTCGACTAGGAACCCAACACTACATAGACCCGATGACAAAAACAGTTCAAAGTGAACAATTCGCCATCCATGTATAGAAACAAAATGACTGGACGAGAAATTGACAGCAACAGAAACAGTCACACATGACTAATAAACAGTCTGTATTGAAGACATTCCTTTACGCTGAGTTGATATTTCCTGCCAATGTATAGAAGTCGTTCTACAATTCGGCATATTATTCGGTCCTGTCTTATTCATGGTCGCAACTTTGTATTGTGAAGATAGTGTTGCTGACAGTCATCAGAACGCTTTGACCTTGTGCTTAAATATTCTTTTGCGAAATGACAGGGTTATTTTGGTTGGCCTGAAGAAAGTTCAAAGCAAAGGCAATTAGGTCTATCGGATAATATAATTGTGACCCCAAATTGTCGGGCGTAGTCACACCTTTGGTCTCAAGAGGCGTTTAACAGCATACACCTTCTAAAGTGTTGCCAGTGTTAAAGCTCATTGTACGAAAGTTCATCTGGAAGCATGACGCTCAGATAAGTGGATTAAACGCCGCTAGTGAACCCCAGCACACACGTAGAACCTAACTGTCAAACCATGCCAATGGTAATGGTGTCCATCTAAATAGCTAATGCACGATACAACGTCCGGTATCCTCCGTGACTGCAATTGTTATTCTTTTAGAGTTATCACTCTCAGTTTGAAGAGAAGATACCATTAAAAGCGACCAGGCTGTATCGCTGAATGCTGATGTGAACTGTTGAGTCTACTATTTACCATTTCTGTGTCTGTTATACTCTTGTGTTCTTGTGAATTGGCTATACCTATGCATCGTTTCTTCCATGCATGTGGCCAAGGTAACAAATATGCTTATGAAGTTAGGCAGATGTTAAAATCTCACAGGAGCGTTGAACTTCCTACATCAGAATACTTCGTTGCTGCTTAAATACAAGAGCCGCAGTAACTACAACACAGAGTACATTCTGTAACCAGGTGAAAATTGACAACGAGCGATCGTGCAATAAGCACCTCGGTTACTATAGGGATGCGCACAGTGCACTACCGTAAGTCCATTGACTTTTGAACTGGCTTTTCCGTCATGTCCTACAATTGCGATGATCTGATGTCACGTTCTCCTAGACTGGTCATTAAACTTCGTCTACGCAGACAAGTTGAAATCACGAGGTGGTATGTTTTGAACGGCTAATGGACGATAGAAACGCAGCCAGTTAAGGGTCAATCCACCGTGTTGGTCACAATTAGTGTGTAGCAAACGGCCCTTGCAGTTGCCACTTAATTCATCCACCGCTGTCTTCTTACAGATGCTTAGAATGTTCTTTCTGTGCATTAATCAACTTGTACGCTATGATTAAAGACACCGAATGTGTGCTGTATGTCTACATATACAGCTCGACAGCGCACTGATAATTATAGTCTTCGTCTATGTTAGCCATGAAATGCGGAATGCAGGCTATAGTATTAACACCAAACTCCAGCGCTTACTTACTCACTCTCGGCCGGCCTTAGCCTTCTCTTGGCTCTGGCGCACTCTAACTTTGCGACCTCGCCCTTTCTTCCCAAGTCCCAACTTTTCATTTTCCTCCATTACGTCACACATGTGATGATTTGAATTGACCATACCAGAGAGTAAGAAGTATGCATGCGTCCACATCAGTAATAATTACTCGGTTGCCCTTAGAGCACTGATTTTCCATTAATCGGCTGAAGCTTTATGGATCCCGATGGGCACTGCTGCTATTGACTGTGGTAAGAGCCATGAACGCCATTCCGCCATTTTAATTTAGCAATAAATCGTGGCCGCGAACGCAGGAGGCGAAGATTGTGTTCTAATGAACATTTAAAGAGTGCTTCGTCATTAACCAAAATTACATCATCAGTCAGTCTTAATTAGCTGCAATAAATTCATCGCCGTTTAGCATCATTCCCTTTTTATTTACAAACCTCGGCCATGGAAACGATTTGGCTCTAAATATGTCTGGGTCTGTTCCCTTATTAATCACAATTGCCTTATGATTTGGTTTACAGCTGACTCTTTCTTCTGCACTCAAAAGCATTGCTAAATGCCTCATGTGTTATCTGTAGGCTTCTTCATGTGCTGCTTTGCCTTTTAAAGACTAAGTACGCGCAAATTACGTACGTGTGGCGCGGTGGCCGATTGGTTAGAGCGGTCAGCCCGTAACACTAAGTGTGCGCTGCGTGAGCGGGTTCGACTCTCGTCCGAGGAGTCACTGTGTTAGAGACCTTGAGCAAGTCTTTCGCGCACAATTGCTCTGCAGTACAACTGCAATTGCGTCTATTTGCTGGGCTTCCCATGGCACGCTTATCTTCCCTACAGTCGGTTATGAACTCCAGTCAGGCTCATTGCTCGTCTCCCTCGCTACCCCCACATTTCTACCTACATGACCGACGTCCTACACTTGTTTCCAATTCCATCTCGCATCCAATATGAGGTACTCCTCTTTGTCCTTGGAACAGCAACAGAGTAAAGCTCCTAAATATCGCTGCTACTTAATGTACTTAATGTCTGCTGTCTCCTCCCGCCCTCTCCAGTCTGCGGATCGACTTGATCTCCTTGTTCCACGGGCAAGGACTGCTATAACTCAAAACCGTGCCCTTGTCATCGCGTGTCCTTCTACGAAGAATGATCTACCCCATTATCCATAGCAGGCCTTTAATCAGGCTCTTACCCTCATCCCTTCGTTGCGTGAAGACTTTCTTATTTCCTCTGGGCAGTCACGTGTTTTTTCCTACTGCAACTCACTTCCTTTTCAATCCTTTACTACACGTCAGCTACTCTTCTGAATTTGCTATAAAACATTCTTCAAGTGAGGTCCAATTACATTAGTTGGCTTCTTTCCGTGTAGAAGCCATAAAAACAGAGCTTACAGTACCTTTTCCACTCAGCAGATCGCCAGATATTAATGCTGGATCAGTTTTAACGATTTCTCCACATATCGAAATGCGTTTGCATTTGCGGATGAATATTGATTCGCGGTTAAAATATTCATCCGCGCGGGTGAAATAGAAGCACGAAGGCCGTCATTGACCCTGCAAAAGCGGACTGCTGTAGCGTGTTGAACAGCAGTCCACTTGGACTGCTGTCCAACGGACAGCGGTCCAAGTGGACGTATTTGGACTTTTGACCGACGAAGGTAAAGCGAACGAACACGGCAGAAACTAATCCATCGCTAGGTCCACGTAATTTTTAAGACTTTTAGAATTCAGTGGCAGTAGCAGCGATGCACTGACGGTGGTTTCACGTCGAGGGTGGCGCGGAAGAGATTGGAAGAGCCGTTGACTTTAGACAGAAGGCGATGTATAAAACAAATGTCAGGCAGAGAGAGTCGACGAAGACTAAAAAGACTGTCCGTGAAGAACCGATTAGACTACGTGACACAGTGAATTGACGCTGTTCGCTTAATCCTCCAATGCGTTGCGGAGCATGCGACGAAAACGAGGAGGGAGATGAGGAGGAAGCGGAAAAGGAAAAATTGAAGAGGAAAAGTAATACGAAGAAGGAAAGAAGAGGATGTGGAAGACGAGGAAAAGGAAGAAGATCACTGGGTGGAAGAGCGGGAAGAAAAAGCATAGGATGAAGACGAGGAGGAAAAGGAATAATATACAGAGGGAGAAAACGAGGAGGAGGAAGCAGAGGAAGAGGAAGTGTGGAAGGATAGGAAGGGATCGATAATATATACCAGTGCTATGTAGCAAGACATTTTCTAACACCAACAAAGTATATATATTAATACTATATATATATGTACAATATATACACAATCAATATTCTTCTTTATTAATTCAAGCTCACAACTAGGCCTACGCAGCAAGACCACACTTGACAGGAGCTGAATGTAACTGTTTGGCAGCCATGCAAGTCACCCTTCCTTCCTGACTGATGTCGATCGATACCTCAGGGACCATTATTTGAGTGCGCATCGTTCTTCTTAAAACCAGCGCAATAATTGTTTCTTCTGAGTCCTTATATCCACATCAATGTCTGATTATAGTATACGTTGCTCTAAGAGAAGGAGACACAGAGGTCACGTGACATAGGGCACAAGTTCCTGGATAGACTGGGCGTAAACAGACCGAAAATGACGAGGTTTGCCGGTTGTAAACCAATAAACGTTTCACCGCAGACGATAGGAGAAAAAGGAAGGGAAGAACGGAAAAGGAAGAAGAAACGGATGACGTAGACCTGAGATTTATGCACAACTGCAGAAATATGACAGGTTTGCAGTATGACAATAAAATCCGGAGCTAAACGGTGACCTTCGGGGACACAATGAAATGAATAAATCGGTGAGTAGACGGCGATTGTCTGATCGCTCGTAAAGCTGTAATTGCCTGAAATTTTCTTATTATTTAGCACTGAATTCCAATGCGTTGGCCAATCGATGTATAATAGAAGGTCTACGAACATCGCTTCATGCTTCTTGGACTTATGCAGCGCGTGTGTATAGGCTGGAAAGCATCGACCGTTACTAGATTTGGATGCACTGGCTGGTCTCTTTTATAGTCCGTTTAATAAATGAATCGAAACCAACAGCAGAATGTCAAGAGGAACGGCTGAGGCTTGGGATAAAAGCCAAAATGGTCAACGGGATTGACCCGTGAAAGAATGCCAGCAAATTCACATCATCAGCAACATCATCATCATCATCATCACTATCACTATTATAGTCATCATTGCCGCAATTATATTCGTTGTCATCAGGATCATCAACGTCGTTGTCGTCATCATCATCATTGTAGCGATCATATTCGTCGTCCTCATACTCATCACCGTCGTCGTCGTCATTATCATCATCGTCGTCGTCGTCCTCATCGTCATCGCTATCGTCGTCATCATCATCATCATCATCATCATCATCATCAATGCGTCAATAGCATTCGTTGTCATCACAATCATCACCGTCGTCGTCGTCATCATCATCATCAACATCATCATCATCATTATTATTACCATCATCATCATTGTTGGGCTGTTGATCTAATGACTAACTGGAAAGAGTGGCATGTTGCACTTGTGAGTCAGTGAGTCAGTGGGCTTAGTTGTCAGCATTTCAGTCAGTGTACATTGTACACTCGTATTCAGACATTCAGTTAATCAGTCGTTCGTTCAGTCTATTATTCAGTCGTTCATTCAGTCGTTCATTCAGCCATTCAGTCAGTCGTTCATTCAGTCGTTCATTAAGTCGTTCATTCAGTCGTTCACTCAGTCGTTCAGTCAGTCGTTCATTCAGTCGTTCATTCAGTCGTCCGATAAATCGTTCAGTTAATCGATGTGTTTGTCGTCCGGCTGAGATCCTTTCTCGTTCGGTTCATTCAGTACTAATTGTCACTCTGTTTTTAGGAGCTCTACTTGTTTACAACAAATGAATATAAGAGATTTGGAATAATTAACAACCCAACCAACAGAACGTGACCATCTACAATGCCACAATAACACAGACGCGCTTGCAAACACACGCATTGCATGTGAGGCGACACTGAATCATTGAAAGGACGACAGCAGGTGACCAGCGCATTACGTCAGCATCCAATAGATCTCCTTCACTATTCACAGGATTTCTTCACAGGTCCATAACAACATATCTTGGACAATGGTCGCAGCTTTTAGGCCAACGAACAGCTTGACGATGAGAGAAGAAGCAGAAGAAGAAGCGAGGGATGTTCACAGACCGACATTTCTCAGAGTCCCTGGACGCTTCTTATTAAGGACTATCTACGTCGACGATCTCATCACCAACCATACCATAATAATACACCGACGACTCATTATATAGACCTAAACCTATTTCGTTGCAGCGTTAATTCTGACATATATGGCAATCTAGAAGTGGGTCAGAAATGAGTTGATCTGTAGAAGTACACACATTAACCTGATGACCTTTGTTGCGTTCATTTATGATCTCAAAGACAGATTTATTGCGGGCTTCAGACCAAAATATACAATTGGTTTACAGGATGGATACTGGATTGAAACCGTATTGCCAAGCTATTAGGCTTCACCCATCAACTGTTTTGTTTGTGTTTGTCGAGGGGTCGGCGTAGGGTCCACCATCTCAAATTGTTGATGGTTCCAGCCTCCACCCGTTGCATGATTTTAACATCATGGTTATAATATGCTAATGACTCTTGCAGTTCGTCGGTTCCTATAAATCTGGCTCAGCTTTGGGAGAGTTTGACCATGTTTCACAATGGGTTGAAGCCAACAACCATCGTCTGAATCCATCCAAGGCACGGGAACTTATTGTTCACACGAATGGGAGCAGTAAAGCCAATCCTCCCCAAAACTGAGCTAATTCTATCCTGGTATTCGGTGTGGTCATTAGCTCAGATCTAAGCATGTCCTCTCACCTCGATGTCGTTCTCTCATCTGTTACTTCATCCATGCATATCCGTGGTACATATTACGCTCACCAAGTCCTGCGCTCTTCTTGTGGTCTCCCACCTCAAGCGATTCATAAGGTTTGTCATTCTGGCAACCATTGCATCCATAACGTATACGTCTGTCTAGTCTCGTTGGATAGACGTTCGCACTGGACAGGATGGGACGGTGTGCTTTCATCCCTCCCCTTCTGCCCCGTGAGCTGAGCAATTGGCTGGACTTACTGACGACTGCTGTTGCCTTCGACCCTTGCCACGTCCTATGAAGACAGCTTCCTATGTCACGGTTTAGTAAGAACAAGCTTTGTAGGGTTGTTGTTTACATCACGATAAAGTATCGCATTATTAACAAAATTAATTATCAGCGATTCATTTTTCAGTATCGGAGCGTGTATTACGATTGTTTTATTTGGTCGGTATCGCGTGTGTATCGCAACACTTTTCTTAACCAATAGGCCTACTATTTTCCAACTGCAATACAAGAATCATATTGTTTCTCTTCCGCTTTTATAAATGGCGATCAAGAAATTGTGAGCAATAAATCGTTACGCACAAATGAAATGATGGGTTTTCCACGTTTGGCGATATGGTAAATTGTCTGTGGCTTCTTTATAATATGTGTGTGTAAAATAATAAGTTTAATCATGCTGCTTTTTCCTTGACACGAGGTGTGTTTGAATAAAAAATAAACTTGCTCGTCGAAAACTACTGTTGAAAGTATTGGTATAGGTAGGCCTATTGCAATACTTCTCAGAAAAAGTATTGGTCCGAGCGAAATTGCCCGGCAGGTTCCTTATGCTCGGGACCGAATCCAGGAGGGTCCGTCAGAGAAAAATCTGTGTTTTGCATGCGCATTCAAATTGTTCTGTCCATCATTAGCATGAGTTAACGACCCGCTAATTAAATATTAATTTCCCGCTAGACGTCCCTCTGCGTTCCTTACTTCATGAGAACTCGAATAATGCGCAGTCTACTTTAGGAGAGTCCGGACGGCTTAAGTTCTTTGAGCGGAACATTGACGACTCAGAGCGATGACCAACAATGTCCAATGTTTCCCTCTGACCCAGATATTTTGCAGTAGGTCTTTCTAATTGATTTTATATAGCTCTATTTTAGAAGATTATCATCGTTGCTACGGATCGAGATCGATAAGCAAAGGTTATAAGGGAGAGCAAATTTGGATCAACGTAACGAACGTCGTCCGTTGAGACCGATCGCAAACACAAGCAAACGTGTATCATCATAATTAGAGAACATAGGAAACGGTCAGAGTCCAGTCAACTTAAGCTCATATCGTTATCAGCGCAGCCAAAATGGCGCCGGGGGAATAGGAAACTAATTGATATACAGAGGAAAGAAATGATTAACACCGGATGCAAGACTAGGATAATAATCTGACGCAATGGATCTGCCTTTATCTCATGTGACTCTTTCCAACATTTCTTTTCCTTCTTTTCTCAGTCTACTCTTCTCGTCCTTGGCAGATTAATGAGACAAATAAGTCGATTATTGGTATGATTAATTACAGATGATATAAACCGACGGAACGAAAATAGTAGGTAACCAGATACTGCGAACACTAAATAAGCAACATATTTTTAGGTGTAGTTAATTGTGTTTTTGTTATTGGCTTTTCTGAATCACTCCGATTTTGTCACTTGTCTAGAAATGGCAACAAAATCAGGACCCATTATAGCGACAGTAATAAACAACAGTTGGTGGCCGCCTCGTATCGCCAATATAAACTGAACAATTGAAGCAATTCGGTGTCTCCTTAAATCGACTGCCTTGCTTAACTGAACGCTTGGAATATATCCTAACAATCTCTGGAACAGATTGTTACAGCAGGGAATATTGAATCTGTTGTGTCTCATGTGGTGTTCAATTACGAATCGCAAAAACGATTGTGACACCGCGATGGATGGTGGTTCATGCGGTGGAACCGTGGCCCATCAAAGGCTCACCGGACAAATGCGTCCCAACAAATGCGCCCCGACAAATACGCCATACAACGACCAAAAAAGCCGAACTGCCCCAATCACTGGTTTTGACCTTACGTGGCTCGATGTGAAGGTCCATCCTGCGCTTTGCCCAGTGAATTCGTGCCTCTCGTTTGTTTAACAGACCGACACAGAACAAACGTTGATCGGTCATTTCAATCGGTCGCCGTCCAAACTAATAGATTTCCGGTCTGACCGCGCAATCTTTCCCCACTGACCCGTCTCGCTGACCGACGGACTGACCAAGTGACCTAAGGCCGTCGACATTCATTCGTTCCGTCGTCGTATTGGGATCAATCTACGGATAGTCTGTCGTCGGAAAGACGCAACGAACGAATGGTTTGATAGGAAGATTGAGTGGGCAACGAAAACGCATTGGTCGTAATTAATCGGCAAAGAAATGACATTGTTTACCCGATTGACAATGACCACTGGGCTTTACTTCCTATGTTGCGCTGATCTTAGGTTCTGATGGGCTAAATACAATAGCTAGATGCATATACATATTAAACCATGCATAAATATACGTCTGCACAGTCCCTAAATACAAATGTATACACAATATACATGCATAGATACATGTATATACATTGATGTTTATATAACAGAGGGTGTCAATGGAGTGTGTCAAAAGAAGTCGTCAATGGAGTGTGTCAAAAGAAGTCGTCAATGGAGTGTGTCAAAAGAAGTCGTCAATGGAGTGTGTCAAAATAAGTCGTCAATGGAGTGTGTCAAAGAAGTCGTCAATGGAATGTGTCAAAAGAAGTCGTCAATGGAGTGTGTCAAAAGAAGTCGTCAATGGAGTGTGTCAAAAGAAGTCGTCAATGGAGTGTGTCAAAAGAAGTCGTCAATGGAGTGTGTCAAAAGAAGTCGTCAATGGAGTGTGTCAAAGAAGTCGTCAATGGAGTGTGTCAAAAGAAGTCGTCAATGGAGTGTGTCAAAAGAAGTCGTCAATGGAGTGTGTCAAAAGAAGTCGTCAATGGAGTGTGTCAAAAGAAGTCGTCAATGGAGTGTGTCAAAAGAAGTCGTCAATGGAGTGTGTCAAAAGAAGTCGTCAATGGAGTGTGTCAAAATAAGTCGTCAATGGAGTGTGTCAAAGAAGTCGTCAATGGAATGTGTCAAAAGAAGTCGTCAATGGAGTGTGTCAAAAGAAGTCGTCAATGGAGTGTGTCAAAAGAAGTCGTCAATGGAGTGTGTCAAAAGAAGTCGTCAATGGAGTGTGTCAAAAGAAGTCGTCAATGGAGTGTGTCAAAGAAGTCGTCAATGGAGTGTGTCAAAAGAAGTCGTCAATGGAGTGTGTCAAAAGAAGTCGTCAATGGAGTGTGTCAAAAGAAGTCGTCAATGGAGTGTGTCAAAAGAAGTCGTCAATGGAATGTGTCAAAAGAAGTCGTCAATGGAGTGTGTCAAAAGAAGTCGTCAATGGAGTGTGTCAAAAGAAGTCGTCAATGGAGTGTGTCAAAAGAAGTCGTCAATGGAGTGTGTCAAAAGAAGTCGTCAATGGAGTGTGTCAAAAGAAGTCGTCAATGGAGTGTATTAAAGACCGACTTGCGCATCTATTCATACTATCATAAATACGCATCTACACATTCGTACATACATTAATGCACACGTGCATTCATAGACCTACACGTGCGTGCAACACACATTCATGTATTCAAAGGTGCATACATGTGCGTGCATATACAGACATAAATACATAAATACATAAATACATACATACATACATACATATATACATACATAAATACATACATAAATACGTACATACATACATAAATCCTTACATATATACATACATACATACATAAATACATACATACATATATACATACATAAATGTATACATGCATATATACATACACAAATACATAAATACATACATACACAAATACGTACATACATACATACATACATACATACATACATAAATACATACATAAATACATACATAAATACATAAATACATACATATATACATGCATACATATATACATACATATATACATACATACATACATACAGACAGACATACATAAATACATACATAAATACGTACATACATACATACATACATAAATACATACATACATATATAAATACATAAATATATACATAAATATTTACATACATATATACATACATAAATGCATACATATATACGTACACAAATACATAAATGCATACATACATACATAAATACATACATATATACATACATACATACATACATAAATACATACATACATACATACATGCACGCATTCATTCATATCCGTGGATGAAATTACAATACACATTCGCACCTAATTGATGGATTCATTCACACGTCTCGTGTATAGGGCCTAATATAAATTATCTGATAATTTGAATGGCACTTATTCACATTTCTTTCGTTTATCTGAGTACGGCTCGTGCGATCTTACACACAAATAGCATAATAGGCTTAATCACACTTAATCTAATCTAAAGCTTATCTTTGTCGCACTTTACCTCTCGTGCATTTAGACAATGGCTTTCACCTGATAATACTATTATCTGATTGCAGGTCATCAAAAGAGGACACATGTTTAAATTCTAGTCTTAATTGAAGCTTATTTAATATGCTGGATTGGCATTGCGGCAAAAGTTAGCACCCCAAGTCGGAGTGATCTCGTGCCGCAACGGTTTGCTCAGCCTCTGTAACTGCGATCGAATGGATGTCGTCTGACATCAGACAATTAATACCAAAGAACTCTAACGCACGCATGCATAACTATAAATTGTAGCTACAAGTGATAAACCACGTTTTCTTTACCGTATACACCTTTACGCTTCAGTCCAACGCACCAATTGTTTCTACATCAGATGATGGTTTATCACTTGTAGCGACAATGTATAGCTATATCAAGATTTCAAATTCGTGTACTGAATGAACGAAGAACTAATGAACGAATTTGCGAATGAATTAATTAATAAACAAATGAATGAATGAAAGAACGAACGAACCAATGATTGAATGAATGAATGAACGAATGAATGAAGGAAACAGCACAAAAAACGTGTGAGAAGCTGTATTACATATATACACAATGCAGGTTGTATGTGTATATATAATATGTACAATTGTACATGTAGACCGACGTTCGCAGTGATAAACGCTATGAGATATTGACCCATTCAGCCGCAGCATTCCAGGATTTGGCCAAATGTTAATCTGGCTTTAATTTCTGTTTACATCTGGTTGCCAACGAAGAGCAGCAGCAGCGACCACGCAATTTCACGTTTAATAATTAATGAGTGTTTATTAAATGTTGTTATGACTAATTCACTTGGTGGAAAGGGAATCTTTACGTTGTCCAGAAAGCAATCTAACGAAACTGTTGGATCCGGCGATTTATAGGATGCATCTGGTCTTAGAGTAGGGTGACGCGATGCGATGCAGTGCGACGCAGTTTCACGTGATATGAATAACATCATGTGAATAACATCACGTGTTGCGATTTCATATAATTTGATGTAGACAGTTTGAAAATTTGCCGGTGCGATTACTACGCTATATAATTATGTGGGTCAAGGCAGTCGATCATAGTCCTACAGGAATAAAAATATCAAAGCGATCAATACAGCACCAGAAACAGGTATGAAGTTGAAGTTTTCGCAAAATAATAGCCAGAGAGATATCTCGGGGTACAGCCCAGCTGGGCTTTGGAAACTAGAAAGAGGATCTCGTAGTGGATACGTGCAGTGACAGTGTAAGCAGTGGCGTAGCGAGGCATAGTGTCGCCGGGAGCGAGGGTACAAAATGCCGCCCCTGTCTATTATTTCCATCACTTTATTCTTGTGCATATTCCGGGCTATGCACAATGGTAGATAGGCATAAGAGTAAGATGCCTGTTTTGAGTGTTTTCATTATATACATTATGGTTATTCTATTCGGTATTCAATTCATTATACAGTTAGTAACAGCATCAGCATGCACTATCAAATTTAAACTGTTTGTCTACTTAAAATGCGTTATCATTTGAATATAAAAAATAGAATAAGATAGTATAATTAAGAAATAAACCATTTATAAAGCAAATAAAATAGCAAGCCTCACAATAAAGTTATCAAACGTCTTGCAGGCTAGATCGAAAATTATAAATATCACACAATTAAAATAAACAGTAAAAATTTTATTCTTTCTCTCTACATATTGAAAAATAAATAATATCATTTTATCATGATGGGACTGTAGTAAGTATTGTAATTAGAATAGACTAAAAACTTGTAGCTTGTCATACAGATTACGGATACGGAACGGTTTCATGCTTTCATTCCCACTAAACCAAAATATTAAACAGGGATATAAGCTGAATGCACTTGCATTGCGTGGGAAGTCCTACTTCCCAGATACTTCCGCTACTAAACGCAGCCAATTAAATCTAATAAACGTACAAAAGTAGAAAAATCACAAAATACATGAATATTTCTTATTTATAACTAAAGTTAGAAGTTAGTGTAAACATATTAAATAACTTTATTCGGTAAGTATACTAGTTTAGATGGAACTAATAAATATAAAAAAGCGCAAATTATCTTATCGGCTACAACTTTGTGTTATATTAATCGCAAGAGGACGCTAGTTTCGCCATTACTTTCACACCTAGCGAATGAAAAATATGTATTAATAATAATAATGTCTAAATTCTCTTTTGCGCCATGTCTATCAGGGTCAGTTCTAGGCATAGACGACATATCAAGCCGCCTAGGGCACCAAATTTTAGGGGCGCCGAATTTAAGGAATTCTACGGTAATGTTTTCAGGAATAAAATTTTATGATGATACAAAAAGAAATTCATGGATTAGTTGTTTAAAACTAGTTTTGGACCAATTCCAATAACGATATTCAATCTCCTAACACCGCTCTTTCCCTAGTAATTTTCCTATGCCTTAAACGTCTATATATTTTGACAAAAAACATTTTTATGTGCCTAGTGCAGTGCTTGCCTGACCCCATATTTTCTCACATCTTACTGTTTATGCAACGGGTGTG
The DNA here is from genome assembly GCA_959347315.1 of Bimastos eiseni. Lineage (NCBI taxonomy): Eukaryota > Metazoa > Annelida > Clitellata > Crassiclitellata > Lumbricidae > Bimastos > Bimastos eiseni. The sequence continues at coordinate 57,586,565 of OY365806.1, read as the reverse complement.
GGGGCGCTCTTACATAGATAACTGCCTAGGGCGCCAAATTACCTGAGACTGCTCTGATGTGTATAAACGCTATTTGCTATTCGATCATGTCAATGGTACTTCGGTTTAAGTCGAGTAAAAGCTAAAAAGCATTGTGCCAGGTTTAGACAACAGCAGCAAAATAATCTTGAAGAATGCAACTTATACAACAAATAATTTTTTATTTATTTTTTTACCGAAAATGCCGCCTGGGGTGGTTCGCCCCCCTTGCCCCACCCTCGCTACGCCACTGATTGTAAGTATGTATGAATGAATGCACTTCTATGTATATGTAATATATGTACATGTAGGGTATGTACTTATGTATATGTGTATTGTTGTGGTATGAATGTATGTATGCGCGTGTGTATGCATGTATGTATGTATGTATGTATGTATGTATGTATGTATGTATGTATGTATGTATGTATGTTTGTATGTATGTATGTATGTAAGTATGTATGTCGGTATGTATGTATGTATGTATGTATGTATGTAGGTATATATGTATGTATGTATGTAAGCATGTATGTATGTAGGTATGAATGTATGTATGCGCGTGTGTATGCATGTATGTATTTATGTATGTAAGTATGTAAGTATGTATGTATGTATGTATGTATGTATTTATGTATTTATGTATGTATGTATGTATGTATGTAGGCATGTGCGTATGTATTTATGTATGTATGTATATAATTTTGACGAAATGAGCGATCGCCGATTTTGATTTGCTATCGTGTGTACATTGGAATTACTACAATTACGTGAGCGTTACTATGTGTGCGTAATATTTACCGTGGTAGTAAACTCGACATTTCTATACTGCGCCCACAAAAGGCGAAGTCGCAAGACCTAATTTAGTCACAGGCGCTAACAAAACAATATCGATTAGCAAGGGGTCATCCATAAAGTCAGGCGGCAAGGCCAAATGGTGTTTTGAGTCGAAACAAAGAGGGAGGTAGACAGAGGAAGAGGAGAAATTGGGAAACGATTTGTGATATGTCAATGCTTTTTGTTTTGATTGAAAGCCCTGCGCACCATGGGTGGTACTCTTGGGAGATGGCAAAGGGGAGATTCTGGTGAGTTAGTAGGATGGATCTGTCTTTTTTACTTTGAAAGGATAAAGTGACAACTGTAGATATCTCTCGCAGACACGGGTATATAAAGCGATTGTAGATGTAGTTTTGAAATCGATTATAGGTCGAATTCTGCGAATGTGACGGATATATATATATATATATACATGTATATATACATGTAGGAGGTTTGAGGTCATCCAGAGTGAGATATGGGTAATCACATGGAGAATGATTAAATACTATTTAGTTGGAGAAGCTGCTTGAAGAGAAAGAGATCAATAATTGAATGTCTTTTGCGTATTGGTGATGGTCAACTGATGATACTTTGATAGTGAAGTGAGTTGTGTTGTGTAAAAGGTGCATCAAGAGAGCGTGAGAACAGCACTTTTCGGAACACCACAGACGAGAGGACGTGATTGGATGAGGTATACAGCGAAAGATCGGAAAGAGGGATAGGACGGAATCCAGGAGAAGTGCAGTGTCAGTACATATCCAAATCAGGTACTAGACAGACTTTGAAGGAATGTGTTGTGGTTGGTGGTTGCAAAGGCTTCAGAAATATCAAGGAGGAAACGACGGGAGACTTGCTGCAGATGAGCTTGCACAATAAAAAATTCAAAGTTGAGATTTTTCAGTTATTTTACAGGAGGAAAGATCAAGGTAAAGAGAAGGTTTCTTAAGCAACGAGATAACTATGTCATGAGCAAAAGCAGAAGGAAATACTAGTTCCTGCAATGATATATATATATATATATATCGATAATTGGTGTAATTGTATAACCCAGGACATCAAAGCTTTCTCTCTAAAGGGATGCAGTAAATAGAGTCTAGGACGCCTTGCGAGCACAAGCGCGGAACGAACAAACGGAGTCAACAAGACATAATCGGTTAGATATTGGCCCCTAATAATCTCAACCACCGACCACAACACATTATCATGTCTGTTGGGTAAACTAGGCAGGCCCCTAGGACCACCGATTTTTAGATGTCACCAATTTTGAAAAATTAATAAAAAAATTCTTTTGCAAATCCGTAAATGAAACAACGTTGGCTTATGTCTTAATAATGCTTATTAATCTTAATAATTTTATAAATGAATAATCAACCCATTTATTATTTCTTTGTTGACTGACATACAGTGAAAGTTAATTCATATATTTTATTAATATTCATATGTAAAAATTAATACTTCAGTGAAAACGCAAAAAACGCACGATGGGAGGTTTTAGAAGGTGTCATTTTGGAATGTTTTGATCTTATTTGTGGCTTAGACCTGCTTACCACAATTTTATAGCATAGTATAATTATTTATTATAAACTTATAAACACGTTGATTGTAGCTGTAGGTTGGTATATCTACAAAAGTTAGAAACTGGTCAGCATTATACCAAGTGTGAATCTAATCAATGATCGTCGATTTTATGACCTCGTTTTGTTTTACTTTTTGAAGCTATGCTGTCAGAAAAACGCGATTGTCAGTCCTACCAGAAAACGTAAGTCCCCGTCATCAAAGAACGTGTGAGCGATTTATCAGCTCAGTACAAAAAAGCCTCTGAAATCTGTTTTCTCTTGATATGCAAATCTCAAAACGTGGTCTGTTTCGTCATGAGATAAATGGCGCTAGAGAACCCGTTTTCCATCAATGCCACGCACAGCAGCAACAGCAGCTGCAACCATTTGCCACCAGCAGCAGCAGCTGCTGCGAACTGGCGTTAAGGCTGCGTAACTGATCGTTCTGCCCTTTGTCCTCGTCAGAGTTATCGCTCGAAAGATCGATTCGTGTCGACCGTATATCGTCAGCGCAGGTCACATGGTCTCGGTCAATGACTGGAGCATGCAACGGTGGAAGGTGGTCGTGCAAATGTCTTGAATCTTTTGAAGGGTCCGACAGAACGGAGGAAGAACAAAGCTCCTGATTTGATTAATGTTCTTCAACGTACACAGGAACCTTCGTTATCCGCGTTCAGCAGGAACCGTTCTTTCCCGCACGGAACATTTCTTCCTCACCGAGATACGGCATCAACACGGGATTGAAAATTTTTCCAACGCACCGATCTCTTTGCACTCATGGGCTTCTAACTCTTATTGGAACATACTTGAGCATTTTCTTCCTTCATAAAACAGTTCCCGATTTCCCTGGAAGCGTGCGTCTGGGAACATTGGCACAGCATACGATTCTATCAATCTCCGGAACACACTTGGGCATTTTCTTCTTTAGAATACAGTTGTTGCTTATACCATTGAGTGTGGGAAGTTGGAACACCACTGCGCTCTTATTTTACCATCCTATTCTTCCAGAACAAATCGGAAAATCTATTTCTGCGTCTGGGTTATAAAATCGTCATTAATAGTGGAATTAGACGGAGAAAAGCAATGTTCCTTCGAGGAACTGGACCGTTCCGTCTCCGACAACCGATGACATTTGCCTTCAGCGAATGACGTCACTTGGCTCATAAAGCCCCGGTGATTACTCTGAGATGACATGTGCAATGGCTTGGAAAGGTTGGCTGATTACTTTTGCTGTTCCTGCCATTTGGATGAAGCATCCTCTCCCTTCCCACCATCAAAGCCACACGCCGACCATTATTCACCCACCAATCGCATTAATAAACGGCGTATTTTTGTGACTAAGTAGGCCTATGCAATATGTAAACCAAAGACACAACCTGTGTCACGAAGACCAGCTTTACTCCAGCGCCCCAGCGCTATATAAACTCATGTCCGCAAAACCCAGATTGGTTGGTCGGTTTCATGTCAGAGTCCAGATGTCCAGGGTTAAGTCATAGTCGAGATGTATCCAATCGTGTGAGACTTTATCGTGTCCACACGAAAGTAACCATAACGTGAGCAGAGTAGGTTGAACCATCGAAAATATCACTTAGCTTCTCATTGTAGTTAAACAGAAATCTTTAGTCCGTTGTAAATACATATGTGTCGATTATTATTGTGAATGTAAGAAAACTGTGTAGCGCTTGTTTAATTCGCCTTGTGACGATGATCTGCTGCCTTTAGAGTCACACGTGACATTAAGTTGAGCTAATTCAGGAACGCTTTTTAAAACGAACAATCATCAGTCGATTGCAAAATTTACAGCCGTCGTCGTATACGTCTATACAGACTCTGGCAACGAATCGGTCAGCATTTATCAGTCAACCAATCTGCTACTTAGACCTACACACAAGCATGTATTTATATATATATATATATATAATATAAACATACATACAAATATATATATAGACCTATTTATTGTGCTTTATCATCGTCTTCATGTTTAGCTCGGATGTCGAGCGTTCTCAGCGGCTAATTCAAGGATTTGGGATATTAAGCAATTGAACAATAATGTGAACGTGGCGTTCAACATTATTGTTCAATTGCTTAATATCGTTCTGGTCTAGAGTCTAGACTCCGGAATACAAAGCCTCGTCAATATCAACTTATCTAATCATTAGCCTCTGTAGCCTGACTTTTAGTTTCCAGTCTTCGCTTTGTATTTCGGCCTGGATCCTTCTGCAGTGATTTATGATTTCAAAAATGGCTTAACCGAAAACCAATGTTCAGCATATAAACTTATTTATGGCCTGAATTAAAGGATTTTGTTGTTTCTGTTCTACTTCTTCCTCATTCTCCTCTTCATCTACCTGCGTCTCTTCCTCGTCTTCTTTATTGGTTCAGGGAAGAAAAAAATAAATTCAACGACTTTGTCGACGACAAACAGACAAACAGACAGACAGACACGCAGCGGTACGAACAGTGGGAGCGAAGAGACTGTGATCATTAATGGACATGAAATAATGCCACGTGGGCTTAGAAAGCACGCGTCGTTTCTCAGATACGACTAATCAATTCGCACGCTCTCTTTAGCTTTCTCGTCTAACGTAGATAGGCCTACTCTGGTCATTGCTGCTGCTGTTGCTGTTGCTATTGTATATGATGATGAGGCTACTGCTAACGCTTGGCATTCGATGCTCTGACCAGAGCCATTCATTTTCCTCCCTTGCTCCATCCATCCTTCGATTTGGACCAAGACACTCCTTTGTGCGGCAGTCGCCTGTAACTCCTAAAACATCGGCGCACAACACGACAAAAGACAGCAGAAGAATTCCTAAGCACAGACTCGTAATGGCGCTGGCACAAGATCTAAGTACATTGTTTAAGACCTACTCGAAATAGTCTCGTTGTTTATGACGTGTTCATTGTAATCAAGCGATCAATACTTCTCTTCTTTGCTGGATTCTCATTTTAAAAAATTTACCTTGCTCTCAAGCAGTGTGCCGTATAACTTCTGTTATGCCTACGTATTGTCTCGCACCAGGACAAAGGAGATGGTTGACTAGTAGCACGCTTGCAGGATGGTCAGAAGATGGATGATACGATACTCGCATAAGGGACAAAGGAGATGGTTGACTAGTAGCACACTTGCAGGATGGTCAGAAGATGGATGATACGATACTCGCATAAGGGAAACTCTGCCCTCCACTGGCAACAGGCTTTGGTGAATGAGCAGTAGGACAGATGAGAGCCTTGCAGCCGCCTTACAGTTAAATCTGTCAAACTTTCTATCGTCTGTTACTACAATGTCATATAATGTTACTGTAATCATGTACACAGTGAGGTTTTCTTCACCTGAAAGTTTGAGAAGACTGTCCAGCAAGATAATAATTATAAGTCTTAACTGCATGTCCTCCCCTATCATCTCACCTGCAATAAAGGCGTGCCAATCAATTGCTTCGGCAGAGGGATCTTCTGTTCTATCACAGCGTGTGTGATTGTGTGTTTGTGCGTGTGTATGTTCAGCTGTGTAGGTGTGTGTGGGTGTGCAAAATTTTCTCTTGATAAATAATATACCAGTACCGAAAATGAATTCGGCCAAATTTTTGGGTATTCAGATTGATAGCCATCTAACATGGAATGACCATATTCAAAGTATATCTACCAAAATTGCAAAAAAACCTTGGAATTTTATCTAAAGTAGCTCATCTATTGCCGATTAACATACGGAAAAATTTGTATTATACAATGTATTATACCCCTATTTAAGCTATTGTAATATCGTCTGGGCATCCAATTATCCGTCAAGGCTTAAACAATTAACTGCTCTTCAAAAAAGAGCAGTTCGCATCATTGGTGGTTGCTCTTCTTCTGCTCATGCTGATCTCATCTACAAGCAGACAGGTTTGTTAAAGATTAATCAAGTAACTATGTGTCAGACAGTTGACAGTTGCCTCCTGTATTCAACAGATATTTCTTATCTATATCTGAGGTCAATCCCTATACTCGCTGCACTCTTCCTCTGAGTTTAATTACAGATCTATTTATGCTAGAACAAATGTTTGAATGTTTTCAATTAAATATGCTGGTTCTAAGGCTTGGAATAATATTCCAGATGACATAAAATTAATACCTAATATTGTTGAATTTAAGAAATCCTACCGGGAGCACATACCTATGGTGTCGCCTGGCTAATGTGTGCATCAACTATATATTTATGTCATATCTTAGTTAACTAATTAAAAGATGATAAGAGATTACTTCTGCGGTACGAATCACGACAACTGCCGAAATGCTTTTTATTACATGGTTGGCCCCGATAAACTGGACTTAGGTCCTATTTGAGTTTTATCCTTCCTGTTGTGCCCAGCTAAAGCTTTTTGCTGTTTACTGTTTCTATTCCTTGTTATTCTCATTGGGTGCAATAAAAAGATGTTGTTGCTGTTGTTTGTGGCCAGTAAGGCCTATATTGGGTAGTGTCGTGTAATGGCACGGTATTAGCTAAACAGATAACATCAAAGTAAGGTCAATGATCCTTACAGCTGTGAGGTCCACCAAACGGTTCTGCTGTCGTTTAACGACAACGACCCATCACACCTGAAGCTTAATGGAAATTCAAAAGTATTTCCTTTTAATGTCTCTGCTTTTGGGTGATTTCTTGACTTTGCTGATGGCAGTCCCATAAAACTAAGACATTATTTGTAACTGGAATTAGGCCCACTTACCCTATTCCCATCTGGCTGGCCCTACATGGCAACGGGAGCTTACTCGAATGTGCAATCAATGTATGTACAGAAATCGTGTGCTGCAAAGGTCATTGAAGTCGACATACCGTACCTTTAAAAATATGGCTTACAGTGAATTAAGTCATTCATCCATTGGAAAATTTATGTAGCGCGTGAAATGTAGCTACTCAGTAGACCTATATAGGATTATAAGATGGCAGTTGCAGAAAGTTGGTTCGTCGCTCGAGTGATCGCTTCTGCATCTCAGCTGTTACAGCGCATCTGATGCGCTCATCAGCCCAAAACAAGTTCATTACCTTTACTTTACCTTCATCCCCGCAACAATAACTTCACCATTTCTCCTTTCTAGTCATTTGTTCCACGGCTGACACCAATTAGAAAGGCGTGTGTTCTGGGTCAGTTAGAAAACAGTTGATCAGTGATTCCATCTGTCGAATACTAGAGGAGTCAAACCAAAGAAATAATCTGCTTCAAAATAGAGAAGGATCAATCGATTGCAGGGCAGACACTACAATAGCAAACCAAGAGTAGGACATTTCCCGTCTTTCTGAGGCTTCAGAAAAAATTTAAAGCCTGGACTGCGCGGTTGACTACGTAACAGGTTCAACAGGTCAACAGGTCAACAGGCCAGCAGGTCAGTCATAAAATCAGTCGAACAACAACAACTACTCTTCTATTCTCTTTCTCTTTCTTTCATTCTTTCTTTTTCTCACTCTGTTCATCCACTCTTCCGTCAACTCATCCATTCAGCAATCCATCACTCGATCCCTCAATCCATCCATCATTATTCATTATGCCGTCCATTGATCTAAATCACTGATTGCTATATTCTTAAAATTTTAATGTCTCCTCTTATTAGTATTACTGAGTCACCAGCATCCGAGTAGCATCCTATACGCAACCCATAGCCATCCGTACCCCTCCACATTGCGACTGTGGTGTTTGGTGGTTGATGACTGTGATTAACCATATATCCAACATCATAGTCTTCTCGTTTATTAAATTATGTATTCAGGCTATTTTCAGGTCGAGAGTTGGGGAACAAGGAAGCGGATGTATTCAATGATTTCTGGTTTTGTACTCCATCAGTGATTCTTAACTATTCTGGTCTTGTTCATTCATACGCAAATTAGGTTACATTACGGTAATTGGAAACAAATTTTAACCTGTATTCATACTATTCAATATTTTTCTTTTTCTTTTATGCATTTAGTGATTTAGAGAACTACTTCAATTGTACATTAATTTTGGGTTGATGTCTGTACATTGGCCTACACGTAGCAGTTTGTCAGGAACAGCGCTAAAAGGTCCTGAGCGCTGTATAAGCACACCGATGAACATCCGATAGTATCAGAGGTGGCAAATCTCGTTTAAGAGGTGGGGGGACATCAAATGAGAGGGGTAAGAAATGTGGGGGCAAACGTATAACGTGTTCCCTCTTTGTAAAGAGTGTTGGGACTTGTCCCCCTCGAGCCCTACGGATCGCCGCCCCTGGATAGCATCGTGCTTTCTCGTCTTTGTTGCCGACCGTTCTTGCCGGTATAGATTTGAGAATACATCTGAATATTCCACCTGAAATAGATCACGACATATAATTATTATATGTTTACTCAGAACTCCACAGAGTAGTTTTCATGAAGAGGCGCTATATCAGGTTCATTTAAAATATATATAAATAAATGAATTATTATTGTTATTATCTTATTTTTTTATCCGAGGTAAATACTGATCTCTCGGGTTGAAAAAAATATTCTCCGGAGACAGAATAACTTATCCCTTGGCCAGATCCGGCTGCACAAAATTATTATTATTATTGTTGTTGTTGTTGCTGCTGTTGCTGTGACTGTTGCTGTTGCTGTTGCTGTTGTTGCTGCTGTTGCTGTTGTTGCTGCTGTTGCTGTTGTTGCTGTTGTTGCTGTTGTTGCTGTTGTTGCTGTTGTTGCCGCTGCCGCTGCCGCTGCCGCTGCCGCTGCCGCTGCCGCTGCCGCTGCCGCTGCCGCTGCTGCTGCTGCTGCTGTTGTTACATTTAAGGTCGCCAGTCATTGTGATAATTATAGCACTCACACTTTCCGCGGTGACAAAGTAACGAAGATGGGCTACGTACTGAAATCTGAGTGTATAATTCAGCAAAGGAGTGTGTAGTACAGAGCTAAGGGTTGAGAAGAATGTCAGCACATCCTATTCGAAGACGCTCCCTGGTCAGAAATAAAATACTCTTTACACGTCATCTTAATTCACATATTGACGCTTGCACTGAGAACTGTCTCCCTGAAGGCATACATCTATCTAAGAAATAAGAGGGCAAGCTCCACTTCTAGGCATGTCAACAGTCAACACTACGACGTTGGGTTGGAGGCTTGAGCTGCCGTCCAGGAGTTTCACAGTTCTCTCATGTAGACATTTTGCAAGCGAAGGGCGCTCGTCTTACAAAGTGGGATCGGGTCAGTATTCTATCGCTTGACGAAGTGACCGTGGATCAACGCATGTGCTATGATGCTCGAGAAGATCGATTACTAGGACCTTATTCCAAGGTCCTTGTCTTTATGCTTTTTACTCTTATGACCAAGTCGAAGCAACTTATTTAGCATAGGCCTATAGTAGCTGTTTGGTAACAATTCAGACGGACCAATATCAACTAATATACTATAAAATAATATACCTTTATAGATAATATATATACATCTAGGTTAAGTTCACTGTAACGTACATCAATATATTGTTAATAATATTAACAACTACATGTAATAAAATAATGTGTGTAACAGTGAAAATTGAAGACTAGGGCTCAACCCTGTGGCCCGTCGACGTCACAGCTCCCCACTCCGGTTGATGCATATTCATGACCCGAGGTTTAATTGGGTATCCTGTGACAATCTGCAATGATCTATGGCAATCTTTGCTCATTGTTTTCTTTGTATTTGATCACCAAATAAACAAAACGAAATTAAGTGATATTATGTCATCCACGTATTTGTTCAGTCTGTCTTCCTGGTTGACACAATTTCTGTCTGGAACATGACGCTGCGACCCCCTTTTGATCGGTTTTTTGGATGGTTTAAACCCCCGTGAGTATCCGACTGGTAGCAATGAACCTGCTACTGCTCTTGGCAGTCGCTCTTGCCAGTGGGCTATTAAAACAAGGCGTCGACGGGCTCCATGCTTCTGAATTCCGTGTAATTAGACCTCAGACTTAATGCTGAGAACTTTTATCGACTTAGTTACACCGCAGTTTGATAGCTTGACACGTGATACGGCTTCGGCTGTTTGTAGGCCCTGCGTATATCTTAAGGAACTCACAAGGGGATCTTTTTATAGCAGACTCTAGCATGTGGTTTTAGAGGTACAGGGCCGTTTTGAGCAGTGCTTAAAGTAAGTCTGGACGGTCATGAACGCCGTCCAGGCACTTGTTTCCAAGGCTGGACGCCGTCCTGCCACTTATTTGATCAGCAAAGCCTGGACGCAGTCTATGATCGTCCATGCAACAGTGCAATTCCTCTACGATATTATCAGCAGCATTTCATTATTTGTATTCAAAATTCGCATAATTACATGGGTATTTTAATAATTTTAAAGTTTATTAGTCAAGCTGATATCAGACGCGGCTCAAAGACTCCAGTTGTCATTCTATAGTATGCACTTTTACTTACTCACATTGACGCAAACGATATACTTTTGATGTGTATTTTAACCTTTAAACCTCTATAGCTCTACACCTCAGCACTTAAGTGTACGATAGTCGCTACTCGCTGGTATAATTTAATTATTGTTGGGAATAATAGGCTTAGTATTTTTGATTGGTAAGGCCTTGCATTCTTAACGATCTTTGTAATAGCTTAGATCAGATCATAGAGATAAAGAAAGTTAGCAACCATGCCTGGAGAGCGTTGCGGCGTACAAGATATCGCCACATTCTTCAAGCCTAAGATTAAAACAGCCTGTAGCCGAAGCCTCGCAGCCTCGAATGGCAGATCTATAGACTGGACTAAAGATGAAACAATTTGGCAATGTGACTCACGATCCACGGTGTGTCAAAAAGAAGACTGAACTTAAAAAGAGACTGTATGGCAGAAGTTGTTGTAACAACTGTCGGTGCATTGCTTTTGCTGTAGGTGTGCCTTTGTTTGTCAAAACGTTTTTGATATTCCAAATAGACTAAATTAAATTCTAGCTAGCCGCTAGGTCATAGGCCTACTTATTATTGACTAGACATGAAGCACAGTACTTTGCAAGTGAGGGGCACTTGAAAAAGAGGAGGACATAAAACAATCACGCAATTTGCGCGTTATTCGCAGTCTTCATTCTTATTGGAACTTCTAACTATTTGAACAATCATCTGTGCAATGCTCTTACTTGTGCTTCTGTTTAAGTTTAATAAACATTTTCATATTCTAAATAGACCAAATTTAAAACTTATTCTTTGCAATGCAATACGCCCTTTGGTGGAGTTCCCATCTTAATTGCTGAATCCACAGTAGGCCTAATATCAGAGACGTAGACGAAGACGAAGCAAGATTGCTGGAACATAGATATAATAAACAGATCATAAGCCTAATTCTGGCTGAGAATGTATCGTAATCTGCAGATACACGAATCAGATTAACTAGATTGCTATAATTTTCGCAGAATAGATTCAATTTTATCTCTTTCAATAGATGCCATTGCATCCATTTTCATTAGACTTATTTATCAAGAATAGACAGACAGTCAGACAAACAGATAGGCACGCAGATTGAAAGACATACAAGGTGGCTCAATAAAACAACGCACAAGAATAAATGCAATTTCTTAACAACTGAAAGAGTTACTTCACCAAACTTTTAAGATTTACAGAGGAAAGATTTACAAACAATCCCTGAAAAGTTTGTTGGAAACTTGTCACTGCTTCAGCTATTACAGCTGTCCAAATTAAATATTCCTTTTTTTTCACAATTATGCAGAAAAAATGGACAGGAATTTGAAATTTTCAATGTGAAGTAACGCCACCTTTAATTGTAAATTCAAAATCTGCTAAGTAGCATATCTCAAAGCATGTTCGAAGTGTCCGCCCCAAGCTTTCACATAAGCTCAACGTCTTTTTGTGAAGCTCAGTGTTGATTGAGTCCTGTGGCCGCTGGTTTCATATTGACTGCAAGACTTTTTTCAGCTCTTCGATGTTCGTTGGCTTGGGATGAAATGTTTTGTAGCTCCACATACATGATAATCAAAATTATCGGTGCATGAATTATGGTGTATGCGAAGATCGTATTAAGCAAGCATATTGAAAAGTATTGGCAAAAGTATTGGTTTTGGTATTGCAATACTTTTCAGAAAAAGTATTGGTATTGGTATCTCGATACTTTTAATTAGGAAGCATTGGCATTGCTATTGCAATACTTTTTCCAGTATTGTTAACAACCCTGGATTCATGCTACACACTCTGATGTCATAATTATGAATGCACATCTAATGTTGAATAAATAAATAAATATATACACACGGTGATTCATTAAAAAACGTACCTTACATAGGTTAGCATAACTCAGGTAAATGACCATTAATTTTAATGAAATTTCAGAATAATGATGCTTGATATTCTATTCAAGTGCTACATAAATCATTTGACACACCAAGCTAAAATGACGTAACGCGATTGACGAAACTAATGACGTCACGAAAATATCGCGAAAAAATGGTGTTTACCGAAGAGGATAAACAATTTGTTACATTCTTACGAAAGAATAAAAAGTACAGTGCAAAACGTGGATTAAATGCGTTACTTTCAAAGATCGACAAAACTGGGTCTTTCCATCGTCGACCAGGCAGCGGCCGCCCGCGTACGGCAGCAACAACCGACAATGCTGAAAAGGTTGAATCGCTGGTGCTCAGCCAGGAAGATATGCCGCAAACGCATCGCACACAGAGACAAATTGCTCGAGAAATAGGAATCAGTCAGACATCAGTTTGGAGAATTGTCAAGAATGATTTACATTTGCGATGTTTAAAGAAACGACACGCTCAAGAACTCACAGCAGCCAACAAGCAAGCAAGATTGACACGTTCCCGTCAGCTACTGAGGTTGTATCCTGCAAGCTTAGTGAATTTCATTTGGTTTACTGATGAGAAATTGTTTACTGTGGCAGCACCCAGTAACAGTCAGAATGATCGTATTTATGTCTCAGCCGGTACAAGGAAGAGAGACGTTCCAGCAAATCGTCTTTTGCGGACTCGACCAACTTTCAGCAAGTCCCTTATGGTATCTGTCGGGGTATCTGCACTCGGTCGTACGAACATCCATTTCATCGAACCAGGTGTTAAGATTAATGGACAATATTACAGAGATGTTCTACTAATGCAGGGTCTCTTGCCTGACATTCGTGAGATAACGGAGTATTTCATCTTCCAGCAGGATAGCGCTCCTGCGCACAGAGCTCGGGAGACCGTTGCGTTACTCGAAACTGAAACACCTGATTTCATCCCGCCTAATTACTGGCCACCTAATAGCCCTGATTTGAATCCAGTGGACTATAAGATATGGAGCGTCATGCAGGAAAAAGTCTACAGAAATCGAATACATGATGTCGACGAGTTGCGTCACCGAATTGTGGAGGTATGGGATGAAATGGATCAGCGCATCATTGATGAGTCAGTCAGGCAGTGGCGTAGGCGTCTTCGCGCGTGTGTTACTGCCCGAGGGGGTCAATTTGAACATAAACTGTAACTTTCTTCCTATTCAGAACTGATTCCTCTATGTTCACTTAAAATTTTTTTGACATAAACCGATATTTGACGGAGTTACAATTAAATATCTAGGGGTACGTTTTTTAATGAATCACCGTGTATATCGTACATTAGATTTGCTTGAATCTAATGAATTGAACTCTTGATCAATTAAGAACTGAATATTTTATTTCTACACGTCTCTCATGTGTGGGATTGACTACATGTGACGACGGCAACAATGACCATCTAAGAAGACTCAACGAACCCATACTTTCGGTCTTACAGGTGAACGCTCTATAGCCAATTGGAAACCTTATTCATCACTTAGACACACACGCAGACCGATTGTCAGACAGACAGACCCATGAACAGACAGCGAAAGGAACGTAGGTCTACTGACAGGCAGATTAATCGTCAGCCAGATAGACAAAGACAGATAGGACTATTTTTAGGCATTTGAATAAAAGTTGAAATTGTCGAGAGCGATTTTTTTTAACGTAAAAGCAAACACTCATATTCAGCTTGTCACCGTAGATCTCATCCACATCACGTGACTCCATGACGTGATGGCGGGTGTGAAATAGTATACATAGGCACGAGACCACTGGAAATAATCTTTTCGACGTTGATGCTTTCGTGAGGGTTCAAACGTGTAAGTTCAAATTCACTGTTTTCATCTGTCATTAATGTATATAATAACAAATTCTACAAAACATTTATAGGAAACACAAACATTGTCCATCAACAAACCTCTTAAAGTGCGATTCACATACCTAGATTTTGTCGCTATATTAGTTTCTTAGTTCTTCCTAGGGTAGGTCTAAACGCTCTTAGTCCAATTGGTCATAATATTAAGGTTTAGTATAAGTGTTTTTTGTACAAGTCGAAAACGTTTGTGGACATGTGGAAATGCATGAAATTACTCCGGTTGTCATTGGCTTTTTAAGGGAAGCCAGTCCATTGGAGATAGCGACTCCCACAGTCCATAATTGTACTACTCCAGCCATCATGTCTACTACCCGAGCCCTCGTGGCGTTTGCCTTCTTTGACCTGAGCTAAACTTTCGACCGTGGTCAAAATCCCAATATCCACGGTCTTCGATTTCCTATCGTGACTTGCGCTGTATCGAACATGGCATAAATTAGTAACTTTGTTCAATTGATTATAATATGTTTCATAAGTTATTTGTGGGCCCGGACCGGGTCCATAAAAAAATCGCCGGACCATTGGGCATTTGCCTCCCTTTATCCCTCTCGGTGGACCTGTTGTCGCGTATACGTATTCGTGACATGCGCAAAATTATGTATAGACTCTAATAATTATATTTCGTCATTCAATAAAGGATATATGTAATGGAAACTCGCTGTAAGCAGTCTGCAATTCGCTATTCGTTGGCATCATAAAATCGAAATGTAGTATGCCGAAACTCTAAAGAGTTCAGAAGTCTTCGAGTAGGGCCATTGCTAATAGTATAAATTTGAACATATTATTCTTGTGCTTTGACCGTTGCATTTATTTCCTGTTCAGTTAAGGATTTTGTTTCACTTTGGATTCAGGGCTTGATCAAATTGAACTCTGGCCAACCAAAAATACTTAAAGATGCCCTTACTCTTCAGACTTTAAAACATCTGATTGTCTTTCTTTGGCCATTCCGAGTAGCCTACACTTCTGCATCTCAATTGACATTGACTGGATCACGGCTTGGTTTAAGTACGCCATCGGTATTATGTCTAGAATTTTGTTTGCCAACACTTTTTGAATTTTTGCCCCCAGAAATTTGAAAAATGGGTGCACAATATATCTTAGCAAAGGTAATCTTACAAAGCAATTGGATAAACACAAAAGAACCGATTTGGGGGAGCACATGGGGGCACTGAGCACTAAAACTGGGAGGCTTTGCCCCAGTTTTGAAACTGAGGGGCCGGTGCCCTCTGGCCCCCGCTCGTTACAGCTCTGGTTACAGATGATAAAAAGTTTGACAGGAGTCGAATTAAACTGTATGGCAGTCTGCAGCAGCTCCGCTGCGTCCGTTTGTCATAATGAGAATGATAGTGATGATGATGATAATGGTAATAATAATAATAATAATAATAATAATAATAATAATAATAATAATAACAACAACAACAACATCAACAATAGCAATAATAATAATAGTAATAATATTAATAATAGTAATAATAATAATAATAATAATAATAATAATAATAATCGTTTTGCTCTGAGGACTTCACGCGAGTCCTTTGGAGCTTTCAAACAATGCACTAAGAAACTGAAAGTCGTTGTGGTTTTGTCATGATTATGTCACCGCCTGATTGCCATTTATTCATTGAAAACCCTTCCGTACCTCTTGAAACTTATCGGGTTGAAAGTAATACAGATGAACACAACTCAGATGAATCTAATCCGTTATGAGTTGTGAAGCAGACTGAATGAATCTGTTTGGATATATTATTAAGGTTTAGTATGCATGCAAAAAAGGTTGCATATGACCACATAGGATCAACCGTCCTACGACTAGCACCGACGTTTCAAAACCATCAGGTCTATATCTGTGGAATGTGGGTGTATCAGTTTCTTAATAATGCGGCACACCATATAAGCTACATCTCTCACAAAGAAATATATCTACTTTAACCTAATTGATTCTACGTCCGTTGTGAACAAAACAGCTCATAAATGGATTAGGTAACTTGAATTGTTATCCCTTCATCAATGATGGACCCCCTCCCAATGCTCACGAAGAAACACGGCTTCTTTGCAATAGGGGCATGTATCAACAGTTGATGAGCCTGTCTCAACTCGAATATTTCCAATAGGAATATATGAATATGAAATATTAAATGATTTGAATTGAATGGCGATCATAGGAAGCTTGTTCCGCTTTAAACATCGAAATACTTCCTGAATGGATATTCTAACTAGGCCCGCATATATCCTTTCAAGTGTAAATCACCCTCATGGTGCATGGCTATCGCATGCCAAGGTCCGGGATGTCTAATTTCTTTTTTGAGGAGTTTCTAAATAAATAGTTCCGATATTGCAGATGCAGACTTAAGTGTAGGCCATCATCCGCAAGTTTAACAAGGACATTTAAACGACTGAAATTATAGAGCACATGATATTATACATATATATATTTATTTATGCATCTACATATATGCGCTTGTGCGTATAGGCTACATTGTACATGCGTATATATATACATATATATATATATATATGAAGGGTATTTGATGAAGGGTATATATATATACATATATATATACATATATATATACATATATATATACATATATATATAGCCTATGTATGGGCATGTGTAGGCTATGTTGATGAATACATGCATATATTTATATATATATATGATACGAGATTGTATGCTTGTAAGTATGTATGTGTGAAGGGAACACTCTCACATGACTTCTTAGAATTTCATTTCAATTTTTACTCCGACACATGAACATTTGTTTAATTTTATCGGGTACAGGCGGAACCCTAGATTGAATCAACATGACAGACCCATATGCTAGATATCACAACGATGTGATATATATATATATAAACTTATATTATATATATATAAACTTATATAATATATTTATGTCACTGCAAACATAATATTACGAACAAAGACAGTGAGACCTATATCTAATGTATGCAAATGCAATAAAATCGAGTAATAAATTAGCATAATTTATTGTGTGTCTGCATATTATACATGAATTATGTAGATCTGTGTTTATCAGTCATATTCACAATGGGTTGTTTGTATAGATTTATATACAAGCCGAGATCCGCTTAGATTTGAAACATAGAAGTCACGGATATAGGAGATAGCCTAATTGCCTAATCTTAATTGCCTGCTTTGCATCAGAGGCAAACACTGAGCACATAATAATAGGAAGTTGTTTGAAATGTAAACTGAATGTCTGTCCTCTGGAAAAGCTGACTTTCATTTTGCCATCATGCACTAAGTTGTTAATGAGACCACTTCCAGTTGGCACTCTTTTGGGTGTTACTTGGTACTTCTCTCATATGCCATGGCTGCGAAATGACCGACCTGACATTCATCCACTCCAATCTATGAGTGTGCCAACACAATTGCAATGCTATAGCGCCTTTTCGGTAGAAGACTTCTCTAAGATGTTGTCTTCGCTAAATAACACGATGCAACAGAGTACAACATCTCTAAGTCAACTCAATCAGTTATGATGAACGAATCGGTCGTTCAGAAAACCTGTCAGAAAGAAATCATTCGATTTTGTCTCTAAAGTAAGTATCATGCATTGAGGCAAAGTTAATGAAATGCAAAAATCAATCACCAGTCGGTTCATACATGTAGGACCCAAATGAACTGAATGAGACGTGGGCTATAATGATTGATGATGCTAATGACGACGATGACGACGACGATGACGTTATACATGATGTGATGAAGATGTTTACCATTATAATTATTATGATCATTATTTTATGTTACTACCACCTGAGTCATCTGAGGGCCATCAGAAAATCTGTATCCTCTCCTGTATTCACAACAATAGTCCATGCCCTTATCTGTTGTCGCATTGACTACTGCAATTCCCTATTTGCTGGGCTTCCCAAGGTACGCTTATCTTCCCTGCAGTCGGTTATGAACTCGGTAGCCAGGCTCATTATGGTGGTTTTACATCAATGACAAACTAATAGCCAATAGCTATTGTTTGTAAATAGGCCTAACTTCAAATTGCGTAAACGCAAACTTCACAATTTTAGATCTCTCTCAGACATTTTTCCACTTTAAGACATTTGAATTAATTTCAGTATCATGTGACTAGCGCGTTAACCTGAATTACCGTTTTTCGTAAATTCCGGTTTCAGTTACTAGCCCAAAATTTTAAGACAGTTAACGCGAAGCTTGTCGAGACCGCTTGTTCGAGACAGAACAAGACTTTCACTTCAAGACAGTTTCTAAAAATTCGAGACACTTCCTCGAGACCAAGACCGAGACAGCAGTCTTTCGAGACCGAGACCGAGACACTAAAAAACTGTCTCGAGACACTGTCTCGAGACCATGCAACTCTGCGTCCGACACTGGCTTCGAATTCCCTCTCGCATCCAATACAATGTACTCCTCTTTGTCCTTAGAACTCAACAGGGCAATGCTCCTCAATATCTCTGCGACTTATGCGAAAACCTCTGTCTGCTGTCTCCACCCGCCCTCTCCGGTCTGCGGACCGACTTGAACTTCATGTTCCACGGGCAAGGACTACCATAACTCAAAACCGTGCTTTTGCCATTGTGGGCCCTTCTATGTGGAATGACCTGCCCTCATTATCCGTAGCAAGCTTTTAATCGGGTTCCCACCCTCATCCCTTCGCTGCCTGAAGACTTTCTTATTGCCTCGGGGCTGTCAAGCTGAGAGCGCTTCTGAATAGGTAGTACTCAAAGAAGCGCTATGTAGATAACCAGATACGATACAATACAACCAGAATTATGCACGAAAAATATTGTTATCTTGTAGGCCTACGCACACAATTAATAAATCCAGTTATCAGTTGTCAATGTCAAAAGCAACAGCAATACTATACGATGCCCCATGACATCAAAGTCCTTAATCAATTCACCTGTCGATCAATCAATCCATAAATCAATCAATCGATCGATCGATCACATTTATTGAACGCTTGAGTCAATCAATAACGTTTTATTGCCTTAAAGTTCTTAAACCAAAGTATTTGTGAACATCACATACGGCTGCATAAAACCATGGCCAGGATAAATAACATGGATGATATGATATAAAAACATATTTACTGAATAATAGGTTGTTGATTAACTGCATGTAGGGTCTATAGCGTTAAGATCGGAGACATCAAGGAAACACGTGATTCCGTTTGTAGGGCACATATTTTTATATTAGTGTTGAGGTAGCTGATTGAAGTGATAACACAGAAAAATATGAGCAACAAATTACAGCATAGGGTGACACAAAAGTTCGTTCACCGTTTTCAAATGCATTTTCTCAGGAAGGGCTTACTATTTCTTTATGATATTTTGACAGTGCATACTGCAGCAAACACAAGTCAAATGAAGGTAGGCCTAATGGTAGAAATTTGGCTTTCATCCGGTCAGTGGTTACCATTAGGTCTATATTTTAAAAAATATCGAAGAGGACCAGTTTCCCGGAAAAAGTGCCATGCGACTGTAGGCAAAATGTTGGGCCTACAGTAGACAATATTGTTACCTATAAGCCTTACAGATGTAGGCTATTAGTATGCAGTATTTTCGTAAATATTAATGACAGCACCGACTCCTTGAAAGAAATTAATCAACCTAGATTCCAAGCTACTTAGCCGAGGGAACACGAGGTAGAGCGATGTTGTAGATTAAGAGCTCACTGGCAGTGGTATGAACGTTCTTCCGATGTGATCTAAATAATATACAACTTTGTTTTATAAATTCATAGAGAAATCATATGAGACTAATAGTCACTGACATGGGAGTACTGTTCATTGTTCATAAGAGAAATTAGGACATCATGAGAGAAATTAGGACATCATGAGAGAAATTAGGACATCATGAGAGAAATTAGGACATCATGAGAGAAATTAGGACATCATGAGAGAAATTAGGACATCATGAGAGAAATTAGGACATCATGAGAGAAATTAGGACATCATGAGAGAAATTAGGACATCATGAGAGAAATTAGGACATCATGAGAGAAATTAGGACATCATGAGAGAAATTAGGACATCATGAGAGAAATTAGGACATCATAAGAGAAATTAGGACTCTATAAAAGAAATTAAGACATCATACATGTAAGAGAAAGTAGGACATCATAAGAGAAAATAGGACATCGTAAGATAAACTAGAACATGATACATATGTAAAAGAAAATAAGACAGGACCTTAAGTCCTTCGCGCAAAGTTGTTCTGCAGTACAACTGCAATTGCGCCGTCGAGGTGTGTGCACTTCTCTGCAAAAGATGTTGGAAGAGGGGCGATATCAAATTTTAGAATTAATAAATTTCAGAATAAATACTAGCTGATATCGGTTATTTAGGTAGCTTTTAAACCATTCTAATGCAACCCAACGAATACCCAGATTTTGTAGTTTAGGAAGAAGTAAGTGGTGATCAACGGTATCAAAAGCTTTGGCTTTATTGATGAACACACCTATTGAGAATTCCAATTCTTGAGATTTCCTCCTCTATTCTTGTAGATTGATAAGGGACATTACTGTAAAGTGCCAGGTTGGAAGCTATGTTGGGCCGGCTAACATAGAATATTTTGTTTCACGACAAAGACGTGAAGTCTAACATACATGACTATGTCAAGCAATTTAGAAAATATGATAGAATAGAGTTGGGTCTGTAACTAGTTGGGTCATTTCTGCTGCCTTGCTTATGAATTGGCGTAACTTCGGTAATTTAAGGCAACAGGAAATTTTCCAGTTGCAAGGGTACAGTTGAAAGTGCAGTTCGTTGATTTACAATGGGTGAAAGTGTATACGGGACTGATTATATAGGGATCAAAGTCGTCTAGACTTATACTGTAGGTTGTCTTTACCCGCAAAGTTTAGCGCATAGGTCTACGTACATGTAGGCTACTTCCTCAGATGAAGTGGGATAAGCCGCAAAATGGTTTTGACTAACAGCACCAAGATAATTAGCAGGGTATCTGCTGTTTGAAGAAATTTTGCTATTAGGTCCTGTGCGATCTTGGTAAAATAATGATAATTTTATTAAACGTCTCGGTAATGGAATTGCATCAGTATTTATATACTGTTATATACTGCAATAGTCCTATACGAGTTATATACTGTGGACAAAAGCATCTGATATTGTAGTACCTCCAATCAATCGGTCACGTGATCCACATTACTACGTAGTGATGCACATATGGCTCCTCGGTCTAAAGCACTAAACAGCAGATGATCCTTGTAATTGGTGAGGGTTCTATTAATCTTCGTGGCTCTTCATTTTCAGACCATTCTGGAATGTAACCTAGTACTGTATATTGCGCTCAAGCCACAGTGAATCAGATTTTGGACGTACAGCATATCCTCTTGGGTCGCTACAACTGCAACGCGCGTCAGTAGGCTCAGACCAGTAATCGCTAGATTACAGACCACGCGTACTACCGGATGGATCACCGTTGTAACAGTCACATGCTAGTGACTCCAGTGACTCCATTTTCTCAGGTTCTGTCTACGCACAATAGTCCTATCTACGCACAATAGTCATTGTTAAGTTATTAATAACGTCCGTACAATTTGGATTAACTGTAGGCAGTTCCTTTATAAACACATGACATAGTTAACAATGTACCGTACGCATTGTTTCCAAAACAGGTCACGCTATTAACCATTACGCATAGGCTGGTATATATAGGTAGGTTTACCTGTTGCCTTAAATTGCCGAAGTTACACCAATTCATAAACATCGCAGCAGAAATGACACCACTAGTTACAGCCTCAACTCTATTTTCTCATACCCATGCGTAGCACTAGATATCGGGCGTTTTACTCTGGTCAAAGGTCGCCGTTTCTGTAGTCTAATTAGCGGGAAGTCTTGTGACTTTATGTGGCGCCATTTTTTGCCATTCTGCAGAAAATCTCCCTCAGTTGAGTAACCATGGCCAAGCAGAGGGACGTCTGCTTATTCACCCTCCCAACCATGTTATGGCTACATAGTGCAAGGACGAAAGAATGGTTCATAGAAGGAAGAAAAACGGTTGTGAAGAAATCGAACAACAGACACAGAGCGACATTATTAGACATACTTAGATAGATTTAGACAGACAGATGGGATGGACGGACAGACGGACGGGGCAGAGTAACGGGACGCAGAGACAAACAGAACAACTACACAAGCAGATATCATCAACTCCAAACAGACAGATTGATAGACAGCGACAGGTGCAGGCAAACATAGAGGTTACCATGTAAACAGATGAATAAGCAGTCAGCTATATTAGGCAGGCAGACATACAGACAACCAGAGGGAGTGGCAGAGACCAGACAGATATAAGACAGACAGACGAAGCAGACAGACAGATGGATAGATCCCATATATAGGCCTACGTGAATGGAGTGACTAATATATATATATATATATATATATATATATATATATATATATACATGTACATTGAGGCATGTAGGTCCCTATTCCCCATATTATAATATATATGCATGTATGAGTTCGCATGTATTTAGGTATACGTATGTTTTGGTCGACATAGGATGAAAGCCTTGTATGCCTGGTGTACTTTAGGGCATAAAATTAGACATCTGTTTTGAGCAATGCATTAACGTCTAACGTTTCATATGAAACAACTACTGCAAGGCATGTTGCTAGTTATGAATTCCTATTTTATAATAATTAAATCATCATGTCATTCAACAATAACTAGCCAAATTTTTATGTCATTAATAGTTATTATAATTTCAATTGAAATGTAAATAGAAAGTACATACGACCTACAATTTTCGACAATTGAGCTATTTATCAAATTTTTGACAATGGCGGTCGTTGCTTAAATGCAGGCTCAGTGTTTTGCAGGCCTAGGGTTCATTTTTAACCCAATCCATAGTTTAGGCCTAGACATTTTAAGCACAAATCATAGTTAAGGTATACATGTAGCGTCAGAACTTAATTAAATCTCTAAAATTGACCCATGGTGAATCTTCTCGTTTGCCATTAACTTAATTGAATGTTAATTTGATAATAATTCAATAATAGATCGTTGTTTTTTGAATAATCGCGTAGTATAGACCTATGTCGGCATCAGTATTGTAGACTGGGCAGCATTAATTTGCATTTGAAGTCTATGCTGTTCTACGAAATCGACTTAGAGCCACTGGCCAGCATAGATACATGTAGGCCTATAGCTGCTCATGTGGGCCCTCAGTTTAGGCCACAAGGCCTAGGGGTGGATTTTTAGGGGGAGAGACGTCGTGTGTATTTGCGTTTGGATTTGCTCACACACGTTGCACGAAGTATGGGATTGTCTGACCTAGTTTCATTCCGTTGAGCCAAATCGGGCTAGTGTGGGCGGACACGGCCTACGACACCAAGGCCTGCAAACCGCGCCTCACAGAAACAGGCTAGGATCTGTCGTTTCCGTGTCTATAAATAGACACCTGCGGTATATGGGAATTCCCTATGAGTAAACGAAAACACGCTGCATTCAAAAGAGGAAGTTTCCATTTTAGCAAGTTCAGAGCCGGTTGGGAAGCGAAGCTGTTCGTCTGTATAGTGGTCTTATCGATCAGGACTTCTTCAGACGAATAGAAAAGCTGTCTCTGAACCAGCAGAAATAGCAGTTAGAGGAACTGTACGGCGTTGAGATGGACTATCGATAGCAGTAGCTAACCATCGTTAGAAAGCGGAACTAGGAAGAGATTCTAGGTCAGAGGAAGACACGCACGCGCACACACACGCTCACGTACATTTCTATCCTATGATGGCTTTCAACGAGGAAGACACTTTTCCCGTTTGATGAGCTAATGTTTTGAACAGAGTCGTCTGTCGAGGATTCGCCTAGATGACATTGATGTCTTAGTGTAGAGCCCATTGTCTTGCGTTGTCTTGATTCAGATGCTGACGAGAGTTCACTACATCGCTTTCTTTACAAGGTCCATCTAACGAACGGTGGGCGACCGGTTGCTGCAACTGTCACCGAAGAAACAAACCAGGCGAAGAGCACGGAACAAGAATAGGACAACCGAAAGTGAGGACGCGTTGACCCGGACGAAGAAGGCGACTAACCGAAAGTAAGAACAGCCGGAAGCGGAGCAAGACTCTCTTCCAAATATCTGACGGCGCCGACCCCCCTCCTCTCCAGGGATAGGATGCCACCGACGGCTGCCACTCCCTCTCTGCCAACGACCGGGTACAACTCGGTCATCTTTCACCACCCCGCCTCTCAGTCGATTCAGATGCCGGCCACTGGTCAGCACTCGTCCATCTTTGTCCAGCAGTATCCGATGATGAATATGCCTGGCCACGGTCCAGTCCAGATGACCGAAGGGTGGACGACGTTCCTACCGATTGGCTCCCCACCCGGTCAGATGATGGTCCCAATGCTTCAGCAGGGGCTCGTTGGGGCCCCACCCTCTGCCCTTCCAGCCAATCAGGCCTACGTACCCTGTCAGATTCCAGCTGCCCCTCATCCTCCTCTTCCTCTTCCTCCTCCTTCTCAGTCGCTCTTCAATCCATTGGCCAACAGTACAAAGTAAGTCCAGTTCCGCATTTCATAATTATATTATCTTGCATCTATATCCTGTTTGGTTGTTTATCTATTCTATTGTAGGCTACTGCTAGCTCGACCTACTATGATGTCGCCACGCCCATGGCTATTCTTAGCAGGGCCTATCATTAGCCAAACTATTTATATGGCGCCAGTAATTGAATTTTCTGAGGGTTAGGAGGGTTGAACCCCCAGTTCATTTTTCAATCCTGCTAGTTGATTCTCAAAAACTACTTTGGTGGTGGTCAAGCAAACGCCCAGCTCAGCTTTCAATGACTTAATGTTTCGTAACACAACTAAGAATAGAGTTCTTGCACCGAAAACTCACAGCTACCCTCAACTAGTCGGCCCGTATACCGGTTTCAACCTTGTAAAAATCCGGTCGGGACATCTGGACATGTGAATACTTTTCGACGCTCCCTCCCCCAGTTTAAATTTTACGATTCAAACCCTTTATGGCGCCATTTTTAAACCGAGGAGTAACTTGTAAATGCAAGGCGCCCTTGTTCTGCAGTGGAAAGAGGGTGAACCCTCATCACCACTTTTAAGTTTCACAGTCGGCAATCGACGATTCACAGATTCCTCGCCTTCGGGCAGAAACTTAGATTCAGGTAAGGAATCTGGAAAAGATAGGTGGCAGTCGGGGCCTTGAACGCCATATAGAGCGTCTTGCCCTTTCACAGGTTAGACCGAGTCATTGGAATATTGGGTTGAAATCGGTTTCAGGTTAAGGTACAAAGCAATCAGACGATGAGGTGCATGGTGTTCATTTGAAACGATTTTGGAGGGAAGGGGAGAGAAGGAATCTGGATGGGATTCGTGGAAAGCGCAAGAAAAGTGTGATATGACCGGAGTTGGTAAGATTTTGAAGAAAACAGAGATTTTTCCGTTAATAATTATGTGGGTATAGGAATTATTAGGAAGGTAGGCCTATAGAGATGTGGAATGTTCTTGAGTTTGTCATGCAGGAATTTAAGTACGAATTCAGTTTAGTCGGATACAAGCAATGGAAATATGATATCATTATTCTAGGAGGAGATTTGGGCAACCACACGAAGACGATGATGAAGATATTGAGTGTGGAAATGAAAGCAAGGAATTTTTTGGTGTTGTCAGCATATAGATGATGCTCGCCTGACGATGCTTTGATGAGTGAGTTGCAGGCTACGTGGAGTCGTTCATAGGATAAAGAATAGATTTTAGAATCGAATTGAGGTCCTGATGTCTGCTAATACAAACTAATCTGTTCTTATTTGATTTGATTTCTTTTGATTTGATTAGATTTTAATAAATTGTGATTATGAGATGAACTGTCTGACCTCAATTATGCCGGCGTAGTTTTTTAAAATGACGTCTCTTGCGTTAGCAGGTCATTTTAAGAATACCTATACTTAGTTTAGTTTCTATTATAATAACCAGCGTCACGTTTATATTCAGCTACACAAGTAGCTACTTCAAAAAATTATTTTATGGCTTTGTTTTTTTGCATAACATCATTTTTAGTTAGGACAAATTTAGAAGAGGATGAACGCCTAGAATGCTTGCTTTACTTATGGGCATGATATTAGACATCTGTTTTGAGCAACGCATTAACGTCTAACGTTTCATATGAAACAACTATTTGCCAGTGTTTGTGCACTGGAATAGACTCTGCCTGTATCTCCTTCAATGTTGGCCTGCACATGTATAATGATCATGACTCAGCATCGGCCACTTTAGAGTATGGCTGGCCAATCGCCACTATATCTTCGTTTCCTGTTCTATTGTTTTTTTTTCTTCTAATTTTTGTCATCTGATTATCACGTCAGCATCAACTTCGCCTCTGGTGGTGTTAGTCCCAAGCCTGGATTGATGAGGAGGGCAACGATATATGATGACGCAGCGTTGTTAAGCATCAACCATCCTACCTACCGATATGTCGGTGTTTACACATCGTCACCATATATCCTTCGTTCGTCTTTATTTCAAATATTTGTTTCCGGTGAGATCCTTGTTCACCATTAATTTACTTCGAATGCACCATTTCAGATTTACTTGCGCAGGCCGCGCTGAGCGATAGGTCGAGTCATTCTAATGGACTAGCCAACGCACACAGACACTCACAGACACACACAGACACACGCAGACACACGCAGACACACGCAGACACACGCAGACACACACAGACACACGCAGACACACGCAGACACACACAGACACACGCAGACACACGCAGACACACACAGACACACGCAGACACACGCAGACACACGCAGACACACACAGACACACGCAGACACACACAGACACACACAGACACACGCAGACACACGCAGACACACACAGACACACGCAGACACACGCAGACACACGCAGACACACGCAGACACACGCAGACACACACAGACACACGCAGACACACACAGACACACACAGACACACGCAGACACACGCAGACACACACAGACACACACAGACACACACAGACACACACAGACACACGCAGACACACGCAGACACACGCTCACATATGCGTCACTTCCGTGTTGGAGTTATCTCGCTTACATGTCTTTTCAAATTACATGCTTTGATATTTTATCAGTTCTCTCTCGTTGTCCTCTGTCTACTATTTCACTCTGACCCCCCCTTTTACTCCTATGCTCCCCACCCATCTTCTGACCATTTCTTGAGGTTAACAGCTCCTCATGTCGTGTCAAACATAGCCTACCCTCCAACCTCTCCCATCGCTTCTAATATATTTGTCGTTCATTATATTCAAATTGACAAACCGTAGCTTGATTATTGATTGATTGATTACACGAAATAGTATGAACATATTAATCAAATAATCATTAGTCGAATTTGACTGTATGGCTACCTGGCTATAACGTTTAAAGTCCTACTGCTAAGTTTACCAACGTCACCTGGCAAATGGAAGGATTAATGAAACTTATGGGATTATCGGGCATCGAACCCTTGTCCATCTGGTCTTTGTGTCTGTGCACTACCATTCAATTACCGCCACTCTCCAATTATTACCCCAGGTGGTTATTCGTATTGATCATATCCTAGAGGCAAATGTATTGGATTGTCAACCAGGATATCGACTTTAACATCCCCAACAGGACAGATTTCTGATCATTTTTTTGTTTTGGTCCCAACAGATCCTTATATTATCTTTCTGGCTGGGGTACCCGGCGTTCGCCCAGGTGAAGAAGATTATGGGGCACCTTGATTGTGGACGAAGTTGTGGGGAGGCATTAATGTTCTTGCAGCATCTGCAGCCTGTCGTTCCTGACTGGCCCGAGTGGACTCTGCAGCAATTCGTCCTCCTCATTTATAATTCCTCTTCTCTTTCTCCGTCTTCTCTAATTTCTATTTGTTCTCACTCACCTTTTCCAAATTTTCTCCCCTTCCTCTACATCTCACCCTATCCCAACCGCTTCCTCCTCCCACCCCATACTCATTTTCACACTCCTCACCCTCTTCTTATCGTCACTCTTGTCCTTATCCTTTCTCCTACTCCATAATCGTTCCCTACGATTTCCTCCTCTTCTTCCTCTTCCTTCTCCTCCTCAATAATCCACCAACCCTCTACTGGGTGTCCGAGGTGTTCCCCGAGCGAAGCTGTAAAAGTGTAACGGACAGACAGACAGACAGACAGACAGACAGAATTTAGATATACATGTAAATAAATAGTATTTATAGAACAGACCGACTGTGCAAACTTAACTTCACCGTAGCTTGCTCAGATGGACAATTTCTTCGAAAATCTTTGCAGTGTAATGTAATGTAAATTCATGAAAATTTTTCAGCGCCCACAAAAGCCACGTCAGGGAGACCAGCTTAGTCACCCGCGCTATACCAAATACAGTCCGCAATAGCCAATCCTCTCGTTTCTTTCCGGTGCCAGGTCGAATCAGAGGAGTGATCACCCTGATGAGGTAGTTCTGCTGTTGCGTGCACAGTGTAAGAGTAGGGTACTCCATTGTGCACGTATAATTATACGCCTATACAAAGCAGAAAGGCAGGTGGACAGGCAATGAGGCAGCTGGTGGTCACAGGTAAACGCTGGTATGCTACGTGTACGAAGAAAACTTTGAGCACTTTTATGGGTGTGTGAGGGTGCGGGGTAGGTTTTTGCCCCGGGAGACGTGGAAGACGGGATGAACGGTATTCCGGAACCCCTGCACTGCGTGTATCAAGAAGGGTTACCCGATGCAACAATGTAAGTTTGCGGTGAATTGCTCTAAAACTGTGGAAATGCATCTACTGCCAAGGACACACAGACATAATCTTATTCTTATATATATAAGATAAATAACACAGGTTATAATTATAGTGTATGGCAAACTCATCTATAGAGCAAGTGTATCAGATGCACTTTGTTAGCTTCGCGCTTCTTAATTTGGACCAAACGTACATCGACAATGTGAGCTGTTCTCCAGAATAATCTCCGGAAACACTTTGCTTAATTTAACAGTTCTTAATAAGTCTATCAGACAGCCATGTTTCAGAGCGTTTTGAGGTTCTTATTAGGCGTATACGCAGCATCTAACCCCAAATCTTTGGAAGGATCAGAGATAATATGGCCGTCTGTCGGTGTCCTTTGTCATCAGCCTCTTTGGATATGTCATTATCTTCTTGGCTGAGCATATTGCGTTGATTTGCTATACAAGTCAAATGTTGCGAAAACTCTTTCTTGTAAAAATTTAGCTTATATTTAATATTCACCACTTACGCAATAATCCAGCTTTACATGATTATTCTCTTCATTCATTCATTCATTCATTCATCCATTTATGCATTTATTCATTCTGTAAATTTATGTGGCGCCAATTGAAGAGACCCACTCAGAGACGCTCCCAGACCAACGTACTTAAAGCTCTAAAGAAGTTGGATTTGAGCGATTTGTAAAATGCAGACGAGTTTGACCAAGGCAGCAACTAGGGGCCTGCGGGTATACCCGTACCCGCGGGTAACCCGTACCCGACCCGTTCCCGTGGGTACGGGTACGTATTTGTCGGATCGGGTACGGGTAGACTAATCACGGGTACGGGTATACCCGATTTTACCCGTGTCAACGTCACGTTTTAGGGGTGCAAGATCACCGTTAAATATTTAGAAGAATATTGCATCATCAAAGACTTAATTACAATTATAGACAAACCGGCACATTCAAAATCCAGGTACTACATACCTGCATATAGTGCTCCCCTCCTCTTTGTATTTTTGATAATTGATGTTTTTCTCATTTCTCTTCCTTCTGCAACTCCTCCTGATCATCCTCCTCTGCCTCTTGTCCTTCTTCACTTCATCCGTCTCCTGCCTCTAATTTCAGCTCCATCTCCTCTCCTGTTCCTCCTACAGCCTGTTCTCTCCCTCTTACTTTTCCTCTTTTTCCTCTTCCATTTCTTTCTCATCTTCATCCTCCTTTTCATCTTCATCCTCCAGCTTTTCCTTCTGCTTCTACCCGTTTGCTGCCTTTCCTTTTCCATCCTCTTCATTCTTTTCCTACTCGTCATCCTTCTCTTCTTCCTCTCCTCGTCAAGTTCCGCACTCCTCTTCTACCTCTTCTTCCTCTTCCTCTTTTCCGCCTCCTGCCTCCGATCTCTTCTTCTTCCTCCTGCTGATCCTCCTGCTCCTGCCTATTCTATTGCCTCTCTTTTCCCTCCTCTCTTCCACTTATCTCCCCTCCAGCTTCCGTCCTACCCCTCTTCCTTTCCTTTATCCTCCTCCACTTCCTCCTTCTCCTGTTTCCGCCGTCATCGCTACCCCACGGCTGCTGATGTTGCTGTGATGCTGCTGTTGTTATTGCTGCTACTACTTCGATAACAGCATAATGCTTAGTAAATTGTGATTCTATTAGCTTTGCAGGCAGCTATGAGAGGGCATGCTAATGACGTCACGGGTACGGGGATACCCGCGGGTACGGGTCGGGTCGGGTAGGATTTTTGTACGGGTCGGGTACGGGTAACGGTCTTGCGTCACGGGTACGGGTCGGGTAACAAAAATGCTCTACCCGCAGACCTCTAGCAGCAACTCGAAGTGTTTTTATCTCTTCAGCAAACAATTTCAGGTTTTCCTTAACCAGCTACAATGTACCTGCGCTATTAAAGTGAATTCATAAAATTAGTGTAATATAGGTAGCTGATAAGTAATAATAACGCAAAGCGCTAACAACACAGGTAACAATGACGATAATTGTGATGCTAAGGATGCTGCTGCTACTGGTGGTGGTGGTGGTGAGAGTGATAATGATGATAATAAAGGAAACAAATAATACAAGAAAATAATAATAATTAAATAACAGCAACAACAACAACAATACTAATAGTGATAATAATATGGACCGTGTTTGCCATGGAATAACTGATTAGAGCTGATTATTCAATTGTTCAGTTTCATTCATTTGTTTTTTCTTGTGAAACCATGCTGTACGTAGTAATGTCACCCTGTTAATAACAAATACAGAAAATGATGCCTAATCTAATGGCTTCTAAAGTAGTCTATTTAAATTGCGAAGATGCTGTAACCCGAGGTCAAAAGTCTTTCCGACAAATCTGAATAAAGTTGATGATGTAATCAGACACAATTATGCTAGGTTCCTGAACCTCACAAAATTGAGGCATCGTTTGGGGTTATTTATGAATTTACAATTGCTTGGGCTGGCTACGTTACTGATTGAAAATGAGAGCAATGTTCTGTTACAGCATGGAAGTCGTGTGGCATGGAGTCTTTGAGAACCTCTTCTCCATGTTCCAACAATCCTGGCCGCACAATTGGAACCTGATGCCTCTCGGAGACGACGTCCATCCCAGCAACTTCCAGATCTTCCGTGACAGTGCCAAAGTCAGATTCCTCTGTCAGGTCAGTGATATAATTGTTTAAAATCTACATATTTTGTCGCCTGTATTTATGTATACATATATATATATATATATATATATAAGTGCATAACGGTCGAGTGCACAATTCGCGCGTGTATCACGGTAGTCGATGGTTAAAGAGGTCGGCCAGTAACGCAGAGAGTGTGAGTTCGATTCTCGTCCGAGAAGTCACTGTGTAGAGACGTTGAGCAAGTCATTAGCGCATGAATTGTGGCACGGTGACCGGTCGGCTAGAGCGGTCAACCCGTAACACTCAGTGTGCGCTGAGCGAGCGGGTTCGACCCTCGTCCGAGTCGTCACTGTGTAGGGACCTTGAGCAAGTCCTCCGCGCACAATTGCTCTGCAGTACAACTGCAATTGCGCCGTTGAGGCGTGTGCACTTCTGAATAAAAGATGTTGGAAGAAGGGCGGTATCAAATGTCAGTAATAAATAAATAATGTTGTTCTGCAATATTACATGTAACTGCAAAATTGCGACATCGATTTGTGTGTCTGCACTTCTGAACTAATTGTGAGAAGGGAACATGAACATCATATTTCAGTTGTATGTTCTACTGCATAACAGCCATTTTAATATGGTGCTTTTCAGTGGATAATAATTCCGGGTATGATTACAATTCGGCTGTGAAACATTTGCTCAGATGTGCATAGCTAAATCATGTCAGTTACTCATTGGCTTGTGTACCAACGCCGCTTAATTGCATATGCAGTTTAGCACATTCTGTCCGGGCTGAAATGTGGTCCATTTCAGAAGCTGACGTAACAGTTTCATTCGGTATGCATGCTGATGCAATTCTCAATGCAGTCTAAGGAAATTTTCAGAACAGGAAGGCCGAGTCATAGTGTACGAAGTGTACGAAGTGTACGAAGTGTACGAAGTGTACGAAGTGTACGAAGTGTACGAAGTGTACGAAGTGTACGAAGTGTACGAAGTGTACGAAGTGTACGAAGTGTACGAATCGCTGCACGAACTATAGAGACCTCCGCGTTTGCGCAGAGTTCGTCATTCAAGGCATAAATCGTGTAACTGGTCTAAAAGTTCAGTGGTTTTGCACAGTCACCTCTAATTGAGCGCTTACGACTTACTCATATGGTGGTTACAGAACTATAGGTAGGAAATACTAGGCATGTATAGTAGGTAGGCTCCAGCTTTTTTTTATCTAGAACATACATGAAAGCTATTCAATCTAACGACCAACATACGACGAATGCCTTTTCTACGTCCTCCTTGCGCCCCGACGAACACCCGGGCTTGCGTCATCTTCCACCAGTGAGGGACTACTTGTTGACATCATCCCGTGTCTGCGATTGCTCAATCCTTCATGGGGCTGAAGTGCATTTTTGCACTGTATGGGTCCTAAGAATGCATGCCATGCCGCTCAGCTTACATAGCGCATTTTTACATTTGTCAAGAACTAGACTTATACCATATTATGTCAATGTTTATTAGACACTGCTCAGCGGACCTAATGTTTACATGTGATTCTACGAACAAAAGTAATAATTTATAAAAAAAAGAGAACCAACTGGCTCCATAGAGGGTTAACATCATAACAGGTCAGGGCAGAGAGCGCCTTTGAATAGTCATTATATGAGAGGCGCTATATAAATCCAGGAATACAGTACAATACAGTTGATAGCCAAGTGACATAGTTAACATAGCGATACACATGTGAACTTTTGTTATGTGAATAAGTCTGTTAGGCACATAGGTTCAAGTCAGTCCCGAGGTCATGAGCGACACTGACTGTATAAACATAATAATATACGTGACTATGTTTGCGACTTAACGTGATTAAGTCGCATAGCTTGTTTTAACTTATATTATGTTCCGATTGACTTGATTGTGTTGACACTGCGTGAGTTGTTTCGTTTTGTCCTATTTACACTGTCGTTTTACATTATTACACTGTCGTTTTACATTATTACCTGTCGTTTTACATTATTACCTGTCGTTTTACATTATTACCTGTCGTTTTACATTGTTACACTGTCTATTAAGACGCTCCATATATATACGCATTTATATCGGGCATTTGTAGTCAGCGTGTGGCAATGTACCAAGGCTCTCTGTTAATTGGATAGATAACTAATTAACTGTCAAACGAATTATCTCATAGATCGTCGGGATGCGTTTTGTGTTTGTATAGACGTGTGGCAAGGCATGGACGTCTATGAAAGGACGGGTCGTCTTCTGGTTCCAGTTGTGGCCGGAACACAACCAAGGCCTCGTCCTCTTCAAACTCTATGGACAGAAATGCGAGAAATGCAACCAGAAGGTCTTCGAACACGCCATGTGGTATCCGGAAGAAGTCAATAAAGTCAGTTCCTAATGCCATAGCATCATCATCATTGTCATCATACATCATCGTTGCCGTCGTCGTCGTCATCATTGTCATCATCATCGTCGTCATCATTGTCATCATTATCATCATCGTCGTAATCAACATCATCATTGTCATCATCATCATCATCATTATCATCATCGTCGTTGTCGTCATCATCATCATCATCTGTAACATATGCATAAATTGTTATGTTTATGCCTCACCTTTATACAAGACACTTGAATACTGTCATCCGACGTAATCTAAGAAGATGCGACTAAAATAGGCCTAGAGTGTCTCGTATGCTGAATAAGACGGAATAGGTGAGATAGCCGCTGTCTAAGATCAGACAACGGAGTCTGAGACTTCTGGGACTAACTGGTGTAGGCTATACTCTGGTTCCCTTGCTGCGCTTCGTTCTCTGACAAGTATCCTGCAATTCATTCTCTTAAGTAAAGAATGAGTCCGCTAAGTCCTTAACTTGAAATAAGTACACAAGCATACGCCCATACTTCAAGCCCGTGTTTGTCGATGCACACGCCTTATATCTAGAGGAGACGATGAGATTATATCCTTTTTCAACATGATTTATCCTTTGAACGCACACATTCAGATACAATTTCTACAATATACAAGAGCTGAGAAAGACATGCCAGCAAATGATTCCAATCATGGTCACTTTACAGTTTTTCAACATAGGTCCTAGATTTGTGTTTCAATTGAAACGTATTTCCCCAGCGATATTCAAATGTCATTACCCAGTTCATGAAGAGCCTTTCATCTGGCTCAGATTCGCTCATTATTTTATGCCACGATTGGCATATTCATTGCCTTGCAAAGCATATCCACGGAGTGAATCTCTTCAAAATTCTTAATCAGAAGAGGGCACGTCGGGAGAACAGGGCAAATGATTCAGCAGTTTGAAAAGGCATTCATGGCTTGCGGCCTTGGCAACAGTGGATGTGTGGGCGTGTCGACATGAAGCAGCATTCCTTGACTCAGTCTTCCTCGTGTTTTTCTTTGGTTTCAAGGTCAAAGTGGTGAACCAACGTCTCATTCAGAAATAGAAAGCAATATTTCACTCACCATAAATGTTGTATCTGTGTCATTTCACCCTTCTCGTTCTTTTGCTTGTCTCTGTCTCTGTTCATGTCTGTCCGTTTGTGTCTATTTCTGTGTGTCTGTGTGTGTCTCTCTGCCTCCATCTCTGCTTCTGTTACTGTCCCTCTCAGTCTCTCTCTCTCTGTTCTCATCTAATCGTAGTCATGCCCATAGGACACGAACCCCTGCGGTTCAGTCCTTCCTCCCTTCACATGGAATGTGAAACGCACATTTAAATGTGACATGAAATTGAAAGGAAACTTTGATCTCAGTTAACGTGCAGAGAACGTCGTATGGACTAATAGTCCATTAGTCTCATAGACTATCATTAGTCCTGAAAAACAAACAGATGACTAATGACTCTAAATGATATGATGCTGTTTATCATAGGCTATATGAATCATCATCCTATTATGACACATCTTCATGTGGTCTGCATGAAGGTTGCATCAGCTCTGTGGCCGCATTGCATAAAACGCAAAGTCAATCATACGTTCTGTACCAAGAGACATAGGCTAAGGTTAATCTCATAACTTCTAAAGCGCCGTTATGCCAACACAAGGAACAATGCTCTCTTACTATACTGTCTGTTGGGCAATGATAATCAGTACAGGCTAATTAACATGATTGTATTCGCCCGACTCAACCGTCATTTTCATATAATTTAACTTATGGTGTTAATAGAGCGTTAAAGGAGTTGAATTACTTTAATACTTAACATATTGACTGTTTACAATTGTAATGGTAGGCCCTACATATAACTGTAGTTGCTTAAATGGGTTGACTCTTGCATGAACTGATTTATTTCAAATAATGATTGTATGCCTATAGTCTCTCGAATCGTTTACCTTCAAACCCATTTTGTTAAAGAATATGTTGTTGACCATCTGTGAGAGTAGAAACATGCACTTCAATTTGCGCCTCATTCCAAATGTGTGTTAGTTGAGGTCTAAGTGGAGGAGGGTGGAGTTCCTGAATGAATAGGGATGAAAGGTGAATGGAAAGGAGCTACCAAGTCACTAATAGGCGGTTTCTTCTATGACGTATACAAGAGAAATTCCGTTGTCTAGTAGTTCTGGGGTTAGGTATATGAATAAATAAATGAATATAATGTTAAAATAGAATGACTCCTTTACCTTCCTTTGCATAGATTACAACGAAAAACAGTGCTTAGTGTAGATCTGTCATTAATTACATGTAGTCAAGCTTTTAGTTAAGCACTTGCAAAGAAATTCTTTCTTGTACACACCTGTAATAGTTTTAAGAGCAACTATGGTTGTTGCTAATTTGCTTATTGCAAATTTGTGCATGTTGGTGTTGGCCTAACTAGCGGAACCTTTCGATTCCTAGCTGAGTCTCCTGCATAGGTGAACCGACAACAATTGCAAGAACAATATTGTAATAATTGAGATTTGAGCTGATTTATGGATTGCCAAATAAACTACGATTGATTGATTGATAATGGTGGTGGTGAAATTGGAAACGTTTAGCTGGCAAGCGTAATTGATGAAAAAACAAAATTCTTTACATCTAGCCAGGTTCCACTTTCTTCAATCTTGTAATTTAGCAAGATTGTTTGCATAAAACAAGCTCCTACTAATGCCAGGTTTTCCAAATTTCCCAGCTTATATTTTGCAAGCTGTTCCCAATCCAGCTTCCTTTTCAGCAAGATCTTTTCATCAATCTAATTTCTACCTAAGACATCAATTTTTCTTCCATCCATCCACAATTTATGCAGCAATCATTCCATCAATCCA
The DNA here is from genome assembly GCA_959347315.1 of Bimastos eiseni. NCBI lineage: Eukaryota > Metazoa > Annelida > Clitellata > Crassiclitellata > Lumbricidae > Bimastos > Bimastos eiseni. Next base: position 57,549,448 of record OY365806.1, on the reverse strand, counting down.
TCTTCCATAGCGCTTGACTATAGCACATAGGCCCTACCTGGATTGTACACTGTCAGTGGACACATGAATTAATAATGGTGCAAACTATATAGTTGTGATTTGCGATAATATGTAACGAGATAATATGTCGCGAGATTAAGCGTTGCAAGATTAAGTGTCGTCGAGATTAAGTGTTGCAAGATTAAGTGTCGTCGAGATTAAGTGTCGTTAAGTGTCGCAAAATTAAGTGTCGCGTGCTTAACTGTCATGCTGGGACTAATCTGGAAGGGATTTGAAGCGGCAACGTGGCAGCCAATCAGTGATCGTCTTTTCTAATGCACTGCAGGCAATGTCTGTGATCGGCTATGTAATGAATAAACTGACATCCGTGTATTTGGAAGAGTAAATTTGAACGTATTATCACCGAAAAGATCATCTAAAATAATGTTACTTCAGTCAAAAAATCTTCTTTTGAACACGTGTTATTTTAACTTATTTATATTGCAAGTTCTATGTACTAAGTCAATTTATTTGTTAACAAAAACAAGCGCGACTGCTGATTTGTACTCCAACAAAAGTCCCGGATGTAGTCTCAGGCATAATCTATGTCAATGACCCAGTTTTCGTTAGCTTCATATCACTTTCATATTAGTCCCAGTGTCATGTAACCGTATGTCTTGCAAAATTCAACTTGAATTAAAATAAACTGCCGTGAATTCCTACCTGAGGCCGCGCCTTTGATCGAGCGTCTGATCCTTTTCATCCATTTCGTCGAACACATCCAAAAGATTCTCCGTAAACAGTCGCACACAGTGTATCGCTTTTTTTGTTAAGTGTATGAGGTGTATCGTTATTGGGGCTTTCGAAACATTATACAACTTCCTGTTGTAAAATGGTCACGCGTGGTTGAGTTATTCAGTCACGTATGCAGTTGTCCTATTCTTGGGAAGTGGATGACGAATTAGCCCTCAGTTTATGCGGGATTTGTCTGTAACCCTGCTGCAGGTAACGTAGCCTACGCACGCTGGAGTAATTTCTTCTCGTATTGCAACATCACCGTCTTAATCTTCTTAATTGTCATCATCGTCAGCATCACTTCCTATAAGATCATTTTGTCAGACCAGGTCCTCTTTTGTGTAATCCATAATTAATAAATTCGCAACATTGCACCGCCTGCAGCTCAGAAAACATTTTCTAAATTACTAAAATCGCATTTGTTTAGATCTGTTGGGTAGCTATACGCTCAGCGCCTTCAACAGGTTATTATAAGGTGCTATATAAATAGCCTGATACATACATGCATACATGTCTTCGTTTGCATTGTCAATTCAGCGCAATTTTCGTCCTTCGTTTTGTTCTGCTTTCTTTTTCTTCAAGTCTTCTAGCATCGTGTGAGAGGCCTATCTATGCAGTCTTTAAAGGCATCTAACATTAAGCTTCATTATTTGCATGCATGATGCTACTGGCGCTAATTTTGATGGATTTACCATTTTCCTTACATATAATTTATCACTTTCTTTGCTTAAAATCAGTGCTTAAAGTGTAAAAAAAGAAGCGAACTAAAGATTGCAAAGGCAGATTACCAACATATTAAGTCGACGGCAAATGGTTCGTGCACAGTGGTCCACTGTGTTCGTTAAAATAGAATTGGATTGGTGATATTAATTATGCTGGAATAGAAATTGGATGGGTGAACGAAATTCTTCCAAAATAGATGCTATTTAGATGAACACAATGCCTACTGAAATAAAAGTTGGATCATTGAAAAAAATATTTGCCTACATAGAAGTTGAATTGACAGAAATGGTTCTTGTTGAACCAGAGGTTGGATTTGCAGACATTGTTATTATCAATCCAAGTTCTATTTGACCAAATACATTGGGCGAAAATAGAATTTTTTTATCATGCGTTTGTCTTTTTGTTCATCAACCGTTATTTAGTCGTAAATTATTTGTTGCTGAAATATTTGTTGTTATTTAAAGCGTAGGCCTATAGAGAATTGGTTTCTTTTGTGAAATTGTCGACAAGGGGCCAGTGGCGCCGGCATCGTTTTGAAAGTTGTGAAAATAACGTTTGTTAACGGACTTTTTTCATCCTCTTTCTCCTGTTGATAATGACGTATACGCATAGATAGGCCTATAATTATATCAGGAATTGCACTGTTGCATGGACGCTCGTGGACAGCGTCCAGTCTCTGCTGGCCAAATAAGTGGCAGGACGGCGTCCAGCCTCGAATATAAGTGCCTGGACGCCGTCCATGACCGTCCAGGCACACTTTAAGCCTTGCTTAAAATAAACCATTAGGCCCATCCTTGCTTAAATTGACTATTTCTTTACCTGAAATTAAACATTTATTTGTCCGAAATAAATATTATCTTCGCTTTAAATTTATCAGTTCTTTTCTTTAACTAACCGTTTTTTATTAATAATTTGTTAAATTCATGGTCTTTCCTTAGTTGTAATTAACGATTTTCGTGACTTTTAATAACCATTTTCTTTACTTATGATCAAGGTAAGAGCGTTTTGACTTGCTGACGATGCGGGATAAGAAACTGCCTCCTAAGTAGGTCGTTAGATTTTCTTATTGCGTTTTAACTTTTCCGAAAATCCGCCTGAGACCAATTTGAGGGTCATGAGTCATTACGTCGTTTTCCCGGAACCACATGTACGCGTGCATGTGTACATCTGTATGCAAAAGAAAAAATACACAGAATATGACGAACGAACTTTAAGTTTGCCTATAAATAGAGTCGCTTCGTAATATTATTTATAAATATCATAAACAGACAACCAATTGCAGTTGATTAGTCGTCAGATAATCATGTCGCACTCATCTATATACTTATATAAAAATTGCAGGTATATGGAAACATAAAAGTCTGCCCCTCTCAATGCATGTATACATGCATGCATTCATGCATGCATTCATGCATGCATGCATTCATGCATGTGAGTATCCATATGTCCATCTCTCCCACAACGATCCTACACGTTCCATGCCAAAGTTCGACCAGTTTTCGGAGTACATGCGAGATCCTTCGCTGGCCCCACTTCTCACTGGTTTCCAAGCGCATGTTCATTCATTCATTCATTTCGATTATTTGTATAGCGCGTCTTCAAGGGAAGCTACTCAGAGGTGCTACCAACCCAGCCACGGCCAAAAAGAAATGACTTTAGCAGCTTACAAAAGGTAGGTAGATCATTGTAAGGGGGAAGACGGAGGGCAACCGGGAGCCCATTCCAGGTGGACGGACCAACCACTGAGAAAGCTCGACGCATCATTAGCGACGAGCGGGCCCTGGACGCCAGAAGCTCGCCTTTAGCAGAAGAGCCCAGAGCTCTACGCGAAAGGAGTCCAGACACTGGATGACACAGTTCAGTCAAGTAGGATGGCGCACAACCAGAGAGACACCGCCAAACTAGTGTCGCAATGCGGAAAGTAATGCGCTGTTGAACCGGTAGCCAGTGAAGGACATCGCGCATATAAGCTGAAACCGGTGAAAATTTAGGTATACGTCCAAATAAACCTGGCCGCAGAGCGAAGAACGCGATCTAAACGCACCACTACGGCACAGGGAAGACCAGCCAGAACAGCGCTGCAGTGATCAATTCTACTGGTTACAAAGCATGAACGAGGACTACTGAAGACTCAAAGGTAAGAGAGCGAATAACTGCACGAAGCTGACGTAGCCATTAGTAGCAGTTACGAGTAACCTGGTTGGTTTACATGTTGCGAGAGACTAAGCTCCTGATCAAGCAATACACCCAGATCACGCACAACAGATTAAAAAGTAATGTGAGGATAGGTCTCAGCCAATATCTGCATATCCAGCTCAGCCAGGTGCCTGCGACTGCCAATCCATATAAATTCTGTTTTGGAGGGATTTAAGAGGATTCGAGGCCATCCATCCAGAGAGGACATTTATGGCATCACGTATCAGCCCAACCGAGACCATTGCTGCAACTGCTTTGCAATGAACATAAGCTTGAATGGCATCTGCATACAATTGATCCAGGAGGCCAGATAGAGTTGTCTCAATGGTCTCCAATCCTTTATATATTTTGTATTTGTATGTATATTAAGTCTATGGATTTATTTTGTGTTGTCTTCAGGTCGTAACGAATGTCTATCATGCCGTTGGAAAGGTGTTTTATGGTCTCGCTGAGACTCCTGTGTATCGCGAGAGACGCAAGGGTAAGCCAAGAACACAGCACAACACCAATCTGTGCCAGGCATGTGCCGACAGAGTCTGTAAGGAAGGCATTTGCCAGTGACAGGAACGGTTGCTTCATCTGCGAGTAACTAACTACCACCGAAACATATGACGATCGACTGCAGCAGTCCAAGAACGTTTTCAGTCTTCATCGAAAACCTCTTTAACTCGCCACCCGGTGTTTGTCTAGTTTGTCGCGTTTTGTATCTCTGACCATGTACACTTATCGACTGTACATATGCATTGACTCGTCTGATACTTTTCTGTGGAATAAGGCCACGTGTGTTTCTTAAGGCTTCCAATGTCCAAGAGTGAATTTTTTCCGTTGTTGAATATGTGATTCATTTACGGCTGCGTTGTTTATTTACTGATCAAGTCTTTGATCCGGGGAGTCTTACGTTTCGTCATCTGGGCTTCGCTCCTTCGTAACTACGTGCAGTTCCTGTTAATTACAATAGTGTTTACTTGACTTTCATATATTCGTCTTGAGGCTTTTGTTTTGTGAGCGTGTGAATACTGGTGAACTATAGATAGCCGCCAAATATGACTCGTGCCTGCAAGTCAGCAACGAATTTAGTTATAGAGCATCGCCTTAAAGAAAAACGGTAGACATATATTATAAGGCCCTTATAGCAATTATAAAGTAATATATGAAAATATATGTGGTATATTTATTGGCTGGTTTTTTCTAACCACATTCTTGTTCTGTATATTTAGTCTTATCTTGTGGAGTGCTTATCTCTTGGCATTAAATTTCACAGCGTGTAGATATATATAGCCTACTCGTATAGCATGTATTAACTTAAATTCGCGTTAATTATTTAAAAATTATTTAATAGAAATAATACTGGCCATTAATTTAAGACCAGACCTGGAAGCAGGTCGAAGGTCAATTTTTAGACGTTATTGGTGTAATTATTTCTATCGAATGATCTTGAATCAGAAAATTATCTCATGTATTTAACTATTTGAGTAGAAATGCTTGATCTTCATACCTGCTTTGTTAGCATTTAATTTTAACCATACAACGACGAAAAATGAAGAACCGTTTAAGCAGCGGTGAATATTGCTTGAGGACCCACAATAACAACATGTTTTCATAGCAATTTGGCTAGACTATAATCTTATGTACGTGGCCATATTTCACCGATTTTTTTTATCTAATGTGTTCACGCTATATATTTTTGCCTTACGCTGATCGATTGAAGCTGTTTATTGAAAATACCAAACAATGGACCAATCAAACAGTGGCAGTTTAACATATTAGAGTATTTCATCTGCTCGTAGTTTACGCTGATTATTATCGAATTAACGTTGAACATCATTAACTCTGTGGCCTTGACGTAGACCTAAGAATCAAGCTTAGTTATACAAGTCGTATGTTTGCCAAGTGGTTTAACTTTAAACAAATGCCTTATGTTGCCAAAGATGTTGACCCGAGAATCTTGGATGGGTCTAACGTTAATTTAGCATCTGATCCTGACTTCACATGACAATTGAAGAGATGAAAAGACAGTGGAAAATGGTTCACATTGCATTAACCATTTGAAAGGTCAAAGGACGCAGTATGTATGTGTGTCCGATTTGTTAGAGTACGCGCCTTATAACGAGGTAAACACGGTTTCGAACCCTCTCTCATGAGACGGTTGTTGTAGGATTTGTTGTAGGCATTTGTTGTGTAGGAACCTCGAGAAAGTCCTTCACTCATAGTTGCTATGTTTACCGTTTGATGGTCTTTCGGTGCTTGATACGTGTATGAAGATATTATGGTGATGGTGATGATGAAGTTCATTACAAAGGTGCTGATGACGACGACGATGACGATGATCGTGATGAAATTCATTGTAATTAGTAATGAATCCGTGAATCGAAGGTGACACTTCGTACGCATTCATGTTTTTTTTAAACCGGTTAACGCACAGAAGTATGCTGACATACTTACTAAGCTTCATTTTCATATCGATTGCGCTGTACAGATCTGACGAGGAACGAACGTTAGCAGAATAAGATACAGGAAGTTATCTTCTTGCCCTTGGGGTCTGTTTGTTGTGTCTCAGAACGTAAGCAGTATTTTTTTCCTTCGAGTTACAATCTTTTTCAATTGGTATCCAAGCAACTGCCATGTCCCATAATACCGTAGCTGATGTACATTTTACCAGATCTGGTAAATTAGTTGGGGGATATAAAACGATAAACTTAAAGCTAATCTGAATAGATTTTCGTAGAGCATTCATTTTCTTGTCAGTTTATGGCAGTTTCATAAGCAGAGGCCTAGATAATCCACAATTTGTGTTTTGCTATTTACATCTTATGTGCAATTGCTTAATAACGGTTAGAGGCAGAACGACACATGCTTAGAATTTGGTTTGTTTGCATTCTTATCGATTCACGTACTGTGTTTATTATAATTTTTCTGTGTGTGCTTGAATAATGTGCCTATTGTTCTAACGTCGACGATCATCTGAAGGTCGAAAGTCAATTGAGTAATTAACGTTGTTGTACAGGTGCACAAGCGACATCGATTAAGCGAGGACATATGAAAACCTATTTCGTGTTGACTGAATGTAACTTATAGCCTTGCTTTCTGTTCTTCGTGTATACAATAATGAGTACAAAGCATACGTATAATATACGTGTATAGATAATTATCATTCTATACACCTATATATATATAAAATTATATATATATATTATATAATATGAGTACGAGAATAGGCCAGCGGTCTATCTTCTGTTGGAGCCTTTAACCTTTCATTCGGTCTCAGTTTTGAAACTGGTTTCAACTAAATAAGCTCGTCGAAAGAAACCAAGGCTACATATAAAGAGCTACAACAATATATGTGTATATATATATATATAACAATGAAACAGACACTCAGACAAACAGTTACTTCATAATTTTAAAATTGTAGTAGTTCTAAGAAATTCTAATAAATAACTGTGATATGAAGTCTATTAAATAATAGTTAATTCTAAGTATTTTACACCGTGCATATGTGCGTGCGCGCTTGTCAGAAGCAAATAAATGCTCCCAGCATACTTGTTTATTTTTTTTGGAGCCATCTGTAGCGTTTTGATTGTCAGCAACAGGTCACCAATCTCTGATTATAATCTTGAACGGAATCAGTTGAGATCCCATACTGACCAGACACACAGACAAAAAGACACACAGACAAACAGACACACAGACAAACAGACAAAAAGACACACAGACAAAAAGACACAGACAAAAAGACATGCTACGGCAGTTACCAGGCAGACGAGACATGAAACGATTAGACAAGAGAAATTACAAAAGGACCGAAACTCCCAATAGAGAAACCACCCAATCACGCGCACACACACACACACACACACACTGATGTGTGTGTGCGTGGACAACTCAGCAGGCCTAATTTGTGACTTAAGATTGCCATATGGAACTACATCTCTGACAGTGAAAACCTCTCTTAGGCGTGAATGTCCATTTCATATCCTAAAACTATATCGCGAAGCCATAATAAGACGACTCTAGTCTTAAAATATCAGCCACAGTCTGATGACATCGTGTCAGCCAATTGCTGGTCATTATCAGAGCCTTTCGGTTAGCGCCTTCGTGAGGTTCTTGTGGGGCGCTCCATAAATGTTTACTTTACATACTTATATACGAGTCATCAGAAAAACTACCATGGAGTCGACATCTTAATTTAGGATGTGGTCTGTAATGTCATGGTCTACACTCAGAGATGGCTGGGCTGGGCTGGATGGTTCACGTTTAGACTTGTATAACATTTCAGCCTTTTTGATCGTCTGCAAGGCCATGCAGTTTCATCCTGGTTCAGAGAATGGTTAAAAAATGCGTTCACGAGATTAGCATTCGAATTCGCATGAAGAGGATACGAATAGTATGACAATATTGAACATGATGTGTATACTAAAGGAGGAGGAGGTAATAAAACTAAATGGAAGATCTAATTGATCTCTTGTGTTGGCAATAGTTTGTTTTCATGTGGTATAAGCTATTCTGTTTAAATGCATAAGCAGATACATGCAGGTATTTTAATAGTAATTGAATGGCTACGAGACATACCATAACTTAGCAGTAGTTGTCTTGAAGGACGATAGGCCTACAATGGTTATACAGTTCGGAAAAATGTATCTGAGGCTCTGAGTCAAAGATGTAGAAGAACAAGCATAAAAACGAGGATGAATTCAGAGAATTAATTCAATTCCTTTAAATGTAGCCTACTAATGATCATAGTAATCATTTTTATAAGGATAAATCTTTTGCGGCCGAAAGTTCGGGCGCTGTACTAACAAATGAATTATTTTACTTCTACGGCCGAACACGTACACGATTTAGCGAGTAAAGACCTTTGCGCATACGCAACCTTCGGCGTATGCGCATTGCTAAAACACCAAATATTTCATAATATGCGTCGTGAGGGTCGATTATGGTCAGGTTGGGCATCGTGGGGGTCATTTATAGGGTCAGGTTAGGCATCATGAGGGTTCGGTTAGGGTCTGGGTTAGGGTTTGTGTCTAGACATTATGCGAAGAACCTTAGGCCGCAGAAGTAATTTTTTCTGCGTCGATGGCCGAAGTCTCAGCCTCAGAAGCTCCACGCCTTTTATAATTCATTAGCTAATAAGTAGGTTTATTTATGCCACATGTTTACTTGCAACGCTGAGAATTCGGGTTCTCCAACCCGGCAGTCACTGCGTCGTGACATCCTTAACGGGTCAGTGCCACCAATCTTCTGTCGTATCGTTGTGTCTGCTCTTCTGAACTCTGGAAAATGAGCAACATCAAAGACAGTTGTATCGCATTGTATTACATGACTTCTACCTGGCAGTGATCCAACTGTCAAGGCACGATCGATGCCCTGAACGGTCTCTTTCTTAGTGACATCGAAGTCTAAAAGTCTGATCAACAGGTGAAATCGAGAACTCATGAGTCATTCATATTCTTTACTTTACTTACTCACCGCAGCGGTGGGTAAGTAAGGCAAGGCAGATGAATTTGACGTTTCGACCAGAACTACCTTAAGTAACTTTTCTAAATGACTAAGCGACTTCGCAATATTTGTACCCGATGAAATGACAGGTTATGAGGCGGACGCTTGCGTCTTAAACCTACAAAGGTATCTGTGGCGTTAAGAGACATGGTATGGCTAGGAATAGGCTAAGAATAGGCCTAACATCGACCATCTAGGACCTATTCCTCTACAAGAACGAGGGTTCTGTCGTCACTCGTATAGGCTACATAGATCGATCTCTTTTGTTGCTTTGTTAACGGAGTTGGCAATATCACAAGAACAACAAGGGAGCTGCAGAAACAGAAAACGATGGAAATATAGGACTTTATCATAATGTGAAAACATTATCACACGGCAGTCGTTTCCTGTGTGCAACTTGACATCTCGCAGCTTATTCTCATTGTTGAGATTCGTTAGGTATATTCAGCCTCACGCTCATGATTGTTGAGTTTCAAGGAGCTAGTCATTAAACCCATCATTATTTTTGGGTGGTGAACGAAATTCTAGATATTTACCAACATCGATAACACAGTGATTCCACACCTTTTTTGGCTTGTGGCAGACTAAGAAAAAATGAAACTTTTCGCTACACACTTAGCAATACTGTTTGTCACTATTATCTAATAATATTATAATTTTAATATTCCAATGGTCTAATAATACTCTAGTGATCTAGTCGGTCTAGCGACCTAGCCTACTCAAATAATTATAATAAGTTAATACTTATTAATTTATTTGCACAAATTAACTTTTCTTTTTCAATCATTAATGGCCATCAATGTGACGGCTGTGCCTGGTTTCGAGAGCAAATCAAATTGAAACGAGTCTCCAGAGACGACAAGCCTACTTACTCACATTTCATCATCGATTCTAGGATGTCTCTCCCTCCTTTAACATTTGATTTTAATTAACACTCAAAATCTAAATTCACGAAACAACAAAGATGCAAATGGCAGAAGAATTTTTACTTCTCTTGAACTCTGTACGGCCCTTTCGAAGGATATGATTTCTGAATGGATAGCCAAAGCTCATCCAAACTCTTTCCGTAATATGTTGACTGTTGACATTTGTTAATTCGTAAATCAATTAGCTGTTCACCATATCAATTTGTGGCGTTCTGCCGCCCGAGCGCCTGCCTAGCGCTAACGGACGGTGTCGATCCCAGCTCGCTGACACGCCAGGAGTCGCCCGAGTCACTTTCTTACCAAATCTCAATGCCAAATGGTTACTCTCTATATCTACCAGGATGTTCGCTCTCACCAGTAAAGATTAAAGATGGGCCTCTTCTCCAAGAAAGGTAACACTGTTTGAATTAGCCACGAGGTCTGACTCTGCCTATTCCGCGGTCGCCGGATGGGCAACGTCCTGAGGATGGCCGTACTCAAAACAGGGTTCATAATCATACCGGCAGGAGTCTTCCTCGCCTTGCATGTCTTCCAAGCTACTAGCCTCGTTTTCCTCTCTACATGATGTCGTACCGTTCAGCATCTTGTGACTCTGAAACTGTCGCCAAATAGGGACACCAAACGTTCTCTTAAGTTACGAGGTTCAGACATATTTGAAACAAGTCCATAAGCCATTTCGGCCTATACAATTATCGGTAGCTAAATTCAACGTCTTGTACTCCTAGACATTACTGTTCTCAACTCTTTAAACTCTGTCGTCCTAGACACTACACGTCGCACTGCTCTTAGTCATGTCATCTCCGACACTTATCTAGCACGCCTTCTGCTCAACACGTATCTCTCTCGGTCTATTTCCGTATATGGCATAAATGGCCGCACACGTATATTTTGTCATGCACAATTGACGGACTAAGTTCCCGTCTTCTGTGTTAGCAGTTACCCACCAACACTGATATATTCTGCTTCGATAAAAATGACACTGGCATGGTATTCACGGACACTGATAGTGAAGGTCTTCTGTCTATAAACTTCGCTATCTGCACACAGATCTTCGATCCGACCTACGCACGAGGAGGCCCGACCTCGCACTTTAGTCAGTTCTCAGAACTGTGTGTAACGACAAGCAACCATGTATTCACCTGGGTACCCGATTACCCAAACGTACTCGTATCGATCACTTCGATCAGACACGCAAGTAGATACACTTCGGGAAAACGGAAGGAGTATCTATGACCAACGTAGGTAGCCAACAATAATATTTACGCATCGATCAATACTTTGTCTACCGGTCTACTTGCTATCTCTAACCTTGGTTTTCGACTGCCCAGACTTTGACGGGCTTCTTGGTCAATTTCCGTGTGCGGTATACCGGCCTCACACGCATAAGTTATCATGCACACGATTCTCTGCTTTGGCAATTGTCCGCCAACACCGTAATATATTTTGATACTCGGGAAACCAGGAGGAGTAACTGTGACCAACGTAGGTAACAAACAAGAGTACGTATCGAACGAGCATAAAGCCATCAAGAAGAGTTACTTGACTTGTAACCTGAAGGTATCAATCGGCACCAGTGTTTTCTCTTGTTTGTCACGTGCTCTTCTAAAGTGTTCACCCTCCACGTGTAATTCTAGCGGGTCCTTCGGGAATTTCCCCGATATTTCTATCGAACGTATTCAATGGGAACTATCCCCGTATGTGCCAACGCTCCACCGGTAGCTCTCTCGGTTTGTACGGCTGCTACTGCGGGAAGCTACTCGGCTTGTATCTTTTGCGGCCACCCCAATTTTTACGTCTCCGACAACCTGCTGGTATTCGTGAAGAGTAACTATGACCGAACTAGGTAGCCAACAAGTATCTTTCTCGGCCTGCTTGCATCTGTCATATACTTTAGTATCCGATCACCCAGACTCTCACATGTCTGTAACTTCCTCGGACTGCACTTATTCCTCTCATCGTAGGATCATCTAGATACTCGTCACCTAGAGCTCTGACCAACGGTAATGCACCAACTCTCGTTTCTCAGACTCAATTTTCTCACAGGCACCTGAGGTAAGTGTCACCACGTTACCTCTATGTTTCACACAGACCTGTATTATTATAATCACTTTCTCTGAAGCAATTGTACTGTGTCTCTTATACACTGGAACGAACCACTGGCAAATCTTTCGAGGAAGTCCTCGAAAAGAGATTATGTAGTTAGATCTACAAGAAGAAATTAGTAGACGCCTCGCGGGGAAACCGCGAGCCAAGATATTGCAACTAGACCCACAAGTGAATAGATTTCTGGAAAACCGAGAGGAGTAACTGTGACCAACATAGGTAGCCAGTAAGAATATTTACCGAAAGACCGTAAGACAATCAAGAAGATATACTGCGGGGACACCGCAAGTACATTTACGTTTAGTAACTCAAGTAAAGATACGCGGGGAAACCGCGACCTAAGACATTGCGATCAGACACGCAAATCAACAGATTGCTGGTAAACGGGAGGAGTAAGTATGACCACGCTAGGTAGCCAAGTATAGATATTTACGGAAAACCGTAAATAGAAAAGAATATGCGGAGATGCCCACAATTGATCAGGTTTTTGGCACCAAAGGGAACTTTCCCTGTATCGAACGCACCAATGGGGTCACCCTCCCCGTATTTATCGAATGTATTCATGTTTTCCAGTATTTGTCAACGGCTTCTCCGGTAGCTCTCAGTCTGTTTCCAACGGCTTCACGGGGCCACCCTCCCCGTCTTTTAACCAACGTGTACACTGGGGAATTCTTCCCGTAAATTGTCTCAACGGTTGCCATAATCTGTCTCGGTGTAACGTGCGGTTGCTCGGGCTTTACCCGATCTCTATTTCTCACGGCCACCGACGGGGTCACGTATCCGACAACCTGCTGGTATTCGCGAGGAGTAACTATGACCGATCTAGGTAGCCAACCAGAATATTTCTCGGCCACCAGAACTCCCACGGTCTGCACGGTCGGGGATTTTTCCCAGTCTATCTCTCTGTCGGCCGCCGAGGCCTCTCTCGATATATGCGTCAGTCCCTTCTGGGACTCACCCAGTCTGTATCACTCACGGCCACCAACGGGGTCACCATCTTCCCCGTATTTCCGAACAGAACTGTCATTCATTCATTTTTTTTCTCACGATCGGGTCTTTACGCACTCTCGAACGGTACCCAGACCTGTGAGCATTTCTCACGATCGGTCTTTCTCTGTCAGCCTGTTGACTCTTACGATCAGGGCACGGTCCGTCTTGCGATCGGCGGCAGAGGGGCCCACCCCACCAGATCAGCGAAAAGCAGCACCAGCCTGACCGCGAGAGCGGCTGTCACTAGAGGTCGTATTTATATGGCAACACTCAACGATCCCTGGAGCGGTACGAGAACCACTCTACGTATGAAGCAGTACGAACCACTGCTCCACATATATAGCGATGCACCGCATGTCAGGCTATACTCAAGCCAATTCATGCGTCTGCAAGCTATGCACTCAATTAAAAACCGCCGATCGGTCTTCCTTCCTATACGCAACACTGTGAAAAAAATAGACGTAAAATAACACTATGGCGAGCCGATTATTTAAATAAATCATTCATTCAAGCCTTGTGGCTTGTCCGCCACAAATTGAACAGATTTGCTTTTTGAAAAACCGTTATATCTTTTGTAGACTGTGTACATAGTGACGTAGTCTTTAAAAGTTTAGAACACAGTAAAAAAATTAGGTCAATTGAACAGATCTGCTTCTTAAAAACCGTTATATCTCTTTTGTGGAATTTTATTCTTAATCATTATCAATTTATAACATACTGGAATTTTTCCGCGGCACACTTGCAAAGTGCTTGCGGCACAATAGTGTGCCGCGGCACACACGATGGGAATTACTGATGTAACAAGATGTTGTATGGGGCTTCGAACGCTGGCACAGTTGCTTTACCGGCTTTGAAGATAAAGTGAATTGTACCGTATGACCTCGGTAATATAATATATTTTAGTTCATTCATTTCAAACTCATTAACCGCATTATGGTTAATATAATTCAGGAACATCTATCCACACTATGTCATTGGAGCAACTTCTCCCCCCCCCCATCCCCCATTTTTGACTGACTAATATTATTATTGAAGAACAAATAACACATGTATATTGAACCAAGTTAATGATGAACACATTGTCAATGTAGAATAGAACAGATTGACTTAACTGCAAATAACAAAAGATTTTTAATGGCATAATAATTTTAAAAAATTAACTTTCCATAATTTTGCAATGAGATCTCCTCCCTAACTTTTTTGATGGATCATTTGCTCTAAGGTTTCTATGGTGTGGAATAGTATATGCCAGTATTGTCACAGATGATATTATCATGTTTAACATGAGTCGAATTTATCTGTATGACAGCCTTCACGGCTGCCATTAGTTTGTACAAACGCTCATTCACCAACGCTCCCTAGCGAACGAAGGTATAGAAAGTTTTATGGAATTAGCAGGTATCTAACCCTCGTCCTTCTGATCTTCGTGCCAGTATGTTACCATTCAACTATCTTACTTGAAATACTAGAGCAACGAAACGGACCACATGCCTCCACGCTAAGTAATTTTTGTTCTAATAATCAACTTTGGCCAAGCGGTCAGTGTATATATATATAAATATTATATATATATATATATATATATATATATATATATAAAGAGAGAGAGAGAGAGAGACTCATGATACCAGCAACATCGGTTATTACAGAAATTCAATGGAGCGTCCATTGGCGGAGTTAAATATTTATTAATCAGTTAATCTTGATATTAAAAATTTTGTCATATAAATCAGTTTTGCATTAATTCAGTTGCCATCATTTGTGCATTTTCACTAAGCTTACCTGCTGAGGGTCACAACTCGCAAATCGATGGTGGGTTTCAAAGCCAACCATGCCTTTTTACCGGAAGACAGATTTCATTTGACATCAAAGTATAAAAAAACTAACTTACGTGTATAATTACAGCCCTAGCAACACACACTTAAAACAATTAGTATATTCAGTGTACAACTGTATAATCTGGAAGTGTGTTGCAACAGTGCTTTAATGAGGTTCACGGAAATGTTCCATGAGCGCGGAAGTGTTCTATGAGTAAGTATCAATTAATCTGAGATCAAAGAAAATGTGCCTAAGCATATCAATTTGTCTGTATGTCTGCGTATCTGTGTTTCTGATTCTATGCACCTTTTTATGTGTCTTTCTCTCTATACGTCTGTGTATGCCAATATAGTTTCCATCAGGGATAATTATCAGTGTGTCCTCTTCAAGTCATTGGGGCAATTTGATCCATCGCTTCTCTTTTACTCGCTTGTCTCACGCACTTCGAGTGGGTACAACGTGTCGGTTGAAGCGTAATTTTTCCGAGTTATCAGATGGCGATAGAGATTGTTGCTGCCTGTAATGTGGCCTCCATCGCTCGTGATGCGGCCTGTTTGCGCTTGGAATCCTCAAGAAAATCCAGTTACCCCGTCACTGATGACTACTATCTTGGTATAGGCCTACTGTGCATTGTTATGCTACATACTGTGATATTCCAGTTCTTAACAACCCTTATTTGTTTCATTTTCCGAAATTTGATACCACCCTTCTTCCAACATCTTTTGCTCAGAAGTGCACACACACGCCTCGACGGCGCAATTGCAGTTGTACTGCAGAGCAATGGTGCGCGAAGGACTTGCTCAAGGTCCCTAAACAGTGACTGACGCCTCGGACGAGGCTCGAACCCGCGCGCTCAGCCCACACTGAACGTTACGGGCTGATCGCTCTACCCGATCGGCCACTGTACCACACCATGCGTATGATTTGTTTACAATTTGAGCGCATGTATGTAAATGTCTAATATGGCCAAAATTAGAATAACCATAACCATTGATAAATAATAAGAATAATAAGGGACCTAGGAATACTGACCATGCAGGTGAATCCCGAAGTGTCATAAATGACCATCATTCGGTTCAGGGCCATTCTCGTCGTCCAGGTTTCCAGATCTCACAGACGTGGAAGCTTGGGCAACCGCTGGAAAACGTAGAATCTGGAAGCTTGGCTTTGAGCTCAATGATCGCAACACAACCTGTTTTATTTCATTTTAATTCATTTAGAAGTTATTAAGAACACATATGAATATATATATATATATATATATATGCGTCTGATGGGTGGCATAGTTCAGCGGTGTACTGACCTCGACGTGGCGGCATTACAGATGCCCGCCGTTGAGCGCGCACGTGTTACGAAAGGACGATTGGTAGGAGCGTCGCTTGGTATAAATGCAACGTCGACGGAAGGAAGTGATTTTCTGTCCGGGTTCTGTCTGTTGGGAAGGAAGTCGTTGGTCTGATTGTGAATTGCTGACTCTTGACTTCGGACAACATCATCGATATATCTGTAAGTCTTGAATTTCGGTTCGTCTTGAATTTCGGTTCATTAACTTTCATAGAATATCTGCTATGTCTGTGGCACTGCGTGTCATTGAAATTCGTTTAGGAGCATCGTTTATCTCGTTTAGAGATTTAGGGGGTGGAGCCCTCTTATAGCGGGCTAATTTAGTGAATGTTAAAGCGACATCTATGAACCGACAGAGCGCTAGTAAATTTAATTGCCAGCCAGCATTTCTGTACAAGTCGGAAAATTGAGAGTAGCCGAAGAGTCTTCTAGAACGGTACCGTGTGCTAGGTTACTTCTTTCTCTCCAAACGAACCTATACGGAAGTTGCTCTTCGAAGATAGGCATAGACTATTTGTGGTCTTTTTAGAGTTAAATGTTTGGACTGAGAATACTTCGCTTAGTTTTAAGTTCTTACATCTAAGTGGTGTATTCGACTGGGCGTTTCTTCCAGTTGCGTGGTCATATTTGTTCTAACCTCTCTCAGTAGTTCTAACCACTCTCAGTAAGCTAACTATAGTTTATAAGTAATTATAATTATAATTATAGTTTAGCTGAAGTATGCTAATTATAGCTTTAGTAATTTAATATCAATTTAAGCCAGAGTTGTATGTTATCGAGACAGTGTCTCGGTCTCTAGACGTCTCGAGACAGTTTTTTTAGTGCCTCGGTCTCGGAAGCCTGCTGTCTCGGTCTCGATCTCGAGATTGTGTTTCGAATTTTTTTAAACTGAATTGAAGTGAAAGTCTTGATCTGTCTCGGACAAACTGTCTCGATAAGTTTCGCGTTAACGGTCTTAAAATTTTGCACTAGGCCGAAGAAAAATATCGAAAAAGATAAAACTCTGCAATATACAAACTGTTCTTGAGAATTAGTACTATATACATTACAATTAAGTTTCAAATTAAAATTACAAATGAACTTTATCCCGAAAACTGATGCATTAGTGTTTTACAGCCTTTTATATAGGATCACTTGTTTTTTACTGTCTCAAACTGTCTTGAACCTAGTGTCTCTGTCTCGGTACCTCACTGTCTCGGTCTCGGTACCTCACTGTCTCGGTCTCGGTACCTCACTGTCTCGGTCTCGGTACCTCACTGTCTCGGTCACGTCTTGGTCTTGAAGCTTAAGGTCGTGCATAAAACACTTTCAGCTATAGCAATAATATTTTAATTCTAATTTAATTCTAATCAAATGTCAGTGGTAGACAATAATTATTATGGTCAACCATTAACATTCGTCACACGTGAGGCCAAAGAAGAGAAATGTCGACATTTCTGAATTAATTAAGTGAACGTTTCGCAGTAAGTACTACACATGTTTGCTAAATAAAAAACATAAGATTCGAATTCGCGGTAAACGGTAACCGGAGGTAGACGCATATCATTCTCCTCGTGTGTCTCAACGATGAACAATAGATAAACAATTACTAGAGAAAAAAATGTATGGCATAACGTCACATCATTTGCAGAATTGTACAAATCGTGCAAACAAAGAATAGGTGCCTAAGTTAGGAACATTTTCAAGCTGAAGTATTTGTTTTATTCCGGCTAAATATCGTTTTAGTTTTCGTTGAATCTATTTTCGTTTCGTTTTAGTCTTAATTGCCACAAATTTCGTTTTAGTCTTAGTTGGTTCCGTGATTTAGTTTTAGTTTTTGTTAACGAAAACGTTTGAATTTTGTTAATTGACATGTTCGTTTTAGTTTTCGTTAACAAAAACACTAGTTGCACAGTCCTTTTGGTTATTCTGACTTTTTGCAGAGATAAACTGATTAGAGGACTTTTTGGGAGATTGAAAAGAACAGTTAAAAGCTAAGGTCGTGCATGCTATGCAAATATGTTATCGTATTAATTTTTTTAAAGAAATGCCGAGCGTAGTAGATGTTGAACTGAGCTAACACGTTGATAATACATAAATGTGTTTTGCATGTGGTAGGTTACTTTTAGAATGATTCAATATAAGATTTGTATTTGTGAATTTCTTACTATAGCCATTCGACATATCTATAGCGCAGAAGTGTTGATAAATAAAACAGCGTTAAAGCAAATCCGTTGTGGTTTAGACTAATCTGACGATTTACACAGATACCTGCTCTTTGAGACTCGCAGGCTGTTCAGTTGTTTTGCGTGAGCTTGCTAGATGCTACCATTGTTGTAGACCAAAGATCAGCTAGCCTATCATCGATACCATCTGGAGGCTGATTAAACTGTCCTTAACATGACGTAGTCCTTTGGAATGTCCGTTAAAATTTACGTTTTTATTCTTGTTCGAAGGTAAAAATGTCGCCTGCAAAAAAGGATCACACCAAGAAAGCTGCGGAGAAGCCAGCAGCGACTGATCTTCCGACGACTGAGAAGTCCACTGCTGCCGCGGAGAAGAACAAGCGGGGAGGAGAGAAGGGGGCCAAAGTACCGGCCACTGCAGACAAAGCTCTGAAGCCCGATACGGACCCGAAGAGCAAAAAGTCTGGAAAATGATAACTCGTGGAACGGAACAAAGATCACAGATGTCGTCGGACAAAGGACTCTTAATTAAGAGAAATGTTCACCTACTAGCACAGAATTTAGCTGTGCTTTTCGAATTCGTTATTCAGCACAGTTTGTATTATATTCGTTTCGAGAATTCTTAGCACGCGAGTTATTTGGAAATATACAAAGTTCTGATAATTATAGTGGCCTAAATGTCATTGTCCTATCGTAAAATGTACAAAAGACGGCTATGTAGATGATTTAAAATGGAACTGTATCTATATATAGGCAAATAATCTAGAAATGTTTATTCTGCGCCTTTATGGGGTTCATTAAGAGATATGCGGAAATTTTCAATGTTTACATAATCGATTAATCGGAGATGAAGAAAATCTGCTTCAGCATTTCGATTTGTCTGTAGGCTAAGTCTGCCTGCTATAGATATAGGCTGCTTTATCTTCGTGTCTATGCTTCTGATCATATGCACCTTCCTCTCGTTTTACTGTCTATATGTCTGTCTACCAATCTACTTTCATCAATATCATTTTGTCCCCTTGAAGTCGTTGAGGCATCTTGACCCATCGTCGCTATTTTACACGTTTCCCTAAAACATTGGAACACTGTTTAAATGAAAATTTCTAAATGCATAGATTTGTACAGAACTGCGTTAAGGCATGTTTGTCGTCGAAGAGCACTTGTTAGCCTGTTTCAAACTCCTTAAAACATCGCTGTGACGCATTTTATTTCCATATGTATTGAAACGATTAAACTTCATATCCTTCTAGCATGTGCTTGTGAACGCTCGTTGGTTA
The DNA here is from genome assembly GCA_959347315.1 of Bimastos eiseni. Classification (NCBI taxonomy): domain Eukaryota; kingdom Metazoa; phylum Annelida; class Clitellata; order Crassiclitellata; family Lumbricidae; genus Bimastos; species Bimastos eiseni. The sequence continues at coordinate 57,529,636 of OY365806.1, read as the reverse complement.
TCTCTGTACTAATAATGGATTGATAATACCACACCACTTTTTCTTCGCACGGACAAAGTTTGATTGAACACGCGATAGGTTTCAACTATGGTTTGTTCATTAAAGTGTGAAATAGGCAACTTGTTTAAGTTTCATAATCTAGTCGCGAGAACTGAAAAACTTGCTCGTTATCGTCAAACAATCTTGTCTAAAAGTCTTGTCTCTAAACTGTATTGGGTATGCGTGACGGGAGTGTAAAATTTGTTCTAGCGTTAAAAGAATTTGAACGATTGTTGCGGATTTAAACGGTCTCTGCTACGCGTCGACACCGTGGTATTTAATCCGTTGTCTGCTTGGGTTAGAGATCCAAAATGTCTGTCTCAAAGCCTCCACAAAAAATTTTGAAATGGTATTTGACGTAACTACGGACAATATGTAATTGCTGTAACCAGGGCTTAAAGTGTGCCTGGACGTTCATGGACGCCGTCCAGGCACTTAATTTCGAGGTTGGACACCTTCCTGCCACTTATTTGGCCAGCAGAGCCTGGACGCCGTCCATGAGCGTCCATGCATCAGTGACGTGCATCGGTGCACTTTCTCTATATGCGTTCGTTATTATCAAATAAAGAAAAGGAAAAAATCTCTCGAGCTTCACGAGGTTACAAACCTTATTTCCCCAATTTTCAAAATGATGCCGGCGCCTCTGGCCCCTTTATCGATGATTTCACAAAGGAAAACCATTCTGTAGGACTATACTTTAAATTAGAACAAATATTTCACCAGCAAATAATTGACGACAAAATTATAATTAATGGGCAAAAGCCTAACGAATGATAAAAAAGTTCTATTTTTCGCCCATTGCATTTGGTCAAATAGAACTTGATGATTATAATGTCTGCAATTCCAGCTTCTGGTTCAGCAAGAAACATTTTTGTGAATTCAACTTTTATTTAAGCAAATATTCCTTTCAATTATTCAAATTTTATTTCAGTAGGCATTATGTTCATCTAAATAGCATGTTTTGGAAGAATTTCGTTCACCCATCCAATTTCTATTTCAACATCATTAATATCGCCAACCCAACTTCTATTATAGCGAACACAGTGGATCACAGTCCACGAACCATTTGTCGTCGACTTAATATGTTGATGCTCTGTCTTTGCAATGATTAGTTTTTAACTTTTTAACACTAGGGGTTGTCCGCAAATGACGTCACGCGCCTATGAGGAGGGGTCACAAATTTTTGACAAGGGGAGAGGAGGTCGACGAAATGTGACGTCACATCATTACATCAAAATACGCTATTTTATTAAAAACTTAACTCATTTAAACAAGTTCCACTTAATTAGCAGTAGTTGTTACCACAAATAAACAACACTAATTATGATCATGATAGTCTTTCATCCTGAGGAATGCCTAAGATTGTAATCATTATAGGCTACTTAATTTTTCCATTTTTCTTCGTTATACTGCTATGATTTGAAATATTTTATAGTTATAATCAAATTTTTGGATAATTATAAGAAAATTTTAATTACATTCTGGACATCTTGCTTGATTTATTGGAGGGATACGTCAGGGCCTTGTGACGTGACGCCATATTTAAGGGGGTCGTGGCATTTGTGACGACGTGTGACGAAGAGGGAGGGGTAAAAAATCGTCCAAAATTCCGTGACGTCATTTATGGACGGCTCCCCTAGCGTCCAGGCACTTCTTTTTATACACTTTAAGCACTGCGTCCAGCCACTTATTTGACCAGCCTAGCCTGGACGCCGTCCATGAACGTCCATGCAACAGTGCAATTCATCTACGTACTTTAATTTTCAACAGCATGTAAATATCTACTATTCCAAGAAATCTTATTTTTATAAGACCTACTTATTAACTGAAATAGCCCATGTATGTAATGGATGTCTACGGTTCGTGTTATACATTCTGGTCACCTTTTCATCAAATTAATTTTCGTCTTATGCGCCTCTGACGTCTGCTGCATTTGGTGATTAAGTTTCAGATGTAAAAAGGTGCTGAGCTGATCAGGCCTAGTAATTTAGTAAAAAAGTTAAGTTGCACTACATACCATAGTGCGTGTAAAATTGAACCGAATTTCTTCTATTTCAAGTTGTTACTGCTAGTTGCTAGGGCATGATGTCGGATTGATCATCTACAAAAAATTTGAGTAGACCTGCTGCTTCACCAGAGCCGACTTGGAAAAGACCCTAATTACCGATCAAAAAGGAAGAATGGCAGACCGAGAACAATGATCCTGGATTGGATGACGGAAAAGGGGATACAAGAAGATGAAAGAGGAGGCCCAGAACTGGGAGGAGTGTCAATGTTGGACACACAAATCTGCCTATAGAGGGCAGAAAACTAAAAATGAAGAAGAAGAAGACCAGCTTTACCGATCACTAGTAGCCTACATCAGATTTTAAGAGATGTAGAAAGTTACAACCATGGTTGGAAAGTGGTGCGGCGAACAAGATATCGCAACATTATTCAGGCCTATGATTAAAATAATATGTAGCCGATGTCTCGAATGGCGGATCTGCAGACTGGACCCAAGATGAGACAAATTGGCAACACGGCTTACGATCCATTATGTGTCAGGAAAGACCGAGCCACATCAACTTAAGAGATTGTTTGGCAGATGCCACTTTAACAACTCTCGGTGCAGTCTATCTGTAGGTGCACTTTGTTTGACAAAATTTTTATGTTCATCGTAGACTAAATTCCATTCTAGCTCAATATTGACTATAGAGCACGCTCCTCTGCAAAGAGACACAACTCTCTGTAAATAGGGGAGCACTCGCAAAAAGAAGAGGAAAAAATTTCGCGCTGCGCGCGTTTTCACACTTAATTACCACAACTTTCAAAACGCTGCCGGCGACGCTGGCTCTTTGTCGACAATTTCGCAAAGGAAACTAATTTTATGTAAGCTTAGAAATATAACAAATATTCGTGAACAAATAGTTGACGACAAAATGATGATTAATGGACAAAAAGCTAACGAATGCTAACTAAATATAGTTCTTAACTTTTTGACAATAGCGTCCAAGCACTTCTTTTTTTACACTTTAAGCACTGGCTGTAACAACAATCCTCGTTGCTGAACAAATTCATTTAGCGCCATTTGAGAGCGACCCATCGGAGTCGTTTCGAACCTTACCGTTCTGGAGTTTGCAGACCTCTGTAAGAATCTTTCTCGAATGGCAGCATTCGTTTTCACGAACGTTCTGAGCCGAAATTTATCTAGAATATTCTCGTCATTGCAGTTCGGTTACATGGCGCGAGACCGCATGCACGTGACCCTATCTCGTAATCCTTGTGTTCGTTGCCTATTTCTGCGGCGATCCATTCCAGTTCGGCATTTACCTGCGCTGTATGTACATGGTCATTTTATGTGAAATACTTTTAAGATGGCGCGTAAGCGCTTTCTCTGCTCCAGCCATTGACATTTACTTCCTACGGTCTTTTGCAACCAGACTATTATCTGGAGTAGCAAATTAAGCACCGTAAATTCAAGAAAGTTTTCCACCCACGCCCGTAGAACCAACAATTCAGTCAACCGTTGACCTCTGACTGCAATGTTCAGAGTTTCTGTAAAATGTAGCGCCGATAGAAAGAAGGTGGAGTTGTGATTACGCTCACTTACACGATTGGCATCCGCGAGACGAAAACGCTCAGCAGAAGATGGCTTAAGCTATCAGAGGGATGAGATCGATGCAGTCACTTAGGCCAGGACGACTTACGAAACAAAGTGAATTCGTTCGGTCTCTGTTGAAAGAGGCAAAGACCGATTTAAATGGCTGTTGAAGCGCACACAACACTCTTTTTTGTTAAAGTGTCTGCTTAAAGGCGCGCCTAGCGGATTCTTATGCTGCAGATGTGAGCAAAATCTGGGCGGGTGGCTATTGTATACAAAAAAACTGTCGTCCTTACAAAATTATGACTCCAAACAAAGTCTATTTCAGCGGTAAAGTACTAGCTTATACTGCGCATGCATGTAATACCGGTTCGAGGTCAAATGCTGTATATTGAATGGAACAAATTGGTGATCATTGGATAGATGATAAACATAATGCTAGGCGAGGATAACCAAGATGATGCAAGATCTACGAAACTATTGGTGTTAAGCAGTGTCCATTGTGTATTTGAGACGTTAAGGAGTGACCAATTGACCATCACATGCTGTAAGACTCGCTATCGGGCCCATCCATCTCTCTGAATACGCTGTAGGCCATCTGCCCATAGACGCAGGTAGTTGCAGTTCAACGACACTGTGTGATATCAAAAGATCATTAGCGTCCCCATCCTTTTTTATCCAGGCTTGGGACTGGCACTGACTGAATTCTTGCAGCGGAGGAATGACCCATAGACGCATCACCGAAGTCACTTTAAATACTATCCGTCGTTCCAAGTGGCGAATACTCGGCGCGATTACCTTTTGACCCCAATATGCAGAATTCAAAATGTACACTCTGCCGACCCACAATTCCACATATGTCTGTCCGTGGTGGCAATACGTGTGAGTTTACAAAGAATGAAGTAAACCTCATGTAAAGGATCCGTCACTGTTTAAAAATGTTTCCATAGTAGTACATGATGCACAGAATATCAACTGATGTTGGATTCTAATTAAATGATCGTCAAAATCCGTAACTGTTGGAGAAGTCAGGTTTAAATCCGATTGCTCGGAGAAATGTTCAGAGGGCAGGCTAATCCTTAGTTTGGAGTAAAGTCCAAAATACCAAAAGAAATGACGCAACGGATAGAATTTATTGAAAAGTCAATTTCCAAGCTTTGTAACAACCGGATACGACGCATCTGAGTCCATCTCTGTATTCGAGCAAAGTAATCGTACATTATATAGAGTGCAACATTTGCAAATGAATTTGTGACAGGGCCAAATGGCGATGATGATGATTGTAATGATGATGATGATAGTGGTGGAGATCATCATCATCATGATTATGCCGATGAATCGATTATATTTATAAATGATAAATTATTATAGCATGTACTTAGTTGTGATAATAATGTTAGGCCTAATGATAATGATGCTGATAACAGCGACGATGGTGATGATGACATCATGACGACGACGATGACGGAGATGATTATCATTTATTATTATAATTGTCATACGCACTGTACTAGGCTACTTTGTAAGCAGATGTGTCACTTAGATTTTATTCGTGTTTATGCAATATTTATGTTGTAAATTTGGCGAGAAGATCGAATGACCGAATGACAGGATTATATGCTAGCCTAGAATAAACTTAGTTCTTGAACCAATCGGAAGGTGTACTAATGGTTTTACATGCATGAATATAAATTTAGAACGTATTCAGTGAGTCACCACATTGAGTGTTGCTACACAAGAAGCCTAATTATCGTTTTTATAATTAAAATTATGATGGTAAGGTTAGGCCTAATGAGGCTGCAGGTCCTGTTATAAGATTACAGTTGTATCCCGAAAAAATTACTTTATATATATATGTGTGTCATCTATATAATATGTATATATATATATATTTATACACACACAATATATATGATATATATATTTTATATATATAAAAATGGTGTAGCAGAACATGTTTATCACTATCAATCTGCTATATTATAACAGGTAGGGCATATAGACACCTAAATTAACATGTATACAGCGCAAATAAAGCCACACAGCGCGTAATGTATATAAATTATGCATATATTTAGATGCATATATATATATCATACATGTATGTATGTCTATTAATACGTATTAGTACTTGAGTATTTAGTACGATATATATATATATATATTTATATATATATAGGTATATATATAATGTATGAGCACAGAATAATAATAAGATACAAACATATATAATGTATAATTATACACACGTAATAAAGGTATCATTTATGTATGCTTAGTATATATATATATATTATATATCTATCATATATATATATATATAATGCGTGCGTAGTCCAATAACTACATGTAGGCCTATATTATATGATGTACGTATAACTATATGTTGACACATATATCTTATATATTATCGGCGCATATATATATGCATTTATCTATATATATTGATCAATTGAATTAAGTAGGCCTGTGTGTTTGGTCTGCTACCTCCTCTGAATAGATGTCAGCAAATGCAAATTGTGCCTCTGTTGAAATACGGCGCAGTAGCGTCAGGGCGAAGTCAATTCCTGCACCTCGTAAACATGGCAACACTGACTCCTCCTCCTCCCCATAAAGCCCTCCTCATAAAAGCCCTCTCTGGCCTCTCACGATGGCTCCTCGTCGTTCGTCCCTCTCTCACTATTTATGGGGCTGACTGTAATTTAAATATGGTCCAGTCATGAATACATCAGTGGCTACTCATGCGAGATATAGCTGATTTACACCACGTAAGCAAACTTTATGTGACAGAGCGATAGTCGTTCTGAGTTAGAGAACGTGCACTTGGCTGTGTATACATCGAGCGAAAGACGACAGCCACAGATAGAGACATTCCAATACAGAGCAGGGATTATTGCTAACATATAATTGCACTTCGGTTCTTCTTTGGGACGATTCTTACGTGTGGCAGATAATATTTGAGCGTAACTAAAGAGATGCTCTCTAAAGGTACTTATTAGAAGTTTCTTCAAGCAATCTGACCAGGTAAGGCATGTTTCTATTTATTTCGACTCGAGCCCTGAGTTGCACAGTAGTTAAACGGTTATGCCTACATTTGCTCATAGATGTAACCAACAAAAGATGTCGTGATCAGATCAATTATTCATCTTTCAAAGCTTTTATCTGTAGTTTCGTTATTCTCATTGTCAGTCACTATCTTTCCTCTTCATCATCTTCTTAAGCATCGCCTTGGTCATCATCATCGTCGTCAACAGCCACAGCCATCTTCTCCTTCTTTTCCTTTTTCTCTTCTTCTTCCCTTCCTCCCTCTCATCACCAAAACTATCGTTGTCATCATCATCATCATCAACAGCAGCAACAATCATTATTTCATCATCATTATAATCAACAATCGTCATGTATTATTTCATCATCATTAATCACCATCATTATTCAGTCATCTTCGAGTGTTGCGGCCTCTTTCGTCGTCACCGTCATCATCGTGGTCATAAGCAGAAACAAAATTCCTTTCGAATTGATCGTTATCAGTAGGCCTGTTCATCATCATAGTTGTCGTCTTTATCATTGTAGCCATCATCAGCAGCAGCAGCCATCAAGAGGGAGGGGTACAAGGCGTTGATCCTAACCTCCTTCCTTATTTTAATATTTCCTTAGTCCTGCATTGTATTGTGTTGCATTGCATTGTATAGTTTAGTATTGTATTGTATATACCGTTTGAATGTCGACTGCTATCGAGTTTTGAGCGTGTTGTGAATTGAACCGATGGTTTTAATATAATGTAATGTAAATCCTCGAGAGCCACGTCAGGGAGACCATCTTATTAACCTGCGTTATATCAAATCAAGTACGCAGTAGTCAATCCTCTCGTTTCTTTTCGATACCAGGTCGAAATCCAGGGAGTCAAGCCGAGTTTGTACTTAATACGGCTAAATCTGATCGAGGTCAAGACTCAGAATAAACACACATATATCATGACCTTTGTGCAAAAGCACTTGCGCTGATGACTTTAGGCTGCTAAACGGTCCATCGCTGCAGCCGAGGACTTTGTTTTAACCGGCAGAGATCTAATGCTGTGGGTGGTTTTAATTTGTTAAATAAATTTTGATAGCGCAATAGGTCTACGCGCGACTACTTTGTATAATTTGTGTCTAGTCTACATGTAGTCTCTAGTCTGAATTTAAGTTTGAAACTCTGAAGCTAACAACGAATGTCTAGTTATTTTTATTTTTGTCATTCATATAATATTTGTTTACTCGTTTTTCAAGGTCTTGTTTGTCTGTCTGCCTGTCTGAAAACTAAACGCTATTCTAAGAATTGGGAATTTCAATCACCAGTTTGTCTAATCTACAGCGTATTATGGAGGTGCAACAAAAGCGATTTTTTATATTCAGAATGTTTGTATCTTCTTCGAAGCATTTAGAGGTACTCTGAACTGAACTGTATATTTATAATTCGCCTCTGATAACTGCCATTAACTAGTAATTAATAATCGCTTAATTGTCGACTTAGGACCCAGATTCTATGAGCGTGTAATAGCCTGCATATTCGTCGAAACAATTCATACATCTTCCAGGTCAGAGCAACAGACGATAATAAATACCAGCATTTGAAGCAGCAACTACCACCTGCAGCAGCATCCTTATCATCGTCCGCAGCAGCATCAGCAGCCAGATGCTTCCGAATGAGTCGACGGGTTCACCGCCTGTGGCTGACATAGCTCATCCGTTTCGCAATAGATCAGGGTCCGAAACGAAGTGGATCGGAGAGGCTGGAACCAGCAGCGCAGATCGTAGGAGACAGGTAAGCAGCAGACAAAGGTTTCGGATTCTTTTGTTTGGTCAACCAAAAAGTGACCAATGGGTTAAAGCACTGATAGCTAAAAATTCCTATTGTTACTATTCTGTTTTTGTCTTTATTGTTATTCTTTTTTATTTATTATTATTATTGTTATTATTAATGTTGTTGTTATTATTATTATTATTATTATTTTTATTACTATTACTAATATTATTATTATTATCATTGTTAATAATATTATTATTATTTCTATTAATACTACTACTTATCAGAACAACCACTACTATTATCTTTATTATTATTACTGTTATTTCTGTTGTCATCATTATTACTAGGCATTTATTCAGCACCAAATATCAACTGTGAGAGAAGGTAAGCAACTAGGTCTTGAAGTTTCAATGAAAGAAACAACCTGTGTAGCTCATGACGTGCATTTGTCTCAATTATCTGGTGGGATTTTCTGCATTTCAATCGCTATACGGTATGTCGCCATCTCACCAAAGGGAGGAGAATTTTCGGTCTAAGATGAAACCTCTCATAAGATATATAATCTGTGTTGATGTTATGGCGTTTCATGAATTATATTAAGCTGTTTTGTGAATGGCATTCAGAGCATCTCCGAAGGGTATAATGCATCGAGAGCTGGAGGGGGTGACATTCGTCGCCCTCGAATGACCCCAGGGTTACGTGGCAATGCCCTCGTTGACCGATTTCGGTTTCGAAACAAGTCGGGCAGCCCACAGGAAGTGGCAGCGAAACCATCACCACCGGAAGCGAAGGTCGTCGTCGTCTCATCGTCGAGCCAACAAAGACAGAGATCGAAGTCAACGGTTGACCGACCACAGATCTACCTCACAGACCCAGCCGTCAACCGACCCCAGGTGCGTTCAGATCTGACTCTTCTTCGTCAGTTTAGGGCATGCCTCTATCATATTGACCGCATCGAGCCCATATGGAATACGTAGTACCATATATGGGACCGGTATATTTAGCCCATTAGATCAGTTGCCTTAGCAGCCACTGATTGCCTTTCTGTCTCTTTGTACTTACTTATTTACTTGTGTTGACCCATAGATTGACCTGACCTTAGATTGATTTTGTTGCGCCATTGTTTACTGTCTGGTTCATGAGCACTTGTCAATTGTTTCTTGATGTAGGGCAGGCTGGGGCAAGACGTTCCCACATCATTTTATTTTCCGTGTTATGTAATGGACTGTCTGACTGTTCTGGGGCATTTTCGTTGTTCATTGTTGGAATAATCATAAGCTATTTTGTCTTTTTACAGTTCATTCAATCCTTTTAAATAAAATCTAACATTTCAGTTTGTCCGTGTAAGGGTTTGCTTCCAATTCTAGGGCACCATTTCTTTCGAAGAGTTAGGCATAGCCAAAAGCACAAATAGAGTTTCAAAGCATACGATATATCATCCAGTGCAGGCTGTTAGCTCTTTTTGGCCCCGTGCAGAGTACATTGACTGGGTATGGGATACATGTCAAATTGATGACATTGTTGGATGCAATGACTGATGAAAGACGCTAAGGTTCAGCAAGTATATAAGTATAGCCTTTATATTTCACTACTGCAGTATACCATAGGCCTACAACCTGAACTCCGACGTAATTCTTCACAAGGGTTCACCAACGCAACGGTGACAAGTCCGAAATTATTTCCGAGCAGACTAACCCGATCGCAAGTGTCCCATTTGGCCCGAGAAAGACCGTGTCTTTATAGCCAACACTCCTGATTTGCCTATTAAGATCAGCACAGCCTAAAACAAAACATTCTCAAAATTTTCTACAATTTTTTCGACTTTATCTAATATCGAAATATAAAGTAAACTATGTGCTGCAAATGGTGACGTAGACCGAAAGCTTCGCATAAAGAGGGTTTTATTAAGAGGTTCATGTCACCAAATCGTTCACTCATGAGTCTTTCTTGGAATATGTAGAAACATCTTCCGTCTTATAGTCAAGAAAAGAAATCTCACAGGGTATAGATTATTATTACCGAAATTTGATACCGCCCTTCTTCCAACATCTTTTTGCTCAGAAGTGCATACACACGCCTCGACGGCGCAATTGCAGTTGTACTGCAGAGCAATGGTGCGCGAAGGACTTGCTCAAGGTCCCTAAACAGTGACTGACGCCTCGGACGAGGCTCGAACCCGCGCGCTCAGCACACACTGAACGCAACGGACTGACCGCTCTAACCGATCGGCCACTGTGCCACACCGCAGATAGTACCATGCCAAGCGGGGCAAAAATGCACTTTATCTTTTAGGCTCAATATTTAAAAAACAAACACGTTATTTATAAGTCATTTTTTCGCTTTTTTAGTCTACGACTTTCTAATAATTAGAAAGAGCATAAATTATGATAGAAAAACAGACAGATACGACACAGATTCTTAGAGTGCTGCTCTGGAGGCAATTAATTCTGGAAGTGCACGTAAACCAGCTGGGGAAATGAGCTATAAGGAACCACATCAAACGCTGTGTATAGCTCCGCGGTCAGTTCAAAGTATCTTAACTGATCTCGTTAGGCTCTACGATTTATCCAGAGCGTTTAGCATATATGCAACAGCTGGTAGATCACATCAAAACCAGCGGAAATGATTTATGACTTGATATCATATGACAAGGCGCGTGGTATTTGACCTGACGATACAACCTTATATTCTAAATTATCGATTTTCAGGTAGGTCTACTGGTTAATACTGGCTATACGGCTTTAGAAAAAGTCACCCAGATTTGACCATTATAGTTCCGGAATCAACCGGTATAAACGGTGCAATTGACTTAAATCAACCACTTGTTCAGAAATCTTATCAGGTTTACAAGGAAGGTCTTGTGTAATACAAGCGCATGGATTTAAGATCTGGAACATGGATAAGACAGGTATCAGCAATGTTCCTAAGCCGGTAAGTGGCCTAAGGTCGTCACTAATGATGGGGATTCAGTTGGGAGGGTAATCAAGGGAAACGGGGACCTTACAGCAACAACCATAGGGTTCATGGATGCAGCATACAAACCTTTCTGAATCATATGGACGATCGTGCAATTTCGAGTATGTAACGGCGTGATGTCGTCAGTGGAGAAGATCACTTGTGCGAACTGGGTCTAAATACGGTGAAGGGGATGATGACTTTTAATCGAGTGGTCTTAGTGAATACGGATAAAACTACTATTTCGAAGCATCTTGTGTTTGATTTTTCATTTTTGGAATTTACCGATTACAAATGCATTTTATTTGGGACAATCATTAGACCTATTACTATTACTATATATAGTCTATCAGATGACCTATTACTATTAGATGACCTATTACTATTAGATCTCACAACGGCTGCTCACGTTGTAAATTAACAAAAACAGTATAATGCTACATAATAACAGGATATGAAATATCTTCCGGAGACTTAATGCCAGATGAAGCGCTTACGTTTATCCGGTTCTGGGACCGATAAAGGCAACTGCGTCACAACGGATGATTAGTTTATTATTGTTGTCGCCTTGTTAGTTTTGCAGTAAAATTGTCATTGTTGAAGCAAGGCCAGTGCACGACCAAGATTTTTAAATTCGACACCGGTTGTTGTTGATGGTGTTGTTATTGTTGGTGTTATTTATGTTGGTGTTGCTGTAGGTGTCGCCGACGACGGTTGAATCCTCAAGGGCGAAGAATCTTCGTCAGAGGAAGGACTTGGCACCGCAATGGGTTAAGGTGTCCGCTCAAGACTTGTCACTCTCATCCGTCATCTATGGCGATACGAACGGTCAGTCTCTGCTGACCGTTCCTCAGACAACGTTCGGGGGAGGAAATGCAGCGGTCATCAAGAGGGACGAAGCCCAAAAAAGTGTCTTTGACGCCAGCTGGAATCAGACCCCAGCCTATAAAAATACAGGCAGGGTAAATCATACTTCCTGTCGGATTATGATATATATATGATATATATATATATATACAGCTCATGCGCTTTGATATATCAAGCACCAAAGTGTGCGTGAATACATATATGTAGGCCTACTTAGGTAAGTCATCACATGTATTTTGAAAACTCTGTGTGTCATTATGGCTTTATTAATTATCAACGCAAAATTATACCGCGGTGAAAATTGAATAAAATTTGTATCGGCGTCAAGGACATCAACGTCATAAGATGTCGTCAAACTGTTGGACAATCCCTCGTTCACTGAAGCTGGCCCCAACATAGGCCCATCCTGGCATCTAGACAATGGAATTCTTCATCGCTTTTACTGAGTTAGTGAGAGAGTAACAGATGACGACCATTTAAATTTAATTTAAGCTTAATGTCCAGCCTTCGTGAATTCACTTCAGCAAGACATTGTGGTTGAGCAGAATTTAGATTAATAGCAATGACATGTCTACAGCACTTCATTATCGTCTCCGGACAATTGGGACAACACGTGGTTAACGTGAGAGTGATAATGGAGCGGTAGGGAAAGAGGGAGATATCAGAGAGGTATTTCCAGGGTCCTGTTTTTTTGTCTATCCAGCGTCAGTCTCTTCATCCCACGCCGTCCGTGCCTTTGAACGCCGCTGATCCGGAGTTTGTTTCCAATCCCGATGCTCGTCCTAGATCCGGGTCAAGAGGATTTGTGGATTTCTTCCGGATTCGAAAGAAATCCAACACTACCCCTCCATCTCTGTCGGTTCCCTCGCGCGAATCCAAATCGCTGACGAAAAGTCCTCAGAAGACATCGAGACGTCAGAGGTCAGTTTCCACCGTGGAGACGCCTGTCATGACATCTGAACTACCATATCATTGGAGGGAGCCGATTACGGTACGAGTGTTTAATGCCAAAAGGGACCTTCAGATGCCGAGCATAAGGCTGCCTCTGTCGGATACATCTGGCCAGACGGAGCCTCAGGCCACCACCCCCATGAGTGAACTGCTCTCAAAGCAGGCCACCAGTCCAGGCGCCTTTAGAGGCATGAAGGACTTCTTGCAATTGTACAGCAACCAGAACAGTTCCGATTTGAAGAGAGAAGACCGCAGATCTGCGATCAGAAGAGTAAGTCGACGGAGCTGGGTTGCTGTCTTTGCATTTAATATGAAATGTATTGAAATATGAAACTGATGCTTTTTTGCTGCTAAGTATTTAGATGGGTGAAAGGCTATCATTGCATGTCTCTAGATTATGGTAACCATGTTTATGCTGAACCCTTGATAACTTCTACACATACATAAGCAGCAGTTTGTCTTCTAAGTCATTGTCCAGGACCTTCACTTATGCTGTGTTGGTATTGTTGCCATTGGTTGCGCCAGCCTATATAGTGTGGGATCCCGTTCTCTGTCCCCTTCTTCATGGTCTCATGTCTTTACTATTGTAGTGCCCTCTACGACGGGCTCCTGTATATATGCCGGATTGGGTGCTTGCATCGAATTCTGCGCACTGCGGATTAACCTTATTTGTCGATTCCCAAGGTTTGGCCATATCTCTGACTAAGTGCGGTAGGTTCTGCGTTGGCTCCCATTTCCACCTTACCGGGTCTCTGCATTGGTATGGCGCTGAGTTAATGAATCAGCTCCCAATACCTGCGGGGACTTTTCTGCCCCAACTTGGGAGTCTAATAACGAGGCACTATCCGTTCATCTATGCAGGCTCCTTGTCCCTCTATCGCGGACCTTCTCCAGGTAGCGTCGAGCTTCCTCAGTTGCTGGCTTTTGTTACCTGGTGACTGGCTTTTGGCGATGTGACTATCTTCACTATCTTTTATTGGGTGCTTCCTGTCTCTTCCTGTGGATTAATTATCTTCACTTTTTGTTGTTGTATGTAGCATCCTCTTATTGTATCCATTTACGAATTCACCAGTCATAAACGCAATGCCAGCGGAAAAGTTCTTAACAACAGACATATCCTTGATATCCTCCGCAGTTGTAGGGAGTTGGCAGCTATAGTTTCTTAATAATTATACTCGATAGATGCAGAAACCAGTTGCCATATTTCTGATGAATATAGTCTATAATTTTAGTGATCCAATATTCATAATTTTTGCAAATAATCAATCATTGTCTTGGTCGTAATAATTATCGTTACCTGTTCATAGAATATACATGTAGGTTGCTGTTCTTTTCTTAGTCATTTGACTTGCAGCAACAAATCGTCGATGACTTCTCTTCCGCCGGAGTAGAGGACGATACGTCAAGTGTGTCGTCAGGATTTCCAACCCCTAGAATCATCACTTCTGGCCAGGCCCTACAGTTGGACCTTCCTGAGAGCATTCCGGAGTACCTCGAGGTGCACCAGGTCAGCTCAACGTCTAGCCTACAGCCGACGCGACGCAGAAAGATCAGCCAAAGCAACCAGCCCCCACCAGACTACTCCGAGTCCAGTAGGGAGCTCACGGACCGACAATACGGGTCCAGGCGACGATACTCAGAGCCATCGAAGCCAAACCTCAGACAAATGGCTGTCCTCAATTCCATCCATATGAAGCTCGTTAGCGCACAGGACAGCGGGTCGGAACAAGGCTACAATAACAACAAGGTATGAAATATTACAGCGGCTCCACTCTTCAGTTTGTTGACATCATTTTACTGCATTTTACTCTTCTTTTGCCTGTTTACTCTTCATTGAAATCCGTATTTTCAACCATATATAGTCAGATCGGGAACACCTCAGAGCAGATATCTTGAAGGGTAGCTATATTAAGTTCACATTAATTGATTGATTGATTGATGGAATGATTGATTGATTGATTGATTGATAATAACCAGGTCCGTTGAGTGATGTCATAGATAGGATACTATTTATAGAAGACCTCATCGAGTGCGAGCGGTTAAAACGTTTTCTCGTCTTCAATATTTGGTCTGCAACCGTCACGCACACAGCCCTTACCTGAAATTGGAGGCATTTGTCTCCGGGCCCCCTATGTGTGGACGCCCATGATTTGCTTCACACTTGCTCAACATTTTGTCGGTCAGTCATGGTTTCGATTGCAGGACCGTAGGCAAGTGGGGTGCCAAAGGTGCGAACTAGGGTTGCGAACCGTCCCGGAATGGCCAGGACAATCCCGGGATCGACCCAGGTCGTCCCGTGCAATGCTTATTTTGTCCCGGAATCCCGGAATAGATAAGTAACTACATACAAAATATTATGAGATTCAATTATATCCAAGTACCTCACCAAGGCGCTAACGGTGCTAGCTAGCATGCATGTGAATGCTGCTTAAATGCTTTGGGAACAGAAAGTTCATCAGTAGCCAACAACGCTCAAATAGCTTTTATTTATTTATCGACGTTGTTCATAACACATATTGGTCGACATTGCTCTAGAGACTTTCGATCTTCCGTCTAGTATTGAACACTGTCCAACTGTGAAGTAGTGCACCCTCTCAATAGATGAATTGACTCATTATGGCCGACAGCCGCTAAACTTCAAACACTTCTACATATACTTGAATAATACTAGCATTGTTCATTAACAAACAGAAGGCACCGGGGATCACTCCGAAATGGAGATTCTGGCCTATTAGAATTTCGAAAATATTCCTACTGGAATTGTCGAGAAAGCTCTGCATAGGAATTCTATCAATTCTATCAAACTGGCAAGATAGAAACACAACGGCTATCTTGGTTTTAGTAAGTGTGTTTATATTTAACGTGCATGTGTGGATTGTGTGAATGTACGCGCATGCATGCTTATTTGTACGTGAGCATTTTTTCATTCAGATTCAGAATACTTTTATAGCGCCCCTTCAAGATTTCTACTCGGAGTCGTGTGTGCTTATTAATTCTATAATAAAAATGTCGTTCGCTCAGTAAGGTTACGCCAATTTCCACTGCGTCATTCGCCAGCCGAAGGCCCATCGCATTGCCCTTGTACGGCCGTGTTACGGCGACATATCAATTGCCATTATTATTATCATCATTAGATCTATTATAATAATGATTATTATAATTATTTTAATTATCATTATTATTACAATTATTATTATAATTATTTATTATTATTATTATTACTATTATTATTATTATTATTAGTAGTAGTAGTAGTAGGTGGGGAGTAGAGAAAGTAGTAGTGGTGATAGTAGTGGTAGTAGTAGTAGTAGTAGTAGTAGGCCTAGTAGTATTATCATTATTATTGTTATCGCGTGATGCTATCTGCTAAATGACACATTGACAAGCACATATAGAAGAAGTTGGAGGAAGAGTAGGCAGTGGAGGGTGGCCTGTGCTTTCTGTATAGGTCTTTATAGGTCTACTCGTGTGACCCTGCAAACATTTTTGCAAACATTTTTGCAGATTCTAAGTGGCATTAACCACGTTAGGAGGCGGGGTTCCTCTGTAGCCCTAACACGGTCACGGTAAATGTAAGACACAGTCTCCTGTCGACGGCTGGTAACGTATCTGCAAAATGTCAAACATCATAATTGTCTTGATCAATAGTTGATTCGCCGGCTTTCCATGCTCATTCATGCTTCAGAGACTTCCATTATAAATATGCTACTACTCATCCACAGGCTTTTGCAGTCTTCGTCGGTCGCTAGGTTAAGATATGGTTGAATAATCATGTCAACTGACCGTAACGGATAGGTAGGTTTCTCTTCGCTCTCTAAACATGACCTATTTCCATTGGCGTAGGGACCCATTTACCGACCGCACTTCTGTGTCCATTTAGAAGTTTGGAGATCACGATTACGATTACGGTTTAAATGCAAAAGATTTAATATAATAAGTCTGTAGTTTAGCGTATTTGACATACATGTAGTATAAACTATACAGTTTTGATATTTTTGGTTATCTTAACTTATGCAACAAAAATAACAACCGGTAGCCTAATATGATTATTATTTTGCGTGGCACATTGGCAAGCAAATAAAGAAATGTAAATTTGAATATTTTGACTATTTGCACTATCTGCAGTACGCTTAAATTGTACTTTTGTTTTGTATATAATTCTAATAGACCTATTATAATTAACCCGGAATTAGTCTAAAATGCATTTTTTTAACCATGAGATTACAGGCATTGCTATCCGCGACTTGTAGTGTATTTTTAGAAAAGGGGCGCCAATTCTTTAGCTTGTCCTCGGGCGCAAAATACCCTCGCTACGCCTCTGCCTGATTAATAACTTAGCCGTAGTATTGTTTATAAGCGTAGGACATTGTTTGCACGAATTCTTCTTTCTTACGTAATGCGCCTTATAAAGGCGATGTCGTGACATCACAATGCGTCGCTTGGATACAAATGACTGTTCTATATCATACACCTGGAATGCAAACTGTAGGCCTTCTACCAACAACAGTTACATTTAAGCTCAAACACGTAACAACAGTCTAAGATTAATTGAAGAACAGAACTCTTATCGCTTTTATAAATGACCAAAAGACGCACTTTGATGCATTGTTTTTCTGGTTGCACAGTGCAAATTGGTAGGAGTATATCGTTAGATTCAGCTTACTTTTGAACAGTCTGATCACAACGAGTAAGGCTGTCCATAGAAACATGAAGCAGCCATTTTTCGTTGTTATATTTCTTCTGACGTGGACTGCGGCGGTGTCCAGCCATCCACCGGGCATTCTGGTCAGAGTGTCGGACAAAGGAATTGAGTATGCGGCTAAAAGGTTCATGAATTGGGTGGATTCTAAAATCGATCGAGGAGTGCGTGTCTCCGACTTCAAAGGATCTTCTCAGCTCAGTATAGGTGACGTCGACTACTCGATGACCGGCCTAGAAGCCACCAACTTCAACTGGTACGGCCTGAGCGGCGGAGTCATCCCAGGCGTTGGATTGAAAATCAGCTTTCATAGGATCGGAGTCTCAATAAGCGGTAGATTTAATGTCAAGTACACCGTCCTGACTCTTCCGACCACCAACAGAGGGACATTCAGGCTCGATCTCTCAGACGTATCAGTCTACATCAACGCAACGGCGGGAATGGGAACGGGTGGTCTGCCAACGGTCGACTTCCCCGACTGTGCTGCTTCTATAGGAAACATTGCACTGGATTTTAATGCTGTCAGCATGAATTGGGTTCTCCGTCTTTTCAAGGACAATATTAAGAACGCGATCAAACCGAATTTAATCGCTGCAATTTGCAAAGCCGTCAAGGATGGTCGAAATATAATCGACCTGGAAATTGCCGACCGTGTTAAACCGTGTCTGGACAGAGGGTGCAATTATCTTATCGATCTACATTTCACTTCTCCGCCAGTCTTTGGTAAAGATTTCATCGAGGTTGCATCTCGAGGGGAGATCTTCTGGAAGAGCGACGCACGCTCGGCTCTATTTAAAGTGCCCCCTATTCGTCGTTTCCCAGTTTCCAAGAAGATGGCAGATCTCTATGTCAATACATACGTCTTGAACACTCTGATTTACGCCATGCATCAGAATGACCTGCTTACCTACGAGTTCACCAAAGACGACCTACCTCCAAACTTTCGATATATGATGAACACGACGTGCCAGGAGGGCTTTTGCATTGGAAAACTACTTCCGGATATCTTCCATCCCTATCCAGCAACCACCGTTGAGCTCGACGTCGTCGTCACAAGAATCCCTTTCCTCAACGTCTACGAAAACAAGCTGTGTTCACTGGACTTCGGTGGAAATATAACGATACAGATTAGAACGTCCAGCGGATCTGTGACAACGTTGGGTGTACTCGCCCTAGAAGGATCCATCACAGCGTCGATCGTAATTAACAGCCAGAATAGAATCGTTATCACTATAAGTCAAATTCTGCTGACGACTGCGGTCATCAGTGGCAAAGAAACAAATAGAAACATGGATATCGCCGATATCCTCCGTTCTGCTGCAACAAACTTCGTAATGCCAAAAGTCAACGAATTCGCAAATATAGGTATTCCGTTACCAAGTATGGGAAACCTAAGAGTAATCAGTCCATCGCTGAGACTCATTCAGAATGCATTTGTTCTTAGCGCAGATGTCGTCTACACTTAACCTGTGGCCACAACTTTAAAATATCTTCGTGTAAATAGACAAATCTTGAGAACTCCATCACGTTGTGTCGCTGCCAACTATTATCAATGTCAACTGAAGAATCCGTTACAGAGTAAACCTTTAGTTCTCTCGCACTTTCTAAACGGTGACACTGTTTTTAAATCCGATAGGTAGTATTAATAAGACCATGCTCAACGAATCTCATACAAGTAGGAAACTAACAACTTGAATTCTATGTTCTTGAAGTCTTAGTACTACTTCCCACTTCACTATAAACCAGTCTTCAAATGTTGCGTTCTCGTTTGCCTAGGTGGTCTAATTTTTATTCATTTAGAGTCTGCATTCAAGAGTACTCTATTGTGGTCTAGTGGTTAGCGGGCAGGACTTTCAATCGAGAGGGCAGAGGTTCAAATCCCTGCGAGGGTAGAAACTTTGTTCAAGATTTCTGCTCCAGCTACACCTCTGGTGGCGAACTCAGCTATGATGAGTATACACTTAATATACACGTTCGGTGGGAAGGTGAGACGACGAAGGAGATGTCTGGCCACTCGCCCTTATAAGCCGAGGTTAAGAAAATGAATTCGCTAACATTGCATACCTGTGTCTTTCTCAGGCTTTCCACTCAAAATTATTGGTCTCAACTCTAAGAACAACGTGATTCTGCTTCCTTGAAAATGTTTGGTGTCTATTTATGTTGGTTTTGCTGCTGATCAAGAAACTCACCTTATTTACACATATTCAGCTATGATGTTTTGGTGGCATTATAATGTGCTCCGTTCAACTGGGGAATGTCCAGGCATGCACACTTCGTTCACGTTATATAATGCTTGTGTTACAGTTGGTACAGCTTGGGTATGCATGAGCATGAGAATTCTGGAAGGAAGCTGCCTGTAAAAATAATAGCGCTGTATAAGCCGCTCGCATACATGCAAATATGCTACTCAGGCAGTTGATATATATATATATATCACTTTCTTTGTTTTTTACGTCATTAATCAAGGCATATCATTGCGTTTTTTCAAGCTACACAACAATTGATCCAGTTTCATTATAATTCCTCTCTAATTTAGTGGGTTTTAGGACGGTTATTGACAGAAGAAATGTCTCGCCAGTGTTGCAACAGCCGTGGTACGTTCTGCTACATTTGGGGAGAGTACACAGTTCTGTCTCAGAGACGCCCAATGACTAGACTTGTTAGAAAATCTTATTAGCTGTACTTTGGTTGTAAGACAGGTGATCAAGACAGGGAATGGACTCTTCGTATTTGCTGTGCAAGATGTGTCATCGATCTTAGAGCTTGTCTCTGAGGTACTTCAAAGGCAATGCCGTATGCTAATAGGATGGTCTGGCGAAAACAGAAAGATCATGTTACGGATTGTTATTTTTGTATCACTAATGTTTCTGGTTTCTCTGGTAAAACTAAGAAAGCGATTCAATACCAAAATCTGCCTTCAGCTATGAGGCCAGTGCCACATGAAAAAACTCCTCCAGCACCGAATCCACCCATTGAATGGAGCTTAGATGTAGAGGATGAAGATGCTGGAATGGGCCAGCCAGACGTCTACATTTTGTGCCTATTGACAGTGATCCGGATTTTGAATTAAGCAGGTCCTGTGAGCATGATCTCATCACACAGTCAGAATTGAGCGAATACATGAAATGCAACATATCATTTGAGATCCACTTCCTGCATTCACACCTGGACTTCTTCCACATAAATCTTGATGCAGTCCGTGACGAACATGGAGAAAGACTTCATCAGGACATTTCTATAATGGTAGGACGGTATCAGGGAAACTGGAATCCATCGATGTTGGTTGACTATTGTTGGACACGGCAATTACAACGGGATGCAGGAGACACGTATTACAAACGAAAATCGACATAGAAACATTTTTAGGCATAGGAAACTCATGATGCATCTCAAAATCGCTATGCAATTTACCTGCTCACAATTGCTTTTCACAAAAAACTATGATTACAATTTTCTCAAAATTCCTACTTGATACAACTAATCCAAAATTATATTTCGTTTCACTTTGAGGTGGTCTATCATCACCAAAAAAAAATTTGCAGGAAGCAAAAAATTTTGAAAATTGTTGTCCAGTGGAATTATTCCTACTCCGATCCAAAACCCTGCCAGCATTTCGGTGGGCATTAAGCAGAGGTGGATTGTGGTATGTCCAATATGTTCGGCCGAACAGGGCCATCGCACTTTAGGGACCCACACACTGTAGGGATCCCACACTGTAGGGACCCCGCACAGCAAAAGGAACAATTTCAATATTTATTATTATTATTATTATTTATTAAGTTGAATAGTGAGACTGAACCAAAAAGTCATTATTCAATACATTCAATTCTTACTGCTGCATGGTGCTATCTAATGCGAAAATATAATTAGGCCCTATGTTAGTTTGCAATACGTTTTATATGTCCTTTTGTTGTGGGGCTGCCTCTGTCTCTCTCTCTCCCCAGAGTCTCTCTCACAGTTGGACTCTGATCTCCATTTGATGTTGCTGGACATTTGACGATCCCTCTGATTTGACACAGCATTCGTGAATAGGCAAGTGCCCTGCGTTGATCGTTTCAGTGGAACTTCAGAAATTTGTAGTTTATTATTAGGAATGTGAATGATGGCTTTTAGATCTGTTAAGTGGTGCAGCACATAACCACGAAAGGGTTAGGCTATAGGTCGCTGCTTAGACTTTTTAAAAACCTTTTACATGAAAGAGACGAAGGGATGGACGCCGTATGCGTTTATATGTGTGTGTCACTGTGTGTGTATATGTGTGTGTCACTGTGTGTGTGTGCGTGCGTTCGTCTACTAATAAAATATTTGTACAGGCAGACGTTTCTATTAAATAAAATACTTGCTTGCTTAGATCAAAATGCACACGGCGAATAATACGCAAATAAAATTATCCGATAATTTATGCCAAAAGTTTGCCACCCAAGACACATAAAACATTGTTTCCATCAATGAGACGATTGCTTAATCTCACGAGCAGAATCTGTGCCGTCGGGAAGAAGACAAAGGTGTCTGTGATAAAACACAATAGGCCCACTACTCTCTTTGTTATAGGCCCATAAATTGTCCCAGTTCGTAGTTATTTAATTCATAAGATGATGTTGGTTGGTTTCCGTTCTCTTGTAGGCTTTGACATGCCCTGCAGCCATTGCACGTAAGTGACCTTATAGAATAAACGACATTATGACTTTCTCCAGCGTAGTCTAAAGGCTTAATATAGACGTTAACAGACGTTGATTTCAACTTACTAATCAATGCATAGCTATTTAATGACGATTCAGAAAATTCAGTCAAAGAAAGATGGTCAGAATTAGTTGACGGCGCCAGTCGAGCTGGAGTAGGCCTACGACTCTAGTTTGAGATTTCGAAAGACACACTTTCAGGATTAGTTTTCCAGCTAGCGCTTCATGCTAGTTCATGTCTGCCATCACAGATCAAGTAATAGACGGTGCTATTACATAGATATTATTTGGAAAGGACCATATGGAGAATAGAAATAAGCCATATCAGATTTGATAGATGTTTGCAAGACTATATGCATTAATAAAAAAAGCTATTATCCTGAGACAAATTCTTCTTTTTGTCATAGTTCTTGTCGTTTACGACTAATGACTTATTTTCCGAGACCTCTTCTAGAGTTTCTTTAATGGTTTTATTGCTCTATTGTCTACCCTTTCGTTCAGAAAGTCTTGGAATAAAGATTCCAATGACATCGCGTCATGAGCTTGTGCTATGGCGAGGTGAGGAAACTGGAACTCATCTACTCAAAGTAAGTATCCTTGAGCATCTTTGACATAATAGGATATATATATCTGAACCAGAGGCGGCGATCTCGTTTGACAGATGGAGGACACCCAATGAGAGGGGTAGGAAAGGAGGGGGACACATGTATAATTTGTCCTGTTTCTGTAAAAGTTGGGGGACTTTTTCCCCTCTACCACCCGGATTCGCCGCCTCTGATCTGAACAGCTCATCCTACACGACGCGGCGATTGTCAATAAGCCGAGGCCTTGCGTCTAGCTTTATAATAGAGCTTAAATAATCGTACGTTTACGATTATTCGATAACACAGAATATTAGTAATGCTAATTAATAATTAATTATGCTGCCTTTAGTACATGCGAAATGATTATAGAAAAGTAATTGACGACTTGTCTGACTACTTGAATTCGTTATCACCTGAAAATGATACGTGTCCTGTGGTCCATCTAATCTTATGGTCTCGCTTTAATAGTCTCATCAATGTTATACAGTACTGGCTGTACTGCTTCCAAGGTATGCTGTGTACAGTCTGTATTATTGCTGCTGTTCTGCCTTTCCTTTGTGTAGTTCGGGATCTTATGTTGTGTTTTGCTCATTTCAGCTTCCAGTTAACGGGGAAGGTCACCAGGACGATTTTTATGACGTGGGCAAGTAGTTACACGGACTGCTAATCATCTCTCTAAATAACTTACATTTACTGTCTATGTTGAGAGGGCCTTGATTGCATCGAATTACGTGCAGTGGTAAAGCGCTAGAGTGGGTTGTTAGTGGAGAATAAGGTTGGCAATTCAAAACACAGATTGAGAGAATTGCCCAAACAATGAATAAATGAACCATTTAATAAATGGAAACGCGATGCAAAATACCTATCTCCATTAGATTCCTTCTGCTCCTAAACTGATCTGCAATGTGTGTATCGTCGTAAAATGAAGAGCAGCAACGATTCGTTATTCGATTGCGCTAACAGTCACAGCAATCGGTCAACTAAAAGAGGTTAGATTTGCCAGCGGTATACAAATGCTACACTAGTCTAGTGACGGGAGGCTTGACAACTAAGTGGATTCAAAGGCAGCTCATAGACTTGAATCTTATCTATAATATCTCATTGCAATTAATGGTTTTGAAGGATTAAGTGAAGTGCTTATTAGAGAGAGAGAGAGAGTTAGGCTGATCTGTGATTTTTTTATTCAGGTTCTGACAACAAGCTGATATTCGTTAAGTTGATGAAACTGCATAGATGCCACGAGTTGATGCCGCAGAGCGCCAAGTTAGTCCTTCTTGATTCGGAGCTTGAGGTAAGTCTTAGACTCTCTGTATAGTATGCGTTCTCGTAGAGCCGGGTTGATGGGCTATCCTGATCGACGGTTCTGTGGCTTAGAGGCCGACCCTGCTGTTCGTTGTCTGCAAGGCATGCATCCATGTAAATTGCATGACTGGCTGTCAACGGCGTCATGTAAATTGTCATTATTATTATTTTTATTATTCGAATGGATGATGCAGGCCAGAGCGCCGTTAACAGGAAGGAAGAGGTCTACAGAAAATAACGAAGAAATCAATCATTTCTCTACGGCCAGAAACCACAGAATAAGGCCATATTTTATTTATTTGAGCTCATGTATTTACTTTGTGAATTCACCTTGCATTATGTCCAGTGACAGGCTGGCACCAGTGCGTAATAGGTGAGCTATAAACTGCCATAGGCTCATATCACATAAATTTTACGTGTTGCTCCTTCGGGTTGGTGTGATGGAGTAGCGTCAAGCCAACTAGTTAAAGTGTTTGACATGTCAATCAAATATTAAGGGCTCTAGCCTTTACTAAGTCGATCACTGTGCAGTGATCTTCATTCAATCATTCCTTTCAGAAATTTATATAGCGCCCCTCCAAGAAAACTACTCAGAATCGCTCCCAGCCAAGCTGTGACCAAAGAGCCTAACGTACAAAGCAGGCAAATTATTCCAAGGCAGTAAACGTAGCGCAGACGGAACCAATTCCAAGTGAGTGGCTTACAATCGGCGCTGTATGATCGAAGATCGAGTCCGTGAGACCAAAAGCTTCTCCATATCCGAGAAACGGAGAGGAATTATAAAATTATCCCTGGCGATTAAAAAACTATTATGCGACGTCAAGATCCGGTTGAGCAATAGCTTCTTTGAAGGCAATGGCGTTGCAATTATAATAATTATTATTCACCGAGGTATACATGATCCCTCAGGGACTAGAATATTAATTAGAATAGGAAAATGTAGTCTGGAATGACCCTACTCGTCGGTCTCACAAATGGCGAAAGAGCCTTTGAACGCTATTGCATTAAAGCGCTGTATGGTGAGCGAGAGGCGTTGGAACAGGTAAGATGTTTCCTGCTTATCTCATACGCGGTGGTCAGTCTGCGCCCTAGATGCGTCAAGAACTCCAGGCTTTCGATGTTAATAGGCCCAAGAGTTTCGAAGGCCACTTGTGCGTGGTGGCAAGCTCGACACATTTCTCTTTATTCTTATTATTTCTTTATATTATTATTATTATGTTATTATGTGTTAGAGCTATAAATAAGTCTGAGCTATTATATAAGTCTTCTCTATATGACTGAAGAAGGTGTAGATGGTATGAAGCAAAATGAAGTCAGATGTAATAATCACTGTCAGTTTATATTGTCAAACTGTATAGAATTTGACTTTCAGTGTGGAACTCGTTATATTATTTGTAAAGCCAAAAATGTTAAGTAGGCCTAATATATTTTTCCCAGGTGATATCAGCGTTCAGATATATTTTGTTGCAGGTGATATCCGCCTTTTTTGCGTTGACGTTCAACGAGATTAAGGCTGCTCCCATTTGGGATGCCTCGAAAAGAGACTTCGTTGGTAGGTTGTATTGTGATCGTAAGTGCACAATTATATAGCACCACTTCAAGAGGAACCCAACCATCCATATAGTGCATATAATTAAACTGCATACATTAAGCATCTTGCCACTCTATAGGCTCTACCTCTTAACACAATCTTGCAGATTGGCAAAGTGATAGCTTGCATCAGAGACCGGAGCTTCACCCTTTAACCACCAGTGCGTAGTAACAGGTAAGACATAATTAATAACACTGGTCGCTAAAGGGTTAAATAGTAAATACTGAAGTGTCATGCCTTTGATCATTCAGTGTAGTATTGTTGCCATTGTTATATTTGTACTACAGGGAACCTCAGGACTGTCTACAATAGTAGGCCTATACTGCCTTGACAGATATACGAAAACATATTTGATTCTTATTTTACGTTCTCAGTTTAAGGTTGTTGAACCTTTGCCTCGGTTTAAATTCCATGCAATAGAGACGTTCATCTTATTAAAGACAATCTTGCGGATGACTTGTTGTATGATGTTTTCCATTAGGAATGTTGACTGTCACGGATTTCATCAGCGTTCTCCAGATGCATTTTAATTCTCCTGTGAGTTCGTGTGTTCGCAACTTCTCATAAAAATTAAGATGAATTATTCATAAAATATATCATTATATTCAGAGCA
The DNA here is from genome assembly GCA_959347315.1 of Bimastos eiseni. NCBI lineage: Eukaryota > Metazoa > Annelida > Clitellata > Crassiclitellata > Lumbricidae > Bimastos > Bimastos eiseni. The sequence continues at coordinate 57,502,988 of OY365806.1, read as the reverse complement.
CAAAGTTCATCTTTCAATATATAATAGGTCATCGTTCAAAGTTATGACAAGGTCATTGATTCTGCCACAATTACTTGCGCTGTTGCTATTTTTAAAAGAGTGGATGTAGTGACGATGTGAGAATGCTGATCTTTCACAGACAAATAACCAACTGGATGTCGTACTAAAATTAATAGTAATGATGACTTCATCCCACTGATACTGGAAACGTTAGTCCCTATCAATTCAACATATCACTCGCTCATCATGAACTTGGGCCGACTTCTGACGCAAGTGATACAAGATGCGAGTGAAAATGCCATGTTATTCCAGAGGCTGTCCTCTACAATCCAACGCTTTAACGCCGTCACTTTTGTTGGCTCCACGAGGAGGGGTAGCCGTTGAGGAGGGTAGCCATTGAGGAGGGTAGCCGTTGAGGAGGGTAGCCATTGAGGAGGGTAGCCGTTGAGGAGGGGTAGCCGTTGAGGAGGGGTAGCCGTTGAGGAGGGTAGCCATTGAGGAGGGTAGCCGTTGAGGAGGGGTAGCCGTTGAGGAGGGGTAGCCGTTGAGGAGAGTTAGCCGTCTGGATGCGTTAGAAAACTAATGTTTGAGTCGCTGGGGAAATTCAGTACCTCAGTATGATAGTAATAATTATAGTAATAATAGTAACAACAATAATAATAATTAAAATAATAGTAGTAATAATAATAACTTTAACAATTATGTTGTTGTTGACTTTTGTTGTATGAAAGTTTTCATCTGTCATGTATTCTGAATTGTCTGTTAATATGTTGATTAGGAAGAAGTTGGAAACCTAGAAGAGCACAAAATATCCAAATGGATTGGTATTACAAGATTATTATTTCACAGTTTGAATGCTTTATATGCAGCTTGCTGCTAATCGTAATCTCCAAATTTCTAAAGCTCCCCTTGAAAGCCAAGTGCAGGGCACCAGCTTATTCACGAGCGCTACTGGGTTTATGATATGCTGCTATCTCGTAGTCGCATAATTTTGTTCCTGCTGCAGCCGAAATCCCTTGGAAGATATCAAAACGAGTCACTGAGGAGTAGGAAGCTCTCGGCAGAGAAAACCCACGCGAGACGAGCCATCTGTTCCAGCGCATATCGCAGACCTCATTCAGTTAAGAAAGACCTGCTGTGTGTTAATTATCGCAGATTGAAGCTTCTTTGTATATGAAGCAACAGAGATATTATATATATATATATATATATATAGTTGATCATTATAGTTTATTATTTTGAACAGCATCGTCGTCATCATATTTATAATGGTAGCCTTGATAGGCCTAACATTAATAAATGCAATAATAATAATAATTTGCAAATATATTAGAAATAATAAAGGCTACATACGCAGAAGCTTACATGAATAGGCCATAAATTATGGGCCAACATTATATGCATACCATCTTCGTGGATTTACCCTTAACTTGACAAATGTGTCTAATAAATCTATCCCACTGCATTTCAAGCCAGTGCTTCTGGACTAACCGCAAACGCTGCCTTGTCGTACATGTAGATGATATTTAAAATCTACGCAAGATTAAGTGTGCGCTATATACGATGAATTTATATAGCGCCTTTCGCAACAATGATGAGCGGTTGTTTGGTTGCGGCGCACAGAACTACTGGATGGTCATCGTAAGCCAATGGTAACCGTTGATCCGGATGATCGTCTGTTCGACGCCGTCGTTCAGCTATCGACGAACAAATGCCATCGAATCCTCGTGGCTGACAGCGTCAGAGGTGACGCTCTCTACGTCCTCAGTTACAAACGAATACTGAAGTTCATTCACCTACTGGTCAGTCACACAATCACTTCAAAATGACTCTGGCCAAGTTTAACTACAGTCAGATATACCTCTTGCTCACTTTGACTTATTTAAAAAGCACTTCGTTTAGTTTTACTCAAATCAATTGCCTCGTGCTCAGTTTAACTCATTTGAACTACCTATTGCTAAGTTGAGTTCATCTCAACTACCGTTTAACTCGTTTTAACTCTTTTAAGCAGTTTAACTTATCTCAACTATTATACCTCTAGCTCAGTCTAGAGGACACCCTCTGTAATAAGATGACATTTTCACTCGCTTCTTATATCACTTGCGTTAGAAGTCGGTCCACAGTTTAACACTTTGATGATGAGTGGCTTTGGTCTTGCATTTGCTTATAATACACTTTAGTCTTTAAAGTGTTAATTAACCACCCGATATGCATCAGCAACCTATATAACCTATTGACAAAACTTTCTAGTAAACGGATCTCAACGCAACTAACGAGTTCCTGCTTCGTCCACATATCAACAGCTATTACTTTTGTTACCTATTTGTGGGTCAATTAACGTAGTTTCATCCAATTTTCTTACGTTTACCAATTCTCGTCAAATTCGTTTAGGCAAATATTTACAAAAAGTTGGGGAAACGTACATTTAGACTAAAATAAGTTTCAAAGTGTTCAACATTTTTGTTACAGATTCATATTTGCTATGTCAGAATAATAACTGCAGTATATAGGCCTCTTGACTGAAACGCGCTTATATATATATATATATATATATATATATATATATATATATATATATATATATATATATATATATATAGGCTTAACCATCATTGTTTGCTGAGACTAAATTCATTAGCACTCGTGTAACCTAAAGTTAAATATTATATTATGGCGCCTCTGAGACGCTATTGATAGAGAACACAAATGCATGTGCAATGTACTTAAACTGTCTTTGAATTGATAGCTTAATAAATTCTCCTTGTTCTGCTTAGACTTACGAAGTACGTTTACCAAGTTACATGGAACAATCAATTTGGGATTTACAAATCGGAACCTATGGAAACAAACTGTGCACGGTCAGTTTCAAGTGTCGTCTCTTTGATCTTATCCGCTGCACGATCAGAATTATCTCAGTGTCGCCAGTGCAAAAAAAGAAGCGACAACGAGGATGACTTGGGGCTAAACGTGCTTAACGAAGGAAATATACTGGCAGCCGTTGTGGATATACTGGCAGCCTTTGTGGAGATGCTGGCAGCCTTTGGGGAGATGCTGGCAGCCTTTGGGGAGATGCTGGAAGCCTTTGTGGAGATGCTGGCAGCCTTTGGGGAGATGCTGGCAGCCTTTGGGGAGATGCTGGCAGCCTTTGGGGAGATGCTGGCAGCCTTTGTGGAGATGCTGGCAGCCTTTGGGGAGATGCTGGCAGCCTTTGGGGAGATGCTGGCAGCCTTTGGGGAGATGCTGGCAGCCTTTGTGGAGATGCTGGAAGCCTTTGGGGAGATGCTGGCAGCCTTTGGGGAGATGCTGGCAGCCTTTGTGGAGATGCTGGCAGCCTTTGGGGAGATGCTGGCAGCCTTTGGGGAGATGCTGGCAGCCTTTGGGGAGATGCTGGCAGCCTTTGGGGAGATGCTGGCAGCCTTTGGGGAGATGCTGGCAGCCTTTGTGGAGACGCTGGCAGCCTTTGGGGAGATGCTGGCAGCCTTTGGGGAGATGCTGGCAGCCTTTGGGGAGATGCTGGCAGCCTTTGGCAGCCTTTGAGGAGATACTGGCAGCCTTTGGATAGATAATGGCAGCCTTTGGTAGCCTTTGGGGAAATGCTGGCAGCCTATCCCCATATCGCTGGCAGCCCTTGGAGGAGATACTGTATTCTTTGAGAAGATGCTGCCAGCCTTTGGGGTAGATAATGGCAGTCTTTGGGGATATACTGGCAGACTTTGGCAGCCTTTAGGGATATGAAAAACACTGAAGGTACGGAAATTGATACCATCCCAATTGAAATGCTTAAAATCTTAGGAGAAAAACTATGAGAGTAAGACTTACAATTGACCTATATACTACAGATGTGGAAATACATATATGCTTATACGACACGGAGGTATGACCCTAGATAGGACTTCTAGCGGACATTTGAACACCACATAACTGCAATCGCCTACTCACGCATGCATACAAGATAGTACTACGAGTCAACAGGAAGAGACTGCAGACCAAATAAATAACTCAAATAAACTCAAATAACTCAAATAAATAATTGTTTATGAGAGGACAATAATATTGTGTCGGAAGGGGCACAGGTCACACGTGGCGCAGTTTAGAGCAATGCGATCGTTGGCCGAAATAAGTCTACAGCTGCTGCACGGATCATCTACCTTTGCTATTAAGCATCATCGTTTAACTGTAATGAACCAGTAAACAATCGATCGATTTCTTTGTCTTGCTGCAGGTGACTCGTAGGTCTCGGTTGATCGATGCCTTGAATCTTCTCGTCCAGAAACGCATCTCAGCCGTTCCAGTCGTCGATGACAACGGACAGCCAATCAACATCTACGCAAAAGTTGACGTAATTGTACGTGTATCGTATACTATCAGAACTAATCTAGAATAAAATATATTATGACTTCTGTAGCGCCGGACATCGTATGAAGCTTTGCTGCTGCTCCCATTCCGATCACCATAATTAATTCATGTATGTATCTATGTATACATGCTATGTGTATACTTACATGTATATATGTATCATGTATATATATATATATATATAGGTAATCTATGTTCATGTAGGTATATGCAGGAAGGCACGGCAGTCATTATGCTAAAGATACTGGGTCATCATCACTTTATTGTCATCATATATATATATATATATATATATATATATATATATATAGGTAATCTATGTTCATGTAGGTATATGCAGGAAGGCACGGCAGTCATTATGCTAAAGATACTGGGTCATCATCACTTTGTTCCTGTCCAGTCTTGGAACTTGTACCACACTTGTACATACGTATATCTGCGTCTATTTATATATAATTACTTATGATTATATTTAGTCATATGCACGTAAATTAAATTATATGTGCATGCATGCGTATAAATATATATATATGTATGTATGTACGTACGCACGTATGACGTACATATGTAAAAACGTTAAACGCTATGTACGTTAAAGAAACGTACGTAGACTACGTAGTACGACGTACGTATCTTTGACGTACATAACGTATGTATGTATGTGCGTGCGTGCGTGCGTGCGTGCTTGCGTACAAATAATATAATAATAATATTATAGGCTGCCAATCAGAATGGCTGAGATGTGATACACTTTAACAGATGATTTCCAATGTTGTATCTGACGTGAAAATATTAAAGAAAATCGCATGTAAACTGATAAACATAATTATTTAATACAGATGATGAATGGATGCATAGTGCAAATTATATGAACATAGGAACAAATAATGAAAATAATATATTCGTATAGTAAACAGTATCAATGACTTGACGCAGAATGAAAGCCAGTGGTAATGACACCTGTTCGATTATTGCACAGGAATAAACATCATTTGCTGAATTAATTGGTTAATCTTTTAAGATCTTTCGATTGAATTGCGGACGTGTCTCACAGTCAGATGTTTGCTGATTGTAGAATCTCGCAGCCAACGAATCGTATAGGAATCTCGACACCACCATAGAAGAGACCTTGAACTTACAGCGCGAAGTAAGAACTATTAATACCTGCTGATTTCAATAAATTGAATATCGGCCTATATATTATATATATTATATATATATTATATATATATATTATATATATATATTATATATATATTATATATATATTATATATATATATTGATATATAATGACATTGGGAAGGTCATATATGGAAGAGTAAAGCTATAACGGATATATAACAATATAGGTTAAAGATTGTGACAGGCGGTTGTGAATGCTTCATTTTCGTTCTGTTTCTTTGCATATGACTGTTTATGTGATAAGGGTCCACATCTTTAGACTTGTCTCTTAATTCTTGACATTAAAAGCGCGATGTTGGTTTATGAAGTCATTTGCGCTAAAGTAGTCCACGACTCCAAGTAGGGCCTACTGGCTACGATGGTCTGCGGCTCTGGACCTCATCATCCAAGCGGCTGCGCCGTGTCCCACTTAAACCGATGTTCTCATGTTTGAGAACGATATAGCGCCTAAACAGGTTATCGTACGCGTCGGTCATATAAACACTAAACAGCGCTATAAGACTAAGGCGTAACTTGGTAATCGACGAAGTAGCAAAAAGCAGTAGGATTAACTTTTCACCATATATGATATAATTTTATTGAAAGCCTGTCGATACTCTCAAAATCCAGATTCATGTATGCAAAGTTGTCAGCAAATTTCGGCTTACTTACAATGATTGGACTTCTTCAGAGTTTCATCTCGTAGCTTCTTCGACTTTTCAGAGTTATAACTAGGCCTGACTCGTTGGTTCTTACGTTTGTCCATTCGTTCATTTTTAAAACGTAATCTCGATGTTTCGAGTGAAGTTAATTATACCCCAACAATACATTTTTGCCATCCGAGGAATTGTTCAGAGACATCAACAGAGAGACATCAACAGAGATCCAAATTATTAAATTTTTATAGCACTAGGAGTGAACATCCATTTGATCTGAATGGCTTAAGCTGAGCCAAGATGTAAATGTAGAAGGATATATATATATTTATATATATGTACGCGTGACCTCACCATGCAATGGTCTCTCATTCGAAGAATTGATCGTGTGATATAATTCATCCCCGCTACCCTTTGAATTGACAGCACGCCATTTAAGGTTCCTTTGTCCGAACCGTGTTATTTCGTTATCTAAGCCTTTTAAATAACCCAGCAATGGGAGGTTAATCGCGATTCACGTGATCCCTGACACAGAGACTGCATACGATGCCACCAACGCTCTTACAAATGTAGCCAACTGATTCAGTATAATTATTGTGATAGTTAGATGGTTTTTAACTCGAATGTTGTTATCCGTTGCTGTCGTTAATTTGCTCAGCTGACGTTTCATCTACAAGTGATTGGATGTTGTTTCAGAAGTTCGAAGGCGTCTTTCTGTGCAAAAAAGCGGACACTTTGCATCAAGTAATGAAATGGTTCATCCAGCAAAATGTGAGAAGTTCAGTTGTCTCTAATGTGAACTAAAGCTCTACGCATATCATGTGCAGGAAGTCGAGTTATCATATCCAATAGCTCGCTAACTAGGCTTACACGTCTTACAGTTCACCTTTGCTGTTCGTTATCGAAATTCGACAGATCTATAATAATAATTCTAGGTTGTGTATGACGACCTACTTTGAAACGTAACTATGCGCTTCTCTGATGCCCAGAGGTGCTCTTATGCCCAGAGGTGCCCTGATACCCAGAGGTGCTCTGATGGGTGCTCTAGGCATGAGACCAGAGGTGCTCTGATGCCCAACTGTGATGCTTATTTATTTATTAAATTTGTAATCCTCGTAACTTAACTTATTCCCAAGTCTTCCGAACGCAGCCATCCATCGATCGGCAAACTAACTTGTGATCGAATTATCAGGACTAATCCGTTTTCCGGTTAAGCATGTGCATTTCCAATATCAGTCACAGCTAAAACCGTCACTCATAATAAATTAGGCCTATAGGCCTCCCGTTCTATAGTTACGACTCACGCGTACAGCCGATCTAGTTTACAGCATAGCTTCAAGGTTTTTATTTTTATCCAACCGTGCTTGAATTGGGTTGGGTGTGACCTGTGACCTGGACCTTCTCGGGCGTATGAAGATAGATTGAGATCTAGTCAATACCTGTATCAGAACTGACAAATTCGCTTCAAACAAATGCCTTAGATTATTTATACAAAGTAACAAAACAATGATTTATGTAAAGTTATTGCATTTATTTTCGTTGGCAAAAAAATTCTATTTGCCTTATGTCTTATATAACGTCAGGTCGTCAGCAGTTCAGTATTCCTCATGGGCCTAATCATTTCCTGTGTCACAGTGTGCTGCTCTTTCGTTTTGTCATATTCTGGTCGTTGATTCGGCTTATATGGTCCATTAAGCGATCGTTTCGTTTTTCTCCATAGGTTCATCGTCTGTTGGTCGTTGATGATGACATGTTGCTCGTTGGAATCGTTTCTTTATCAGACATCGTTAACTTTCTCGTCATCAGACAAAACGAAGAGTCAGGTATCGCTTACACGTCCTTTGCCATCTCGGTTTTTCACAAGAGTTTGTCAGCGCTTTCGATGATTCATTTGACGCTTTACTCCTTTATAGAAGTGACTGGGAAACTAATGCGACTCGTCGTTACAGGCGCTCCATAAACTTATCGTCCATGTAAACCTGTAAGACAGATAGCTAGGATAAGCGTGGACATATCTAACCTGCGCATCTGACGTAAGCCAGCCCCGTGATGTATAATATTTAAACACTGATGATGAAGCGCCTCTAGCCGTTCAGAAGCGCTGTCATATAATTATAGACAAGTCTACTTGTACATGTATAGCCACTTCCATTGCCTTTGAAATCTCGTATATAAAATTGTGGAGAAAGTTATAGACAGGTGAGACCACACAGACAGAGATAGTCAGGTGGACTGAGGAAAATGCAGTTCAATAAATATATATATATATGTAAGTACACACACATATATATATGTATATATATATGTATGTATATATATGTATGTATATATATGTGTATATATAAGTGTATATATATATATTAAGACACGGTGCAAAGCAGTTTAAGTACCTACTCCAGTAGGCTACCTAAATTACCTAAATGAGTACGTTTCAATAGAGTTTGTTAGCGCATAATATATGCCAGCAGCAGAAAGGTATAATAGTCCTGCATAAGCAGAGAAATTGAAGGCGATGGTAGGTAATGTATCATTGTGGTTTGAGACCTTTGCACACGAACGTTTAAATACAGTAGAAGCCAGACAGAGATAAAGACAGACAGACAGACGGACGGATATTATGGTGATAGATGGGGACCGACAAAGATAGACAGGTGGTGAGACATAGACAGACAGACTGATGGAGATAGAGACAGACAGACAGATAGATGGAGGTAGACTCTTAGATGGTTCGACAGAGATGAAGCCAGACGGAGTCAGATATAGAGACACAGATGCGATGATGAAGACTGTATGCTGACTGCGCAAATACGATTTCGGTTCATCGTTGCTTTCATCCTGTTACCTGTTCTGTCACGATGAATGATGACGCATCGCTTGCTTTCATGACCGGCATAATTAACTAATTATCTAGTGAGACCAAATAAGACCTGTCTATTACGCTCGAGGGAATTTCGTAAGCGTAAGCTATTCCATTTCTGGTTGTCTCTCATTTTGATATTTAACTTTATTTGAAATTATTTGTCTTTTCGTAGCAACAGGTGGCGATGTTGAGGCTGGTGACATCGATGCGATATTTGATCTTAGCCTTTAGCCAAAACCGGAAGTGGATCTGATCGAAAGTGCCAATGACGTCAGAATCTCTGGTGACGTGTTATCGTCGTCATCTGGCCGTGGATTATCGTGTGGAGAGCCTGTATCCATCTGACGACGATTGTTTCTACTACAGAGGTTCAAGAACAGCAATCTAGCCAGTGTAACCAAACAAGTGCGTGGGGTCTAATCTGGTTATTCATCGACATAGTCTATCGACTTAAACAGGCCCATCGAAGCCAACCTGATCATGATTTTGTTTTGATTGAGCGCCGGTGAATATCCAATCTCCAATTACTTAGCTTATGTGGGTCCTAGTAACATCTTAGATTACGATTTGATATGATCATAAGGACGGCGATCTATGTAAAGTGGTTTCACTACGCATAATTAGCCGACAGCATACTTGGTCCAAACACAGGAACTAATGGCATATATCCAAGGATAATATATCAAAATTGTAAATAATTCTGTTGGCTCCACTTAAAGATATACCACTTACGTTGCCTACATCAAAGGGTTCGACATAATGATCTACTCGTTATTCATGACTTTGTGAGTGAGAGAACATAATTTCGCTCCTCGTTTGCCCTGTTTGTGAAAACGAAGCGACATAAGAGTGAACTGAATTTTTGTATTCTGACTCGCAAGTCCCAGTGCAATAATTCGAACAATTCTTTTCAATATGAAATGTTTATTTTCAAACTTTGATCTTTGATTTGCGTCGATCTATCTGTAATTTTCTTAGAGCTAAGTTATTGATTGCCTAAAGAGGACTTGTTCATGATAGTCCGTTGTTAATGATGTTCCGTTTTTGTTGTTAATTCGCTCATCGTGTGAACTAATTGCTGATTAGGCAACTTTTAAGGCAGTTTGCCTGGAAGGTAAACAAAGTACAAATATAGTAGGTGCAGGCTATAGTGCAATCTTTTGCATTGTGTAACTTTTAGGCTTATTATATCGCTATTAAGTGCACTGTAAAGAAAATAGTGTGCTACGTTAAAAAAAACTCAGTTCATCTCTGTTTAATGGTTTGTCGGATCGGTCGGGCCTAAAAGGAACAGCCTTCCGGTTCAGGCAGAGGTCTGCCTCCGCAAAATATTTATTAGTTGTCAGTTGATCATTATAATAGAGTGGCATAATAGCTTAAACACTGACTCTACAGCATTGTCTGTGTTACCTTATGTTACCAGCGCAGTCAGAGAATTCATATTTATTTGGGCATAGGCCTACAATGAATGCATTTCATGTATGAACTCTTGCGAGGCCCGTTGATGTCCAAACTGCCAACTATTTAGTCTCGTGTGAATGACCAAAACATTCAAAACATATCAAGAGTGTCTTCTTGTCAAAAGTGTCTTCTTAGCAAACAGTAAATTAAACCTAGGCATATGAAATCATCAACAACACCTATCTGACATTTCCACCGGAAAGTTACATTAGTTCACATGTTAAATAACAACGAAGTATGATAATGGTATCGCAGTCAAACCCACACACAGTGTCTCCACTAGAAATACTTTGCCACTGCTACGCTACACACTCGGCCAATGGAATATCATACTGTCCATTTTCGCCATGCACCTAGCTAACAGCAGACTGATCTGCTCACCCAGAGACCACCAGTATGCAGGATACGGTAAATGGCGTTGAGCCTCAGGCACGCAAAGGTGAAGATGGCTGTTATGGTCTCAGGCATCGATGTGGAGGTGAGAATTGAACGGACAATGGAAATACTTGAAAAGTCGATGGAAATTCCGTTGAGGCTGAACCCCTCTGAGCCCGTTCCATCTCCCAACCCCTACATCTCTTTTTCTTTGTCTACTTTCTTTCCTTCTATGCGCTCTTTTTCATTGTCTTTAGACATCGTCGTCGGACGATGCGAGACTTCGATGACTCAAACGTCTGCATTCGAGGCGCATTCATGGGCTAAGCAAATTTCTGCATTTGTACAAGGCATGTTTACAAGAAAGACGATGGACCTCTGAATATATATATATATATATATATATATATATATATATATATATATATATATATGCGTGTGTTTGTGTGTGTGTGTGACGGATGAACGGACTAATCGAATCTGTTGTTGGTCTGTCTCGATGTTAATCTAATCACGTGCATCGGTCGTTCGTGTTGTCATCGACGGGTGCCAATCCATGGACTCCAGGAACCGGATGCACGCACGCTGCGGACCCTCGTGGCATCCTCTGTCGACCATCCACCGACGGATGAGGTACATAGAGACACAGACAGAAACAGAGAGAGAGACAGAGAGACAGAGAGAGACAGAGACAGAGAGAGACAGAGAGAGACAGAGAGAGACAGAGAGAGACAGAGAGAGAGAGACAGGTTCATGTAGAGAGGTAGCACCAGAGAAGCAGGAGTGCGACCGAACCAGTATCAATTTACGCAGGAACACGGTCAGAGTAAGAAAGAGACAGAGAGAGACAAAGAGAGATGGAGAGACATACAGACAGAGAGTCAGAGAGCCACAGAGGATGAGGCAAAGAAATACAAAGCGATATTTAAGACAGATAAATAACGACAGAGACGGCAACAATTACGCAGACATCGGTGCAAAGAGAGAGGGAGTGAAGGAGGGAGGAGAGGGACTAAGAGCTGAGGTATAGGAAGGAAGGTCTGATGGAGTGAAGGAGGAATGTAGGATGAAGGGAATGAGGACTGGGGGAGGGAGGGAGGATGGAAGGAGGGCTGCAGGATTAGCTGGAAGGAAGGAAGAGGAAGGGCGGATGGAGTGAGGAAGGACTTGGAGATGGAAGGAAGAGCGATTGAGGGATGGAAGAAGGGCTGAGGGAAGTAAGGTGTTGTGATTGAGGGGAGAAAGCACTGAGGGAGGATTAGCTGAGAGAGGGAGGAGGATGAGCTGTGGTTATAAGGAAGGACTGATGGAATTAGAAGGGGCTGATGAAGGGGTAAGGACCATGAGAGGGAGAAGAGAGGGAGGGAGGGATGGTTGAGGTCGGCAGGCGATAATAACAGGAACATGATGAAGGACTTCCTTCGTCAGGCAAACGTTGTTAACGCCATCTGTCGGGTTGGAGCAAAATCACGACGAACTAATTGGATTAACATCGATCACATCTCTCTCTCTCTCTCTTTACCTGTCTCTCTGTCTTTTTGTGTCCCTGTATTTCTGTCTTTGACCCTGTCTCTTTGTCTCTGTCTCTCTGGCTCTGTTCCTGTCTCTCTGGCTCTGTTCCTGTCTCTGTCTCTGTTCCTATATCTCTCTCTTTACCTGTCTCTCTCTCTGTGTCTCTTTGTCTCTGTCTCACTGTCTCTGTTCCTATCTCTCTGTCTCTTTACCTGTCTCTCTGTCTCTGTCGCTTTCTCTGTTCTTATCTCTGTCTCTGTTCCATCTTCGTCGCTCACCGACATCTTTCTATCATCTCAAACACGTACATGTAGTCATATCGTCGTTGACGGCTATTTCAAATACTCGCATTTGAATTAATACGCCAAATTACGATAATGATCTATGATGACGAAGATGATGATGCTGATGATTACGATGACGATGATGACGACGACCGCGACGACAATAATAATTTCTGGGAGATTGCTATTTCTATTTTTACTTAGAAGGATCACAAGATCATGACGCTGATGATGATAGCATTGTTTGATATACAAACAATGATAAAAGGTAATGATGGTAATAATAATGACAATAACGACTATAACGATGATGATGACATTAATAGCAACAGCTGAAAATCAACATAGCCTAGTTGTCAATTATAAGAATTCTTGAATGGACTTGTCATGACATGGCGACATCTTGTGATCTGTGTCGTAATTGAATTAGAGTAGAGAAGCTTCACCAAATAATTATTCTTCTCGCCCGTTCGATATATTCATCTAGGTTAATAATAATAACAGCTGTTGTCGTTACTATTATATTTATATTTTTGAAAAATTACATAATTTTGATAAATAAAAATAATTACTGCTACTACGATGATTATTATCATTAGATCCGATCATTTATTGTGCTATCCCAAAGCAATAAATTATTAATATCATTATTACCCATCAAGCAAAA